>OX438708.1:15986030-17186030 GCA_949316375.1 Mythimna vitellina
TCTTGTAATTGGCCTTCTTCTGCATATAATGTTTTTTACTGTGTCTTTTTTTTAAATTAATAAAATAAATAAAATTTCTATAATACGATGTCACAAACCGGACACGCCACAGATGACCGGTAGATCAAAATTCTCCGCTACACAGAATGTGTGCTCCATTCCTTCATTCAAGCTGGTTGAGTGACGTCAGACGCGCGGACTTGGTTACGCAACGAAGGCGTGCCGAAGAAAGTCGAGAGCGATGTGTTTACTCATAAGTGGGCACTAGCCGACCGGTGAGCTCGGACATAGTAAATAAATCTTACAACACACTTAATAATATCACATTTCTCTTTCGAGGGCCGGCTCGTGGGTCGTATGAGCAAGCCGTCACGCTTGTGGCCAAGGAACTGTACAAATGTACCTCATATAGTGAACCATCGAACAAATAGCTGTAGTAGTGAGGATTTTGACCATCGACGACTTTCGGTTGGTCCGGACGGATACGGGAGAGCCGGACGGCGAGCTTACGCGTAGCCCCCGCAAATGTCCTTTTCGTACAACTGATTAACACCCGTAGACTCATAGCAAGGTTCAGTTAAAAACCAGCGTCAAGCGTAAGTTCAGCATAATGCCAGGCCACAGAATAGCAGTTATTCTGTGGCCTCACCGGTCCTGTCTGTCTCACATCCATCAGATTGCTGCGACCCTCACCAGGTCAACCGACTACAATGAAAGGCTTACCCAAAGTGTCGTTACCACAACCGGTCCTGTCTGTCTCACATCCATCAGATTCCTGCGACCCTTACCAGGTCAACCGATAACAATGAAAGGCCTGTCCAAAGTGTCGTTACCACAACCGGTCTTGTCTGTCTCACATCCATCAGATTCCTGCGACCCTCACCAGGTCAACCGACTACAATGAAAGGCCTGTCCAAAGTGTCGCTACCACAACCGGTCCTGTGCGTCACACAACCCTCAGATTCCTGCGACCCTCACCAGGTGAACCGACTACAATGAAAGCAATATCATTTTCCTGCCCTTTTCCAGTGTTGCGCCGTATTGTAATTGCACTACGTTTTTCTTCCATTCTGTCCTGTCACCTGTCATGCATTGATGTTTAAAAATATGCGATCAAAAACTATAAATCTGACATTACTAATTACATTCACCTCTAAATGCTAATCAGATGAACTTTTACTTTCCTCAACGACGTTTTAGAGGAGCGGTCAATGCCAGGACGTATTATGCGATATTGACCTCTTGGCCTCGACCAATCTCGTCAATGAGATACAAATTAATTCATCAAATTTGCAATATACAATAAAGAATGCTAATTAATAATAGTATTTTGAGACTTCCGCATTCGCGACAGCAAGTAGGTTTTTTTTATAGGTGGGAAATCATCTAATGACTTCTCACGCTCTAAAGTGGAACGCGAGGGCGTGTCAGACGGTTACTGACTAAAATCCACTCCTATGTTTCTTCTTCGCCTTGCGTTCCTGGACCTCGGGTTTTCCTTTGAGATGCGAATCCATGGCCCCAGTAGGCTTCGGCCCTGCTGGGTCCCGGTTTGCTTACATCTTCTTGAGGCGCGCGTAAAACACTGCGTGCCATCGTGATATCGACGACTCGGGCTTGGTCCGGGCGGTTCCCGGAAGGCCAAACGGCCGGACGGCGACCCATTGCTCCTCATCCACAAGCCCACGCCTACGAAGGCTAGAAAGCGGGGTGGGAATCCCGGCGGCTCGGGCGTGAGAAGTCTGCTCCCTCGCGCATGCGACCGCCTCCGTCGCTAGCATTACTGCTTCGCAAAAGGAGGCATCTGCCTGTTCTACACCCTGCACACCAAAGACGTGCACCGTAACGAAGGAAACAGGATATCGAGGATTAAAGTATTTAACTTCCATAATTCTAATATTCTGTCTGAATAATTCTGACTGAATATTAAAAAGGCATTTTAGCGACGAGGCAAAATAGTCCAAACTACAAAGCCGCAGAGCACAGGCGCAGGGTAGCCAGCCTATCGGTATTTTACAGGTTGCATTTTGGAGAGTGTGCGCGGGAATTGCATGACTTGATTCCGCCATCTCCTTTCTAGGAGTCATTTCATCGGACAACCCGACGTGCGGCAAGTATCCATCCTTACGTTGTTGAAACTTCAACGGTCCGGACTAAGCGTTCCGCTTCGTCGTTTATACCGTGTACATCGAAGGTCTGGCACAATTTGCTTGCTGCGGTCTTGCCGTCCAAATACATTTAGGTGTCTTCAAGGCTAGAGTGAATAGGCTCTTAATAAACTAGTGCGCCTCACCATCAATCATTGCATCTCCGCTTAACATCAGATGGGATCGCAGTCAAGCACTGGTTTACAATTAACAATTAAAAATAAAAATAAATGTGACAAACATGATACATATTTATTTTGCAAATAGGTTATAAAAAACACTTTTACACGTCATAAAGCGACAATTTCACAAGTTCAACCCTTACTTTGTTGACACCTCTGCTCTGCAGTCTGGCGTTTCGCCTCGTCGTTTATACCGCGTACATTGAAGGACCTGGAACAACTTACCTACTGCGGTCTTCCCGTTCGTTTATAATTTAGGTGTCTTCAAGTGCGCTTCACCATCAACGACTGCTTGCCATTAATGTGGCAAATCATCCAATGCGAGGGCGTGTCAAACTTTTACTGACTAAAACCCACTTCTGTTCCTTATTTAATTTCGTTCCAGAACCCAGGGCTCTCATTCGCACAACCCATGTATCACTAGGTACTTACCATCAGGTGGGATCGCAGTCAAGCACTAGTTTATATCAATAATAAAAAAAAACATAGGTAGGTACTTACTCAATAGGAAAATTGGGATAAAGTAATAGAAGCTAAGCTTAATTCAAATAAAAAATAAAATTTGAGCAGAGATATGGAAATAATTCAGGACCTGTACCATGACGTTTAAAGTAAGATTGTTTCATTTTTATTTCCAGTGTGGGTAAGAGATGGCGCTAGACAACCTGTATAGCTCTGTCTCTTACCCACATTGAAATAAGAATGAAACAATCTTACTTTGAACGTCATGGGAACCCCGCAGGAGGCAATTAATTTCTAAGAGGACAGAACAATTAGAGACTTGGCTAAGACGACGCTACGTAAACTATTGACCTATGAAAGTAAGACAAAATGTTCATATTACATCCTGGTTTATAAACGAGAAAGTTTCTATGTTTTGCCGCATGCATTTTAATAAAGATTTATTTATGGAGAAAATCATAGAAGTTTTATATTGTTTGTTTTTTTTTTGAAGATGATTGCTCCTCATTAAATAACTCCTCCCTCTCTGAGAGGGGCAAGAGAGGGAGTGTCAGACTTTTGCTGACTGAGTAGCTCGCTGTCTGGCCGTCCCGTAAACGTCCGGACCGAGCCCAAGTCGTCGACGACGCGTACTGTTCCACGCGCGCCTCCAGGAAATGTCAGCAAATCGTAGGAGCCCAGCAGGGTCGAAGCCTACTGGGGCCACGGGTAGTGTGAAAGCGAAACCCGGGTCCCTGGGTCGAAGGCAAAGAAGGAAGAGGAGTGGGTTTTTAGTCAGTAAAAGTCTGACACTATCTCGCACTCCGCCCACGAGCGGTATTGATCATCAGATGATTTTCCCATCCAGTAAAAAAAACAGGTCCAGCAGGGCCAAAGCCTACTGGGACCATGTGTTGTCCGAAAGGGAACCCCGGGTTCCTGTACGCAAGGTAAAGAAGGAACATGGGAGTGGGTTTTAATCAGTCGTCGAAGTCATTAGATGATTGAATATCTATCTCATAGCATAGTCGGCTTTATAATGGCTTTACTGTTGGGACTCAGGCCTCCTCTCTAGGAGAGGGAACGGAAAAAAGCTAAATACTGAAGCTTTCGCCTTAAAAGTATCTCACTCACTTGACCCTAAACTAGATCACTTCTAAATATTTAAGGCGGGCTTTGTATACTAATAGTAAATACATACGACAAAGAGAATAGAAATATGTATGTGTACGACTTTCACAGGTCCGTCGGTCCGGCAGCACGTAGGTACAAATTGTTAAGAAAACCATGATCTCGAAGGAGCTAAGTGCGTTGCGTCAGATTTTCGCCGGCACCATAATATAGCAACGTACAGAAGATTCACTAACCTTCATGCAAATTTTAATTAGGGTTCCGTAACTCAAAAGGAAAAAACGGAACCTTTATAGGATCACTTTGCTGTTCGTCCGTCTGTCTGTCTGTCCGTCAAGACCCTATAAAGTGATCCTATAAGGGTTCCGTTTTTCTTTTGAGGTACGGATCCCTAAAAAATGAGTCTTCTTTTCTAGTCGATGGAAACCTTCTCAAACTTTTTGGCCCAGTAGGTGGCTATATTATCTGCAGCATCAGTGGCACTTATTAAGTCCCCTAAAGATCAGGGCCTCAAGTCTGCTATTACAATAGTGTCAGAATGGTCTATCATTGACTTCATAATTGTTGATTTTAACCAAGTTTGGTAATCTACTAATATAATGGCGTCATTATGACTTTCCAATGGTTAACCACTGACACTCCATTGAAAGAAGTGGCATAGAATGGTAATCTTGTACATAATGACAAATGAATATATATATATATATAACTGCCAAAATTTTGACAGATCCTTTGATCTGTGACCTACCATTAGAACGTTATTGTGCAGTCATTGCTTTTAATTTGTTTCAAGACAGCTCGATATTGTCATTCTACCGCAAGATCATTGACCGATCAATGATCGACCATTATAAAATATCAGATTACGAACTTTTAGCAAAATGACAATGGGATCGTGTTGGAATGACGAATTTATAAAAATAGCAGACTTGGGCCACTTAGGACATTCCAACTTGTGCCTTCTTTTCTAACCTGGGTCACCGCAGTCATGAGTAAAATTTGACTATGCAATGTGAAGTGGAATTTCTTCCAGTGTGTCTTGGTGACCAACATTGCGCTTACAAGTGCCGCTAACGACCCCGCCACACAACGCCGAGTAACTCAATTTAACTAAGAAAGTTATGACATTTTCACACTTTTACTTTTTATCACTACATTATTTGTTTTATAATTCTTCACATTGGTCAAAGCCCTCATCAGAAGATCATATAAAAGTTTTCTCAATTATTTGAAAATAATTTATTTTGTTAATGAATATTTAGTAGTTACCAGCTACTTGGTAAATTTTGTGAAAGGAAAAAAAAACAATAACAAAGGAACTATTTAAGATGCAAGAATTTTTATATTTATTTACAATCTACTAGCTTTTGCCCGCGGCTTCGCTCCCGTCTATATTACCCTACTCTACCCAACTCTACCCTACTCTACCCTACTCTACTCTACTCTACCCTACTCTACCCTACTCTACCCTACTCTACCCTACTCTACCCTACTCTACCCTACTCTACCCTACTCCACCCTACTCTACCCTACTCTATACTACTCTACCCTACTCTACCCTACTCTACCCTACTCTACCCTACTCCACCCTACTCCACCCTACTCTACCCTACTCTACCCTACTCTACCCTACTCTACCCTACTCTACCCTACTCTACCCTACTCTACCCTACTCTACCCTACTCTACCCTACTCTACCCTACTCTACCCTACTCTACCCTACTCTACCCTACTCTAACCTACTCTACCCTACTCTACCCTACTCTACCCTACTCTACCCTACTCTACCCTACACTACCCTACTCTACTCTACCCTAATCTACCCTACTCGATAAAATGTATCCTATGTCCGTCCGTCGGTTCTGAACTACCTCCCCACCAATTTTCAGCAAAATCGGTTGAGCACTTCTTGAGTTATAAATAGTGTAACTAACACGACTTTCTTTTATATATATAGATATATATAAAAATCAATATCAATTTTCGTTGTAATTTTATAACTCAAGAATGGGCTCACCTATCCAAACCAAATGTTTAGGCTTTGTTCGGACTAGTTAATGTGAAGTTTGCACAAAATCGATCGAGCGGTTCTTCATTTATCACATTTATTAGGCTATACGAAGTTCGCCGAGTCAGCTAGTAATTAATAGATTTATAACAAAGTACAGAGGTGAACTCAATACCTTTTGGTATATTCTATTTATTAATTTTATTATTATTAATGTCTTGCCTACAGATAATTGTTCTAGTTCTGAGTGTCTTGTTTTGTGATCTTACATATTTGTGAACACACCCATGATGCAGGGATCATTCCTAGTGTGAGGCAATGTTATTTAAAAAAAAAAAACAGTATGCCAATACTTTTTTTTATAATAACATACCATCTATCACGCTTGTTTTTTTTTATAGTTAGTTGTGTACATACACACACATATACATTGAAAGATACAACATTATAAAAAAAATACAAAGGTACTGCTTATTTCAAAAATAAATTTCTTCCAGCAGACCTGAGAAAGGATAGATCAGAACAAATGTAGACAATAGCGTGTAGAAATAAGAAGAGTTTATGAAATCTTAAATTAATTAAATAATCTTAAATTGTACTTAAAGGTAAGGCAAAAATTTCTATATTAATGTCTTTTTTTTTAACTACGTTCTACCCTAATTAAACATGTAAATCAATTACATCCACATCTTAAAACAAATGCCTTGGCTACCTGTGCTTAGATAGCAATGCTGTCACCTGGGAGCGGGTCCCTAATACAGGAAACACAAAAACTTACCCGACATCAAATAAATTAGTCGGTAAAAAATATAACATGTAACTTGTAGGCGCGGGACACAGGGCCGGACTGCAATAATTAGTGACATGACTTTTATGACTGTACTTACTTTACAATTTGTCTGAATAGGCAGTAAAAAAATAAATTTAAAAAATGCGTCAATTTGGACACTGTGTCCGAATATATTGTGTCCGAATCGTCAGCAATTCATTGTGGTGTACCTCCTTATTTTGAGTTGAAAAATTGTTGTCGAAGCACAAAAAATCTCTTATTTTTTTTTTGGGTGAGAAGCTAAGTAGTGTAATACTTTACCGTAGTCCGTGTTTCCTGATAGCTATAACCTAAGTCACGGTATTTAAGTCACGAGTGAATAGGTTACTTATAGGCAAGCGTGCTCAATCGTCGGCCACATCATCGCTTACCATCAGGTGATGGTAGTCAAACGCAAGTTTATACATAATAAAAAAGAAAATATATATATCAAAGAACTCCCGATCTAAGTGAAATGAGAGGGAAAGTTAGATTTTACTGTCTAAAGCCCACCCTTATTGTTTCAATTCCAATATGTTCCAGGGCCCCAGTCACGCAGCACATGTTGTAATGCTTTTTTTTTGAAGATTATTGCTCATCATCCAATAACTCCTCCCACTCTGAATGAGGCAAGAGAGAGTGTCAGACTTTTACTAACTGTAACAGTAGCACGCCGTCCGGTCGTCCAGTAACCGTCCGGTCGTCCGGTAGCCGTCCGGACCAAGCCCAAGCTGTCGACGATGCGTAGGATCGCGCATCAAAGAGATGTCAGCGAATAGTAGAGGCTCAGCAGGGTCGAAGCCTACTGGGGCCATGGGTTAAGTAAAAATGAACGCAAAGCAAAAAAGAACAAACGAGTGGGTTTTAGTCAGTAAAATTTTGACATGCTCTCTCGCCCCGCCCAAGGGCGGGAGACGTCATTAGATGAAAACCCACCTAAAAAAAGCACATGCTGTGATGTAGATACTTACGAGACAAAATCAATCTGTCTGGCCACTTTCCAACAATGTTAGAATCAACTTCTCTAACTAAACTACTAGTATTTAACAGGCTAAATTTTCCAGCTTTTGACTACCAATCTTTCTACAAAGTGCAGTCTTATCTACAAAGAGCGGTCTTCCCGTCCGATTATAATTTAGGTTTCTTCAAATCTAAAGTGTATAGGATTTTAATAAACTAGTGTGATTCACCATCAACGATTGCATCACTGCTTACTATAAGGTGGGATCGCAGTCAAGCATTAGTTTACATCTTTTACAAAAAAAATACTCTTAAAGTTTTATAAATGAAAGTGGAAATCAGCGGCTTAACATGATTTCCGAGGCACGGACTAGTCCCGGTAGATGCTGCATGGTCACCCATCCACACACCAACCTCAGCAAGCATTGTTTACCCTTGAACGATTGCTACAAATTAAGTATGAGCGCATCATTCACGATACAACATCGCTTTTATTTTGGAACTGGATTTTTTTAAACTGTCTGGGTAGAGTAAATGAAATAGCATTTCATGAAATACCTTCACCCTCTTTCCTGTATTTTAACACTGTCTGGGTGTAGAGTAAGAGAGACTCATTTCATGAAATAACTTCTCCCAGTTTCCTGCATTTGAACACCGTCTGTGTAGAGTACGCCTATACCCTGTTATAGTGTTCAAATGATTTCTTCTACTTTTTTGCATTTAAAAGCGTGTCTAGTAGTAGTTTTAAAGTTAAAGGCGGCATGATTGGCGCAGTGGTTAAGCGACTGGCTGTTGCGCTGCGTGACGGGGGTTCGATTTTTTTATTCCGATCTGGGTTTCTTATGTATGTGAGTTTACATGTTTGTGAACACACCCAGGTAACCGGAGTGATTCCTAGTGTGGAGCAACGCTTTTAAAAAACTACAATTTGGTTTTATTAAACCGATAAAAATCATGGTACAGTTAGTTATTTATCTGATATTATTTTTCTTGGGAGTGAAAAATCATCAAATAATTCATCTCACAGGGAATGTCAGACTTTTACTGACTAAAACCCACTTGTGTTCCTTCAGTTTCCCTTTGCATTCCAGTGCTGCAATGGCTCTATCAAGCAATCCCACAGCATTTGTGTCTACCTACCAGCTTCAAAAAATTACTATGTAAGTGGGCCTTGGGAACAAATCCGGAAACAGCTAATACTATAACAGCTTTTATGTAATCGAAACATTCCATTGACAAAATCGTCAAATATTATGTCCAAAGAACTTTCACCAGTCCTTTTGTCATCAGGATAGATTTTATCGCGCCCATAACAGCCAATGGCTGTCAATAAAATCATATTTCATCAAAAAGAGAAAATTTTGGTTCTATAATTTCCAAAGAGTCGGGTAAAAGTCGGTCAAAAAGTCTAGAACGCAATAAAATAGAAATATTAAACCATTAATTAATTCTGTGAGCACTAATAACACATGCAGCTCGTAAGTCAAGAGGCTAATTTGTAAAGTTCATCTCAAAGCTCTGATTCACGCATTAATTATAATGTGACGAATGCGGCCCTGGCTAGTGATAGTTAAGTTGCACGCAAGCCGCGGAGCCTCGGAGTCAGTGTGAGAACGCCGGGCGACGTGATAACACGCTACTTGCACTTAAGTTACAACTTAATTCTTTTTTCAAAAGTTGAGTAAAGTTGGAGTGTCATGTTGAACCATTTTTGTATTTCGAAAAATGTGATTCAGTCAACGAACCGGTTCGGTTTTTGAATTGTTTGTTTTATTTTTATTTTTTATTTTTTTTCTATTTGGGATTTTTGAAGTGAACGAACTATCAAGGAGGTTTTTTTTTTGGAATTGAAGTGACGTTTTTTTTAATAAGGTAAGCTTTATTTTGTTGTAATTTTTAACAAATTTGAGCGCCCAATGGCCAAAAAAAATCTTTTAATAGATTTTCTTATAATTTTCAAAAGACAGGCTGCACTTAAGGAGGTCTTGAAGAAAATTTCAGGCTTCAAGACCCAGTAATTTAGGGCCTACCCTTTGTCTGTCAGAGAGTGACTGAATAATATTAAGTAGCTATTAAAATCTACGTAAAATTATTTTAAACTTACTTACCAATCATTAATACAATTTTGAAAAAGAAACGCCATTATTTATCATACTTCTCTCAAAACCTAAACTGTATCTATTTAAACTATAATAAATCAAAAAATAAAAATAAAAAAATTAGATAGGATTCATAACTTCGTAATATTAATAACCTAGTCATTTAATTGGATATAGAAAAAATTAAAATCATACCTACTTAGTCAAAAAGCGTAGAATTTTCACAAAAGCAATCTTATTTTCCAACAACTTCCAACTTCAGTTCCGATGGTCTTGAGTTCTCGTTGTATGCTATTACGATAATAATAATAAACTTGAGGCTATATTTATTCAAACTTACAAATGCTCTCCTGTAAAATCATACTTTTTGAGTTGTGTCATGTCGTATGTCGTAAATGACCAATGTAGGTACTGTTAGAAATTTAATTCCACTTTTATACTATCTCGTTTAACGTATCTTTCAGAGAAAGCATAATTCTACTTTTATGAATACAAATTATAGCCATTGGTATATATAAAAGTAGAACTCATGATGAAAAGATTCATGTAAACACTGCTTTAGTATGCAATGCATGTGCACAGCTGAATAATTTTGAATAATTTCTAATAATAAATGTCAGAAATTATTCACAATTATTTAAAAAAAATTGTTCTATATCATAGTCACTTTTTTTTGAGTTCTAAAATAAAAATAGTAAAATTGGAAGGTATATAAAACGAGCTTTATTAATAATTTTGAATAATTTCTAATAATAAATGTCAGAAATTATTCGAAATTATTTAAAAAGTCTTTGTTCAATATCAAAGTCACTTTTTTTTTGAGTTCTAAAATAAAAATAGTAAAATTGGAAGGTCTACAAAACGATCTATTGACTACAAGCCTTGTAATTAGTGACAATGTAATCAAATCGGACTCACAAGCTGTCGCGACTTTAGAAAACGTTCAGAGATCCCCATATCAACAACAAAATCTCTGAACTCATCACCCGTTGCTGCAGAGTCTCTGCTTAAAGAACAAACAAAACCTGGATGAGGATGGTACAGGAACGTGAGAATTGGCACAAGAAAAAATAAAGAAAGAAAAAAAGAGAAAAAGAAAAGAGAGGCCATAACGTGATAAATGTCAGCCGTGCAGGCGAGAAACAGGAATGTAGCTATACACCTTGTAAAGGTCCATCCCTTTAACAGTTCAGCTGTTCAGTTTAGGTCGTAAAATGGATCGCATTAAGAGCTCGAGATACTGCGATGCCTATAATGCGAATTAGTATATGCTGTCATTTTTGCCACTTAATGGGCTTCTAGCTTTTGCCCGCGACTTCGTCCGTTTGAATATCGGCTATTGCGGATACAAAATCCAAGTCGCTTGATGTTCAATCTAACTCCGTACCAAATTTCATCAAAATCGGTTCAGTAACCGTGAAAGCGTAACAGATAGATAGAATTACTTTCACACTTATAATATAAAGCATGGATTCCTACGGACTTAGCAAGTACCACGTCGTGTTAACCACGTACCAGAAGACGCCGCGTTGGAAAGCCTCCCACAAATTGGACTCATGATCTTATGATTAGCGGTAATCCTATGGATGCGAGATGTACAGGACCGCTCGTTATAGCAACACTTGGGGGAGTCCTAAATCCAATAGTGGACCTCTTTCGGCTAAAATGATGATGATGATAGTACCTTCAAGGCTAGAGAGAATAGGCTCTTAATAAACTAGTGCGCCTCATCATCAACGATTGCATCACTGCTTACCATCAGGTGGGATCGCAGTCAAGCACTAGTTTAAATCAATAAAAAAGTACTGGAACAGAAAAAGAAGACCCCAAGTTATTATGTTTGTCTTGTACAATGTTATAATGTCCGAAAGCAGATACATTAATCTATCTAACAGGTTACTTTCTCTCTCAGTTCAAGGGCGTAAAGCTGGCCATAAACCATGCGACAATACGCACGTTTTATATAAGCCTCCTACAATCGCAGGCTACTTGACAAATAGTGAAGACGTTCGATTCTGAGTTACTACAATCATTATTCAACGAACGATATACCTACATACTGCCAAAAATAATCAACGAACTTCCTGTGGACATAAAAAATAAATACCTCTGCAGCCCTAAAAATTAAAAATGTGAATTAAAAAAGTATTTATTGCAACAGTGTGAATTAGTTTAGTTATTCTTATTTATAACATCTTCAAAATGTAAAACTTACTAGACACTTACTATTTAACCCATTTATAATTTAATTTATCCGAACTAATTAGTCATATATAAGCCAGTAAAGTCTTTTGTGGTTTTTAGTATAAAAATGAAATGTATACTGCGATTATGAACATAAATAAAAAAAATAAAAACAAATAAATAATATGGTAATTACATTAGAGGTTCACAAATAATATTTCTTCAAGAAAAGTACGTTGAAGTCGACACCAAAGTCAGTATGGACTCATACTGACTTTGGAGATCAGTCAAGTATGGAAGTTGCGTGTGGGTTACCACACGCAACTTCCATACTTACAATATTATCTACATTAATCTACACTAATATTATAAAGAGGTAAAGTTTGACTTTTTTTTATTTTTTTTTTTTTTGTATTATGTTTCTAATCTCTGAAAGTACTGGTCCGATGGCTAATTTTTTTTTATCGATAGATGAAAGCTGCTTTATTAAAATAAAGTTTTTTGTTTTTGTTTGTAGGAGGTAATCTTTGAAAGTACTAGTCCGATTGCTAAAATTTTTTTACCGATCGAAAGCTGCTTTATTCCTAAGTGACATAGGCTATATTTTATGTACGCAGGCGAAGCTGTAGGCAAAAGCTAGTATATAAAAATTCTTATGTACGTGTACTTGACCGATTTGGATGAAATATGTGTATATTTGAATATAATTGAACCCTGTCAGTGGCACTGCAATCGGGTTCTCATTTTTTTTTTCTGACGAAATCTAGCTATCGGAGAGAAAAATGTCTAGTCTGTCTGGACCGCAACGCACTAATCTTAGGAACAACTAGCTAGACTTAAAAAAAAAATTGGTGTTGGAGAGCCTATATATCGAGGAAGGCTAAAAGCTAAAACTTCACACTACACCTCACGGAAGAGGAGCCATAACAGGTTAAACCGTAGGAGACCGCTACTGGTTAAATATTTGTTCCTCAGAATTAACAGAAACATAGCCTTAGTAAGCGAATACCACACTTTCTACATTATCTCAATATTCTGCAAAATATGAAAATCTAATATTCCATTCCACATTGGTACTTTCTCAAAGATATTTTGTCCGCATAAAGTATATCGTAATTATAGAAACTGCATATTTTACAATAGCATTAACATTATGTACATATTAGCTTCTGCGAGCGACTTCGCCCACGTGAACGTACAAAATTAAGCTTAGGAAACATATTTTCGTGATAAAGAAAGAAAGAAAACATGTTTATTTAACACACAGACACACATAATGTGAGTAGAAACATGAATTAAAAATAATAATAGGCCCTGTTCCCGATACCGGTGGGAAACTGTTTTTTTTATATTTTTAAATGTTTTATTTTTGAAATATTTAAAATGAAAAAATAATAATAATATAATATTTTGTTTATAAATGAAATAAAGGAAATAATAATAAAAACAACATTATGAGTCTCACGTCTGCGCCAAATAGGTTGAGTTCAGTGCAAGTATCTCATGCGCTATTCCAGTATGTGTTCAACTGTGGGTGTAAACAGATTTAAAAAAAAAAATTTAACTTCATGTACAGTAGTGGTACATAGGCGGACTTAATGCCACAAGGCATTCTCTACCAATCAACCTTTGGGTTAAAAAAGACAACACTGTGATAGATAAATATATCCGGACAAATAAACGGACATCGTTTATCCGTTTGGGCAAGTTTGTTGAAACTTATTTAACAACAAACAACAAATAGGTTTAGTTTAGTGCAAGTGTCCCATGCGCTATTCCAGGACAAGGTCTAGCTATGTGTCCAAAAGGACTTGGAAATAAGTAATATTATCTAAGGGTGTTTTTAATATCATGCGGTTTTGATCACGCATGCGGGATTGCCCCGCACGCGTAACCCCCACAAATGTCCATTTCATAGAAGTATTTGTTGTAATGCGTGGATGGAATACGCACGCGGGACGCGTTTTTTTGAATTATGAAATTTGAAATTTGCGTTTCGCTTCGTCGTTTATACCGCGTACATCGAAGGACTGGAACAATTTGCCTGCTGCGGTCTTCCCATTCAACTCAATACTCAATACTCAATACTTTATTGCATACCATAGTATATATAGGTGGTGTATATAACTATAATATAGGTGTCTTCAAGGCTAGAGTGAATAGGCTCTTAATAAACTAGTGCACCTGACCATCAATGATTGAATCTCCGCTCACCATCAGGTGGGATCGCAGTCAAATACTGGTTTATATCAATTAAAAAAAAAAAGAATTTTTCTGCATGCGGAGCAATCCCGCATGCTTGATGAAATCCGCACGCATCCGCATTAAAAACACCCTAAATCCGTTTCACCGTTTGGGCATGATAGAGTATCTAACAAACATACATACAATACAAACTTTCGCCTTTTATAATATTAGTGAGATAATAAACTTGTCTGAGCGTTAATGGTTTTCTTTAGATTCGTAAAAATAAAAATAAAAGACTCGATTTCACTCATTGTCGTAACGTTAATGGCAAATACCGATTTCTTATTAGCTGAAATTAAATAGAAAGTATCTTGTTAGATGAGTGTAATGGACATGTTAGCGATGTTTACTTTTCTCTTGGCGGCGACACTCCATGATATTCGGGAAATATAATAATAATAATAATATTCCACAACTATCACACAACGCCGTCTAGTCCCAAGCTAAGCAGAGCTTGTGTTATGGGTTAGTACCCTGACAACTGATAAACATACTTATATATTTCTAAATATATACATATATAGATATGTTACACCCAGACACAGAATAAATGATCGTGCTCATCACACAAACATTTGTCCTGGATGGGAATCGAACCCACGACCTCCGACTTAGCAGTCAGGGCCACTAACCACTAGACCAACAGGCCAGTCAATATATCCTGTTACTAATCATAATAATAGTCCCTTGCTCGCCGGAGTTAAATGCACACTTACCTTGAATTTGCAGTACACCACAGACTACCCCCCTTTTTCTATTTCAAGTTCTTACAGTCCATCCTAAGGTTGTCTGGTAGATATTGATGTCAGCAATAAGACGGCCTTTGTATCCATAGATTTAAGTTACCTAGTGTAAAAGTTTTGTTACTATTTTTGTGTACTACACAATAAAGTTTATTCTATTCTATTCTATTCTATTCTATTCTATTCTATTCTATTCTATTCTATTCTATGCTATTCTATTCTATGCTATTCTATTCTATGCTATTCTATTCTATTCTATTCTACTATATGCTTTTCTATTCTATTCTATTCTATACCTACACGTACTGCTACCTACGCCCGCATAAAGGCCCCGCTGACCATTAAAACCTTTTTCTTTGCGAAATATTGATTGATTTACCTACATGTGCTATGTATATTCTGAAGAACGTTTAACCAGATTTTTTTTGTGTAATTATATTTCTAATGACTAAAGCTCTTTGAAAGAAGTATGAAAAACAAGCGAAAAAAATATCACGTTGTTAAATTATTATTTTTGCCAATAGTAGATATTAGTCTTCTTTTTTATTGGTTGAAAAAATCATCTTATGACAAATCTCGCTCTTGGGCGGGGCGAGAGATAGTGTCAGACTTACTGACTAAAAACCCACTCCTGTTCCTTCTTTGCCTTCGTCCCAGGGCCCTGGGTTTCACTTTCACACTACCCGTGGCCCCAGTAAAATATTAGTCGTACGAAAAAATCATATTTTGATAATGTTTTAAGAATCTATAATAATTTCCATTGTTCAGAATAATATTATAGTAGTGTCAATGGCATGTTACTTATAATATGTCTAAAAACTATTACAATGTTTCTTTTGTCACTTCATAATTCTAATGTTGAATGTTAATTGTCAGTAAGAACAGTCTTTGAAATGATCTCATATATTTTATTCCTAAAGGTGGGTTTACACTAGAGAAGCGTTTCGCTTCGTCGTTTATACCGCGTACATCGAAGGACTGGAACAATTTGCCTGCTGCGGTCTTCCCGTCTAACTATAATTTAGGTGTCTTCAAGGCTAGAGTGAATAGGCTCTTAATAAACTAGTGCGCCTGACCATCAATGATTGCATCTCCGCTTACCATCAGGTGGGATCGCAGTCAAGCACTGGTTTATATCAATTAAAAAAAATATATATATACATTTATTTTTAAATGCAATTCATAATTATCAATGTATTATTTGCTTTCTTCACGGAAGAGTATCAGCTGTTCTTAATCTCCATAGCATCGGCATTTCCTAGCCACAAGCCGCGGTCGGCGCGAGCTCCACTTTCGATCAGATTCCGGAATCGAACCCAACCAGACCAGAATAGCCGACCTCTACAGAATGTTACGATAACATATCTCAAGATAAATCCGTGTTCAATAGACTGTGCGTGTGCGTGCAACTAGTAGAAATCGCGACTGCAGTATCTTTTAACCCACCCAAGTTCTATTAGAAGTAATATGTGAGTAAACAAGACATAGCTATGATGATAAAAATTAATAATTATAAAATTAATAATTAATTAATAATTATAAAATTAATCATTATAAAATTAATAATCAAATAATTATTAATTTATTTATTCTTAGTGTAAAAGTTTTTGTTACTATTTTGGTGTACAATAAAGTTTAAACTATTCTATTCTATTCTATATGTACCTAAGTAATACTGATAGCAGATCGAGCTTCTAAAAATTTACTCCTTCATATTCCTTCTCACCGCACTGGTTTTATGTCTAATTTTTATACTTTACTCTGGAATGTGCTTCACATCAAAAAATCTTAGAGTAATTTTTCCTTCAAGCGTAAAATTTGGAATTGCTACTTAAAGTCCTCTTATCTCAACCAAGTCTCCTCTTCGTCACAATAAGTACTATATTTTGAGTTCTCTTAATAATAATTATAATAATTTGATATTTATCATAGTACTAGCTGATCCGGCAAACGATATTCTGTCATATCAACGGCAAACACTGGAGGTCGGGGTAGGAGGATTAAAATTAGCCTCAGACCTATTCCCAGACCTACCAAATACACCACTAATTTATAATTAGTACAAATATTTAAATGGCTTATTAGAAAAGGTCTTCTTATTATTTTAGTAAAGTCTCAATAAATAATATTCAGAAACAGTAAAGTCATGAGCGTTTGTTTTTATTCCAAAATGACACTCAATTTATGGAAATACTGTACAGGCTATTGCGCGTTGTATTTTCTAGAAGCAATTATTATGAATGATGGATTCAGTCATGAATTTACCAAATATGATCAGTAGCGGGTACGGATAGATCCCCATTTTTTTTTTGTATTAATGGAAAAATAGGGGTGTATACACAAATAAATGCATAAAAATTGATCAAGCTCTTTCGGAGGAGTTTCGAGTAGGAGAGATAGCACAGACAGTGACATGATATAAAACTTTATAACGACGGGGAGTACCAATATCTTCTGTCATTTTTCAAGTTTTTGATCGCTTATAATTTAAATGCGGAAACACGTATGTTTTAGTCAAATCTCCGAAGTGGATATTTAGTTGCAACTGCATCAAATTAAATTGGGGAAAAACCTCCTAACTAAACCAACATGTCAATTTATTGTATTACCTCCTAATGTTTATAGGACAGGAATTTTTTGAATTGACAGTTAGGAGTTATTGGCACATAGCCGTCGATAAATATGTCAGCAAAACTATTGGTAGATCTATAGAACGATCTTTGGAAAATAACATGAATATCTGGATATATAATTCGACGATCTATAATAACAATAGAGTTGTTATTGTGGCTCGTCGAATTATATACCGCTAGAGACGGCCACAATTCCGCTAGAGAAACGCGCGCGGAACACTAAGCGCTGCAGCTTTGGGCCTGCACTGTTCAGGTACTTAATAGACTCCTCAAGACTAAACCGCAGCCAATGATGACCGGAGGATCGTTACGCGCCATTCAGCAGCCCGTATATCTGCTGCGGATAGGAAGGGGGGTTGTAGCCTCCCTTTGCGACCATTACCTACCTCGTAAGAGGCTACCGCGTCTCATGCGCTCTCGCATCCAACCATGGACTAGACTACTATCAGAAGCAAAAAATTATTCGCACAATCTGCTACCTAGCTAAGGTCTCAATGATCAAACAGAAAATTCATCCTGGCAATTTCTGACTATATCAAATTTGCTTTCAATTCCAATTGTAGCATTCTACACAGTCTTATAATATCATTGCATGGCTACTGGGCATGGCTGGGTTACATCAACACGCGTCAACTGTCCGCCATAACGACTCACTGATCTCCGGTTACCTTGTAAGGGCAAATCAGACACTTTTACTGAATCTGACGTAACCAAAGAATGCTGAACTCGACAACAATGTGGGCAGGTGTCACCATGCTAACCTGTCGTTAACGCCCATAACTTTCTCACATTAAGAAAGTGGTCACCCAAAGATTGGGCCGCCCAATATGCTAAACTAGAGAAAACGAAATCCGGAAACGATACGGCTGTGCAACCAATTAATTGCTTTTATCTGAGTTTGATCAGTCATTAAGGTTGAGGTGAGGGAATGGGCCGTGATTAATAAAGCTGTTGCAAAGACACTGTCAGTTTTTTTTAAGTTATTACACATTTTTCATTAGATATTTTTGAAACAGTATGTTGTGGATATTATCTAGGCTTTTATTGAAATCAATTTGTAAATTTGTGTAAAACTAATCCAGTAAAGACCTCTGAAAATATGATGAGAAAGAAGATGTTGACCTTAAGCGAGTGAAAAAGGAGCCTCTTAACGCGATCTATTTGACGACCTAAACTGAACTATTAAAGGGATGGAGTTATAGTACAGCTCCATGTCTTTTTCTCGCTCGCACGTCTCACATAATACGTCATGTTAAGTCCCTTGTACATAAATAGCCACAATTTCCAAATAAACGGGTCCTTTCTAAGCTCATTAACCAGTTATGGTGTAAAAATGTAAATAGTGGACTCGTGCATGCGCATGCACGTTCGCGTGCTGCGCGCGCGCCGCACATCTAGCGCAGTGGGCCGCCGCCGCACCGCTGGTTCGCATTGCACACACGATTTACATTCGTTGCCAGTTTTATTAAAATTAACATCTGATTTGAACAGATTTGGAAGGAAATGGATTCTTGGATTATGACGGCTAATTTTAGGTTGTAAGTTTGTAATGTTTTGCGAAAGAAAAATACTGCATTAACTTGTAACTAATAGTCGTTCAAATGTTTGTCTATTATCGGTATATATGGGATATATGGTATTCTTAAATTTTAGGCCATTATGCGTATTAGCGTTTATAAGGACCGGTGATCTAGTTAAGGTCGCTAGAATGGCATAATTTTTTGCCCGTTCAATCATCGGACCACCAGGCGTACGGCGATGCGCCACCGATACGGGGTGGACATTTCAACCATACGCACCAAAACGTTTTGGGAATACATTCATTGTGCGTACAGCCAAGGAGTGGAATTTCCTGCCCGAATCTGTGTTTCCTGATAGCTACTACCTATTCACTCTTGACTTAAAGGGGGTCTCCCCTTTGAGTCGAGAGTGAATAGGTTACTAAGAGACAAGCGTGCTCCATCGCCAACTACATCATTGCTTCCATCAGGTCAAGCGTAACCCTATCAATAACAATAAAAAATAATCCCATGAGACGCATAGGATCGGTCTTTTTGGAGCCTCATCAGTCATTGATCCACCTTATAGCAAGAAACACCGACCGCGTTTTTTTTTTACATTGAAGTCGGTTGTAATTTTTTTTTGTAAAAAGTTTTTTTTTAATATCTATATTTATAATTTATTTACATTGTTTTCACAAAATAGTAGCGACAAGAAACATGTAACCAAGACATTGGTAATACATAACATGATTGAAAAGAGTGTCCATGGAGTTTCTTGTACATTTTTCTCTGTAGAGATCTACGCTTTGGAATGTGTAATTAGCATCATTTTTCTGACTAACGAACTTCTCGACATTTCAAAAGTGCATGTAAATGGTTTGAACCTTCAGTTTTCGCGTGTTTACCGTGCCGTGCGCCGTGTGCCAACGGGCACGTTGAGCGAATGCGCGGGGACGACGACCTTCGCTTTTCCGCGCTATCTACACTGATCAGAACAATTTCACTTAAATCACATACATAACTACTACCATCTTCGGCATCTACAGAATCGCTAAAATCCGGGAACGGTGTAACTTAATAAGCTTTATTGTAGTAACACGGGATTGTGATTTTCGTGGGTCGAAATTAGAAAGAGAGTGTAAAATATTTATTTATTAAATACTTTATGCACACAAAAGTACAGAGGCGGACTTAATGCCTTAGGGCATTTTCTACCAGTCAATCTTAGGGTGATGCAGAGAAAAATAGTGGTGATATTTTTGGCAAAAACAAAATAAATATGACTGCCTATAAGATTCAGCAGGAATCAATTTTTTTTTTTGTTTTTGATAGGCTTGCGTTTGATCACTGTGTCACCTAATAGTACACGATCATGTGGTCGACGGTAGAGCACGCTTGCCTAGAAGTAACTTTTTCACTCTTGACGTAAAAACCCTCGGCAGGGAATTTAAAACCAAAAAAAGAAAATTATAATAAAAATTAATAATTTTTGGTCTGAATCCAAAGAAAGTACTTAATAATATACCTAGGTATGTTATAGGCATAAGACAATTTAATAAATTGGGATTATTAAGCTGTAGTAAGTTTATTATCACCACCGGCATGTCCTAGAACCAAAAATTCGAGGACATGTGACATCCACCAACACGCACTGGGCCCGCGTGGTGGATTACGGCCCATTCCCTCTCCTTTAGAGGAGGCCTGAGTCCCAGCAGTAGGAATATTATAAGGCCGACTATGCTATGCTAAATAATATTATTGATCAAAAGAAGTTTGATCATTCAGATCAAAAATAATATGGCTCAAACATAAAAGAACTACATTATAGGTACTCTTTTTTTGAGGTGGGAAATTACTAAATATCCCAATAATATCTGTGTTCCTTTAGTTGCATTGCTTTTAAGAGCTGCGGTGACTCTTAGGAATCATCCCGCAAACACTGTTACATTCGGTAGACATTCTGAAGTTGGCGTTCCGTTCCGAACCACCACGCATACTCGAAAAAATACGCAATACCTACGCATTTCAAGCTGAATTTAATAAAATAAGTAATCAATATGATTCTTAAAAAGATTTAGTGCGCAGCCAATTGTTCCAAGTTCGGAGCAGTCAAGATATTTTGGCCGTACTGTAAGTTGTATATCAGTAACAGACTTCACTAGTAAAATTAATTAGTGAAATAGATTAGAATAAACAATATTTTAAGAGCCTGAGAGTCGTTAATTTGTACCAAATCCCAATAATGTTCACGAGCGGAAACTGTGACACCAGCACAAAAACAATAGTTCCCAAGCGACGACAATTCGTTACTCACTATTACCGAAATTCCGCATTTCGTTTATTTTTCGCTTTATTGTATTTTTCAACTTTCGCCAAAAACCCGTCGAGGTAACGCGGTCGACGACTTTCTTCTCGCGTAACGTTAACCGATGCGTTTACGTTATCTTTTGTTTTGTGCCGTCATACTAATTATTGGATTACGCAAACTTAAACGTAATAGTTGCTTACTGCTTTATTTTATGTTTAGTGTCTTTTTTGTTGAGTAATTTAGTTTTATTGACTTCAATGCCATTCTCTTCTTCTTTTCCTGATACTATTATATTTTAGGGTTTTTTTTTTTTTTTTTTTTTTATTGGGTGGGAAAATCATCCTAATGACATCCCCGCTCTTGGGCGGAGCGGGAGATAGTGTCAGACTCTTACTGACTAAAAACCCACTCCTGTTCCTTCGTTGCCTTCGTCCCAGGGCCCCGGGTTCCGCTTTCACACTACCCGTGGCCCCAGTAGGCTTCGACCCTGCTGGGCCCCTACGATTTGCTGACATCTCCTTGAGGCGCGCGTGGAACAAAACGCGCCGTCGACGACTTGGGCTCGGTCCGGACGGTTACCGGACGGCCAGACGGCGAGCCACCCATTGCTCGCCGTCTGCAAGCCCGCGCCTACGGTGGCCGGAAATCGGGATCGGAATCCCGGCGGCGGTTGGAGCGTAAGGACCGTTGCCTCACGCGATCGGCCGCCTCCTTAGCTAGCATTACTGCTTCGCAGAAGGAGGCGACCGCCTGCCACTCCTCCTCGCTCCGGAGCATGGCCTGAACCAAGGCCCGGCGCGAGAGATCACCGCCGCCGATTGCCCCCACGAGGTCACGGCGTTGCTCTGCCCAAGCGGGGCACACCTCCACCGTGTGCTCCACCGTGTCCTCCGGGTGGGCCACACAGTGGCGACACCCGGGCGTCGTTTCCGCACGAATCCGGTGCAGGAACCTCCCGAACTTACCGTGTCCGGTGAGGACCTGCGTCATGCGGAATGTGAGGACGCCGTGAGGTCTTTCCAACCACGCCTCAAAGAGGGGACTTACCGCCATAATTGTGGCGTGCCCATTATATTTTAGGGTCGAGTTTTCTCACTTTCCTGTCCCAAGTGGATCTATCTTGGGAAGTTAATATTGACAATTAGGCTTGCTTGAAGTCCCTCTCGTGTAACTATATATAGTGCACCCCCTTATACACTCCAATTAGAAAATTAACTTACAATACTAAAAAAAGGGACAAAAGTCACTTAGAGCGATCGGGCGGCTAGTCAACAAATTTGTATTTGTTAAATGCAACAGATATAACCATAGGTGTTTCGTCATATTTGAAGGCTCGAGTTCGAATTTGAGAGTAGAAAAATATTATCACGTCTACATTTTCATTTGTAGCTTAGTAAATTTTCTGGAAAATTGTTTTAAAAATACCCTTAGGTACATGGCATTGATATTATTAAAGTTTTGGTTTTTAAGGTCAAAAAACTCTAAAATGGTACGTGATATGGACGTTTTAAATGCGGAATCACATTTGGTATGCATTAATTATATTTGAAAACCCTTATTGTCACTCTGTTGCATTTTGGCTGTAGACTAGTGATTGTAGTGTTTTTTTTAAGAAATTAGTTATACTAATTGTACGAAAATAATAAGGGAATCATAACTCTACATTAATAATAATAATATTTATAATAATATTAATATACGGCTCGCATTGTGAGAAGATTCCTATCTCTAGGGCCCTGTAGCTTGTACCCACCGGTAGCTTGGACCCTGTCTAGACACCGCTGGACTAAATTTTTTTTTTTATTATTATGTTTTTGTTAAAAAAAAATATATTTAAAAATTTTATTAATATGTATATTAAATAAATAAAGTAAATATTATTATTATTATGATTTAGCAAATAATTTATCAAAATAGGTATTTTTTCAAACAAGAATTATTTTAAGTATTTATTTACAGAATTATAATCCTGCACTTGATGCTGACCAGAAAAATGTAAAATACCTATGAACGTTTGGATTTCGCGGGACAACCTTGAACATTCATCATAAACCCTTACGTAGCTCTATTTTTTTTGCTGATATGTCATCAAATATTTTCTGCTCTGTACGGAGCGATAGAACATGTCAAAACCCACCCGAATTTCTTCAGTTGGCCCTTACGTTCTAAGGCCGCTGTAACTCATTCGAACAAGTCCACCGCCCACTAGCTCTATCAATAAACAAAACAAATCGATCAATTCTAATCTTCTTCGATAATCGAATTAAAATTATGTTTTACGCACTCGACTTCCCTCTTTGAAGGATGTTGCCTGTGCAAAAACTGTCGATCGTCGTTTTCCTACGTGTGGCAACACTCTTTCACACGGTTCAGCGCACGCACTGATTGCCACAATTGTAACATATTCGACCGGGATTTGAGCGGAACTAGACGTGTTTATGACTCGTAATTTTGACATTATTGTACTCTAATGTTTTTAATGAGGTGCTAATCTGTATTTAATAATCCATTGATACATCCGTTTGTGTTAATATCTGCGATTGTAATGTTGGAGTTAGACAATGGAGAGAGGAAAGGTTCTTTTAAAATAATTTAAACTAGTGCTTGACTGCGATCCCACCTGATGGTAAGCAGTGATGCAATCGTTGATGGTGAGGTGCACTAGTTTATTGGGAGCCTATTCACTCTACCTAAAACGCCTAAGTTATAATCGGACGGGAAGACCGTAGTAGGCAAATTGTTCCAGTCCTTCGATGCGCGGTATAAACGATGAGGCAAAACGCTTAGTTCGGACCGAAGAGGCTATTTTAACTGTAAGAGTAGAGAGACTGTAAGAGGATATGCGAAAGATGACTATAGAGAAGTCTCGATGTTAACGCATTCATTAAATAAAAATACAATGAAATACAAATAATAGGGGATATCGCGAATGAATAAAACGATTGAGCCACATAATAAATAATGTATCTTTCAAGTAAATCCGTTACATATTTATAACATTGAAAGTCGGCCGCACCGACCCTAATCGCAGTTTAGTAACGCGGTGTCGAAAATGTAACGTAATTGTATTGTTATTTAACCAGATGTAATATAATTATTAACCGTTACTACTTAATTATTTATGAATTCAATTAAATTCAATTATAAATATAATTTATTGCAAATAACGTTTACAAAAAAGGTACATTAAGCCAACAGTAATAAGGATATTCATACAGTTCAGTGCCTTAAAAAAATATACTAAAACTAAAATATTATTAAAGGTGCAAATAATCGTGGTTCCGATGTGCCATGTTTGTTAGTGGACCGCCCGAACTAGGTTAATTTTAACCTGTGTTTCAGGCCATCACTTTACATATCAGTTTCAAAGCGACAGTAAAATTTAAAATTTGAGTAAAATTACAAAAATAATATATTCTATTTATAACTACGAAAATAAGCTTATGGCTTAAAAATAATATATTCTATTTATAACTACGAAAATAAGCTTATGGTACAATAATACCTAAAAACTATGAATATAATTATGATGAACCAAGGCTTTATTAGGTGAGGAATTATCTAAAGTCCCTCATTGATTATCCAGGGAGATATCTCGCGGTCTACGATGGAGTAGGGTTCGTTTTTTTCGGTTGGAAAATCATCTTATTTCTCTTTTCACGAGGACACGGCTCTTCCCAAGCGGGGCTATATGGTTTTAATTTCAACTCAACACCTCCATGCATGCCCGAGGTCTTGACAGACAGACGGACAACAAAGTGATCCTATAAGGGTTCCATTTTTCCTTTTGAGATACGAAACCCTAAAAAGGTAAATGATGGAGCGTTTTAGGAACACCCATATTCATTTCCTTCACTGGATTCAGCTTGCATGCATCATGCAGCTAGCATGCCGTTTATCTATTGGCATTTACGTCCTTGAGTCGTGACTTAATTCCATGATCATGGCAACTGAGTGCTATCTAGTGTCGTGGAGGAATTTTCCTTCAAACCTTGAAGAAGGAAGAACTTGGTGAAATATTATTGGATTGTTGAGAAGATATTGTTTTTGAACTGCTGTCTCATGTTGCCATGAAATTGGGCGAAGGCAACCACTGACTGGATTCTGAACAGCAGGAGTCGGCGACGCTGTAGAACCAGAAGGAGATGGCCTGACGATTTGGACTCCTACCTTATGAATTGGCCAGAAATGGCTAAGGACAGGTAAGAGTGGAATAACGGAAGGCAGGTCTTTACCCTGCAGTGACACAATGGGCTCAGAATAATAATAGAAATAATTCAAGAAGCCCGCACGAGGTGCGTAGTTATTAAGCACTTAATATCTTCACGTGGGCTGATCTTGACAGCATGTATTATCAATATTTGCCTTGAAGATCGGCAAATTAATGAGAAGCAATTAATTCTGCCGATCGATAAGTTGCAAGGTTCTTACTAACTTGTGTCGGCGAAACTTGTGGATAATCGTCATCTTAGCATTCAATTTGATGCCGATCGATGCAAACAATCTACTAAACAAATAATATAATAAGCATAATAGAATAGCATAATCAGCCTTATAATTTTCCCTCCACTGGGTCTCAGGCCACCTTTCCCACCTTGCCCACGCTGAAAACCAGCGCTGTGGACTCGTCGCATTTTGCGTGTGCACACAGCATTATGCTGAGCGTTCGGTCTTTTTGCTCAGTCGCAAAATTATTGCAATATGTTAGTTTAAAGTTTGCGCCTTTTCCGGCAAATAAAATGTTTTTCTTTCTTTCTTTGTGAGAGAGTAATCCACCGCGCGGGCCCTGTGCGGGTTGGCAGATGTCTAATTTTTTCGAATATTTGGTTATACGGCATGCCGGTTTCCTCACGATGTTTTCCTTCGCCGTTTTAATAACAGTGGTGAGTAAACAAATTACATAAAGTACGCGCTTGGCTGAGTTTGAACCTGGAACAAACAATTCGTAAGTCGGAGGCGTAACCATTCGAGAACCACTACTCTCAATAATAATAAAATAATATTATATGAAACAAAGTCGCTTTTCACGTCCGTCTGTTTATGTACTAACTCCTACCATCCAACGAAATTTAATACGGTCTTCACTGTTACAAAGAGCAATAAATGAGGAAGATTTTTGGGTATTTTACACCCAACACGAAGCTGGAGTAAGTTTCTAGTACCGTATAAGTTGTAAGCTCAACCAAATTACAAGCAACAAATTACGTTTAGAGTCGTACCTTCGTATCACTCAGGGGCTATAGCAAGGCCATTCTATCACGCTCTCCACCTCCATGCATAGCTACTACTATTATTTGATGTTGACTCACACAAAGCAAGGCAATAATAACAAACAGCAATGCTCTTTAATTATAATCTATGGTAAGGTTTAGCACGTACTCGAAGACATAGGGTATGAACACGATGGCGGCGCTTTGTGTTCAAGCGAAAGTCTAATGACCAGTGCTTGTTGCCAGTAATGACATATTGCTCTGAAACTGCTTACAATGAGCCTCATCGGAAAGCTTAAAGTCACAAAAAGCGCTCGGAGTTTCCTTGCGTGATCACATCAGAAATGAAGGTATCATTGAAGAGAGAGAACCAAGGTTACCGACATAGCCCGAGGCATTGCTAAACTAGCGCCACTAGTTTAGCGATGCCAGGCAGGCGAGGCAGGGCACATTGCTCGTAGAACAGATGTTCGATGGGGCCGAAAGCTTCTGGAATGGCGACCGCGTACTGGAAGACGCAGCGTTGAAAAACTTCCCACAAGGTGGACCGATGATCTGGTGACGGTCGCAGGAGACGCACAAGACCGGTCGTTATGGCGATACTTGAGGAGACCTATGTCCAACAGTGGACATCTTTCGGTGATGATGATGATTCTACACTGGCCGCTGAAACTTATTAATATTATAATATGGAAATAATGTAAAACCAATCATTTTTATTTTAAAGAGTAACCATGGAGTTTCTTGCCGGTTCTTCTCCATAGGAAACGACTAATTGGAACTATGTACTATCTTCTTACATTTTATAAGTGTCTATGTAGGCCTTTGTGAAATAATAATAATAAAAAAACGTTTTTTGCGACATAAACATGTCATGGGGCATGCAAGCGTACCTAATGTTCTAGTATGGCGCTGACCAACCTGTCCGCTAGTCTTCAGGATGATGTTGGGGCTGACGCGTGCCCTGCGCATAATGGCATGAAAGTCATTAATTTCTGCCTCTGTGAACATACTGGACAAAAACATTGTGACTGGAAACCACGAGTTAAACAAGACATGATATAATCACCTTGTACAATTTTAAAACAGCATCACCCCGTCCCACAGACAATTGATCTGTTAGAAGTTCTCGTAGGTACTTCCTTGGTAGATAGCGCAGATTATACGGAGTAATGGCTTGATGAATACAGCCTTTGAGATCACGCCGACAGCGTGAAGGACTGCCATTGTTAGAAGTCCGCGGTAACAACCGAACGAATGGCCTCCAGTTAATCTCTAGTTAATCTAGATGATTAACTAGAGATTTATTTACTGTAGCAACTGGCTATGCTTAGTGACACTCGGCCGTTTCCACCTCAAGGAACATCTCGAACTTACCATGTCCAGTGAGGACGTGCATCATGCGGAAGGCGAAAACGCCGTGTCGCCTCTCCAGCAACTCCTCAAAGAGGCGACGTACTACCATTATTATGGCGTGCCCAGTCAGTCACTAGCTGCCAGTGATCTGACTACGTTTTCGGACGATAACTTACCTGGTGTCGTGGTATTCTTTCGTATCTATTTTATTTTAGTTTTAATATATAAAGACAGCTTGCAATGTAGGTACTGCTTTGAAAAATATTGCATAATATTCTAAAGTACATCTATAATAAGACGGATGTCGCCAATTCTGCGACAATCTCGTGGTAAATCTGGTCAACCATGTCCGAAACTTGAAGGTTAACCACTAAGTACAAACTACATTATTATTCCCCTCTCTGACCAAATTGGGTCATGTGGCCATTAAGATTGAGATTAGGACTATGATTATTAAATGTAATACACCTACTTACATATGAGTACAGGTAATTTGACATAATTAAGAATATGGCAGGAAACTTGTAAGATTACTGGTATGTTTCCTTATATGATAGTTAAGTATAACTCCTACATAAAAGTTACTTTTTTGACGAAGCGCGATTTCGTCATGAGGGCAGGGAGGGATAAAATTGCATTACATTCTTTATTTCTCGATTTTTTATTATACACCCCTATTTTTTAAACAGTACAAAAAAAAATGAGGCTCTATCCGTACCCGTTACTGACCATATTTTTATAGTCAAAAGTGAAAAAAAAGAAAACCCAAAATTGTCCACGAGAATTTGTCATAATTGGTAAATTCATAATGGAATCAATCATTCATAACAATTGTTCCTAGAAAACACTACGCGCAGTGTTTTTCCATTTTGATCGTCTTATATTCATTCATGATCAATAGCCTGTACAATATTTCCATAAATTGAGTGACATTTCGGGATATAGACAAACGCCAATAACTTTGCTGTATATGAATATTATTTATTGAGACTTTACTTAAATAATAACGAGACCTTTTCTAATAAGCCCTTTAAGTATTTGTACTAATTAAACCGTAACATTCAGGACAATATATGTGATGTTGTCTCAATTTATTATTATTTAGCATAGCACAGCATAGTTGGCCTTATAATGTTCCCACTGCTGGGACTCAGGTCCACCACGCGAGCCCAGTGCGGGTTGGTGGATGTCACATGTCTTCGAATTTTTGGTTCTATGACATGCCGGTTTTCTCACGATGTTTTCCTTCACCGTTTTGGGAGCAGTGGTGATGAAATAAACTACACAAAGTAATGCGCCTGGCTGGATTCGAACCCGCGACCTACAATTCGTAAGTCGGGGGCGTTACCACTTGGCCACCACTGTCTCTATTTCTTATTATTTATTTATTTTAATTTATTACTACGCATTATAGCTGTAAGTAGGAAGTATGTAAGTAAAACATTTTTTTCTCGGTTGATCAGAGTGCATTTCTCTTCTGCCACTTCGCCACTTTTTCGAGTCATCAAAGGAGCATGAGCACCCATGAGGTTTTCTAAAAGCCGGCGCCCTTGTGTACAATACACCAATTTGTCCACCTACTTAGTAATCGTTACTAAACAAACTTATGTTCCAATGCGAGAATAAATTATAACATTAACTAATAAAGACACGCCTTTTCCGTTATACAATTCTTACCTCGAAAATGTTACACAAAATTATCGAAATCAACCGGATTTTGTTAACGTTACTTAACATTATAATTATCAAAGAAAATAAATCATTTATGTCAGTGGATATTGCCAAATGAGCTCTAATTAACCAAATAAGTGGAGCCCTCAGGAAGTTGAATTCGACTGAAATGAAAGTTTAAGTTATAATGGTAGCAGAGGAGTACCTCATTTCCCGAGTGGAAATGTGTTATTAGGTTATTAACACCGACGTAACTACTAAATTTAATATTGAATTATTTCGTTCCTATATTTCCGCTTAGTTTTAAGTAAATGCTTGCGTAGACCGGAACGGAACGGCATGACAAAGGATTTTGCCGTTAGTCAGTTTGTTTCTAGTGCTTTTTTTTATTAAACCCATACATGGGGGGTATCTATGGATAGGTCTTTAAAAATGATATTGGGGTTTCTAATATCGTTTTTTTCTAAACTGAATAGTTTGCGCGAGAGACACTTCCAAAGTGGTAAAATGTGTAACTTCTAAAATAAGAGAATGATAAAACTAACAAACCTAAAATCTTTCCGGCCGAATTGCGGTCACTGCGACCAATACCACCTTTTAGCCAAAAACTTTGTTGTACACAAGTGTTTACACACGCACAGGTACCTACACCGTCTGTTTATTCACTCACATAGTCCGATAGGATCTGACCCGACACGGCCGGGGAGAGATCAGATGCAGGACCAACGCACAGGTATCTATACCATCTGTTTATTCACTTGCATAAACCAATGCGAGGCAAGGCGAAGGATCAACGGCTTTAATTTAATTTTCTAATTGGGGTTTATGGGTTTAGGGTTCGCATTGTTTTGCGTCCGTTGCGTCACAACCACAGGTTCAGTTGAAAACCAGCACTAGTTGCCTGGCATTTATGCTGCAATGGACCTATTTTGGTGCAGCCGTGAGGCACGCAACTATTTTTTTTTTGCTACTTTTTGTTGTTTATATATTTTTATTTTATTTTATTTATTAGCGTTTAGTGTTATCTACTATTATTTTTGTGACTTGTGCTGTACCAAATAAATTATTTTTCTTTCTTTCTTTCATTGTTCTTCTTCTTCTTTGAAAAAAAACCAGCATTGCCACTAGGAATAACTCCTGTGCTTCTATGTCATGGGTGCATTCACAAACATGTATAGATTCACATACACAAGATACCCAAACCCGGAACATCTATCTGTAAGTCGTTATACCAGTTACATATTGTATTATACACGGTGACTTTGACATCGACGCACAAACGAATACTACGGATCCAGTATATGATTCTGAACCCCCCAGTGGTGGAATTTTTTGTCGGTTTTTCACTATTTTTTTTAAAAAAAACTGTACTTTTTTAAAAATTTAAACTGTGTATAATCGTTATTCTAACGAATCTCGATGATATTTTTAGTAAAAAAAAAAAATAAGAATTATAAAAATATTAATTAAAAAGTCATCGGGGTAAATAACATCTTTATTCTAATAAATCCCGATGAAAGTTTTAATTTTACAAGTAATTTATTAATTTTTTTCACTAAAAATGTTAGAATAACGATTTTTTACAGTTTAAATTAAAACGTAAAGTTTTTTTTTATTAGGAAATACCAACGAAAACTTCCACCACGGGGGGGTAAAAAATTATGTACTGGATCAATGGTATTCGTTTGTGCGTCGATGTCAAAGACACCCTGTATAAGTATAATATCAGTGTCCTTCAATTTAACATGAGTTCATAGCAGCGAAACAGTCCCTCTCACCGCTCATAAGATACCATATGAACTAGATAAACACGTGACTTCAGATGTATAATTAGTTTTGCGGTGTAGATATGCAAAACGGAAAGGCGTGGTCTAACACATCCTGCACTTATTAGCCTTAATAAGTGCAGGATATACCTATATTAGCTATACCTATATTATTATTATTATAATTAATTATTATACTTCTAAGTTAATGAAAAAAATGATAAGGCCATTTATGTCGCAAAAATATATTTTGACACTCTCAAGGGAATTAAAATTTATAGGGTATTTTCCATTTACCCAGAATTTGGGCATAATGCAAGGTCGTATAGCACAGATATAGGAATAAATCTGAAAACAGTGTCATTACGTCACAAAAAAAACCTTTTTTGCGATTCGGAAAAATCGTCGAGACTCCATTTGGGAATTGAACGGCTTACAACTTTGTACGGAACCCTTAGTGCGTAACTCCGACTCGCACTTCCCCAGTTTTTTTCTTTTTGTTTTCGCACTACGCTACGCTACTCTGATTCAATGCGATGGTTGTTACAATCCCTATTTCCATCTCTTTGAGTGAGAGGGACTAAGCTACCCGCGTAATTGTTTATAGAATGACATTTCTATGTGTACCCCGCAATTTTAATGGCTTTGAATGACAATCTTTTTCCTGAACCGTGCAAATACATGGTTTGTGCATTTGACAAGTGTCAAGTTTAGAAAGTATTTAGTTTTTGATACAGAATACAGTCACTTTGTTTCTCGTTAGTCTGCGGATGTGACATTCTAATGTGTCTGCAGTATTTAGCAGGAAATTTAACGAGTCAGCCTTCTCGGCAAACTTTATGAAGTAGTCAATAAAATTCTCAGCTGCATTTCACTGAGATCGCGTCTGTTTCAAAGATTCTACATATCCTCAAATTGTATAGATGTTGTGGCCAGATCTTAGAAATTGATCACTTCGTGACAACTGTAAAACTGGCCAGACTACTTTCTTTTGACCTTTTATCATCATAGAAATCCTACATCAATGATATGGACAAACGAGGACTGACATATCAAACGATAGAGTTTAAACGATCTGGCAGGGACCAACTTGGAAGCTTCTTCTTTTTGAAATCATCATCATCATCAACATCATTTCAGCCGAAGGACGTCCACTGTTGGACATAGGCCCCCAAGTGTCGCCATAACGATAGATAACGATAGATGGACCTGTGCATCTCACTTCAATCAAGTACCCGCGACCCTCTCCAGGTTATCGGTCCACCTTGTGGAAGACCTTCAAACGCTGCGCCTTCCTGTCGTGGTCGTCACTCCAGAAGCTTTCATCTCCTTCGACCATCTGTACTACGAGCATTGTGCCCTGCCCACTGCCACTTAAGTTTGGCAATCTTTCGGACTTTGTCGGTAACCTTGGTTCTTTTCCGGTTCCGGATATCTTCATTTCTAATATGATCACGCAAGGAAACTCCAAGCACAGCCCTTAGCAACTGTCTAGACAGTCTGTAAGTTGTGGGTTACAATTTATAGTATTTGCAATATATCTATCTATCTTACAACATCATTACTGCATCGCCATCCATCTTACAGTCTGCCCACAGCCTAACATAAGGTAAGGCTACACAATTAGGTAAGGCCAGGCACCCACGTGCGGAATCAACTAACGTAATGCTACTGCAATCACATCTATTGTATTGTAATTCTGTCAGTCCCTGAATGCTCTTGTGATGTTTCATTTGGTTCGCAATTATTTTTATCAATAAACAGACCTTGGATCTTGAACTGACCTTGAGTTGGTAAGGTGATGTTGAAATGTTCCTTGGAACGAGTTCTTACAGGCTTGATACGAGAAATAGATAACATATTTGAATTTAAAGCCCATTTTACCAAAGTTCGTTTCAGTGTATTTTAGTAATTATAAAAATATGATATCACAATCAAAGAATTTAAAGTAATAGAATAGATAAATTTTATTGTACACCAAAATAGTAACAATTTTACAGAAACTGAAGAAGACAGCAATATATATATGTCATCATCATCATCATCATTTCAGCCGATAGACGTCCACTGCTGGACATAGGCCTCCCCCAAATGTCGCCACAAAGAACGGTCCTGCGCGTCTCGCATCCATCGGATTCCCGCAACCTTCACCAGGTCATCGGTCCACCTTGTAGGGGGCCTTCCAACACTGCGTCTTCCGGTACGCGGTCGCCACTCCAGAACCTTTTGGCCCCAACGGCCATCCGTTCTGCGAGCAATGTGCCCTGCCCATTGCCACTTAAGTTTGGCGATTCTTCGTGCTATGTCGGCAACCTTGGTTCTCCTGCGGATATCTTCATTTCTGATTCGATCACGCAAGGAAACTCCGAGCATAGCCCTTTCCATTGCCCTTTGGGTGACTTTGAGCCTTCTGATGAGGCCCACTGTGAGCGACCACGTTTCGGAACCATATGTCATCACTGGCAACACGCACTGGTCATAGACTTTTGTCTTGAGACACTGTGGTATATTGGATGAGAAGATACCGCGCAGCTTCCCGAACGCTGCCCAGCCGAGTTGGATTCGACGGTTGACCTCTTTCTCGAAATTAGATCTACCCAACTGGATTGTCTGTCCCAGGTAAACGTAATCGTCTACAACTTCGAGTGCAGAGTCTCCGATCTTGATCGGAGTGGGTGCTACATGGATGTTTATCATGACTTTAGTTTTGTCCATGTTCATTTTGAGACCCACTCTTTCGGAAGCTCTACTGAGGTCATTTAGCATTGTGCTGAGCTCTTCCGCAGTCTCAGCCATGACTACTATGTCGTCGGCAAACCGAAGATGAGTGATGTACTCGCCATTGACATTAATGCCTAATCCACTCCAGTCCAGAACCTTGAAGACATCCTCCATTGCGGCCGTGAACAGTTTCGGAGAAATGACGTCTCCCTGCCTCACACCCCGCTGCAGGAGGACAGGTTTCGAGGTCTGGTCCTGTAGTCTGACTGACATAGTGGCGTTTTTGTACAAACACTTCAGCACCTCGATGTACCGATAGTCAATCTGGCACCGCTGGAGAGACTGCAGCACAGCCCAAGTCTCGATCGAATCAAAGGCTTTCTCATAGTCCACAAACGCTAGGCACAGAGGCAGATTATACTCCTCGGTCTTCTGTATAACCTGCCGTAGCGTATGTATGTGGTCTATGGTGCTGAAGCCTTTTCGGAATCCGGCTTGTTCGGGAGGCTGGAAGTCGTCGAACCTGCGCGCGAGACGGTTCGTGATGACTCTGGAAAACAGCTTGTAGACGTGGCTCAGAAGTGAGATGGGCCTATAATTCTTGAGCAGGGCCTTGTCGCCCTTCTTAAAGAAGAGTACCACCACACCTCTGCTCCACGCCTGTGGCGTTTTTCCCTCGAATATGACGGAATCGAACAGCTTCTGAAGGGCCTTAAGGATCGGTTTCCCACCCGCCTTCAAGAGTTCGGCCGTAATTCCGTCATCACCTGGTGCCTTGTTGTTATTAAGCTGCTTCAGAGCCATCCTAATCTCGTACAGGCTGACGTCCGGGATATCTTCAGTATAGTGCCGGGTCAATCTAGCTCTTGGGTCGTTTGCTAGATTCGCAGTGGGTTTTGTGATTGACGTGTACAACTGTCCATAAAAAGCCTCGATTGCTCCCAGAAGCTCCGATTTGGCGGATATGACTCTGCCATCGTCGGTCTTCAGTTTCGTGAGCTGGCTCTGCCCAATAGACAGATCTCTTGCAAACACCTTAGAGCCCTTATTTCGCTCAATCGCGTCTTTAATTTTTCCGGTATTAAAGTGACGGAGATCGCGTTTCAAGGACTTAGAGATCTGTTTATTGAGCTGCCGATATGTGCACGCATCGTCTGAAGACTGCAGAATCATCTCACGCCTCTCCTTCATAAGCTGGAGAGTTCGATCTGTGAGCCTCTTGCTCTTACTTGTACGAGTCTTATAGAATTTAGACCCGACCGTATGGACAGTTTCCACGAACCCATCGTTGTATTCATCCACAGAGCTTCCTAGGCATTCGAAACGATTTTGAAGTTCGAGCTGAAAGCTCTCGGAGTTTTGGATCTGGATATATGTATAGTTAACATAAAACCTTAGTAAATGTAGAAGTGAAATTAAAAGTAAAATTTAAAATAAGATTTAAGTAAAAGTTAAAGTTATCTTTAAAATATAATTTAAAGCTCTACAGATTTATTTAAATTTAAAGCAGTATCTTTAAAGTAGAATTTAAAGTAAAATTTAAAGTACAATTTAAGTCAAATTCAATGTAAATTTAAATTAAATTCAATGTAAAATTCGTTGTTATCTTTCTGCCCCTGCTCCATGTCCCCCTATACATAGGTATAGACCAACAGTATTCACTTAAACCAATATCCCCAAATCCTATTGCAAGTAAACCCGCGTGTCACGGCTAACTTTTACGTTCGTAAGTGAAGAATGTATGATAGGCATTGTTTGCAACATCTTACGTACCTACCGGCGCATAATGAACCAGCTCCATATTTGGTATCCAAGATGGAAACTAGTTCGTGTAGGCCGAGTCACTTGCAGGCGAAAAAATTATGTTAGAGCCTTGTAACGATTTTGGAGATAGATAGTAAAGATGATTAACCTACATAGCAAATATAATAATTATAGCAGGTTTTTGAATTAACAATAATTATATTCCACAACTTTCACATAACGCCGTCTAGTCCCAAACTAAGCTGAGCTTGCACCATATTGCATAATAATATTCCACAATTAATAATATTCCACAATTATCACACAACGCCGTCTAGTCTCAAGCTAAGCAGAGCTTGTGTTATGAGTACTAGACAACTGATAAACATGCTTATATATTTCTAAATACATACATATTATAGATAAATAATACTATCATAAGTACTAGACTACTGATAAGCATGCTTATATATTTTTAAATACATACATAATATAGATATTTTTTAATGATATGAACTAGTGCTTGACTGCGTTATCATCGTTGATGATAAAGTGCACTAGTTTAGAGCATATTCATTCACTCCTGACTTGTAGACAACTAAATTATAATCGGACAGAAAGACCGCTGCAGACAAATTGTTAGAAACCTTCGGTTACCTTCGGTACAAGCGTTAATTTTCTACATATATAAAAGCGAAATACCACTCACCGATTAATCACGAAATCTCAGAAACTAGACCACCTACAATTTTAAAATTTGACAGGTAGGTTCTTTATAGGGTGTAGACATCCGGTAAGAAAGGATTTTACGAAACTCCACCCTTAAGGAGGTAAAACGGAGGTTGGGAGTTTGAATGGAGAAACCCACATTAACGCGGGCGAAGCTAACAGAAGCTAGTAGAATTATATTAATGAAAGAAATTTCTGGTATTTTTTTTATTCGAACTAAAATATCGATTCAATAGGTAATTTTCTGATCATCAAATCATATTTATAAGAGACGGGATCACTTTGAATAGATCTCCATAATAATAAAACTCTATCGACATCTCTGATGGTATTCAATCTGCATAAAATTTTAATATATTCTATGCATTTATCTTTTCTCTCTTACTTTAATTAATTTTAACGATATCTTAGAAATTCAATAAGCTGCATAATAATAGTGATAGTTTTTATTTTTCTACAGTTTGCCGCAATTTCTACATATTTTAAACCAGCTATGTTTTGTACCACCGGCATTCCCCGCGTAAAAGTCGAAAATTATCCAAAATAAAAAGCAGAAAAATATGCTAACTCCTATTACAGGACGAGATCTACCTGTGTACCAAGTTTAATTCAAATTCGTTTAATCGTGTCCTGTACCATGACGTGTAAAGTAAGATTGTTTCATTCTTATTTCCAGTGTGGGTAAGAGATGGCGCTAAACAACCTGTATAGCTCTGTCTCTTACCCACACTGAAATAAGAATGAAACAATCTTAATTTGAACGTCATGGTAACCCCGCTGGGCGCGTCAGTCTACATTTTATATGGAAACTAGACTTATAGAGCTACATTAGATCCACGCCACGCGACGTCGTTGTACGTACAAATAGGCGTGGGCCACGTCTGCGTCGGTCTAATGAAGTTCTAGCTTTAGTGTAAAGATTCTGTTGAAAATGCATCAATATAAAATTAGATTTTTTTTGTTTACAGGTAAATCTTCAAACAGTCTAATAGTAGAGTTACTTACAATGAACGAAGTCCAAGGTAGGTAAGAGCATAGGGCTGTGGGAGTGGTCGAAAGAGTTACCGCGGCCCTAAAACGCGAAGACCTAACTGAAGGAGCACTGGTGGGTTTTAGTCAGTAAAAGTCTGATATTACCTCTCGTCCCGTTCCACCTAACCTAATTTGATGATGGTTTCCTACATAAAAATGGTGTAAGAGCATATACTTACTAACCTAAAACTTTATATAGAAATTACGTAGAATTTAAGTCTGTAGTGAAGATGCACCAGCCCCGATCACCCCCCGTTGATCACCTCGAGTCGACCACGTTTCCGATTCCTTTGATCTGACGTCATCTCAACGCTCAATCACGAACAATGATATAGGAGGCGTGGCCGATTCGAGGCGATCAACGAAAGAAAATCGAAACGAAACGGTTGTAACTTCGCTAGGGGGGCAGAAGACATTAAAGTCCACACACAAAACTACGATGCGACGTCGCAGCGTAAAAATTTTTGAGCTCACGCGTCGCATCGCAAGAACTTGCGAATTGATTCATATCGCACATTATATGGACACTTACCATGACATGTTAAAACGTCGACCGTGCAAGCGAGACAGCTAAGTTTAGGTCGTCAAATGGATCGCGGTAGGACCTCTGAACATCTGAACATTAATAATAATAATATAATAATAATAATATTTATTTCTTAAAATAGGAACAATTGCACTGTATACATAATAATAATTGCTTTACTGCATGAAATCGTATCGCAGCATTTCGCATCGCAGGTTTTTGCGATGAGGCGTCACATCGCATCGTATCACAGTTTTGTGTGGGAAGCCCTAAACCGCTCACCATACTTCAATGGCCAAATAAACTCATAGTGTACATACATGGATATTTTATAAGCCTTAAAACTGGTTTAAGGTCTATTTTCTTAATGTACAAGACATAGTTTGATCCCGCTTTTGGCACAAGGTAAACCGCACTTAAAATAATTTCGTTAAATTGTACAAAAGAGACGTGAAGTTTTGTTTACTTAGTTGATATGAGCAACAAAAGCCTCCAATCACTCGCCTCCGGTCCTGCTTCCTACAGGGCGAGAGGGAATAATATAATAATAATAATTTGTGTATTTTACACAAAACACAATGACAAGATAACATCACTTTACACAGGGTTAGTTCAAAAAGTGAGTCAACGACTTCTAAACTGAGCATTGCCCGTATCTTGGGTAGTAATGCAAGCAAAGGAGGTGGCTGAAACCATGAGGAGAGAGTGAGAGGACATCCTCATGCCCTAGCAGCCGCGGCAGAAGATGTCGATGCCCCTGATATCTGGAGTATAGTATCGGTTGACGAAGAGGATTGTTAAGCTCACAGCAGTGAGTGCTGAGAGCAGTGGTGGCCGAGTGGCCCCGACTTACGAGTTGTAGATCGCGGGTTCAAACCCAGCCAGCCGCATTACTTTGTGTCATCTATTTCATCACTACTGCTCTCAAAACGGTAAAGGAAAATATCGTGGGGAAAAATTCGAAGACATGTGACATCCACCAACCCGCACTGGCCCCGCGTGGTGGATTACAGCCCATTCCCTCTCCTAGAGAGGAGGCATGAGTCCCAGCATTGGGAACATTATAAGGCCGACTATGCTATGCTATGCTAATGTTAAGCTCGCCGTCTGGTCTTCTAGTAAGAATCAAACCCGAGTCACCAGAGCGTTGTGCTCCACGCGCGACACAAAGAGAAGTCAGCAAATCTGAAGGGGCCTAATAGGGTCGATGACTACTGGGGCTGACAGAATGATCGAAAGATTTCACTGGTCCTGGAACGCAAAGGGTAACTGAAGGTTCAGGAGTTTTGATCAGTAAAAGTCTAACCCTCTCGTTCGATCCACCCAGAGCGTGATGTTTTATTTCATGGATTTATCACCTCAAAAAATATAAAAAAACTGGCAAAATATTGTATGTCAAAGTATTTATATTAATTAGCAATTATTTTCGCTTGTAATTACAGTCACGCCTGTTATTTCCAAAAGTAGGTCTATCAGTCTATCGCAAATCCTCAATAGGATATGTACTCTTTAGCTGGCATCACGCAAGCATGGCCTATTGACCCATAGCTTAAGATCATAGGTTTTATCTTCAAAAAAGCCATCATACGACTTGTTTTATTACGGAGTTTCCGTGCTTACCTTCCATCATCAGATGGTATCATAAAGCCAGAGTGTACCTCATGACAATTCTAATAAACCAAGCCACGGCTAGGACACATCGTTTTACTACAGAACTCCCGTGTCAGTGGCGTAACTATGTCATCTGAGGCAGAGCTGGATTAATTGGCTAAGACCTCCAAAAAAATCGTCACGTATTGATTTAATTAAAATAAATGTGGTAAAATAGGTTGGGTTACTTTTTCTGAGCTCGTGGCCTCTCGGACCGGAGGCTCCGTCGGAACGGGGGCCCGTGGCATTTTGACAGCCTTGCCACCCTGTAGTTCCACCACTGTCCCGTGCCTACTTTCCTAATTACTAGCTTTGCCACAATATTTTTAGTTTGTGAGTTATCAATTCAATACACGTACTAATTTCAAAGTTTTCCTTCGCCACATATTATCACAGAACGTTACCGGTCGTATCTCCACTTTGTCACAAGACCGTAATGTATCCGTTGTGTGGTAATTGCTTGGCAAATGGATGTCGACTCGCGCCAACAGTTTTCACTCACTGCCGGCTTTTCTAACTTCATAACGTTAGGTTAGGTTAGTATGGAGATATATTTAGTATCCTTAGACTTTGTTCAAATGGAATGTATGGATCAGAATGTTCGGCTGTGAAAAAGACGGATGAAAAAAGATTGCTCGTAGCGGGGATGAGAATGTTAAGATGGATGTGTGGTGTGACGAGAATGGATAAAGTGAGAAATGAATATATTAGAGGAAGTTTGAAAGTGGCGCCAGTGATTGAAAAGTTGAAGGGGAATCGTTTGTCTTGGTATGGTCAAGTAAAGAGGAGAGATGAAACACATGTTACTAAAAGAGCTATGAGTATACATGTGGATGGGTGGAGAGGGAGAGGGAGGCCAAAGAAAAAATGGATGGATTGTGCGAACAGTGACATGAAAGAAAAGGAATTTATTGAGTACGACGTTTGACAGGATAGAATGGAAGAAAAAAACGTGTTGCGCCGAACCCAAATAAGATGGGACAAGGGCAGGAAGATGATGATGAGACTTTGTTCAAAGAAGTTACTAAGGTATCAAATTAAGGTGGAGCGATGACCTAGTGAGGGTCGTAGGAATCCAATGGATGCGAGAGGTACAGGACCGTTCGTTGTAGCGATACTTGGAGGAATGATGGTCAACTTGAGCCGATTTTACATTCATTGTGCCGACAGCTTAGGAGTTTTTCCTGTCGGAGTCTGTGTTTCCTGATAGCTACCACCTGAGTAAATAGGTTGCTTCTAGACAAACGTGCTCCACCGTTAATCACATCATCACTTACTATCAGGTTAGGTGGTGAACATACGCGAGCCTATCAGTAAAAAAATAGAGTTTTCAGATATTCGTCAGGTAAAATTAAAGAGAGGAATAAAAATGGCTGTTTAGCAGATGTTTTTTTATGGAAAATATGCACCAAGTGTGATCAATAAGTAAGTTGACTTACTATTTTAACCCAACTTCTAGCAGGAAGAGATATTTGAGCATTCCCAACCTCAAAAAATAGTAGGTACATTTTGATATAAGTGGAGAAAATTTGTCATTGTGACCGAAGCAGAATTCACCCGAGCCGTACGCGATGGTGTTCGGCTCCATAGCCGAGAGCTGCAGTGACTTCCCACTTGTATCAAACGACGTTTTTTCAATACACTTACGAGAGTTGACGTGCGACTCGTGGGCATCGCTTAGCGCCTAGCCTGATGCGATACTTTTCCACTTTTCCGCACAAGTGCAAAAAAACAGTAAACTAAAAGCGAGTTTTCGAATAAGGGTACTGAAAAAAACTTATTGTCACATACAGTAGCACATTGGTTCTGAAAACTATCTGTTTCAAGCTTGTCTTTAGAGTAATGTGGCTATCTATTATTCATGCAGTGAAAACACGCGGGCCGGATGCTGAGCCATCCTAGTTTTCTAATGGGGGAAACCGAGTTTAATTTTACACGCTTTATACTAAATCATGTAACATGTTCATACTTTGTTTAAAGTAGGCGCTAGATATCAATGTTCATACTTTGTTTAAAGTAGGCGCTTAATAAACTTGGAATAACGGTCATTGACCCTCCTAGTTTATTGACATTCTTAATTTAAAAAACGGAACACATTAACGCGAACACAGACCCCGCCATTTCCTTCGTGATTTTTTTTTTTTTAAGCTACCCAGAAGAGAACCATTAATTTTTGTGCAAAATGAGTATTTTTGATAAAAAAAAAATTAATGCAAAACAGGAATGCATTTCGGAACAGTGGATTCTATCGGTGGACAGCGTAACTAATTTACGATATACGGGGTTACCATGACGTTCAAAGTAAAATTGTTTCATTCTTATTTCAGTGTGGGTAAGAGACAGAGCTATACAGGTTATCTAGCGCCATCTCTTACCCACACTGGAAATAAGTATGAAACAATCTTACTTTAAACGTCATGGTACAGGTCCCGGAAGAAATTTCTTTTGAAATAAGCAGCACTTTTTGTGCTCTGCAATCTATTTTATATCCGTTTATTTCACTTTTAAGGTTGTATAAACAAATCGTCGATTTTGTCGAGCCGTCGGAGAGCCTCTCTCCTAGACACGAGTTGCCATGGCCTACCTGGAAAACTCTAAACAGACTCCGCACCCGAGTTGGGCGCAGCAAAGACAATCTCCACAGATGGGGGCTCTCGGACGGTTCCGATCTTCAGTGCTTGTGCGGCGTCTCCCCGCAGACCATGTCCCACCTTCGATCCTGCATCACGTGCCCTGTTACCTGTTCACGTAGGGACCTAATGACAGCATCAGCGGACGGCACTGCCATGGCCGAACACTGAGCCATGCAAGGAATTTAACTAGTTTTGCCATCGATACGCTAAGAAGAAGAAGAAGAACAAATCGTCGCAATTGTATCTACATTCTATGTTGATTACTCATTCACCAGATGTAAATACTGTTTAAGATTTAATCAAATATTAACCGTAGAATGCGACAAACTATGATTTATAGCCCTGTGAGTCATTTAAGAACAGATACGAATATTACAATGATATGAAGTATTTACTCAGGCTCAAAATTACCATTTTTCTCGATGTACCGCAGCACGGCCTTAGTCCCAGCCGTGGGAACATTATAAGTCTGACTATGCCTGTTATGGTACCGCAGCACGTTATCTCTTTGACAAATAGTTTTCTATAAAAAAAAAAACGCGCGGTGTCTTCTCGTCCAATATACCACAGTGTCTCAAGACAAAAGACTATGACCAGTGCGTGTTGCCAGTGATGACATATGGCTCCGAAACGTGGTCGCTTACAATGGGCCTCATCAGAAGGCTTAAAGTTACTCAAAGGGCAATGGAAAGGGCTATGCTCGGAGTTTCCTTGCGTGATCGCGTCAGAAATGAGGATATCCGCTGGCAGGAGAACCAAGGTTACGGACATAGCACGAAGAATCGCCAAACTTAAGTGGCAGTGCGCAGGGCACATTGCTCGCAGAACCGATGGTCGATGGGGACGAAAGGTTCTGGAATGGCGACCACGTACCGGAAGACGCAGCGTTGGAAGGCCTCCCACAAGGTGGACCGATGACCTGGTGAGGGTCGCGGGGATCCGATGGATGCGAGACGCACAGGACCGGTCATTGTGGCGACATTTGGGGGAGGCCTATGTCCAACAGTGGACGTCTTTCGGCTGAAATGATGATGACGATGAAAAAAAAAACAAGAAGAGTTACAATTAAATGTAATGTTACTACAAATTTGCAGTTTTTAGATGTTTTCCTATACTTGTGCTATAAGACCTTGCTTCATGCCAAATTTCAGGATTCTTGGTCAACGGGAAGTACCTTATAAATTTTGATTCCCTTGACAGTGTCGAAATGTACGTTTTTTGCGACATAAACTACCGCAACTTTTTTTAATTAACTTGGAAGTTTTATTTTTTCACAGCTTCAAGGAACTGCAGACCTGAGTATATGGCTTTAATTTCAACTCGATACCTCCATGCGTTCCCGAGATAAAGGGTCTTGACAGACAGACGCACAACAAACTGATTTCATAAGGGTTCCATTTTTTCTTTTGAAGTACGGAACCAAAAAATTTTGACCCTCAAATGACTTCTATCAAATGGTCAGTATTTGATAGAAGTCATTCGAGGTAATTATCAAAAAGCTACTTACAAAAGCCTTATAACACAATGAAAAAAAAAGCAATAAAAAAAAACTTAATGGCATCTCAGAATTTTTGACAGCAAAAATGGCCAGTGTCTTGTTAAATATTTAATCACTGACCTCTTTACACTACCACTACATAGTAGAGGTCAGTGTATTTGCCTAAAGGAATTCAATTTAAAGTTCTTAAAAAAAATAGGCAGGAATGCTATCGTTAGATATTAAAAATTCGAAAGCAATAAATACTGTTGAAAGCCGTGTTATTAATAAAATATTAGTATAATTATGTGCTATCTGAGGTCTATAATAAATTAAGAAACAATACTTAAAATCGAGATCGCTGGAGGCTCAAGAACGAACACGACTGAATTAACGTCACGTCTGTTCAAGACTGAATCACTAGTATCAGGGTTACTGGCCTATTTTCATGAAAAACTTCTGACGATGATATTTTTTTTCTTCCTCTGGCCAGCTATCTCCAATTTTATACAAATCTAAAGAAAGAGGCATAAAAAGCATTTATATTTTCGGATTCTGTTTGTCGCCAAACGAACTTAATTATGTCAGTTGCGTAATTCAACATATTTTTTATTTCACAAGATTATAAGACATTGTAAATTAGATAGTTACAAATATTTAACTAATAAACAACTTAATAAATATACAAACAAGATGATAATAGTATGTACAAACGCGTATAAAAAATATTCAATGAGCAACAAAAAATTCACCCACATAATTTACGTTTAATATAAATTTATCTATGAAAATTAATGCAGCGCAAATTACGCGACTCAAAATATGCCACTCACGATTCGCAAAATTACGTTCGTTTAGACTCACAGAAACTTAAAGCCTAGCATCACATTTAAGAAATGCAAAACAGGAACTGCAAGAAACACAAGATATCGTGTATCATCCGCTCATATTACCAAATAGAGGCTATTACTCAACGAAGTAAGCCTATAAGAGTCCGACAACTTTCACTATCATAATAATCAATAGCAACATTCAAAAATATTTGCCATAGATAGTGGACGGACGGTCAAAAGCTTTCACCTGTCAGCGGCGGTCAACAGATAGGGCTGTCTCGCTGTTATCTCTGCTTAAGGTGTAGATGTGATGTGATGTGGTGTGATATTTATTTATTTATTTAATACTTTATGCACAAACGTACAGCGGCGGACTGAATGCCTTAGGCATTTTCTACCAGTTAAACTTAGGGTGATGCAGCGATAAATAGTGGTAGGTGCAATAAAAGAGAGAGAAAAGGCGAATAGGTACAAAAATAGATATACTAATAAACCATAAATATCATACAATTATACAATACATACACAAATTAATAAACTATCTACATATATATCTACACCAATAAAGTCAAATAATTGGTTCAAATCGACAATTTGAAAACATTAACGCTGTGATGACACTACTGCCAACTTCTTACGAATTAGCTCGCGAACTTTGGTTTTGAATATTAATCGATTTGTTGACATCCTAATCTCCTGAGGGAGCGCTGGTGTAATGTGATGGTTGTGCATGTGAGTCTACAAAATGTTGTGTATCAACAATACTGCAGTTATCCTTGCGAGTAAAGTATCTTTAGAATATAATATTTTGTTAACTAAGACATACATACGGGTTGAATTTCTGGAACTCACACTAGAAACAAAACACTATCACACACACTATCTTTTAAAAACCAAAGATCTCTAATTCAGAAGAGAAAAATACGTAGATTTTTATCGTGAGCTAGCGAAATGTGTAGTTAACATAGAAAGTCCGACGGATGCGAGGCGCACTGGGCCGGTCATTATGGCGACACTTGGGAGATATGGCGTATGTCCAACAGTGGACGTCTTTCGGCTGAAATAATGAGGATGATGATGAACATAGAAAGTTGTATAAATCGCCTTGATGATGTTTAATTAATATTGGAAACAAGATTATTCGCGACAGCCCTAACCTATCGGCCATGACAAGGTGCAACGACCTGCAAGAATTAAAGGGAGTAAGTGTTTGCTAACTACTTTGTTCTACAGGAGAAAGTTTAAATAAATTAGCCAGTATTATCCTTACACGGACACCGCCATGGAAATGCAGACATGAATATTCTCGGTATGAAGCCAGGATTGTAATACGAACACAACCTTCTTGCGAAATGAGGCTGAATGGATGTTTGTCTTTGCATAACATTAGGAAGCAAAAGAAGTTTAAATACAGTGGTTTTTTTTTTCTTTTTTTTTCACACGGTTTGAGTTTTTGGCGGGTTTTTTTCGAAGTTCAGTGTTGGCTGTTTTAATTATTCGGTAATTGATTCCCAAAATGATATTTTAATTTAAAATTGGTGTAGTTTTGTATCTCAAGTGTCTGCTCAACCGGACCGGACGGTGGAACCATTGAAACAGGTGCGATTTCGGTAATCCATTTCTTTTTCTCAGTTCATCGTTTTCGTAAAGCAAATCGCAATGGCTTTAATTAGTTCACACTGCCATGGTGTTCAAAAAGAACTGTCAAAGTTCATAGACTGAATGATTTACATTGTTTGAGCCGCGTCGTGTCGTGAGAAAAATTGTAGGTACAACTTGTAGAGTCAAGGTTGAGTCGTTGTTTACACTGAGAAAGAATGCAATTATGTAATTTAAGTTGACTGAACTTTTAGCTGGTTCATTTTATTTACTTACTAACGAGTCTAACGACCCGATTCAGCTTCGCAGAAGTGTTAGACATCTTTGAAATTCTACATGTAGTATGATCACCTACGCACCGGACCGTTCGTTGTGGCGACACTTGGGGGAGGCGTATGTCCAACAGTGGACGTCCTTCGTCTGAAATGATGATGATCATTTTATTGACTTGCTAGCGAGTCTAGCGACCCCATTCAGCTTCGCACAGGTGTTAGACATCTTTGAAATTCTACATGTAGTATACACCAAAGCACGGGATCGTTCGTTGTGGCGACACTTGGGGGAGGCCTGTGTCCAACAGTGGACGTCCTTTGTCTGAAATGATGATGATGATAATGATAAACCTAAACCTTCCTCATGAATTTTATAATACTTAGTGAAAACTAACCCCCCATTTAGATGGTTTTTTTCTATCGTGAAAAATATACGCGATTTATCTTCATGTTTAAAATTTCTTAATATACAATAATAGGCTGGAAGAAAACCCAATTTTTTTCTAATATATATGTTTCACAACGAAAAAAACGTATTGCGCCGACCCCAAATAAGATGGGACAAGGGCAGGAAGATGATGATGATATATGTTTCACAACTATCACACAACGTCGTCTAGTCCCAAGTTAAGCAGATTGTGTTATGAGTGCTAGACAACTGATAAACATACTTATATATTTCTAAATACATACATATTATAGATAAATTACACCCAAATGATCGTACTCATCACACGAACATTTGGCCCGGGTAGGAATCGAACCCACGACCTCCGATATAGCAGTCAGGGCCACTAACCACTAGACCAACAGGCCAGTCATATACATTTGTTCAACATACATTTGTTCCTGTGTTTTCTTATTAATCTTATCTTTTTTTTTTCATGAACTTGCCATGTTTTCTCTTCACTACCATTGGTTGACTGGTAGAGAATGCCTAAGACATTAAGTCCGCCTTTGTACCTTTGTGTTGCATGAAGTTTTAATAAATAAAAAAATAGGATAAAAAGTATCGTATACCTTATTTCAGGACATAGTCTACCCGTGTACCAAACTACATCCAAATCCGTTCAACCGTTTGAGCGTGAAGAAGTAACAAAACATACACACCTTTCGCTTTTTTAATATCATAGATATATTAGTGTAGTAAAAGAAGTGGTACATTCTTTCGCCACTACGCAATAAAAGAATTCCATAGAGTTCTATTTTTGTCATAAGTTATGGACTGATTAATGTTAATTTTAAACATTTATTATTTCCGTGAAAAGAAACGACAAGTTTCGGTCATTTGACAGTGCAAAGGTCAACGACCCTACTTTCATTGTCAATGGCGAATAAATAAGTAGTATACTTTCCACAAATTTCGCGTAACCTTGTCATCTAATGTTTTGGTAATTAATTTACTTCACAAATTAATGAATTAATTTACTTAGATTAGCAGTCTATTTTTGGTTGTTTTGTCACCGTCGTTAATGTGAAATCGGGGTTTTTACGATATTTCCATGTTTTTTTTTGCGTTTTTTTTTTCAATCTCTTATTAATATGTCAAATTATTTTTAGAAACTGTTAGGAGATGTATAAACGTGTAGTCTTAGTGTTTTTTTTTTTTGTTTCTCTCCATCACCAATGCTTTGCATTATATCATTGGATATTCAGATAGTAAGTAATATATAATGTTAACACATTAAAATAAAGTATGCAGTTAGTTCAATTCTCACGTCTCACGTTTATTATAACTTTACGTAATGAATATCACACAAAATTTCTTTAAAAAACAAACTTTTCCTCAGTCACGTAACAACAAACTACTGAAACTCCAATTTAATAGAGCCAAATCATTGCTAGAAAGTAAAAACTCACTCAAAATTCTGGCAAACTAATTTAAAAACGACAAGTCAACGAAAAATCTACGAAATTATAATCTAATTTGTTCAATCGCGCAATTTACTTGTTCACGGTGAGGTGGTTGGCAAACCAAACCATGTCAACAATATCTTGTCACGGTCGCTTCCCATCCATTGCAGCCACATTATCGACGACTTTCTTTGACATCCATCATGTTTTTTTTAAGGTGGGAAATCGGTAAATGACTTCACTTACTCCAGGGTGTAGCAAAAGGGCGTGTCTCACTGACTAAAACCCGCCAAATTTTTTTTTTTGCTTAATTGCTTAATAGTTTCGCGCTTGACCGCTATCTCACCTGATGGATGATGGAGCGCGCTTACCTAGAAGTAACCTATCCACTCTTAACTTAAGATTCCCGGGTTGTAGCCATCAGGAAACACAGATTCTGGCAAGGAATTCCACTCCTTAGCTGTATGGACAATGAATGTGTTTCCAAAACGTTTTTTGCGTATAGATGGGATGTCCACCATGTGCCTATAATATTAATATATATTTTTTCATGTTCTCTCTTCATAAATGAGTAAGAAGCTCTTTTACGAGAGACTGGAGTCCGTACTAAGGAGACCTACAGACCTTACAGACCTCCAGGCCATCACCCTAAAGAATACAAGAATATATTACCTACAGGTCGATGGGAAACATCTGAGTTTAGTGCATAATTTGAACAAAACCTATATTCCTATATTTACCATGATCGTTCTAGAGCAATGGTAACTAAGGAGTGGAATTCCCTACCGGAGTCTGTGTTTCCTGATAGCAACAACGTAGGAGTCTTTAAGTCAAGAGTGAATAGGTTATTAGGTCTATGGCATGAAATACATATGATACTGACATATGGTACTGAAACATTGTCGCTTACAATGGGCCTCATTAGAAGGCTTACAATCACCCAAAGGGCAATGGAAAGGGCTATGCTCGGAGTTTCCTTGCGTGATCGCATAAAGAATAAAGAATGAAGATATCCGCAGGAGAACCAAGGTCGCCGATATAGCCCGAAAAATCGCCAAACTAAAGTGGTAGTGGGCAGGGCACATTGCTCGTAGAACGGATGGTCGATGGGGCCAAAAGGTTCTAGAATGGCGACCGTGCACCGGAAAACGCAGCCTTGAAAGGTCTCCCACAATGTGGACCGATGATATAGTGAGAGTCGCCGGAGTGCGGTGGATGCGAGACGCACAGGATCCATCGTTGTGGCGTCGCTTGGGGAGTCTTTCGGGTGAAGTGATGATGATGATTAATAGGTTACTTCTAGGCAAGTGTGCTCTGTCGTCGTAGACCACATCTTCGCGTACCATCAGGTGAGATAGTAATCAAACGTGAGCCTATCAATGAAAACTCTTTTAAACATTCCCACAGCGATATCACTCGTGCTATAGCGTAAATAATAAGCCATAACCATTGTTATGGAATCCAATAAACTAATAAATATCACTTTCTATTTAATTTAGATTCGTTGTGCTGTTGTGAATGAAGTTCTTAAGACCTTTTGATACTGAAGTTGTTTATTTATTTACTTTCACTTGTATTTTGCAAGCGTTGTATTGGTTAAAGCGCTTCGAACCTTCGTATCAAGAAGGAATTTATGTTACGTAAAGAGTGAATCACAAATACCACGCCTAGGGAGCAGACTAGTCTGCTGGATTATTTGAAAGAGGGAGATTTTTTTATGATGTCACAGGGTGATTTGTAAAACCACTTTGGCGAATATCCTAGGATTTCTGGCAAAGAAAAGTAATGTAGTTTTGCCCAGAACTATTAATCAATTAGGTACAGTTACGCTATTCAAACTATGGAAACCGGCATGTACTAGAACCAAAAAATTCATCATCACTATTCTCAAAACGGTGAAGGAAGCATCGTGAGGTAACCGGCATGTCCTCTAGGAAATCGAAGAAATATGACATCCACCAACCCGCACTGGGCCTGCGTGGTGGATTACGGCCCATTCCCTCTCCTAGAGAGGAGGCCTGAGTCCCAGCAGTGGGAACATTAAAAGGCTGATTATGCTACGCTATTCAAACTTAATGTGGAATATTTGAAAGAGTTACTGTTGGTAACATACAACAGCCCTTGAACGCAAAGGGCAACTGAAGTAACACAGGTGGATTTTAGTCAGTAAAAGTTTGATACTTCCTCCTCGCTCCACAGAGAGCGGGAGATGTTATTCGATGATTTCCCACCTCAAAAAAAGGGAACACAAAATAGTACTAAGATATTATCGACTTATGATTATTTCTGAGATATTTCAACAAACAGTTATTTTTTTTAAAAACCTTACTCAAAATAAACCACTTAATTGACAAAGTTTTTTGGTACTTGTAACTAAAGATAGCGTTTTAATTGCTTACGGAACTTTTCAACTTTTTGTCTCTACTACACGTTCTTTACTTTTTATATATGTTTTTTATCTGTACCACAAAACGTTAGTTTTTTACTGAGATTGTTACTAAGTAGGTATTACTGTTAAAATGACTCATTTATTGTGTCTTTAGGTATTGAAGTCGCTAAATAGCGCAAATAGTTGTAATAGACTATTTCTATTATGAGGTAAAATTTGTAAGTTTTATTGTAGGGGTGTTCTCTGAAACTACTGAAACGATTCTGAATCCGAATTCTTTCACCAATGAAATGGTACTTTATCACTAAGTCATCTCCGTAGCTTTTTCCTAAATAGGCTGAGGTTGGCTTCCAATCTACCTGGATGCGGCTGAAATACCCTTTTTTGATATGGAGCGACTGCCTAGGAGACCTTCATAACCCAGTTACTAGGAAACCCGATACTCCTTGGGAAGACTGATGGTCAGAGTTTCTGGCGATCTACGAATAACAACTGGAACCTTTACGTGCTTTCCGAGGCAAAGGGTATCAGTAAGTAATGTCCTAGACAAAATTACTTTCTTTATCACTAAGTGACATAGGCTTTATTCTTTTCTACATTCACGCAAACGAAGTCACCGGCAGACAATAGTTTATTTATAAATATGTGAACTTATGTCATTCTCATCATCATACAGCCTTCAGCCTTGACACTTGAAGTATGAATACTCATTTTTACAGTTACTGCTAAATGTAATAATGTGTAATCTCATCAGCAGAATGCTATTGATGTTTGCCACATCGTGCTCATTCTATTTCCAGGCAAATTATCGTAGCATTACGCTGACAATTCTTCGAAGGAGTCATAAGACCTCGATAGCGGGCATGACGATAGTGAATGATCAAATAATAATCACTTTAGTCATAGAAAAGGGCAGCACAATTATTTACTGATCGCTCTACTTGTTACACTTGTTAACCTTTGTAAGTAACCGTTCGATGCAAGGCCTCCGTTGGTGTGCCAACTGCCGACTAACTACCAATTGTTTTTTGTGCTTCATTGTAGTATGTTACAGCTGCTAACTTCTAATTGGATTTCTTAACTTCTTTGTCTGTTTATGGCAACTGATTGATGGGGATCTGCGAGTCTGTGTTAACGTTCCCATTGCGTTGCCCAAAAGCTAATAGTTTAAATTTTAAAACATGACATAGTAATAGACCTTACTTTTTATGCAAATCATCAAAAGTTATTTGTAATAATGGTTAGTAAAAATTTAAGTATTTGGCACGAATTTTTGGTATGGCGAAATTGTATGTGCAATTTTATTTAATAAATAATAATAAATCTCAAGAACGTTTTGTATAGTATCGATAAGTGATAAAAATAATATAAAATAAGAACTTACATAAATGTAAAGGCTAAAGCGAAACTTAACACTTGACCGTGCGAAATATTTTTCGAGATTTCATAAGACGCCAAGACAGCTGTATGAAAAATGTCCATGAGATCGTTTTCTCAATCACTTTCTCCAATGATTAATGCTGGAGAGTACCTCTCGATATGGATAGTCGACTTTTGGGAATATATGCAGGTTCCACTTAAGAAATTTCACATTCGAGATTTTTTTATCGTATAAACCTTATGTAGGATTACTTTTTATTGCCATCATAAGATTACCATCTTAATAAACCATTTGAAAGTATGGACAAACCATTAAAGTGTAAAAAAAATAAGTACCTATAATTTGAGATAATTATACTTATTATTATTTTTAAAGACTGGTAGTAAAATAACCATAATTATACATCTACACTAATATTATAAAGAGATGAAGTTTGTTTTTTTGTTTGTAGGAGATAATCTCTGGAAGTACTGGTCCGATTGCTAAAATCTTTCACCAATAGAAAGCTGCTTTATTCTTGAGTAACATACGCATTTTATGAACGCGGGCGATGCCTTGGGCAAAAGCTTGTATATACCTAATAAACACACTACTCACTGTATCATGAGTACCTACTTTTTTAAATGTGTTTTGTACTTAAAAAACAAAACAGAGGTAAGTAATAACAAAAAAAAACATAGGTTAAAAAAATACGATGTCGAGTAAGCTAATCCGACAAGTTATTCCACAACATAATATAGCCATAAACATTCAAAGAATGCTTAACATATTACAAACGCAGGTGATAAACATAAAGTAAATAAAATTCACTTTTTACTTCTTCTGTCTGACGGCCGGCCGTTTTCACTTTCGCCGAAACTCGTTGAACGGCCTACCGCATGATTTATGTGTGCGTTGACATACACATGTCACTACACTTATCATGTCTTAGTGTGTGTGAGTAATGATGCGAGGATACTATAAAACTTCAATGAAAAACAAAACTACTTTACCTCAATGGGTCAATGTCCACCCTGTTCCTTGCTCGAGCCAGCCCACGCTGCTGAGCCTGTAGTCCAAAATTCCCAAAATAATAATCCTTGTTCGATCCAGCCCGTCTCCGGTTCCCCGGCGACCCTCTAAGCCGAGGTCGGTACCCCACAGTAGATTCCCTTAGTGTGTAGTCGCTTAGTTTTATGTTTAGTTTTAGTAAGCACTGGCTGGAGGCTTTATTTTTTATTAAGGTCGACCATCTCATAGATTGATCTGCGAGAGAGACCATTGTAAAAAAAAAAAACAACTTTATGAAGCCCTTGTTTTCCACCTCCAGCGGCGCCCTAAGTGTGTAAATACCCTACAGGGGGTGTCCTTAGCGAGTAATTTTAAATTTGGTTTTAAAGTAAGCCCTGGCTAGAAGCTTTATTTTTTATTAGGGTTCCATACCCAAAGGGTAAAACGGGACCCTATTACTAAGACTGTCCATCCGTCTGTCTGTTTGTCTGTCCGTTTGTCACTCACCAGGCTATATATCATGAACCGTGATAGACAGTTGAAATTTCCGCAGATGATATATTTCTGTTGCCGCTATAACAACAAATACTAAAAACAAAATAAAATGCATATTTAAGGGGGGCTCCCATAAAACAAACGTGATTTTTTTGCCGTTATTTTGCTACGAACGGTACGGAACCCATCGTCTGCGAGTGCAACTCAAACTTGACCGGGTTTTAAGGCCCCCACAGGCTAGTCCGATTAAGCAGACTACAATCTCATAGCTTGCCCTGCAAGAGGCCATTCAGAAAAAAAACAAACAACTTAATTATTGTAATTTTATGGTGATTTTGACATTTAAAAGTGTGTCAGCCAGTGTCAGGTGGTGCTTATCCAGCGCAAATCAAAGAGGCCGACTGTATCTAATTTCGTTTGTTGTGGTATTATGAGGTAGATAGTTTATTGATTGATGAAGTTATAGCGCATTTAATGTTAATGTCAGGATATTGAAATAGCCTAATCATAGAAATTTAAAAAAACAGGAGAAGTGGCAAGGAGGCGTGTGCATGTCCGCGCGACTTGCGCAAAATGCACACGATCGGGCAAACGGCCGTCAGTTACAAACTTGTGAGATACGCGATACGTGATCGTAAACAAATTTAAAATGCCGTGTTGTTCAGTGGTTTCATGCAAGAACCGAAGTGATAAGAGAAGCCTGGGTCATCATGGAATCTCTTACCATATGGAAGTACAAGTTTAATACTATATTTATCTTTAAAATCAGTAAAAACAACAAATCTTATAATATCCCTTGCTGCTACTACGTTATTTTTGTTTTCAAATATCAAGGCGACTGTATTACTCTTACAGTACATACATTGCTCTTTAACCACTACTTAATTTTAACGCTCAGTAACAGAACAAGCAATGTAAAAATAACATAACGATACTTTATCAGTGCGGTGTATTTCATAATAAAGCCGCTGTTAGTTGCGGCGAGTTAATGATGTGCCTGTATGATCTACTAATATAGACTATCGACCATAATATCGATTGGTTGGATATCCGAAGTAAAATAATGTAAATATTTTTATTTATTTTGATTATTTTACAGAGTTGTAAAGAAATAGCATAATTCAGAATTTAATAACGACTTTTGCTTAAAATAAGGCAACATGTTCTAGCTCTTTATTTGTTCTCTTTATTTAACAAGATAGAATTTTTTTTTCAAAACTTTATTTTGTTAGAAAAAAAATAGTACAGTATTTTTTTTCTAACAAAAGCCTTACATGGTGAGGTTTAGCAGTAAGTTAGGTAAAATGATAACTACAATGTTACTTTATGTTTTCAGTTTCCCGAAAGACGTAATTTTAATAAAGCAATGGATTGATGGAAGGCCACCTAATGTTCCCTAAAAAAATATAGTACTATATGCTCATTCCACTTTCAACCAGAAATGCTTTAGCCTCTAAAAAAACGCAGTCTTTTTGAATGGGCAATCCTTAAATTAAGACTAGACCTGAGTTTTTTTAGTAACTGAAAGCTTTTTCATGCATAATTCATAATACAAGTTATTAAACTTTTCAGGATTTTAGAGGACCAGGACATGTACTTGGCCGATTTTTAGTATTTGATATTGACGTTCTGAAATGACGTATATAATGGCCTTATACGGGTAAATGGTTAGTTTTTGGGTTTCATGAAAACAAATTAATAAATAATTAATTATTATTATTATTAACATTTTATGATTTTGTTTTTGGGACCCAAAAGAAATAACACGACAAAAAAAAATGGAAAAATCGATAACTTTTCTATTTAGTCAATCACTAGCGTAAATGTAAAATAAATTGCTTTTGCATAGCACATCGACATTTCATGTGTGCGTAAGTTGTACGGTGCATGGAAAATACACGCTGTTTTTAGGGAGGTAAGGTTTATAATTGACTGTGTAGTATGGACTGATTTATGATTTGCGGATGTGTGCGCGACTGCGTAAATATTACTGCAAATGTAGTAGTTTCGGCGGTGGTAGGGAAACTGGAGACATCGTGTTCCGGTACAATTTTTACTACTTAACATATCTCCTCCCTTCTTAAATCTGTGAGCCTAATGCAAGGTAGGCTGATAATGGCATAATAAAATAAAAATACACCAGTGATACCCATCTTGTAAAAAACAATCTTTTTAAAGTTCCGTATCTAAAAAGGAAAAACGGAACCCTCATAGGATGACTTGGATGTCTACCGTCCGTCTGTCTGTCAAGACCCTTTATCTCGGGAACGCGTGCAGGCATCGAGTTGAAAAAACCATGTACTCAGGTCTGCGGTCCCTTGAAGCTATGAAAAATCAAACTTCAGAGTTAACGAAAAAAAGTTACGGCCGTTCATGTCGCAAAAAACGTATATTTCGACACTCTCAAAGGAATCAAAATTCATAGGGTACTTCCTGTTAACCTAGAATAATGAAATTTAGCAAGAAGCAAGGTCTCATAGCACTAGTATAGGACAAAATCTGAAAACTGTAAATTTGTAGTTCACAAATAAATCATTTTTTTGAGATTCGGAAAAATCTTCGTAACTTAATTCGGGAATTAAACTACTTACATAGGTAAGTTTGTACATGACATAACCTTCAGTATGCAAGTCCGATTTGCACTTGTCTAGTTTTTTTTAAGAATATCTGTTGGATTTTTAGCCAGTACTTATACATAGAAACTTACCAATTGAAACCGTTTCTGGAGTGGCTACCACGTACCGACGCGTACGTAGACGTAGCGTTGGAAGGCCTGCCACAAGGTGGACCGAAACCAGGAATCCGATAGATGCGAGACGCGCAAGACTGGTCATTGTGGTGATACTTGAGGGAGGCCTGTGTCCAGCAATGGACGTCTTTCGGCTGAAATGATGACGATGATGAATTTCTACAACCTATAATAATAACGTGTTCCATACAACTTATAGAAGTAATACGTCGTTTGCTCGTGACACTAAGCTACTTTACTTTTTATCCAAATCGTCAAAAGTTCAAACAAACAACTTTTGACGATTTGCATAAAAAGTAAGGTCTGTTAGTGTGGAATGGTTAGTAATTTAGATATTTGGCACGAATTTTGGGTATGGCGAATTTGATGGCTTTGGCCGTGGCAATTTATTAAACATCATCATCATCATCTTCCTGCCCTTGTCCCATCTTATTTGGGGTCGGCGCAATACGTTTTTTTCTTCCATTCTATCCTGTCAACAACAACTAACTTCCTTTTCTTTCATATCACTGTTCACACATAAACAAATAATTAATTAATCTTAAGAACTTTTTGCACAGCACTGAAAAGTGATTAAAAATTTTATCAAATTCCTACTGGGTCCACGTGGTGAATTACGGCCCATTCCCTTTCCTAGAGAGGATCCCTGATTCCCAGCAGTGGGAACATTATAAGGCCGGTTATGCTTATGCTTATTATACAATTTGTAGAAGTAATATCGTCGTTTGCAGCACTACTTATTAACAATTACGGATACAAACCCGTTCACTTGAGAGTACAAGAGTTACGCAACAAGTCCGTCATGCTGGCACATCACTACGGCAAAGAGAAATGACCACCTTTTGACCTTGTTCGAAGCGCTCGGTCGTTGACGTGTGAACTTGATTATTGAGACTCTGGCTTTGTTGTCCAAACAAAGTGAGATAAGTAGAGTTTTGTTTTTGTTTGTGGTTAATAAATAAATTAATTCTCTTCGGTTTGGGTGGAGCGCAAGGGAGTGTCAGACTTTTACTGACTAAAACCCACCTGCGTTCCTTTAGTTACTCTTGGTGTTTCAGTGCTATGTATGGTTGCTCTTGGTGTTCCAGTGCCTTATAAAAATCCCGCATTGAGATTAGTAGGGTTTCTACGAGTAATGTGTAAAAAATTAATGTGGTTTGTGGACTAGAACCGTAGTAGACACTGAGTTAACAGCTGATACATCTTTACTTCATCGTGGCCACATAGGAAACATCAAAAGTTCGTTCTTCTTCTACCTTATTCCTTACCTTTTTTAAATAGCATTAAAATCCTTTGCGTGGACGCGGAAAGCGATATTGTTTTAAATTATGTCCGGACTAAGCGTTTCGCTTCGTCGTTTATACAGCGTGCATCAAAGGACTGGAACAATTTGCCTGCTGCGGTCTTCCCGTCCAACTATAATTTAGGTGTCTTTAAGGCTAGAGGCTCTTAATAAACTAATGCGCCTAACCATCAATAATTACATCACTGCTTACCATCACGTGGGATCAAAGTCAAGCACTGGTTTACATCAATAACAAAAAACTGTAATAGGTAAATATTGTAACCGATTGAAAGTTGCGTCCGCTACTTACACAAAGACCAATATAAAATGACAATACAACTAATATATAATACGATTACGAAGACAAGGAAGTTATACTGCGGAACAAGATGCAACCAGAAACCGTGCAATTTACCTAAATGCCAGCCCACAGTTTGAACAGAGTAGGAAGCAAACGATTTATGACGATTGCAAATATTTACTTAGCTTATTACTTACTTAGCTTTCCAGGCTGGCCAATACCTAAGTGAAAACAGACCGTTTAGGGGCGGTAGGCACGAAGTGATGTTTTGTCAGCGATAGCGATGGCTGAACAGTTCAAATGAAGATTGACATGCGCTACCAATAGGCATACCGTCAAACGGGGTTAATAGGAACGCAGGGGTAAATACGAACAAAACTTTAGTTAGATTTTTCACATTGGTATATATTTATATAATTTATTTCAAAGCATCCGTTTTTATTACAATTAATGAATAAATAGGAGGAATTATATGCTGGGAAAAATTGTTAATTAACGTGAAAATCCCCTTCAAACTTTTGTTCGTATTAACCCCTGCGTTCTTTCTTCTCCGGTGTTTCTTCTCAGGGTAGTCAGCTAGGAAACACCGGCCTCATCTAGTTTAAAATGACAAAAAAAAATTGACGTGTAAAAGTGTTTTTTTAAACCTACTTACAAAATAAATATCATTTATCATTTATCGTTCCTATTCACGCCGTTTGACTGTATCAGCGTTTTCTACCGGTTGCATTTCGGGGAGTGTGCGTCGGAATGCATAACCTAATTCCGCCTAGCCCGTTCCATCATCGGACCACCAGGCGTACGGCGATGCGCCACCGGTATATGGTGGACATCCCACCTATACGCACAAAACATTTTAGGAAAACATTCATTGTATGTCGTACAGCTAAGGAGTGGAATTCCTTGCCGGAATCTGTGTTTCCTGATGGCTACAACCCGAGAATCTTGAAGTCAAGACTGAACAACAGTCAAAAAACTACGAACGACAACCGGGAACAACGCCTTTACGTACTTTCCGAGGCACCGGGTGTTAGTAATGTCCTAGATAAATATTGAAAAGTACATAGGGATTGAAAAACTTCACATTGGTACTTTCCTGGTTTCGAACGCGCAGCCTCATGCTTGAGAGGCGGGTGCCTTAACCAGTGGCCATCACGACACAAACACACACACACCATTCGTAGAAATTTAATCTAGGCCATCTTTCTACAAACCCATTTAAAATTTTCTTCATTGCCCACAATGCCACAGCTCCCGTTTAATATGTGTTTCCTGAGAAAGCAACGGACAAGGAAAGTGGGCGGCCAAGTAGAGACACACCGGTATTCACGTGTTTAGCTGAGGCTGACTACTCTCGTTTCCGCTAGAAAACCTGCCGCATCTTGACTGTTAAGATATACGCAATCACTATCATTTTTAGGGTTCCGTACCCAAAGGGTACCATCAGGAAGCCTCTGCTGTCTGTCCGTTTTTCAGCGAGCAAATACAGCTCGCTAATATAATAATAATATAATAAACCGTAAGAGGTAAAGAGTTGAAATTTTCACAGAATGTGTATTTCAATTGCTGCTAGAACAAAAAATAACAAAATTAAAATAAAGTAAGAAATTAATTTTTAAATTTATTTTTATTTTGTTATACTAATCATCATAATAATTAATCTATACAAAAAATATTATTCTGTCAACGTTTTTTGCTCGGTTTTAATAATGTAGTACGGAACACTTTGAGTGTTTCAAATAGTAAAGATATCTAAAATTGTGTTGTTTCTTATCTAAATTCCGCTTTAATCATCATCTAGTTTAAAAAGACGAAAAAAAAAGACGTGTAAAAGTGTTTTTTTAATCCTATTTGCAAAATAAACAGACCGACGGCGACGATGAGCCTAGAACTAGGACGATGTCATAGTAATTATCTTGGACGCATCGTTCGTCTTAATTTACCTTTTTTTAACACTATTCGAAACGTTAACTAGTGCATGTGCACACTCACAAACCATGAGTCGGTGCGTTAGTTACGCTTTACATAGAAACCAGTTCGGGCCAGTTAAAACCAGTTGCGAACCGGTTTCGTCCAGTTACAACTGGACCGGCCACTCTTCCTGTCATTTCACTTATTTTTTGTGAAACTAGACGCACATGCCACTTATGGCCCGTGCCTTTGTAAAACTAAGATAATCTCACATTCATCATGATCCTTATCTTTAGAGCAGTTACGGCTATTTTCGTTTTTCCCGTCGTTAAACTTAAATTTGTCATAAGCGACGTTAAATGTGGTCGCATTGCGTTTCATTTGCGTGTTTTATGGATGTGGTCTTAATTTCTTCCTTGATTTTACAAGACTTTCATTTAGATTTTGTCAGTGGCAAATTATTTTCAATTCATTATTTAAAGTCTCGAGTTTCACTACCTAATCTTTTAATATTTGAACATAATATGCTGGTAATTGCCGTGTGAGATATTTATGTCTCGGACGTAGGAAACAGTTTTCACTATAAGCTCATTTCTAGTGGACGAACTTTCTTTTGATACTTTCCATTGCAAAATCTGTTTCACCCTCGTGATAATTATTGAGTTTGTGGGTATTAACTCATCTATTAATTAATTTCTGACTGCAGCTTCGCCCGCTTAACCTCCGTGAGTGTGACCGTGGCATCACCGTGGACCCTAACAGAATACCAGCGCTACTTTATTTATCGTTTTAAATATCGCAGCATATGCTGAGTTAGGCATCTTTTTGGCTTTGCACAGATTGTAATTTTTTTTTTTTCTACTGCATGTGTGAGGTACGATTAAACGTTTTTTCTTTCTTTCTTAAAAGTAGGTTTGTCCATACAAATTTTGGACCCTCATTTCTTCCTTTTGGGGGGTGAAATCTTCTCTTAATGTTAAGTCATAAAAGGAAAACTTGTGCAAAATTTAATACTTCTAGACCCAGTAGTTTTGGCTGTGCGTTGATATGTCAGTCAGTCAGTCAGTTTGTCCTTTTATACATATACATAAAGATGACGATGATTAGTTCTTATAGATTATTATTCATCTTAAGATCCTGGGGTCCTGGGGCTTTGAAAGGCGTACGAATAGCCAAAGCCAACTCGCAGAGGCCACTTAGACATTTTTCATGGAACGTGGTACCAACTGTAGATTATCCCAGTACGCGCTAAGTTAGTGCACCCAATGGAAAACAAAGATGGTTCGAAATTATTATAAACGTGAAATTATTATATGCGGCGGACAATTCATGTCCAGTACCATTTAATTTCGTCATTTTTTTTAACCACATCCACGTTTTAGAGCGAAATATATTGTCTCTGTAAATTATGAAAATAAATCATACTTTTTGCTTTGTCATTATCATTTCTGCCATTAAACCGTCCAATGTCACTCAGTCTTGTACATCTCGCATCCACGAGATTTCCGCGACCCTCATTAGTCCACCATATTTCAGAAGAAAAATTCTAAACAATTGGATATTGCAAAAATCAAAACATTAAGTAAATTCTCTAAAAACATACTGAAAGGCAGTCATCCCCAAATTAATGTAGAAACTACAAGAAACACATTGAAACGCCAAAACACAAGAAAACAGCATCATCATCATCTTCCTGCCCTTATCCCGTGTTATTTGGGGTCGGCGCAACACGTTTTTTTCTTCCACTCTGCCCTGTCACTCGTCATGCTATCACTAACTTCCTTTTCTTTCATATCACTCTTCACACAATCCATCCATCTTTTCTTTGGCCTCCCTCTTCCTCTCCATCCATCCACATGTAAACTCATAACTCTTTTAGTAACATGCGTTTCATCCCTCCTCTTCACATGACCATACCAAGACAAACGATTCCCTTTCAACTTTTCAGTCACTGGCGCCACTTTCAAACTTCCTCTAATATATTCATTTCTTACTTTATCCATTCTCGTCACACCACACATCCATCTCAACATTCTCATCTCCGCTACATGCAATCTTTTTTCATGCGTCTTTTTCACAGCCCAACATTCTGATCCATACAGTATGACAGGTCTTATCACGGACTTGTAGATTTTACCCTTCAACTTGAGGGGCATCCGTGGGTCACAAGTCAAAACATTAAGTAAATTCTCTAAAAACATATTGAAAGGCAGTCATCCCCAAATTAATGTAGAAAGTACAAGAAACACATTGAAACGCCAAAACACAAGAAAACAGCAAATAACAGAATATAAGATGTACCACACAGTACAACGCTCTACTTACTTGAAAGAATCACTACGGTCCGCTTAACCAGTGAGATAGTTCAAACAACTTTACATCGTAACTTAAATTGCATCTTATTTTACAAATCATAGAGTTCAGGATCCAATAAACTCTTGAACAGATGAGGAAATCAAAATCAATTGCAGACTGATTAATGGTTTTAACAGCGAAGTGAAAATGAGAGAGTAGCTAAGATAGTTGGCAGCTGAAATGTTACAGACCTCGTGTTTGGAAATACGGTTAGCATAATCAGCCTTTTAATGTTCCCACTGCTTGGACTCAGGCTACCTCTCTTGGAGAGGGAATGGGCCGTAATCCACCACGCGGGCCCAGTGTGGGTTGGGGAATGTCACATGTCTTCGAATTTTTGCTTGCAGCAAACCATTGAGTGATAGAGAGAGAACATAATACAGAGTAGGATCCAGTGTACAATTTTAAAATTACAAATAATAGGTACGGAAAAATAATCTTCTATATCTATAGGCACTTATAATAAATCTGTAGAAGTGAAAATTCTGTAATTTCATTGAAAATATCAAAAAAATAAATGGCGGGGGGTGTTACTGGACCGAAACCGAACCCAAAAATGTGATTAAATTTTTTTTTGTCTTTCTGTCTGTTTGTTCAGGCATCACGCAAAAACTACCGGTTCGATTACGATGAAACTTGGTATAATTATTCTTTAATATCCGGGGCACCACACTGGGTACTTTTTATCCCGGAAAAGTATATACAATAAAAAACAAACTTAATTTTGCGGTTCGATCCCTAGACCCGATTACTGTACCAATTGCAAATAATAAGTTTGTCGTAGATTAAGTTACCTGTAGTGGAGTTCACTAAGGGGCGCTGCACACGGCTAAGATACTATAATATTTTATCTTATCGCTCGCCATACAATTCAATGGACTATCACACACAACGAACACATTTTCGACTTCTACGCGGACGAAGTCGCGGGCAAAAGCTAGTACTTAAATATACTTAGACAGAAAAGTAGCCTTTTTCCTTAAAAGTAATTTGCATTCCACTTCTTCAACTATGTAAGCTACAAATTGATGATACACATTACACAATCCTGGAACCCGTTCATCAATTAACATTCGATTGTATAAGCAATTAACTAATAATCCAATTATGTGCGAATGTGTTCACTGAGCAGAAAAACCGCAGGCGCAGTGACCGAGCAATTGATCAGAATTATACTAAACGCGTAACGTGTTATGTTGGGGCAGATACAGGAGCATATGATTGTTGAGTAACATTTAAGGCCCTAACTCCCGAACAGTGCTGTAAAATAGTGATGTAGCGACATCTATGGCGTCACATAAGAACTAATCCTGCATCGTGAAATCAAAGTTCTCCGCGCGATTAGAACATATAGAACAGCCCGAAATCATCTATCGGGCAGCTGCCCACCAGACATAACACAGATGTAGCGACATCTATGGCGTCAAATAAGAATTAATCCTACATCGCGCAATCAAAGTTCTCCGCGCGATTAGAACATATAGAACAGCCCGAAATCATCTATCGGGCAGTTGCCCAGCATATGTCATCCCTTTTCAAAGGAGGTTTGTGGAACTTTACTCTCTGTTCCGCCTACCTCCAAAGTGACTTTCCGAAGCCTACTACTCGCTAGCGACTTGGTCGATAGGTTTGAAATAAATTTATATAAGCGTAGCATAATCAGCCTCTTAATGTTCCCACTGCTGGGACTCAGGCCTCCTCTCTAGGAGAGGGAATGGGCCGTTATCTACCGCGCGGGCCCTGTGCGGATTGGTGAATGTCACATGTCTTCGAATTTTTGGTTCTAGGACATGCCGGTTTCGTCACGATGTTTTCCTTCGCTGTTTTGAGAGCAGTGGTGATAAAATAAATTACACAAAGTAATGCGCCTGGCTGGGTCTGAACCCGCAATCTACAACTCGTAAGTCGGGGCCGTTACCACTCGGCCAACAATGCTCTTAAAAAAAAATTATGTTTATTATAAAATCATGTACACCAATCATCACAAAGTTATCAACATATGGTTTTTTCGTAAGATTTAATACTTATGAAAAAAAAATTAACTACATGATATTTTTTCACTTGTTTTCCCTACTCCTTTCAAACGACTTTGATATTTATAAATATGTTTACAGAAATAAATTGTTGGTTAAGTGTTCTTCAGAATGTACATAGCATATGTAAATCAATCAATATTACGCAAAGAAAATGGATTTAAAGGTCAGCGGGGTTCTATCCGGACGCAGCAGGCCGCATGTTCAAGGAACTATACGCCGTAAGTTAGTATCAAAACAGTGTAGGTACTAATGTACCTACAGAATGGCAAGACATTGCCCCGGGGCTCCTAAACTCGGGGGAGGGGGGGGGGAGCAAAACTTCATTGAAATCTAAATAAAGTAGGTTCCAACACTACTTTTATCATGGCAATTCGTTTCAGTCAGTGAAAGTCTGACCTGCTCCACCCAGACCAGGAGAGGCTAATTGTAAAAAAGGGGCCCTAGCTTTTTTGGCCCGGAGCCGTGGGTCACCTAGCTACGCAACTGGGTGTAGAATAACTTAATGAGGAAACCGTCATGACTTAGAACGAAAAAGAACGGCGTCCGCGTAAGAGCATACGACAGAAGTCAAAAATTCATTAAGGCGAATTAATAATACAAAATCGTAATCGTTCGGGTAAGTTCGGCCGACTTCAACTCGAGCCAAATTTACCCGAACGAGCGTTACAAAGCTGAGCGTGATGCCTTAGTCTCATTCAATACGTACCCTCAAAATAAAGCCTAAAGAAATCGTCACTTCGAAAATTAAAAATTTTAAAATGACTTCACTAGTACCCCAGTTTTATAACTCAGACTCAACGCAGAAACAAAACATTATAATATTTCTAAGTACAATGAATATTTATAAGGAGAGTGGACGTCAGTTTCAATCATATTTTTTGCTCCATCCGACTGAAATCTTTGTTAAAATAGGAGAGGTTTTGAAAGAAAAAAACGAATATACCCAGGAGCTACCTAACATTCTTTAATTTGTCTGGACTCATCATCATAATTTCAGCCGAAAGACGTCCTCTGCTGGTCATAGACCTCCCCCAATTGTCGTCACAACGAACGATCCTGTGTCTCACATCCATCAAATTATCGCGATACTCACCAGGTCTACCTTGTCCACATCGCAGTTGCCACTTCAGAACCTTTCGGCCCCATCGATAATCTGTTCTGCGTGCAATGTGCCCTGCCCATTGTCACTTCAGATTCTGTGGGCTATGGTGACAACCTTAATTCTCCACACTAAACTAATTAATGTAAATTGTAATTTCTACCAATACAAGTTAGATTAGCCGTTATTGATGTGCTGTTACCAGTTACTGTGTGAAAACTGTTTGTGGAAGGACTTAAATAAAACCGTGTTGTCTCGTAACTAACAAAGAGATGTTACTTTACTGAGGAAAAAATTTGACCGCCACATATGAATAGACCAGTCTTTAATAGGCTGTAACAGTATTCGTCACTCGAATGATTTCATTGCCTCGTATAGCATAGCATAGTCGGCCTTATAATGTTCCCACTGTTGGGACTCAGGCCTCCTCTCTAGGAACGGGAATGGGCCGTAATCCACCACGCGGGCCCAGTGCGGGTTAGTGGATGTCACATGTCTTCGAATTTTTGGTTCTAGGACATGCCGGTTTCCTCACGATGTTGAAATAAATTACACAAACTAATGCACCTGGCTGGGTTCGAACCCCCGACCTACAACTCATAAGTCGGGGCCGTTACTACTCGGCCACCACTATTTACCTCGTATAAATAGGAAAATTGCTGTAAGAAAGTCGCTCCACTTAAAATTGGTATCTCATGGTCCGTAGACGAGACGTTCGAAAGTTCGAAATTGTGGTCATAAATGTGAATTAGTGCAATAAAGAAATACTGCTCATATTTGCTATATACTGCTTTTAGCTTAGTCTTGTGACACTAGCTATCTCTGTGGCATAATCTTTTAAAAACCGGTCGAGTGCGAGTCGAACTCGTGTGCCAAGGGTTCCGTGCAACCTTACCTATGTAAATATGTAGTTCAGTTCCAGAATCAAGTCTCGAAGATTTTTCAATTGATCAAGCCGAAGTTTTCCTTTGCTTATGCTATGAGACTTTAGCATAGCATAAGCATAATCAGCCTTTACAATGTTCCTACTTCTGGGACGCAGGCGTCCTATCTAGGAGAGGGAATATGCTGTAATCCGCCCCGCAGGCTCAGTGCAAGTTGGTGAATGTCACATGTCTTCGAATTTTTGGTTCTAGGACATGCCGGTTTCCTCACGATGTTTTCCTTCACCGTTTTGAGAGCAGTGGTGATGAAATAAATTACACAAAGTAATACTGCCTGGCTTCATGCCAAATTTCAGGATTCTAGGTCAACAGGAATTACCCTATACCTAGGTTTTGATTTCATAGCAAGTGTCAAAATAAAACGCCTAAACGGCGTCAACAGCCTTGCCTTACGAAGTCTGATTTTTCAAATGCTTCAAAGCAGTAGCAGATCTAAGCATGTCAATTTCAGCTTCATACGTCCACGTGTTCTTAAGAAAAAGGGTCTCGACAGACGGACAGCAAAGCGATCCTATAAGGTCTCTTTTTTACCGATCTAGGTACGGAACCCTAAGAACTAAAGGAAAGTTCCAGAGCAGTTCTAACCAAAACTGCAGTATTCTTGAATATGTCGAGTACAACATGGAAGTGAACCAGAACGACAGTAGGAATGTTATGAGCATTACTGGTTTAATATTAGCTACTGGTTTAATATCCGCGATGTAAATGTACTTGCGAGCCTGCTCTAGCCCCTAGCCGGTACTAAGTTTCACGCGGCATGCACAAACGTGAGCTATCGACTGGACCTGTCGCTGCGGCCTAGTTTTTGTTTAGATTGTGGAGACACGATTTAAGTTTAGAATATTATTGGGAAGCTGTTCTATGTATACTTAAATATATAGAGAACTGTGTACGACAGTAGATCACCAAGGTCGAAGCTATGTAGTAAAACGATAAACCAGTTTAGGTTGGATATGGTCAAGAAGCAGACAAATGTAGAACAGCAAGGGCTCTTGATTTGTAAAGTGACCTTTTCTGTTTAAAAGGGTGTAACTCCAAATCTCATCTTTTTGTCAATGAGCGAAACAAAAAAAAAATGTATGAAGAAGTGTTTCACAGGTTAAAAAAAATGCTGGATAGTAAAATCCTTTATTCATCGTATCTCAAAAAAGATCGTGAAAGACCAAGTAAAATTGCATTGCAATAAGTTAATTTCCCCTAATGATCTTTACGCCATTTGTTAAAAGAATGTTAAAATTAAAGGTGACTTGATTCGTACATAGCATAATCATAATAGCATAATCAGCCTTTTAATGTTCCCACTGCTGGGACTTAGGTCTTCTCTCTAGGTGAGAGAACGGGCCATAATCCACCACGCGGGCCCAGTGCGGCCCAGTGGTGATTTATTTAACTTTGGACATTAGAAAAAAAAAACAAACAATTTCATAAAGCATACATTCTTGGAGCTTTGATCTATTCTTATGGTTCTCATTCAAAAGAAGAGTTTTTTGATCAATAGAAGCAATCACTTCAGTTCAACCTTATAACTCACCCAGCAGCTCAATACTACCATACTTCTGTCAGATTATGTAGTTGATACCAGTCTGATATCTAAAGACAACAATTCAGATTCAAACGATTAGTGAAGTCCTTGTACTTAACACAGACTTGAAACATTCTCCATTTGATTTATAGACCAGACCAGATGACATTTGTGTGCATACTGATACTACGATAGCGTGGCCATTAACATTACAAATAATGTCCTGTACTATTGGCTAACATGCTCTATATATTTGTCCGTTTCTTGCGTCTTAATGATCGATTCAATTTATGAGATTTCATACGTGTAAATGACGTAAGAAATGATTTATTGACACGAACTAATTAGAAATCTTCAAGCACTGACTTTTCAAAATTTATTTGACTTGCTTTATTTACTTCAAATATGTCGACATCATTATCATTATTGCGTGCTCCAAATGTTAGCTGGTTGATTTTATTAATAGCGTTAAACGTTGAAATCATTCGCGATATGGTGGTGTAGTCCAAGGCACTGTAATAATCATAGGGCACATGAGTCTGTGATTACAATACCGCTAAAGTTATCATTAAATCAGAGGTGTGCAAGACCATCGAGGTGTAAACATTAACAATTATCAACAATCAAGAATAGATCGTTTTAGAACTCTCAGGATTCGGTCGTCACATTTATAATTCTGTTCTTATTATATAAAATTAAAACTAAGGAAACTTAACACAAGTTTATGCGATGTTATCTCATTTACAGAGGGGGCAGCTCGGAAGTGATGAAATTCGATTATTGATAAACACTGTTAGGCAACGCCGGAGCTGTATTAAAAATACTAAATTATTTATTAACTGTCTTCTGCCGGTTGTTTCGCCCGCGTGAAACTAGAAAATAATATAACCTTTGTCACTCAGGGATAAAGCAGCATTCTACACGAGAAAGAATTTTTAAAATTGGGCCAGTCGTTACAGACATTAATAAAAAAAAAATCCTTTTTATAATATTGAAATAGACTATCTCACGTTCTCGGGCTATTGAGCTAAAAAGCCACAAGCATCTATAGACGTAAAAAAAAGAAAAATCTAAAAAATATATGTCTGCTATTAAGGTTTATTATTGTCAGTATCATTTGTATTTAAATATTTTCACTGTACCTTTAATATAAAGTTTCTTAATCACTTATCATGAAAGTGTCTACAATATTTTTTGTTGTAATTTAATTATGTTCTAGTCTTTAAAATTTTAGACTGATCATTGATTTCTCTCTCCTTCTGTATAACTCTGCAATTCTCCACATAAATTTTTCTCTTCATCATTCATTACTAATGTTCTTTTCTTTAATATTTTAGACCGACCATTAATTTCTCGCTCCTTCTGTATAACTTTGCAGTTCTACACATGAATCATTCTTCTCGTTATTCATTAATTCGCACAATAGATCATCGTCTACATCGATGTTTGTCTTTTGTTTACCATCACATCGAGTGACATTGTATGAAAGGAAGTCCGAGGTCCAGTGACTCTCCGTAATACGACCTATCTTGTAATCTCTTGATGGCTAATGTTTCATCATTGTTATCATGTATTTTGACTGTCTCGTGCTCGTGTAATACCTAAGTAGAAAAATATTCCGTGTCAGGTACAAGAAATTATACAAAATTTTGCATGTCTAAGAAAACATTTAATTTTGCGTATTGTCATTCGTATCCACGTAACATCTTACGTGAGTCTTTTGCGTACAGCTTTTGTTTTAGGTGGGAAAATCATCTAATGACAAATCCCGCTCTTGGGCGGAACGGGAGATAGTGTCAGCCTTTTACTGACTAAAAACCCCCAGGCCCCAGCAGGCTCCGACCCTGCTGAGCCCCTACGATTTGCTGACATCTCCCGGAGGCGCGCGTGGAACAATACGCGCCGTCGACGACTTGGGCTTGGTCCGGACGGTTACCGGACGGTCGGACGGCGAGCCACCCATTGCTATCCGTCCGCAAGCCCGCTTGCGTACAAGTACACGTGCTAAGGATGTGATATTCTCTGCCGGTGTCTGTGTTTCTTGATGGCTATAACTTGGACGTCGTTAGGTCAAGAGTGAATAAGTTGCTTCTAAGCAAGCGTGCTTCAATGTCGACCACATCATCGCTTACCATCAGGAGAGAAATGGTCAAGCGCGAGTCTATTGCGCTTCACATTAACATCACTAAGGCAAAAGTTTGTATTCATATGTATGTATGTTTGTTACTCCTTCATTTTCAAACGGCTGAACGGATTTGGATGAAATAGGCAAGCAGACCATGTCTCGATATGTTGCCTTTAGATAATTTTCGACATTCACGCAGGCGAAGCCACGAGCCAAAGCTAGTAAATAAATAAGTAAAGATGAAAAAAACAACATAACAATCATACAGCTATTTAAACACCATTACATAACTATATTTAAAGTAATTCAAAGCAGGCACCTACAGTTCTCTGCTCACAAATAAAATTACACTGCCGGCCAAAAAAAAACCAACAGCCTAAACTAAGAAGTCACTTTCACTGACGCAAATTATGCCAAACAAAGAGAGTTCTGTCCGTCCGTCTGTAGTTAATTGTTTGCTATTGTTAGCTGTGGGCTGAACACAGGTGGCGTAATATAGGTCAGAAAAGTGAGCCGTGAATCCGTCGTTACAACCAATAGAGCAATATTCGTGGATTTCGCGAAAATAATGTAATAAGTATTATGGTCGTATTTATAGCAGGAAATATTCTGCAAGAAAGGCATAACACAATCAAAATTAGTCTTAACTCAAAGCCAGACGATATTTATTGGTATTTTAAAATTTGTTTATGTCAAGAGTAACGTAACATTTGCAAAATCAGGAAGACCAAACATACAATTCGCTTCGACCAATGATTGATGTCGACACAGATAATAAAACATATCGCAAGCGCCACTCTCGCATGTAAATTGTCTTATAATGGTAATTAAACACATAGCCACACAAATAATGGCTTAAGGCAACGACATAATTTACGCAAAAACACATTAAATAATAAAATAGTGACTTGCTATAAAATTACGTAAAACCGAATGCACAGAAGTGGGTAAACGACGATACCCGTTCCGTTCCACGCGACGTAATCAAACGCCCGAGATATGCGTTCGCGCATGTCATTTACGTGGCTCGCAGTGTACGTGTGTTATTGCCTGTTTATTCTGTTATTTTTTAATGAAAATTGTGATTTTAATCAGTAGTGACTTGTAATTAAATTCCACAACCGGATAATAAACTGGTCTACAATTATATTATGCGCGAACAAATTAATATTTTCTAATTGTTGTAACAACTTTTGAATGAATATAAGGTGTTAAAAAATTAACTTTAAGAATTTCCATTTGACAGAACCTGAAATAGCGAAAAAAATCAGCTGCTCCATACATTTTGACGAGTTATGTAAAAGTTGTTCAAAATGAGGAGTACACTGTCCCTTCGAAATTTTTAAAATTATTTTTTTAACACCTTATATAGACCTCGTGTTATTATGCTAATGAAGTCTTACTGCTAAATCATACGAAACTCGGTTACTAAATCCCGAATCATCGGCGAAATTAATCGTCGATAACCACAGGATACCCGGGTGTACTGTGCCCAGCAATCCACTGTCTACATGTCCATTGGTCGGTAATCATTGTCGTGACTGGCGGCTCTCGTGACGGTAACGTTGGCACTAATGAATGAGTGCGTTTCATCGCCTCCAATCTTTTGTACAATCGATGACACGATTGTTAGCAAATAAAATTGCAAACATGATATTATCGAGTGTTGGTTTATCTTGATCAGTTTTGAAATTGATTTTTTTTTTAATGATTTATACTTGTGTTTGACTGTGATCCCACCTGATGGGAAGCAGCGATGCAATCGCTGATGGTAAAGCGAACTATTTTTTTTTTAAATTTTACGTATATTAAGAACCCAAAAACACGGGACAAGGGCAGGAAGATGATGATGATGATATTAAGAACCTAATCACTCTAGCCTTGAAGGCACCTAAATTGTAATCGGACAGGAAAATCGCAGCATAGACGACGAGACGAATCGCTTAGTCCAGACCGTAGAGATTTCAACAACGACGTAAGGGTGGATAGTCGCCGTACGTCGGGTCGCCCGATGGTAGAAAAGAGATGGTTCAAAGTCAAGCATGGAGTCAGAGAAAAATATCGCATACGTGCTTCTCGAATGCAAAGCAGTCAGCTATATATGAACACGAACTCGTTCGAAGGCGACCTGAGTAAACTATAAGGACTCATCTGCTTCTGGAGAAAGGTGAGCTGGTTGGAATGAAGGCCGCCATTACCCACATACAATGGACCACCAAGGACCAAGTGCGGAAACCAGACCACAAAACCAAAAGGGTTATGGTAACGCTTGTCAACCATGATGGAGTCTTTGACAGTGCGATACCTGTAGTAATAATTAACGTAAGGGGTATTTTTACGTTTTGGGTAAAAGACTCTTAAGTCAATTGTCGTAAGGGACATTTTTAAATTGTAGGTAAAAATATTTTACGTTAATTTATATTTCTGGTATCGAGTGGTCTTTTAAGTTTGTAATTGCTGTGAAAAGCAAGTAATTATTATGAAGTAATTGTTAGTGACCCGCCCTAGCTTTGCACGGATACAAATTATAGACTAAAAACTTCCTTGTTTATCGTTTTTTCTATTAGTAAAAACCGCATCAAAATCCGTTGCGTGGTTTAGGTTACATACATTACATATGTTTTTTTTTTTAATGTAAAGTAAATGAAATCTTCCACCAAAGCCAGATCGATAAATACCTTAAAATATTGTCATGACGATGGAGTATCTAAAACCATCGCCGATAGTTCAGAACCATATAGTTCTACAAAATTTAACAAAAAAAAAATAACTTTGTTAATCTAAATAAATATTCTCGCTGTCCACTTCCTTCGCGCCTGACGTGTACCAAGCGGATGCTTCGCGGACAAGAAAACGCATAGATAATATATAACGCAACATCTTACAATCGATTGCACGCTAACAGTGAATGAACTGTTGACAAATGGGAAATAGCTACATTCCTCGCGACGTGGGTGCAATACGTGTGGGGGAGCACATGTACACATCTATCAAATCAACCAATGACAGGCTGTCGTCACTGAATGACTGTATTCCCTGAAGATGACGCGTAAGGTAGCACTAGTATATGCGATTGGAGGTGTACACTACGGAATACAACGAGTATGTTTAGTTTTGCATATGACTTGTAAATTCATGGTCGTTAACGGCAACTCTCAGCTTCATTGATGAAGATCTTCATCCCACAGTTTGCTGAGATACCAGATATTTGCGCCAGTCGACAACCATAAGACAGATCACACTCATCATCATCTTCCTGCCCTTGTCCCGTGTTATTTGGGGTCGGCGCAACACGTTTTTTTCTTCCATTCTGCCCTGTCACTCGTCATGCTATCACTAACTTCACCATTTTCGTGAGACAGATCACACTGTCACACGAAAATTAAAACTATGTTCAGTAAAGTGCGTAAATATAGAAGAGACATTAGTGACGTTATTGCCAACCATGATGTGGACTTAGAGATCATTGCACCGATAGTCGTGTCTAGGCAGAAGTCTCGACCAATATCTAAGCAGCTTCTTCGTTAGAAGATTAAGGGCCTGGACTTGACGACCACAGACGTTTACAGTAAGATTGTTTCATTCTTATTTCCAGTGTGGGTAAGAGATGGCGCTAGACAACCTATATAGCTCTGTCTCTTATCCACACTGAAATAAGAATGAAACAATCTTGCTTTGAACGTCATGGTAACCCCGCTGATCCAGAAAGCGATACTTCTGGACACAGCTCATTGCACGGCTCCTTTCTTTGGAGCTTTTATCGCCCGAAGCTATTACTAATACTTTGTATATATATATTATATACTTTTAAATGTAAGATTTTTTTTAAAGAAATATTTAACCAAAATATGCATGGTACTGGGACTCAGGCCTCTCTAGGAGAGGGAATAGGCCGTAATAGACCACGCGTACCCAGTGTGGGTTGGTGGAAGTCACATTATGTCTTCGAATTTGTAGTCCTAGGACATAGCGGTTATAATGTTTTCCTTCATCGTTTTTAAAGCAAAGGTGATAAAATAAATTACACAAAGTAAATAGCCTGCCTGGGTTTGAACACTATCTCGTATTTCAGAGCCGTTACAACTGGGTCACCAACATCTTTCAATTACATTAACCAAAAAACTGTCCGAGACACATGCCTGTAGCTAACAGATATGAATAAAGAAATTAATAAACGAAACCATATGGCAAGCAGTAGGTATTCACTCAGCTCTTACGATGTTAATATACGTACTTACTATCTCCATACCATTTTCTTCGTTTCTTGGCAACTAATAATGCACTACTATTATTTAACTTACCGTATAATATTGGTTTTACAAGTAAAACTATAAAAGTCAGCTTTTCCTCTCCAATGTTTGCGGTGAAACGGTCGTTATGAGAAACCACTGACTTTCACTGAGTAACCAATTTATTAATGGTAGGGTAGATCATGGTGACAATGTTGGTGATGTGATCTATGCGTGTTGGCTGTTGGCCATAAACTGTATATCAAAGCTGCTAACAATTTCCTACCAATGAACAATTTTCACGCTCTTTACATGCAAGACATATTCATCATCATCTTTCTGTATGTTACTTGTCGTCGTTACATTTTTTTCTTCCTTTCTATCTTGTCAACCGTTATGCTATTACTAACTCTCCTTTCCTTCACTCACTCCACCCACATCCATCATAACATTCTTATATCTGCTATATGCAATCTTTTTTCATCCGTTTTTTTCACAACCCAACATTCTGATTTGTACAAAATTACTGGTAATATCATGGACTTGTAGACTCTTCTTTTACTTAAGGGGCATCTGTAGGTCACAAGTTGTTCCAGTGACCTGTCGCCATTTCATCCATACTTTGCGTTAATTTATCCAAATGCGAAGACAATTCTACTTCTTCGTTCGCAGCCCTAGCAGGCATTGGCTCTACTGGGCTCCTAAGGTTTTGAATCTTAATATTTATAGTATTATTATGATGTATCTGTTCAGTGCTAAACCGAGTTACCGCGTTAAACCTCAATTTCAAAAGATTTTGTATGCAATATGCGACACTATGCCTAGTTAATCATTCTGTCAATGTGTGCATATTACTGACTACACAAGCATTAACACTGCTTCATTGAAGACTTGACAATTTAATCGTGGAGTTTCCTTTCTAGAATTAATTTATTACTATCGATAGATAAATTACGATCCAATGTTGTCATTTCCCTATAATATCGGCTAAACTTCTCTACTTCCTAGGCTTCATAATCTTCCTGTCCTTGATCCATGTTACTTGGGGTTCGTGCTACATGTTTTTTTTCTTCAATTCTGTTCTGTCAGCCGTCACGTTATCACTGAATCCCTTTTCTTTCACAACACTCCTCTTATAATTCATCCATCTTTTCTTTAGCCTGCCTGTCTATTGATTCACATTATAACCGACAAATGATTCCCTTTCAACTTTTCAGTTATTAGCGCTACTTTCAAACTTCCTCTATTATACTCAATTCTCACCTTATCCATTTTCTACTTTCTAGGTATGCTGTTATATAAAATGTTAAAATTATTACTAGTTTGTAGCCGAGCTGCGGGATAATTCGAAAGATTTACTGGTAACTGAAGGAACGGATGACTGACACGATCTATGTGGTACCGTCAAACGGGGTTAATAGGAACGCAGGGGTAAATAGGAACAAAACTTTAGTTAGGTTTTTCACATTGGTATATATTTATATAATTTATTTCTATCAAAGCATCCGTTTTTATTACAATTAATGAATAAAATAATAGGAGGACTTATATGCTGGGGTTTTTTTTAAATTAAAGTGAAAATCCCCTTCAAACTTTTGTTCCTATTAACCCCTGCGTTCCTATTTACCCCGTTTGACTGTATTTATTTACTGAGGTCCTATTAAAAAAAAATTGTTTGTAGCTACCGAAGCTACGAATTGGTCTCTTGATCAACTTCAACGTTGCGTGATTTGGTGCATGCGTGTTTTTAACGCTTAAATTTTATTTTGTTCGTTTCTCACAGATTTTGGTCAATTTGAAACGGTTAATTTCAAATAACAGCTACTGTATCTGTTTGACTTTTTCAACTTACTTCTAAACCACGCAATGGATTTTAATATGAGTTTCATGAACAGAAAGGACTTTCGTGTGAAACCGGGGTGAGGCTGCTTTTATATAACGACTAACTCGCACTAGTGGCTTCGCCCGCGTCCTTGGTGATAAAGTAGCATTCTATTGGTGATTTTTAAAATGGGACCAGTCGTTTTTTAGTTTATTCATTACAAACAAAAAAAAAAACAGAAAAATACAAAAAAAAACTTACCTACTATAGATTTAATATTAATATTTAATATACATGGGAATCGTTAGAAGCATCACCACTGCTCTCAAAACGGTGAAAGAAAACATCGTCAGAAAACCGGCATGTCCTAGAACCAAAAAATTCGAAGACGTGACATCCACCAATCCGCACTGGGCCCGCGTGGTGGATTACGGCCCATTCCCTCTCCTAGAGAGGAGGCCTGAGTCCCAACAGTGGGAACATTATAAGGCCGACTATGCTATGCTATCGTTAGAAGGACAGAACCATAAAAATATTATGGTCAGATCACTCATAAACCCTTAGAAAAATCACAAGACTTTCACCATACACAAGTACATGGTCAAAACCGTTGTTGTTTTAGTGAGACGGACACACAGACGGACGCACTTTCTCGTAGATACATATAACATAATGCAGGTACCAATTAGCATCGAGACGAGGAAAGTACATTAGCTACAATACGACACGTTCAATTACCTGCGCCGGGAGCGACGCGTGGCGCAAGTTGTGAACTTGTAGCGAATGAGCCGTTGATACTGTGTTTATTTTTATACAATAATATCTGACTCGCTAAACGTTGTTCTGCTTAAATTATCAAAGAAAAACAATAGGTACTCTTTGCACACTGCAATGTGCAGAACTCACGCCGCCGGTGCCCGGCCGTCTCTCCGTCGTATCCTAGATTCGTAAAACACACTATCCATTTTTTTTTAGGTGGGAAGTCATCTAATGACAAATCTCGCTCTTGGGTGGAGCGGGAGATAGTGTCAGACTTTTACTGACTAAAAACCCACTCCTGTTTCTTCGCTGCGTTCGTCCCAGGGCCCCAGGTTTCGTTTTCACACTACCCATGGCCCCAGTAGGCTTCGACCCTGTTGGGTCTCTACAATTTGCTGACATCTCCCTGAGGCGCGCGTGGAACAATACGCGCGGTCGACGACTTGGGCTCGGTCTGGACGGTTACCGGACGGTCGGACGGCAGACTACCCATTCACTAGCCTGACACTATCCATTTAGATATTTTCGCGCTTCTCACACATAAAGTTCAATAAAATAGGTATTGATTTTTTAAAATAGTTACTTTAGTCGCCTAACAAGCCTACGAGTACCTACTTAATAACTTCTCACGCACACTTTTAATATCATAATAGTTCGTTACCATTATTTCGAAGATATTTATGTGGGTTTCAGTTTGTATTTTTATTCTTGATTGTAATGTGTAACTGTTTTATGTCCCAATAAAGTAAAAATAAGTCCGGGCAATTGCAATTGAAATCTTTGAAAACAGTTCAGTTCCCAAATTGAGTTACGAAGTTTTTTTTTATAACGTAACTACAATTTTACAGTTTTCATATTTTTTCCTTTTGTATTTTTACTATGAGACTAAGCTTCATGCTAAATTTAAGGATTCTATTTTAAGGGTCAACGTGAAGTACCCAAGTAAGTAGTTAGGTTTTAATTTCAATTTAATACCTCCACGCGTTCTCTAAATAAAGTGTCTTGAAAGACAGACAGACAGACAGATGGACAACAAAGTGATGCTATAATGGTTCCGTTTTTTCCTTTTGAGGTACGGAACCCTAAAAAAAATTATACGATTGTGTGAGGCACGAATAAAAGTTTTCTCTTTATTTTATTGATTGACTGAATATTATTATTTCGACCCGCTCCCGCTGCCGCTTATAACATACACCACAACAGTAATCAAGTGAGCCTTTCCACTTTATACTAAAGATATTAGATTAATACGTTGCGTTGAGAAATTATATAGAAACCCATGCGTTGTACGTTATTGCTTATCTTATACGAATTCGATTAATTTCTTCATTGATCAAGTATACAGGAAAACATTAAATATGTTTATAGATGTTTACGACACGTGTAAAGTACATAGTTATCTGATCTTCTCAGTCTATCTTACTTATTATGGCTATCTACCATTTTCTTTTTTAATTGACTTCAAAATAGGACGAGGTTCTCAATTCGATTGTAGTTTTGAGACTATACGTATGTTGTCTTATGAAGTCGTAACCAGTAGAGCGTCAATCTAAGAAAAAAACCGGGCAAGTACGAGTCGGACTCGTACCTATGAAAACAATTTCAGAATCGAGTCTCGAAGATTTTTACGAATCGCAAAAAAAAAAACAATTATTGACGTAAATACAAATTTTAAATTTTCAGATTTTTCCCTATACTTACATGTGCTATGAAATCTTGCTTCAAGCCAAATTTCAGGATTCTAGGACAACGAGAGAAGTATCTCATAAATTTTGATTCCCTTGAGAGTGTCGGAATACACTCTACAATCAAAATTTACGTTTTTTGCAACATATACGGCCATCTTTTTTTTCGTTTACTTACAAGTTTGATTTTTTTTAATTTCAACTCGATACCTCCACGCGTTCCCGAGATAAAGGATCTTGAAAGACAGACTGACGGACGGAGGGACAACAAAGTGATCCTATAAGGGTTCCATTTTTCTTTTTGAGGTACGGAACCCTGAGGTAATGTTAACTTTTTCGGTGTGAGCATCCCATTAAAATTAATCACACTTATCAAAAAATAAGTACCTAATAAAAACTTAAAATATAAGTGGCTCATGATTGCACCAATAATTAATATAATTACACATTTAAAAAGATTTCTGTATCAGAACAAACATAACACTGTAACTTTACTTTAATGTCGGCTAATTTGGCATTTCTTGGGCGTTATATAAGACATTACGCACATTATATAGGCATATAGATCAGTGATTATAGCCGTTACACAAATGTTATAACTTTCAAGGTTTCCACTGAAGTGTTGCGAATTGTTTTAGTTATCGTGTAAAGTTACGTTTTTATGCGTTTGCCATTTAATAAAATTCCTACCTATTGCGATAATCGCCAATCCTACAATTGCCACACATAACTCGCAAAACAGATGGTCGATGGAGCAGAAGGGTTCTGGAGTGGCGACTGCATACTGGATGACGCAACTTTGATAGACTTCCCACAAGGTGGACCGATGACCTGGTGAGGGTCGCGGGAATCCGATGGATGAGAGACCCACAAGACTTTACCTGCATTCCGAGGCACGGGGTGTCAGTAATGTCCTTTATAAAATAAGAAAAGTACATATGAATTGAAAACATTACATTGGCACTTGCTCGATTTCGAACGCGCGACCTCATGCTTATGAGGCGGGTGCCTTAACCAGTGGCCATCAGACACATACACACACAGCATTCATAGAAATTAAATCTAGGCCATCTTTCTACAAACCCATTTAAAATGGGTTTGAAACCGGGCAAGTACCAATATGAATTTTTCAATTCATATGTACTTTTCTTATTTTATCAAGGACATTACTGACACCACGTGCCTCAGAATGCAGGTAAAGCCGTTGGTCCCGGTTGTCTATCGTAGATCTTTGACAATCACTACAGGTAGACGTCAGAGAGTCTGATCATCATCATCATTTCAGGTGAAAAACGTCCAATGTTGGACATAGGCCTCCCCCAAGTATCGCCATAACAACCAGTCCACTGCGCCTCGCATCCATCGAATCCTTCCTTCAATAGAAGTATGCGGGGTGTCTGCAATATTATATGATAAACTTAGAAAAGCACATATTATGAATTGAAAACTTCACATTAGTACTTGCCCGCCTTGCCCGGTTTGGAACCCACTGGACCATCACGACACTCTACTCGTAAAACACATATTTACAATAGGTATACTGCAGTCGTGGGTACAGAAGCAACAACACGATTTCATTTAAAAAAACATTATGGCTTATGTGGATCAGATAAAAGCAAGGGCTATTGTTGCGTCACTATTACGCGACAATGCACACCATAGCACATGTAACTTATGAGTACACATACCACTTTGCGCAAGATGCGCCAAGATTCACAGAAGCCTGCTCGCATGAGGCACGGTGTTACGACTTATGGCCTAACCGTACGTGCCTATGACCAGCTAAATGACCTAATATTCATGCCACAGACTAACCTCAGCTCGTAATTAGTTGGAGGCCGAAAACGCGTTGGACAACGGTCTGCTTGAATTCTAATGTGTTGTGAGGAAATTGCGTGGAGAAATGGAGTTTGTGACAGTCTATGTTTGTCAGTTTGAAGAATGGATATGTAGTTTTCCGTAAACTTGTATCAATGTTCGTACAAGACTATTTTACTGTACAGACTGCTACAGTAACATAGTCTTCCACAGACTACGGCAGTTCTAAAAAGAAAAAAATTGGGAAGTTACCCGAAACAATACACAACACCCGTCTGGTCGAAGGTTCCTTTCTTTTTAATGGCGGTATGCTGGAGTTTACACCCTTTTCAGTACACATAAGTACGCCAAAATTACTTCATACTCATCAGCCCACATCTGGATATAGGGCCCATCAATCACAAGCCATTTGTGTCGATTCTCAGCAACTCTCAGCCAGCCGCTGCCAGCCTACCATTTCTATCAGCTCCTGGTATGTTACCACAAGAGAAATGGTGGTCCAGTGGTAATGGCGCTGACTTACGAATTATAGGTTGTGGGTTGTTCAAACCTAGCCAGGCACATGACTTCGTGTAATTTATTTCATCATCACTATTCTCAAAACGGTGGAGAAAAACATCGTTAGTAAACCGGCACGTCCTCTAGGATATTAAAAAAATTTAAGAATGTGACATCCACCAACCCGTGCCTGCCTGCGTGGTGGATTAAGGCCCTTTCCATCTCCTAGAGAGGAGGCCTAGTCACATTAGTGGGAACATTAAAAAGGGTGGATTTATGCTGTTTAAATGATTAATGATGTTTATTTTGCAAATAGGTTGTGTAAAACCCTCTTACACGTCATTTTTTTCTATTTTTCTTTCATTAGTATCTTTTTGTAAACTAGAACTTTAAAGATAATGGTTACGTGATTACAGTAAACCTTTTCAATCCAAATTTTAAACAAAACTAAAAAGAATTCTCAAAAAGTGGACTCGACACTAGTTGCGACCTCACTTCAAGTAAATTGTGTCAGAAGATACCATCGAATGACTAGATACGGCATAATGGTTGTTTGTCGAGAGTTTTTCTCACATTATTGCACAACACTAATCAAGAACTCAATGTAACGTATTGTTCACATAAAAAGTCCCAGACGTTATAACAGTTTTGACCTGTACAACTCCAAATTGCCTTTAGATGGACCTAATTTACTATCCGTCTCTTCGTATGAGCAGTTTTTGTAAAATTACGAAAGTTACGTACCTAGGGAGTTGACAAAATAATACGTCAACCCACCCGCCATATCATAAAATGCCTAGGTATTATGTAAAATATTAACCAGATTTGTCATTTTTTTGTTTCACGATATTGGAGGTGTGATGATGAATTGTGTGAAATGACCTTTTTCTTGAGTGCTACGACGCGAAATTACTGTTGTGGCTTTTTAAAGAATCCACAACGCGCGAACCATATTTTAGCTCATTGAGCGATTTTGGTTTCTAACCGACTGTACAGTATGACAACTAGATACGAATAAATACTTATTTTTATTTTCCTTTTATTCCAGATGGCGCACCGCACCGTGCTCCGCTTGGCCTGCCTCGTGACACTCCTGGCCGTGACGTCATCAGCGAAGAAGGACCAATCAAGATGGTCTCGTCAGATCAGCACGTACACATCAGACATCAGCGACTGGGTGCCGTTGTCCGGCCCCGTCGAGAGAGAAGCCGAACCATTGCCACCGATCAAGAGACAAGCCGTTGCCGAACCTAGAATTCTAACAGAACCCTTCCCAGGACTCACAAGACCAACAGGGTTTGGCCAAGACTCCTTCACATCAAGAAATTATTACAATACGCCCGCAAATCGACAACTGTACTTGCAATCCGTACCGTCTGCTCCACAGAATTATCTGACAGACCAAGGATTCGGGCAAGGCATTCGATTCGGTTTATCACAACCTAACTTTCCTCTGAGTCAAGGATTTGTAGCTCCACCGTTCGGTTTCGATAACATTCAGCAGCAAAAGCCCCGACTACCAGGCATACTTAACCCAGTCAGCTTTACCCAAGGGCTACCTGGTGCTGGTCAAGCAAAACCTTTCCTGAGTCAATCACAGAAATTCAAATCAGAACCGAAACTGGTTGATGGATACCGGGCTGAGAACGTGAGCAACGACTTCGGTTTTAATGTAATGAAGAAACCACAGTCTTTACAGAAGATTAAGTTTGATACTATTGATAAACCACTGAGACCAGAAACATTGGCACCGAACTCCAAACATGAGAGGGAAGAAGTCCAACTGCTGTATGTTCCGTTAGAGTCGCTAAACAGGGGACAATTTAACTACAAGAGTCCTCTGACAACTTCTCAGATGGTAAATTCGGAATTATACTCTCAAACAAACTTAAGACCTAATCCATTGAAACAGACATTTATAAACGACTACCAGAGACCAGCTGCTAAACCACTTGAACCAGTATCTGGGCAAAACTACTTTTCAGAATTCAACTCGCAATTAAAAGATGTTGACCAAGTGCCAAAGTACTCGACGATTCAGACTCCTTTCCCAACGCAACCTCCAACGACTCCTAAACCAAAGAAGTTGAAGCCACATCAGCCACCGCTAGCAATCTTTATGACTAAAGAAGTCAGTAAAAACAGTCAAGTGAAAGTTGGAGACGTCCTGTCGTCTTTAAAAAATGCCGATACTATTGCCGTGTTGGATTCAGTCAATCCATTGAACGCACCTAAAGTTTTCATCGGACCGTCTACTCTGTCACCACCAGAAAACTTCGTTAAATTCGAGCTGCCTTACTTATCCAATATAGAGAATAGTGACAAGAAACTGAAACAGTTGCCGTTCTTTGTAGCACCATTGAGTTATAACACTCCGAACGGATTCGCCAAAATTCCTTTCCCATCTCCCCATGTGGGATCAGTCGTTATTAATTCTCAAATTCGAGACTCACAAACGCAAGCGCCTCAGCCAGGATACAACCAGAACAACTACGCGCAACCAACGTACAAACCAGAAAAACCTGTAACGCAAAAACCAATATTCAGCTACTACAGCACTGCGGCACCTAAACCAAACCCTGTACCAAATTACCAATCGAATTACTACTCGTTTGAGCCGCAGACTGTTTCATCTATCAGACCACCTAAACAACCTGAAACTGCAACTGCCCCTCCTAAAACAGGCTCCTACTTTATTAACAATATGAGTCCTCAATACAACTCGCAAGACTATAAGTTACCAGACTACTTCCAACAGCAAAACAACTTCAAGTCTTCGGAACTGAATGATCACTATAACTTCCAGAGGAAACCTGATCATACAACTACACTACGGACGACTACGACCACGACTACCACTACTAAACGGCCTTATACTTACCCAAGTCAATTGCTCGAGACCCACAACCCCTATTCCATCAACCAAGCGTTTCACTTCAGCACTCCGTTAGATTACCACAACTATTTCGATGACGTAAAACAACCTTACGCCACTCCTGGTGCGGAGGGACATTCATCGCCATCTCCATCACCGTCTCCCACGCCATTGCCGCCACTGCCACCAACTCCTGCCAGTCCGTCGAGTACTGAACAGCAACCAGAACAAATAATTACACAAAAACCAAAGTATCACCAGCAATCAACGCCGACCTACCTCCAAAACTACACTCCCGAAATACATTACGATTCTGACCCGAACTTAAAATATCCTGTCTTTAATCCGACTGACTATTTTGCTAAAACTGAGCTAACTTCTCAACAGACTCAGCCAAGCAATCCTGTCGACACAGATAAAAAATCCCCAGTTAATAATTATAACCAGGAAGTAGCTACACCTGTAAAAAATAATTACAACCAAGATGTACCACAAAGAAATAATTACAACCAAGATGTACCACAAAGAAATAATTACAACCAAGATGTACCACCAAGAAATAATTACAACCAAGATATACCAGCTAGAAATAATTACAACCAAGATGTACCCGTGAAAAATACCTACAGCTCAGATATTTCAGCTCCAGAGAGAAATAATTATAATACCGAAGTTAATACACTAATTAACAATTATAATACAGACACAGTTAGCAACAATTACAACACAGACGATTCTCAAGTTAACACATTTAAGACAGAATATAACCAAAACGTTGAGACTCAGACCACTGTTGGACAAGAAGTTCCGTCGGATCACCCAACTGACGTAAACAATGTTCCGACGATTTCAGATCTTGATACTCCGCCCAAGTATAACGGTGACGAATATAATGCTTATCAAACGAACTTAGAAACCGCAGAAGTTAATCCTACTTCTTCCTCCACAACAACGACAACTACTACTCGCAGGACCCCTCAGAGGATCCGAGGCCGTCCTCGATACACCACCACACCTCGGTCTGAATCTTATGAATCTACTTCCAAAGTAATAGTAACAAGGCGACCATTGAGAGAAAGGAGGCCTCTTCCATCTAGACCACGTTATGAACCTAACAAAATCACCACTGAAAAGTCAAGTAAGAAACCAATAGATTCTAGCGAGAGCACCACTAAATCTTCCAGGCAAAGGATCAGAGGACGCATTCAGTATAAACCCTCAGAAAACGAAGACATTTATGATAGAAGAGTTAAAACTCACAATACCAAGGAAGAAGATCTTGCCTACCAGAGAGACGTTCTGCACCAGAACTATCCAGTAACACTGATGGAGCGCATGAGTACTGTAGACATTGAAGCTATGACTGAACCCACCCCAAAAGAAAGCCCAGAAAGAGTTGAAGAGCCTATTACTGAAAACGATACGGAAAACGCTTATACTAACGAAAAAGTGTCTATAACCCAACATTACTCGAATAGCGAGTCCAAAGAAGAATCTGCTTTGCCAACCTTTACGGCCAGAAGTACTTTGCCAGCAGAAACTTCCTACGTGCCGAATTCGCCATCTACCCGCCAAGAATTCTTCTATCGACCTAGGAGTAGTATTGCTCCAGTTGAATCATCTGCCTATGACGAGACAAGTCCTGAAAAGGAGGAAGATATCTACGTCAAGCAAACAACACCTGTATCAAATCCAGAATACGCTGAAATAAGCTCATACGGAACTCATACTACCGAAACTACTCCTGCGAGCCCTGCAACAGAACAAAGTGTAAGTTACTCAATCAGCAATGAATTTGCTACTGTAAAGCAAGATGAAGAACCCACTACCGCTCCTGAAACCGAAGATAATAAAACAGAAATCCAAGAACAACAGGAAACTGAAGAAGAAGAAGAAAATGTAGTACAAACTACACCATCATACAACCGTGTGCGTGTGCGCCCTGGAGTCATCAGACAATATCATCAAGCTTCAACAGAATCATCCAGAAACAAAGAAAGGAGGAGACCTGCTCAACCAGTTACTTACAGGCCAGCTTACGATAGAAGACGAACAACCATGAGGATAGATGAAATCGAAGCTGACTTAAAGACAAAACAGGTACATGCTAGGCCCGAAGTACAAGAAATCAACCACCCTGTATACAGACCAGAACCAACTACAGAATCTTCTGTCTCATCATCAACAACTGAAAGTGCCACTAAACGTGGACACTTCCGCCGCAGGAGACCATCATACTCTTATACAACCACATCGACTGAGTCATCCAGCACTAAACGTATTTATGAGGTAAAGAACAGGTTTAGAGGACGAAGACCTACTGAGAAACCTTCAGACAAACCAGATGTACAAACAGAAGCACCCACTTCAACCACTAGGAGCCAACTTCATACTAGATACAGCCATAGACCCAGGTTGTCTGAAAGATACAACAAGAAACCCGAAAGTGAAGAAACACAAGATCAAGACTCAAACTTTTCTATCAACAGGCCGAAATACGTTGAGCCTGATACCGATCAGTGGTCACCCAAAATCTCAAGCGATACCTTTAAACCATACAATCCCAACGATATAGTTGATGAGCAAAAAATTGCAACAACTGAACGTAAATCAGACAAAGACAGTGAACTAGATATCATCACAGCGAGAAATGAGTTTGAAGATATTCTGTTAACTGTTACCCCTGCAAGTAACAACAGAGCTAATAAGAAAATTCCTGAAATCCCTCCTACTTTGGAAGCTTTGGTAGAGCAGAGTAAAGTGACCAGAAGCGACTCGACCGATGCCATGTCCACCTTCGAAAGTATGTTGGAAGAAGTTATGAAAAGTTTAGAAGAACAAGACCAGGACGAATACACTAAAAATGTCATGAAACACAAAGGCGGAGAGATTGGTGAAATTCCACCGGAGAGAATAATATCTTCTGGAGACACCTACGTACAGAAGCCGACTACACCGACAGAAGAAATCACGACTGAGCAAACTACGGCCGATGACTCTTCTCTTATAACCGAGGTAAGAATTAAACATGTCATAGTTTTATAAACAGTAAGTATTTAAATGAGTTATTTTACGTACAAAATATAGGTAGGTATAGATAAATAGTAGAGTAATAAATGTCTCAAAGACTAAAAAATATGGAAGCAGTAATTTATGTGACTAAACATGTTTCACATTACTGACATAATATTCTTTCTCATTCTAGGATGACCAAGACCGCAGCAGCCGCCGTCGTGGATTCTGGAAAAAAGTCAAAGTGCGCCCTGCGACCACCGAATCCATTGAATTCGCTGAGTCGCAATACTACACTCACACCGTCAACCGCCTCGGACAGCCTGTGAAGCTATCCAAAAATGTTCATGACAAAACTGAGAAAATTGAAAAACCTAAAGTTACAACCTATAAACCAAGCTATAATTTCATCAAAGACCTGTTTTCAAGCGACGACGAAGACAATGTTGATGTGATACCTAATGTAGAAATACCTAAACTTACAAGCAAAGCTCCAGAAAAAGATGAAACGCTCATTACTGAAGAAAGCAAACAGACAACCGTTTATTTAGAACATGAAACGCAAACTGATTCAGCGATAAGTCCTGGAGATTTAGATTTAGGAACGGGATCGCCGGACCCAACCATTGACGATATGTATGTAACTTCTCCCACGGAACCGACGACAACTAGTAAGCCTGCAACAGTCAGTAGACCCGATGGTGGATTCAGTTTCATGAATTATTTATTCGGAACTTCAGAGGACAACAATAAACAGGTTGAAAACGAAAATGAAGCTAAGACTACTGAAGCCGAAATTCAAATTACTTCAGAGTCACCGAAACCTAAAATAGTTACCACAGAAAGTGCTTTCATTCCTGATGAAATAACAGCCGCATCAACTAGCGATGAAAACACAGAGTCAGTTACTGCTTTTACTGACTACAAAAAGTTGAATAGCACAAAAGAGAGTCAGACGGAGAGTCCTGCTGGTATTACGGAAATATCAGTCGTCAAAGTAGAGAGCTCGTCTGTCTCATCATTTATGAATCCAGCTAATGTAGTCAGCACATCAATGTCCACAGAAGTTTCCCATGAAACGGAAATATGCTTTAGAGGAAAGTGCATCAAAACTAGCAAAGATATTCTATAAGTCCTAAGTGATCTGAAATCATGGTGCTAAAGACTTGTGTTCAAAGTAGTGAATTTGTGAAAGGACAATAAAATGACTCGAGTAGCTAAGTTCAAGTTAAGTGGGTCAGCAAAATTTTGTATTCTTTTATGAAATATTTATTAGTATTTTCGTGGATTAGGTATTTGGTGCGGTGAAATCTTGTAAATAGTATTTTGAAAGGCTCTTTACTTGGTTCCACCTGAGTAATCATTAATTTTAACGAATTAGTCTTAACTTTCTTTTACTTTTAAGGTCTGTGGCCACATGCTTTAAGAGTCTACACTATGTAACATATTTTACGTAGTTTTTAATGGTTAATTGTTAGAAAATTTTAATATTTTTTTACCTACATACTCTATCTAATGTAAATATGACTGAACATTTTTATAACCATTATTTTTAAGACTTTCTTGTTAATTCTTATTTATTTTCTTAGTTTAATTTTCTACTGTATAAGTTCTTCTTCACTTTTACAGAAAATGCCTTTATACATTTTCAAAATCATGGGAAAATCAAAGACACTACTTTATTCTATCCCACCCAAATAATAACAATCTTGCTTATTTGATAGATATTGTATTAGAGCTATCTGTTAAATAACCATTGAAATTGTAACTGTATTAAAAATAAAATAAAAGTATTACCAATAATATGTTATTTTTTTTACTTCCATACCTCAGAAGAACAGAATAATTAGACACTACTTCCTCGAGTCTATCTGTAGTAGGTAGTAGCAGGCTTTACTGCTGAGCATAAGATCCAGGGTTCGAGTCCGGGGTCGGGAAAAGCCTATTTTGCTTTATATAATATGGAATATCTCAGTAACAGCCCAGTCTGGATTTAATAATAATAAAAAAATAATAATGGCAACTGATCCTAATAGAAGAATTTTACATTAGAACGCTTTTACAAACTATGTTAATAAACAAAACATTCTTCTTATTAGCGTGTCGACGGAAAAATTAAGTAATTTTAAATTCATTGCTTGGCCCCGTATTTGGCCACCGCAATGCCGTCCACTGTCTTTAGATCCATAGGTAAACAGGTAACAAAATATTAGCCAGTAATAAAAATTAAGGTCTTTTGACCAGCACCGCCGTGGCGTGATACAACCATGCCATGGTGCGTCGAAATGAACCACTAAAGCCTTCGTTTTGAAGGCTTTCGAACTAGACCGCGCCATTGTCAGATATTTTAATCATTGCATAAAAGTCATCGGTACGCGCAGAAGGGAACATACCCGACGCACCACAATAACATGGTAATTTCAACAGTATCCTGTTGTACAACTATAGTATTACTGTACACTTAGGGTGTCTAGCAATTTCTTGGTATGCCTAAAACACAGGCAGCTCGTGTAGAAGGATTGACAATACGATTTCAACAACATTGTAATTTTTTACATTTTCACTGCAACTTTGTGCGTGGTTACTGATTAGGAACAGTTTTCAGTTTTTGTAGATGGCTTCACCTATGCTCATTGGCAAACTGACTAAATTGAAATCGATAAATAACAAAACGTTTTTATCCATGATTAAACAAAACGTTTTATTGTTAGGTGACATTAATTTAATTATATGAGTTTTTGGCGGGATTTCTTCGAGTGAAGTTCAGTGTCTGTTTTAATTATTCGTAAATTGATTTCTACTGGATATTGTGATGTAAAATTGGTGTAGTTCTCTATCTCAAGTGTCTGCGCAACTGGAATAATATGTGGAATCATTGAAATAGGCGCGATCTCGGTAAAATGGAACTGAGAATTTTATTGTAGTTTTAGCTACCTCAGCGAAGTTCGCTGAGAAGGCTGAATCGATACATTTGCAGATAAATACTTCAAATACATTAGAATGTATTACACCCGCGTTCTAATGTAAAACAAAAAGAAACAACTATTACGGAAGACTTATTACGCAAAAAAAAAAAGATGAAAGACTAGGCGATATGGTGGAACCACGATAGCCTTCCTTAAGAGATAAACAGAAAAAAAAATTGAGTTTGACAGTAGGCAAGCTGAGATTGCAAAGTGAGGTTATAAAATTATCGTTGCACCAAAATTAATCAAGTTAAAACCCTGAAAATGGACATCGAAATGAAAATTAAAGACGACATGAAAGCTTTAGGTTGTAATTCGGACCTAAAAGTATCATTGGCATACAATTTGTACATACACTTAGTGGACGATAAACTGATGTACGATACCGAGTACTGTTACAACAAGGACATAGACACGCTTTACATCGTCGCGCGGCCGAAGAAGAACGAAAAACTCAACATATACGTGCCTATTCCGACATACGACGAGATCAGCGTGGATTTCATCAACAAAATACAAGAAAATTTGTGTACAGTTGAAACCGGACCGACCGTGAACTTAGCATTCATCGAATACGACTTCACGACCGTAATATACACTTTTACGAAAGGCCTAGTGGACAGGCCGCCCGCCGACAAAGTTTCACAACTGCGAGCGAGGGAAGGAAGACGAAATTTCATTGACAATGAGTTAAGAAAAAGTAGGAATCAGATTTTAAATGACGCTTTGAACGGAGGAGTTGTGGACGATGATGATTGTCAGGTACTAGAATGAAAGAGGTTATTGGGTATTGAGTAATTATTTATATTGGTGTGAAGGACCAAAGTCGTGCCCACATTTGCAGGACACTGCTGTTAAAATAAGTACTTAGCACTTGCTATTGTACTGGCACTATGTAGGAGTTATTACTACTATAATGTACCTACTTGTATGGTGCCCCCGGGATCTATAAAAAGCCCAACACCTGGGTAATTTTAAATGTTTTTTTTTGCTGTTATGGTAACTGCGACTGCAACTGTAAGTAAACATTTGCACAGTATTTTGAAGAATTTTGTGCATATTTGAAAAAGTTTATACAATACGCATTTGCCATAATGATTCTTATTAAGAATTACTGCGCAACCAATTGTTGGAAGTGTTTAGGGGTCAAAATCAACTGTACTGTACCTACCATGCATAATTTGTCAAGTAGTGTCATGTCATTACCATAAAATCTATTTTGACATTCATGGTTGTAGTAACTTGGCAAACTTGTAAATATGAAGTCTTGATATATAATTGATAATAAATGTGAAATTTTGTAAATTTTTTACATTAGAAATACACACTAGATATTATGTTAGGTAACAATATTTAGAGGGTTCAATTATCTTATTTTAAGGTGTTTTAGTTTTGAACAGGCTGCTTTTAAGGTTATCATTATTAGATAATAACACTAGCTTCTGACAGTGACTTCGCCCACATGTATGTGGTTAGTGGGTCGTCTTCTGTGAAAATATTTAAAGAGTATACTTAGTCCGTGTTTACAATTGGTTAGGTATTCTCCTTTAAACAGTTTTAATAATACTTGCTGACCTGGCAAACATGTTCTGCCATAAAAGATTATCAAAGTAAAAAAATGGGGGTAGCTTCATAAAAATTGGTCAAGCTGTTTCACAGGAATTGATAACAAACATTGTGACACAAGATTTTTATATTGTAATAACGAAAATGGGTTAGTAACGTATTTATTTATTTATTTTATTTAATTTTAACATATAGTTTACATAATAGATAAACATCTTTGACTTTGACATTATGCTAAGAAAAATGAATCTTCACTCTTAACCTTTCAAACACAATAGAAAGACAATTAGAGAGTGAATGCCTTCGCTTAGGGTTTAATGAATTAAAATAACTTTTTAAGTCTAGAGTGTAAGTCCTAATCTTATATACTTTCTAAAGGCACATTATGTCCACACAACAACTATGTATTTCTATGTTTAGGGCCTATTACACCACTTGATATACAGACAGTCTTAATCTATGTAGTGTCACACAAGAAAAAGAGCAACTTATGCCAATGTCATGTAAAGGAATGAAACAGAACGATGAGATACATAGATAAACATAGACTACGACTGTCTGAAGATCGAGCAATGTAATAGGCCCTTTAGTGTGCATGTATAAGTTTTAAAAAGACAATGGCTTTCTTATTCCTAGAATCCTGTGTAATGTTTTACTAAAATTTCTGTAACATTCCATTTTAATAAGACTTAATTGGGTGCTGGAATTTAATTATTAAAACTGACATTGATATACACATCAAGGCCATACTGGGACTCATGAAGAAGGTGCACGGAGGGCTAGGGGTTGAGTAGCCGGAATAGCACAAAAGATCCAAAAGGGTCGAAGTGCTCTGGCCCAGGGCCAGCCCCACAACAAGATAAGATAAAACATACCCTAATTTTGCATGGGTAAAAAATTTATATGCAAATTTTCCTTGGTTATTGCACTTTCTGTCACTGAATGCTGCATTAGTTTATGAAGCACTTGCTTCTTCCAGCAGCTTCGCCTGGGTCCTTATGTCACTCAGTAGTAAAGTAGCATTCCATTGATAAACAAACTTTTTAATTCAGTTCCATAGTCTTTGAGTTCATTCATTATAAACAAAAATACAAACATACAAATCTTACCTCTTTATAATATATGAATAGATTTGAGAATATACAAACTACGCATACTAGTTTATTCTTAATAAACTAGTGCGCACCATCAATGATTGCATCTCTGCTTACCATCAGGTGGGATAGCATTCAAGCACTGGTTTATACCAATTTAAACAGATGCAGAAAGAATATCATAGACAACAGCTATGTTATAAAAGATATAAACAACAAAATATTATATAATAATAATTCTATCTTTTATTTTAGACAAACATATAATAGAAAATAATCAACCACAAATAAAAATACCAATCGTTAACATTATCATGTCAACAAGAATTTAAGAAATGTTGTCTATGAGCTTAGGAGTTATTTAGGCAACACTTTGAATAATAAGCAAGTTAATATGTATTTTATGGAGTGATTTATTTATGTACATGGGAGATTTATTTAATTATTTATATATACTTCATTGCTTAACAAGATTACAAATTTATAAATAAAATTGTAATACAACAACAAAAAACATACAATTGGCGGCCTTAGCGCACTCAGTGATTTCATCCAGGCAACCCAGAATGGATAGAGACTGCCGCTGGTTGCTGTAAGCAAGAAGCATAAAGAGGACCAAGTTGTAGGAAAGATCTAACTGCAGAATTGATGTAGACATGTTTTTAATGAACTGATGTAAAATAGATAGTTAGATATATTCTTTATTATATACTCCAAAAATAAAAATTATATAGCATTACATTATTTAACTGACTGACCTGTTGGTGTAGTGGTCAGCAGCCCTGACTGCTATGCCAGAGGTTGTGGGTTCGATTTCCACCCAGGACAAATGTTTGTGTGATGAGCATGATTATTTCTTCTGTGTCTGGGTGTAATTTATTTATAATAAGTATGTATTTAGAAATATATAAGTATGTTTATCAGTTGTCTAGTACTCATAGCACAAGCTCTGCTTAGTTTGGGGCTAGATGATGTTGTGAGATAGTTGTGGAATATTATTATTATTAATTGTAACTTGATCACATGTGAACCATGTATTGAAACCAAGATATGATGCATGAATTTTGTATAAATAAGATTAATGCCAAGCCGAGTTGCTCATAATGTGTTCAGGCACTCAGCAATATAACCATTTTCTATGTTTTTTTTTAAACTATAATAGTATTTAGTAACCTCAACATTTGGAAATGTCGATATATTCAGTATAAAGGTTTGCTAGGAGCATTATGAGAATGTGTTTTTGATAAGAAATAGGATTAAGTGTAGATATGCATAGCTTAAGGGTAGGGCTAAGCTATTGAAGTAGTATTAAGTACTGTATTTTTTTATGTACTTATACAGTCATGTAGTAGATTGTATGGTTTAATATTATGTTTTGAGTAGTGGTGGAATCTAAAGGGCCTATTACACTACTCGATATTTAGACAGTCTTAGGCCGGCCGCAAACGTTCTGTTTTCTATTTAGGTTTCCTGATCAGGAAATCAGATTCGGAAACCTAAATGCTCTTTTTACATACAAAATGTTCAACAAGGCGCACACGTTCTTATTTTTTCCTGACGGAAAAAAATAACATTTTGTATGTAAACAGAGCATTTAGGTTTCCAAATCTGATTTCCTAATCAGGAAACCGATCGTGTGCGGCCGGCTTTAGTCGATGTGGCGTAGTGTAATAAGGGTTAGACCGATCTTAAAAATAAGACAGTCTGAATATCGCGTAGTGTAATAGGCCCTTAAAGTATGTATAATATTTATTGATTCAGACAGAGTTCACCGAGAACTACAGTTGAACCGAGGTACATTGTAGTGCTTTTTAATATAGCACTAAGTATGGGTATGAATAAAAAAAGTAAAATTGGTTAAGGTTATTTATTTTATTTACTTAAAATATAACTTAGTTAAGTATTTAAGAAATCAGTTTCAGTACGACAGGTGTTAGTTGGAGTAACTTACTAAAAATTATATTCTAAGGCATGGCAAATCGTCATTCAAGTGTCAAAAGAGTTATTGTGTGTAATTTTAAGTGTCAGGTGTCAGTCAGGCGTTTTACAGGCAATTTACACTTTATGATCAATTTATTTTGAACATAGAACAAGAAAAATAAAAATATTTTTCTTGTTCTATGTTCAAAATAAATTGATCATAAAGTGTAAAAAAAAAAGTGTCACTCTTTCAAAAGTGTCAAAATGAAGTACTTAATACTTAATGGTTCTTTTTTTCTAAAAGAATTCTGAAAAAAAAATGACTAAATAACTACTTATTACTAATAAAAATATCTATAATAACTCAAAAAATCACAAAATTGCAGAAATTTTTTTTTTACTCTGCAATTATATCTATATAGGTATATAAAAGTGAAATAGCATTCACTGATTAATAACGAAATCTCAGAAACTATCACACCTACAAACATAAAATTTGGCAGGAAGGTGGTATAAGGTGCACACATCCGCTAAGAACAGATTTTCCAAAATTCACCCCCTAAGGGGACGAAACGGGTGTCCAAAGTTTTTGTGGGCGAAGCCGCTGGCAGAGGCTAGTAATAAATGTATGAAAGTAATGTAAAGTACCGATCGGTAAGGACCACTCCTGGGCCGACGTCGCATAGTGTTCTACGCGCGCCATGAAGATATTTTACCGACATGATTGGCGGGTTCCGCCAGGATCGGTGTCTGCCACAGGACTGGATCGTTTGAAATAATCAACACGGCCCTAAAACGCAGAGGGCAGCTGAATAAACACGGATGGGTTTTATTAGTCAGTTAAAGTCTGACTCTCTCTTTTTCCACTATACGCTAGTGCTGGAGAAGTTATTTGGTGTTTTACCATCCCATCAAATAAAGAAAATAAAGTTAACCTAAATATAATATATACTTTATGAACTAATTATAACACGTATGATAAATAAATACCTACTGAATGACAAAATAAATTGGTTTTAATTTAAGCACACCCCATTCAACTTTGCTACAGTTCACCACCTGACAACACCTAAGGGCCAACGCTATGTTAAGCGGGCACCCGTCGTGTGTCGTGTGCGGCGGTCCCCGTAGCCGAAACCGGATTATTACCTACGCAGTGTAGCTCGTTCAACTGCACCGGTGTACATGTAGTCATGATGATGGAGAACTTTAATCTATTATTACGTAGCAAAATGGGCGCAGCGAGCCGAGACGGTGCACTTCTGTATGGGACCGCGTAACGCAGCGTCGGCTCTAACAGTTGATCTTTTTTGAATTTTCCTTTATTAAAATTAGGGGAAGAGTAATACTCAAGGAAACAGAAATATAAGGAACATGGTGTGGTTTGGTTTTAATCACTAATAGTCTGACAAACCCTCGCACTCCGCCCTAGAGTGGGAGAAGTCATTTGATGAGTTCCCACCTTTAAAAAAAAACCAACCTACTCTAAAACATTGTGGTATATGTAGGACCTACAGCAGGCGGCTCAATACAAGTACCGTCTACTACGGTCTACAGTCTCAGTAAAACGGTGCGAAGAATTTTACTGTAGAATGGACTGCCTCAGCGAAGTTTGTCTAGAAGGCTAACTCGAGATTTTTGCTGCCAAATACTGCAAAAACAGTGCTAATAGAAGAAAAAGTGAGTATATTATACGAAGACACGACTTAAAAGACTTAGTATCCAATCCAAGAACACTAAAAAAATTATTTTGAGTAGATTTATTTTAATTCCTATAGTTACAACAAAATTGGCAACACATAATTTTCACTATGTTTAAAAATTTCCGTTTTCTTGTGGAAATTAACAAATATCGGCAATTATAAATCAGTTCAAACAAAGTGTTGACGATGTCTATCATTACTTTACAGAATTAATATGTGGTTATAACGTTATTTTAATATTTTATGAAGTTTTTACACTGTGCGTTATGATTATGTTTATAGATATTATTGTGTAAAAGGGAGACACAGCTGAAATATGGCAAGTATTTAACGTATTTACTACATTTTTTGAGATTTTATAACATAAAGTAATTGTAATATTATAGCATTTCATTAATGCTGCACTAAATTAACAATTTGATCAAATATATAGTCCGTGCCATCTATTGATGAATAGCAGAACTATCAAGAGCTACCGTGTATATTAGTTTTTACTACTCGTCGCTAGATGACGATGACATCGTCTTTCATTATTTTTATCTACTGAAATTAATCTAGGTCAATGCTAAATCTATGCATCCGCCGAGTGAATGCCATAGAATTTGTTTTTAGAAAGATCATTACTTTGAAGTTATTTTAATATTATTTTTTTTAAGTTAACACTCTTTCATAAGTTAGTATTCTTGCAGTACTTTCTCATTATCGACAAAATAGGAAAATTAGGATTTATAAATTGTCAATTTACTCTTTTTTGTGATGTTACGAATCTGGTTGATAATTTCAACACTGTCACCATCAGTCAGGATGGCCGAGCGGTCTAAGGCGCCAGACTCAAGGTTACCTTGCTCACTAATCGTGAGTCCGAGTTGTTCTGGTCCTCTCTGAGGGCGTGGGTTCGAATCCCACTTCTGACAAACCTTTTTGTCAATTTCAAAGTTTTTTTTTTCTGTTTTTATATTTTTTGGCAATACGAGGTTTTTTTAAGAATTTAAAATCGCCAAGAAGACAAGAGCTAGAAAAAAAAAGCTCAGATCTCACTCAGAACATGCGTGCAAAATAGTAATTCCCGTACCGGGAATCGAACCCGAGCCTCCTGGGTGAAAGCCAGGTATCCTAGCCACTAGACCATACGGGAGATGAGAGACACGTCGAAATATCGGTTTATATTTAAATGTTTAATGATCGTCTAAAAGAATTACCTAATAACTTTAAGTCATTGTCATTCGTATTGCTAATAACAATAAAGTTCAATTTGCTAATGAAAATGGCAAACATTTTTGAATAAATTATTATTCAATTTATTTAATTCCTATCTAATAAACTAAACCTAAATAAGTACATATAATACAAATACACAAAATGAGTTCTTTTTCTACCCGTTTGTACATATTATTATTTTCAATTTGTTTAAATGTTTATTAAGTTATAATAGTTAGTAATTAAGATGTATGATATGATATTAAAAATGATTGTGAATTTATTTTAATTATTTTAATTTATTTTTGAATTAGGTAAGTATGTAAAATTGTGAATTATTTTCTCCATATTTAGCTGATTTTCATTTTGTTTTAGACAAGGTTACAGGTTCCACCTGCCTCCAGGACTGTTCGGAAGAGTTACTGCGGCCCTGAAACGCAAAGAGCAACATAATTAAGGAATACATCACTCAGTTATTTTTCGGGTTTTTCAGACTTAGCTTGCTACTAATTGCACCCTTAGAATAAAAGAGAACTAACTCAGAAATCATAAAAATCCTGATTTTCCTAGAAACTAAACTAAATTCATTAAACCCCACAACACAACAAACATTGCGACAAGTCGTTCTATCATTGTCTTTCTATTGTGTCTCTAATTACAGCCATTCTGTAAGAAATAATAAAAAAACAAGTGCGAGTCGGACTCGCGCACTGAGGGTTCCGTACAAAGTTTTTTTTTGTGACTTAACAACAAATTTACTGTTTTCAGATTTAATCATAGTATCTGTGCTTTATAACCTTGCTTTATGCCAAATTTCAGCATTCTAGGTCAACGGGTCAATTTTGATTCCCATGAGAGTATCGCAATATACCTTTTTTGCGACATAAGTCTTCAATAAAAATAGAATTAAAAAATGAAGACTGTTGATATTAAATCAATAAACAGTCTCATCATCTTCCTGCCCTTGTCCCGTTTTATTTTTTGTCCTGTCACTCGTCACCCTATCACTAATTCCCCTTTCTTTCATATCACTTCTCACACACTCCATCCAACTTTTCTTTGGCCTCCCTCTCCCTCTCCATCCATCCACATGTAAACTCATAACTCTTTTAGTACCTAACATGCGTTCCATCCCTCCTCTTCACATGACCATACAAAGACAAACGATTCCCTTTCAACTTTTCAGTCACTGGCGCCACTTTCCCTCTAATATACTCATTTCTCACTTTATCCATTCTCGTCACACCACCATTCTCTTCTCCGCTACGTGCAATCTTTTTTCATCCGTCTTTTTCACAGCCCAACAACATTCTGATCCATACAGTATGACAGGCCTTATCACGGACTTGTAGATTACCCTTCAACTAGAGTGCCATCCGTGGGTCACAAGTTGTTCCCGTGACCTGTCGCCATTTCTTCCATCTTGCGTTGATCCCATGAGTTACCAGTCTAATTCATAAAAATCTATGGCCAGTAAAATTGTCTAATATTACATGTACTAGAGAATTGAAAATAAAAATGTAATAGAGATTTTTAAAGAAAAAGACAGTATTTTCAGAATTTCTTCAGTTACTTTTAGAATTTAGAACATGACACCATTCATGAATGTTGCCGTTCCTAAACAGCTTTTCTATTTCACACCTCCCACCACGGCCTCCGTGGCGCAATTGGCTAGCGCGTTCGGCTGTTAACCGAAAGGTTGGTGGTTCGAGCCCACCCGGGGGCGGCTTCTTTTTGCGCTTTTCATTACATTATGTTTTATTGTTTTTGAATATATATTTTAAACAGTGAAAATAAATATCGAATGCCATTAGTGCATGTATACAAAGAAGTCATTAATTTACCCCTGTATTAAGTTTTGCATTTTGGTACTTAGCTATCATATAATTTTCGTATCTAAATAATTATGCCTAATTGATATATTTCCAGCTTGAGTATACATGTGGATGGGTGGAGAGGGAGAGGGAGGCCAAAGAAAAGATGGATGGATTGTGTGAACAGTGATATGAAAGAAAAGGAAGTTAGTGATAGAATGACGGTTGACAGGATAGAATGGAAGAAAAAAACGTGTTGCGCCGACCCCAAATAAGATGTGACAAGGGCAGGAAGATGATGATATGATATATTTCCAGCTTGATACGATCAAATTACTTTTTTAGAATTATAGTTCCTTTTATAGATAAAACATTGTTGATATGTCATCATTATTCAACATAAATAGAAACTATGTTGAATAATGATGATAAAACAGTATTTTATCTCTTACTATAATTCTAATGAACATTTTTATCTGCATAATTGAAGGATTTAAATTGTAACTAACCGCTTCATTAATAATACAGATGAGATACCCAATTTGGCCTATTTTTTAACTTAAATTTCGAATATCGGCGTTTTCGGGGTTTCGTACCCAAAGGGCAAAACAGCGCTATTATTAAGACTGCTGTCCGTCCGTCTGTCCATCAGTCGCCAGTTGTGCTATTGTCTAAGAAAACAGCCTTGATCGCAGCGCTGGCCGCAGCGACGAAATCCAAATAGGTACATGTGATCAATCGAATGAAATTGTTAATCCTATGTACGTATTTGTATTTCGTCGCTGCGGCCAGCGCTGCGCTCAAGGCTGTTTTCTTAGAGAATAGCACTGCTGGCTGTATCTCTTGAACCTAGATACTTAGACAGGCTAAAACAATAATTTATTACTAACTAACCCATAAAACAAACGTGACTTTTTTTTCTGTTTTTATAGATAATGATACAGAACCCTTCGTGCTCGAGTCCGGCTCGCACGTAGTAGTATTTTTTTATATAGGTTGTAAGTAGTAACATACACACGCGTGCCAAATGTTGTTACAATAATTATCAAACACTCATAAACTAATTGTGTAAATGTTGAATGAAAAGTGCGACAGTCTGATGCAACTTGTTTTGCTGATTGAGTGAGCGTAGGTAATGTCGGCGTATAATCTTGTGTTGGTTTTCAGACAGTGAAAAAGAAATAACATTCAAAACATATTTCATAATATTATGCAACTAACAATATATGTTTATAAACTGGCGCTAACTGCCCTCGTCTCGGTTTCGCTGAGATGAAATTTGTTTTTCAATACACTTATGTATTTAGTTTTCGAGTAAACGCTTTTAGCTGTTTTTCGCACTAGTGCGGAAAAGTGCGTGAGTTCGCCTCTGCCTATCAGGCTGGGCGCTAAGTAGGGTTGCCAACCGTACTATAATATGGATTTGTAAAAAAAATGTAAAAAAAAAAACAAGATATACTTAAGCTTCGAGGCACTCCTACACATACAACGAACGTCTACATCTCCTATATCTCCTCTTCTCCTCTCCTCTCCTCCACTCCTACATTCGACGATGTAGGACTGCGTACACGTGTGTTACACAAGCCGATCTGGGCCTCAAGTTTGCTATTACAAATAGTGTCAGAATGGTCTATCATTGACTTCATAATTATTGATTTTGACCAAGTTTGGTAATGTACTCAAATGGCGTCATTATGACTGACAACCACTGACACCCCATTGAAAGAAATGGCATAGAATGGTAATCTCGTACATAAATGACAAATGATTATTTGACGTATGCGGATAACCGCCAAAATTTTGACAGTTCCTTTGATCAGTGACATACTATTTAAACGTCATTGTGCAGTCATCGCTGTTAATAAGCTCGATATTGTCATTTTACCACAACTCTATTACAAATACCATTGACCGATCAACGATCGAACATTATAAATTAGCAGATTACGAACTTTTAACAAAATAACAATGGGATCGTGTTGAAATGACAAATTTATAAAAATAGCAGACTTGAGCCCCTGGGCGCGTCTGTCTTCATACATTTTTTATGGCAACTATATAGACTTGTAGAGCTACACTTGATCCACGCCACGCGACGTCGTTGTGTCTACGTACAAATCAGGCGTGTCCGCGTATTACACATGTGTGTCGGTCTAATGTAGTTGTAGTTTTATTTTGTGGTTATACATCAATTTTATTAAAATGCGCAGAAGACAGGCAATATTGCCACATTAAAGGAAAATCCAAAAAAACGAGCCAACCCTCATATTTTTAGATACTTAGATAGTTCGTAAACGTTTATTATGGACGGCCTAAATTCAGTATCATATCACGTAAATTTTCATAATCACATTAAGTAGCGGTGCAAACGAGTATTTGGGAAAGCCTGTCAGTGGGGATATAGCTCAGTGGTAGAGCATTCGACTGCAGATCGAGAGGTCCCCGGTTCAAACCCGGGTGTCCCCTGATTATTCTTTTTGTTTTTTGTTGAATTTCTCTGAATGTTTTTTTTTAAATATTGTTTGTAAATAGTGTCAATCATCGTTTGGCTATATAATTGATGTAGGATTTGGTAATAAAAGGTCTAATGAAGGAAGACCAAACAAGGATTAAATCAAATTCAAACGTTTAAAACGATGAAGTGATCAATTCCTAAGATCTGGCCACGACAGATGATTATACCAATAAAGCATTTAGTACCTACAAATTACGTAACATTAAAAATATGCTATGTTACTGTGTTTACCTACAAAACTAAATTGATTTTGGATACCGCCAACCTTAATCAAATTTTTTTTTTTTCTCCATTGTACCAAGACCAACCTTCAGTTTTCTTTTATTCTAATAAAAAAAGCTTAAGCAAATCATTATAATTTTCGTCCTATCCACACGTAGCAGTCGTGGCCGAGTGGTTAAGGCGTCTGACTCGAAATCAGATTCCCTCTGGGAGCGTAGGTTCGAATCCTACCGGCTGCGGATCTTTTTGACTTTTTTCAAAAGAGCGTTTTATTTGGTTTTATAAACTTACTGTCAATAATATTGGAAATGTAAGCCTATATTTTATTGTGAATTTGGATATTTGTAGAATTTATTGATTTATTAACAGCTGAACTACCCGTGAGGCAGTTTTTGACATTTTCGTTTTTGATCGATTCCGCTGACAACAACAAGTAATGATTATTTATCAGATTATTAAACAACTATTGTTTTTTTTTTTGTGATAACTTCGATAATAACTATCTCAAGAAGTCGAGACAAATACCTAAGTTACATTTTCATAATAAAATATATAAATTAATCAAAAGTACTTTGTAATCAATTGAATGTAAATCAATTTGAATAGATTATATTCAAATATTCCAAGTATATAGTTTAGAATTTTTGTTCTTTTTAAATTAGAATATTTGCATTTCCCTCAAAATTATAACTACGACAATTAAAGTTGTTTCCAGTTGGCGCATTGGCGCTAGTCTTCAACTGGTTCTAGAGTTGGTCGCTAGATGGCGCTTTTCCACATTTTTGCCATTGAAGAAAATCGTTTTTTTTTCTTTCATTGAAGTCATACTTATCTGGCGTAGGGTAGAGAGGTATCGTGATCAAGAAGGAAGTTCACACAGGGCGAGGCTTTACCAATTCACTGAATAAAAGTCAATCCTTGCGAAAACGGGGGTTGGAAGTTGTATGAAGAAACCAACCTACACGTGGGCAAAGCCGCGGGCAAAGCTAGTACCATATATAGCTCTATCCCTTTAACAGTTCAGTTTAGGTCGTAACCGTTGTCGGGCCTCTAATCAACCTACATCTCGAACAAATTAATATCATTCTACAGTTATTCACAATTTGCGGAGCCCCTATGCAATTAAACAGATATACCTACTGTATTATTGAAATACTACGAGTATCACTCTATCGGTTCTAAGAAAGACCTAACCTCTGGGCCAGTTATAGTATTTCAGATGATAGTATTCTAATTAATAGTATAAATGCGTAAGAAAGTTAGCTTGTTTGTTTGTTACCTTTTAACGCCTAAACCACTGAACCAATCAACATGAAATTTTGCATTATACGTTGCAAAGGGCGCAGAAAAAAATATAGGGTACCGTTCAACAAGGTAAACAGTGCTGTTTCAAAAGTCCCGAGGGTAAAAGCGATAACTTTCGACGATCACAATTCTAATCGCTAGATGGCGCTATGTGTCTTTGAAATCATGATTGAACTATGTATATTATTAGACCGCCCATTGTAACACCTGCTACTACCCACTATTTACCTACACTACTCTACCTACCTACCCACTATTTGGGTATAATAAATTAATGCTAGAATAGACGCGGTCATAAACTAGTCTCTAACAATTTCTATCATTGTCTAAAACATATTACCTAAATTCCTTATTTGTATAAATTAAATTATGACATCGGCCTATGCCAATTCTTTTGTTAATTGAAAATTGCACCATTGCTAAGTGCCCATGGGTAGTGTGAAAACGAAACCCCTGGGACGAAGGCAACGAAGGAACAGGAGTGGATTTATATATATATGGTAAATATGACGCAACAAGTACAAACATGTCGAAACAAACACAACAAAACCAAAAACCTACCTACCTACCTACCTAACCCTGAGGCGGTGGAAAGTTCAGGATCTCCTATATATATATATTTATATATATATATAGGAGTGGATAGTCAGTAAAAGTCTGACATTCTAGAGCGGGATTTGTCATAAGATGATTTTCCAACCTAAAAAAATAATAAAAAAACCATTGCTAGGTGCCAAAGGTATTTCAATCCTGAAAGAATGCGTTGTTTTTGTAAAACAAGCTATGAGAACGAAAACGCATCAGATGAACTAGATGAAAACATTCTGCTAAATCATTGTGTGCTCAATAAACAATTAAATCATAAAAACACCGTATCTAAATTACTCTATTTATTATTTTGCGGGGAACACGTCTCGTGTCTGTGATAGTCACTATTAAATGGAGCAATGATATCTCAAGATACTGGCTTTTATGAGTTTATAACCACTAAAATGTAGATTAATGTTTTGTCAAATTTTTAGGAACCTAATAATTTGAGTAAGCAACATGTGCTGAAAGATTATTTATTTTACAATTGCTTCATATAATTTACATACTGGACTAAAAACTACAGATCATAAAACTTACATAACAGGGCTTAATTTAAATGAAAGTGATAGAATTATAGTGATATCTATACTGCCGTTATAAGTAAAAAGGGCACAACTAATTTTTATTTTATCTATATATAAGATGTTAAAAAATTAACTTTAAGAATTTCGAGGGAACATTGTACTCCTCATTATGAAAATTTTTTACTATGGGCTCAAATATGAAATTATGGAAAAAAAAATCAGCTGTTCCCTACATTCATGTTCGCATAACTCGTCAAAATGTATGGAGCAGCTGATTTTTTTTTCGCTATTTCAGGTTTGGTCCCATAGTAAAAGTTTTTCATAACGAGGAGTATAATGTCCCCTCGAAATTTTTAAGTTAATTTTTCTTCTTTTAATTCTTAAAGTTTAACACCTTATATATCGGGTGTAAAAAGACCCTTAACGTAAACGAAAACTACGTATTCTACCCATCACTGGGATAGTTTTTTTCTTCTAGAACATGCCTGGGAAATCACTGGTTCCAGAGATATTCAAGGTCAAAGTAAAAAAAAAATGTTTTTTTTTTTTCAAAATCGTATTCCGAGTGTAATTAGAAAACTTTCTTCCGAACAAACATTATCAAAATTATTAATTTTTCATAACAAATTACGCATTTGAAGTTACAAAAATGCAATGAATACAAAATACTACACACGCTTCGACGCAGCTGTCCAGCTGTGGCACGCACACTAGCGTGCGAGGTTCCGAGATCAACGAACAAATGCGATACGCGCTCAGCTGATCGATCGAATGGACAATTTATTTATTTTATGAATTGAACAATTTACGATTTTACGTTTTCAACAAAAACGTTGATTATTAATTATTTATTGTTTCAATTTTGAAATTAGGTAGGTCTTCCTCAATCTGGCAGATCCAGACGCCTCCTACCGGAGGGTCCACGCGGGGTTTATACAGTTCATGGACGTTTACGGGGCCCCAGACTCGGTCGCTCGGACTGAAGGTGACTTAAAGGGTCATGGCCATCCTAATGATACAGGGATACCGCACGGTCTCCTGCGAGGCGAGCCGGCATGCCGACCTGCCACCGTGGGATTTTGGAGGCAACAATCCTCACACGTGAAGATGCAACGCCGCCGAGGGGAAACTCCGCTGCGGCAGACTGAGCTCCGGCGAGATCTTGTGGTGATATGAAGACAGCGACTGTCGCAATCGCAACCTTGCGCTGGGCGCGCAACGATAGCGGTAGTAAGTTCCCTCTCTGAGGAGTAGCTAGAAACGCGCCACGGCGTCCTCACTATCCGCCTGACTAAAATCCTCGCCGGACACGGTTGTTTTGAAAGGTTCCTGTGTTGGATTCTGCGGGAAGAAACACCCGGGCGTAACGCGACCCTGGTATACATACAAACCGCAACTGAAGGAACAACGATCGGAGAGAGAGAGATGGAGTTTCAGACTTTTGCTGACTAAAAATCGGTAAAAGTCTGGCCACTTCCTTTCGCTTCACCCAGAGCGCGAGGGGACATTTGATGATTTCCTATCGCAAAAAAGTTACTTTCTACTTATCTAAAAACTAAACTTAAATCCTAGGTACCTACATTTAAACTTCTTAAATAACAACGTAATAAACCTCACTAGGTACATAAGCATAGCATAAACCTCACTAAGTAGGTAAATAAGATGTGTTAGGAACAGGTGAAACGACGTGATTCCTGCATTTATGATCACAATGTTAAAGGAAAAGTAAATTTCGTAATTTCATTTATTATGTTTGAATTAGGTACGTACCTAAAGCTATCGGAAAAATCACACAAAGTTCCATACGCTTAATCATCACCTGCTTAGGTTCCACGGGTAGTGTGAAAGTGAAACCCGGGGCCCTCGGACGAAGGCAAAGAAGGAACAGGAGTGGGTATTTAGTCAGTAAAAATCTGTGGGTATTTAGTCAGTAAATATCTCCCGCACCGCCTAAGAGCGGATTTGTCATAAGATGATTTTCCCACCCAATAAAAAAAAAACCTGCTTAGGTTTCTCCCTACTATTGGGGTCTCCTTTCAGTCTAACCGGACTGCCTATTTGGCCTTGGTTGACTGAATGATAGCCGAGACCAATTGCTTAGCGTGGTTTCCGAAAGGGTTTCGGAATTTGTATGGTTACCCATCACCCGAACCAACCTCGGCAAGCGTAGCTTAATCTTCGGTCGAGCCTTGCGGCTGTTATTTATTATTTAGCCATAAGCCCTCAAAAATGCCTACAATCCGTAATTATTGTAGGCATTTTTGAGGATGACTTCTAGTGAGGATGGCTTCTAGTGCATAAGGCTGTAAAACTAATGCGCTAGAAGCCATCCTGATAAGTATGATTGGAAATAAATGTCGTAGGTACCTCACTTTATAAAAATGTTTAGTAGGTACCTAATTTACATTTCAAAACATAAACAAGCACGCGGCGCGTTTTACCTGCGTGAGTTCTTTAGTGTGTCGGGAGTTACAGAGCGATTCCCGGCCACCGTAGACGCGAGCTTGCGGACGGAGAGCAATGGGTAGCTTTCCGTCCGATAAAGACCAAGCCCTGGTGGACAGCGCGTTGTGTTCCACCTTAAGAAGCTGTCAGCAAAACTGATGGGGCCCGATAGGAGCGATGCCTGACATGGCAGGCAAGCAGGCAACCGGAGGAACAACATTGGGTTTTAGTCAGTAAAACTTAAAATTTTCCCCTCGCTCCACCAGAGCGCGAGATTATTTTGATAATTTCCCAACGTCAAAAAAAAAATCAAAGCTACTCACGCTTCCGTGCACAACTGCAACAGTCTGAACTGAGATACCACTTGTCTTTAGTGTTTAGAGCGTGTTCATGTACCTACCTACCGACTGCGGCCTTCAAAACTACCTCCTAGCTATTTCACAAATACTACCCAGAATTAAGTCAGAATTTCATTTATTTGTTTCATTGATGACATTTTTTTTAAATGTAATCACGAGACAACATACAGAATATTTTATTTACGTAAACTGTTGAAGCCCACCTCTAAATTCTCATTAAAACTCAAACCCAATTTAGGAAATTATTTATTACTAGAGCGACACCTAAATCTATGAAATCACATTTTGTAATTACACCAGGCTGGTGCTGGCGCCAGCAGCCAGTAGCACGCGAGCGGCTCGTGCTCAAAGAAAGTTAAGGAAAAGCCGCCCACCGGCGGTGCGCGGCTGTGCTCAAAGCATCAAAAAGGCCGCGAAACGAAATTTAAAGGAATTTTATTTATTGCGAATTTACTTACCTACGTATTTGTTATTAGTTCGGTTTCTTATGTCAACGAATGCACTTGTCGATTTTTTGTTGCGAATTACTGTTATTAGTTGTGTAATATTGTGTGATAGACTGATAGTAGAGTTTGAGTGATAGGCTTAGTGTAGGTGTATTGTGAGTGCGTTGTATGTTTGTGGTGTAGTGTGTTCTTTTTAGGATTGATTTAGTAGTAGGCACCTTTCGCGAGATAAGATGCCTTTTCATGTTTATTCGGCGCGCGAGTACGTGAATATGATTTATTGTTACGGCATGGCTCATGGAAACGCTACTGCGGCTCTGCGACTGTACAGGATTGAGCATCCTACCGCTTATCAACCCACGGATTCGCGGATCTTCACCAGAGCTGTTCAACGATTGCTGGACAACCAACCAATAGTACCGATTTCTCTGGGAGGCGGCCGACAAGTACGACCAGCGGTCCATGAGGCTATTCTCGCTGTGATGCGGGAAAATCCACGATTGGGCGTACGAACAGCAGCCAAAATATTGCGAAGGCGGCATGGTCATCACGCTCGGCACATGGTTTCCCATTCTACTGTGCACAAAGTGTTGAGGAGGGATAGGCAACGGCCTTACAAAATCCATCGTGTGCAAGCGCTCGTGCCAGGCGACGCGATACGTCGCATGGATTACTGCAGATGGCTGTTGAGCCAGGAACGAGACTTCATCAAAAAAATATTTTTTACCGACGAGAGCACTTTCACAAATAATGGAATGTGGAACCGCCGAAATACCCATTATTGGTGTTCCGTCAATCCAAATGAAACCCAAGAAACGGGCTTCCAGACACGGTGGAAACACAATGTGTGGGCTGGGATCGTGGGAAACCAGATCCTAGGCCCGGTTTTCTTGCCACCGAGAATGGACGGGCCTGCCTACCTTAATTTTATTACTGGCTACCTAACCGACACTTTGGAAGAGATGCCACTAGTTCAGAGGCTTGGGTTGTGGTACCAGCACGACGGTGCGCCGCCTCATGTCGTGAGACCAGTTCGTGAGCAACTGACGACGCTTTTCGGAAACAACTGGATCGGACGGTTTGGGCCTAACGCATGGCCAGCACGCTCGCCTGATTTAACCCCTCTGGATTTCTTTTTGTGGGGTTACGTCAAAGATAGGGTGTTTGACCGCCCCTGCGAGACCGCAGCGGAAATGCGACAGAAAATTACTGATGTGTTTGATGAACTTAAGCAGCGGTCAGCACAAGAAGGAATCCTGGAGCGTGTTCATGAAAACACGCGGGCTAGGGCGCGCATCTGTCTCCGCGTGGAAGGTCGGCAGTTTGAACCGGAGCTCGTTAGTGTTGAGAGGCCACCTGTGCTGGATGACAGCTAAAGCGACGGACAGTGTAGGTAAGTACTCAGGCTATTTAAAAACTACCTATTTCGTGTACAACACAGAAATGTTTGATTACCAAGAGCCTACTTAATACTTAGCATAATCAGCCTTTTTAATGTTCCCACTGCTGGGACTCTGGCCTCCTCTCTAGGAGAGGGAACTTAATACTTACACCGTGCACCGTGCAAAACGCGCGCGACGCCGAGACGCCGCCGTGCCGCGTCTCGACTATCGTATACGTACCTATTACACACACACCGGCACAATCAGTTGCGCGCTTTACATTGCTCGCAATAAAAAGCATAATTTTTTTAAAGGTGGAAAAAATAGTTTGTTTCCCAGCAATATTTTTGGTTCAAAATGACTTAGTTATATGTACAGAATGTGTAGTTAACGGGTATGTGATCGGTCTTTTTACACCCTGTATAAAAGGAGAAACTGACTTTTTTTTTTTTTTTTAAATTGATATAAACCAGTGCTTGACTGCGATCCCACCTGATGGTAAGCGGAGATGCAATCATACTGCGATCCCACCTGATGGTAAGCGGAGAAAAACAAAAACTGACAAGGACTGACTGACATATCAACGCACAGCCGAAACTACAGGGACTAGGAACTTGAAATTTTGCACAAAGCTTCCTTTTATGACGTAGGCGAGGACTAAGAGATGGATTTTTCAAAATTCTCTCCCTAAGGGGATGAAACGAGGGTCCAAAGTATGATGGAGAAACAAACTTTCATGCGGGCGAAGCCGCTGGAAGAAGCTAGTTTTAATAAATATTCGGAATCAGAGTTTTTTTCTGATTCTAAATATCTATTCTCAATCTATACATATAATAAAACAGTAAAATTACTTTGCGATGGTATTAATTGGCGCAATACCGCAACCGATCCTGTTCAAATTTTGCATACATAATCCGTATAGGTCAGGGCATCTTATAGGCTATAAACTATCACGCTATTTGCTACGGGGGATGAGCAATAATCAAAAATGTCGGTATTGAACGATATTTGCCGCGAGTTCGATCCCCAGCTTGTTTTAAATAAAATGTTACTTATGCCCTTTTTAATTACGACGGCAGTATGTATGACTCAAAATAGGAACTATAAAATTCGAAATCCTGTATCACGTTAATAGAGTTCTCTTCGCGATTAGAACGCTCGAAATTAACTACCGGGCAGTTGCCCAGACCGGACGTAACATCCGTCAGGTCGGAAGATCCTCTCCTTCAACAGAGGTGTGAGGGTCTTTACATCCTGTTCCGCATACCTGTAAAATAATTATATTTAGAATCTAGTTTTGGTTAGGTAATTAGTTTTTAATTACATTTCCTAGTATCTATGCAATTTATGTATATGTAACCCAACTAGATAGTAATTCTAATAAATTTTTTCTTTCTTTCAATTTCTAATTTAACGCAATAGAAAAACAAGTAATTACAAGTTTATCAGCAAATTAAATAGTTTCATTTGAAGAATCAGGTATTTGCAAAGAGAATTAAACCACTTGAGAGGTGATAGACGGACTTCGTCTAGGCACACGATTCGCCATTGCGGGCCGGGGATGTGGAAAAATGCAGCGGTTGTGATTGGCTTATGCAACAATGCTAGCAAACATAGTGATGATCAAGTCAGTTTGCAACAAAAATATCGATGTCGATAAAATCGATGCCGAAAAAAAATATGAATTAGTAGCTTTTTTTTTAACTTGGGGTGTTAACTGGGTGCAAATCAATCAATAAACGAAGATTGTCAGACCGATTCTTACACAGACACCCCTTTTTTCTATTTAAAATATTTACAGTCCATTCTAAGGTAGATATCTACCAGACAACCTTAGGATGGACTGACAGTGATATCTGTCAGCGATAAGACCGCCTTTGACTTTACCCATAGATTTAAGTTAGTGTAAAAGTTTTGTTACTATTTCGGTGTACAATAAAGTTTATACTATTTTATTCTATTCCATTCCATTCCATTCCATATTCCAATCCATTCCATTCTATTCTATTCTATTATTTACTACATTTTAAAATATTTCTAAAAAAACATTAGATAAAGAAAAAAATACACGAGTTGAGAGATCCATTATTGAAAGTCAATTAAAAAAATAATAGTCCACTGATGGAATCGGGAATAGCGTCAAGCTACACTCGGTCAGGGATCCAAGAGAGAGGAACCTTGTAACTGTACGAAACGTGTCCAGCAGTACCGCTTTTAGAATCATGTCCGTAAGGATTGAGGTGCCACATGTCGTATTTTAATGAAATTAAGTACTTATTTAGTAGTAAGTTTAAAAATTTTGTAGGTTCGATCTTCGATTTTGTAGTATAATACTTCAAAAGTTACATGAACATGAAGGTGAAAGGTAAATCCTACAAAATTTTGAAACTTACTACTAAATAAGTACTTAATTTCATTAAAATACGACATGTGGCACCTCAATCCTTACGGACATTTAGAATCAAGTCTGATCCAGCCTGCTAACTAGTGCTTCTTAAGATGTTGGTCGACGGTCACGCCATAATCATGGCGGTAAGTTCCTTGAGTGGCTGGAAAAATGTCCAGCGCCCAAACGCGGGGGAGAAGCCATTGGATCATTATCCACGTAAAAAAAACTACACCGAAGGGCTAGACGCGGCAGTGTCCTGGGGCCCCCAATTTCAAGGGGCCCCCAAAGCCTAATTAGCAAACCTCTTATTGAACTACCAAAAAAATCCCCCGCCTTTGAATTCTAAATAAAATAGGTTGCAATAATACTTTGTTCATGACAATACGTTTTAGTCAGTAATAGTCTGATACTCCTGCTCCACGCAGAGCAGAAGAAGTTACTTGTTGATTGGCCATGTTTAAAAAAGGGCCGCAGTTTTTATTGCCTAAGTGTCGTTGGTCACCTAGCTACGCCACTTGCAAATACACAGAGGCTCAAATAACCTCTGTTATTTGATGATTTCTCAAGCAAACAAAAGGGGCCCCAGTTTTTTTTTGGTCTCAGTGCCGTTAGTAACTAGCTACGCCACTGCAACTATATAGAGGTTTTATAATTACTTCGTTTAGCTAAGTAGATATGCAGAAGGTCGATATCGTTAATTAAATGCAACATCGTTTATTTCAGTAAATTATTTTGTAGAGTGTTCACTTCAGCCGGTGTTTCAGCGAAGCACCGTCGTGTTCATAGGTACATAATATAGGGACCAAAATTATTTTATTTTTTGTTATTAATTATATCAGGAGTTAACTTGGTAAGTATTGAATTGTAATTTTTATCTTTACTTACGCGTTTAAAATTGGTTTTATAATTATCCTTTCGATTTTTTTATTTTAATCCCTGTTTAGACGATTATTACTTATTATTAAAATACTATAAGAATTTCCGTTTCAGCTTAACTGTATCCCAAGGTTTCATTTACGTTTTTGGTTACTGTTATTCTCTTATTGGTCGTAGCGTGATGATATACCTACATTACATTATACACTGCATTATTATTTCGTCTTGTTATGAAGCGCATACCTACTAATAATTTGTAACTCATAACAACTTGTAAGCTTCCTGCGGGACAGGCCTCGCCTAGTGCAGGAAGTCTTCGGAAACCATGCTATGTTAATAAATAATGAAAACAAATTGCAAAACAAAACAATACTGTAGAACTACCCACTCCCTGTAACATATATTTTTTTTCTTAATAAATTATTATTCTATTCATTTTTTTTTTTTACATATTCATTACATTTTTAAATATTTCTTTAAAAAACATATAAACAAAAAAAAACATTTAAAAATATAAAAAATAGTTGTCCGCCGGTGTCGGTAACAGGGTTCAAGCTACCGGTGGTTAGGGCTCCAGAGACAGGAACCTCCTCACAATGCGGGCCGTATCTAGGAGTACTGCCTTCTGTATCAGGCCCTTGATCCAACCGTGCAACGACAGCTTCGACAGATGGTCGTCGAAGCTTTTGGCTATAAGGCCATTGGCGGTCACGACAATCGGCACAATGATAGCCGAGTCCACATTCACACCTAAAAATGATTATTATTATTATAAGGGCCTATGACACTACTCGATTTTCAGACAGTCTTAGTCGATGTCGCGTAGTGTAATAAGGGTTAGACTTGTCTTACTCGGAACAAAAAATAAGACAGTCAGAATATCGTGTGCCGAATATAGCGTAGTGTAATAGGCCCTATAGCCTTCCTCGATAAACCAACAATAATATAATATTTCAATTTTAAGTCGTAGTTCCTGAGATGAGGGCGTTCAAAGAAACATATTTTTAGCTTCTTAAAGTAATAAAGTAGCATTCTACTGGAGAAATAATTTTTCAATACACTTTCTCGAAAACCCGCTTTTAGGCACGCAATAGACTGTTTTCCGCACTAGTGCAGAAAAGTGTGCGTGCTTACCCCCGCCACAATTTTATTACATTTATCGTATCAGGCTGGGCACGCGTCTACCCGCGCGTGTCGCCGTTCAACCCCCGTTTATTCATTTCTTCGTAAATGTATTGAAAAAAGTCGTTTGATACACGAGCAAATTTGTCACCGCAGCCACAGAATAAGTAATTGTAAACGAACAAAAAAAACTTACAAGTTTGATTTTTTCACAGCTTCAAGGGACCGCAGGCCTGAGTATAATTATGGTTTTAATTTCAATTGATACCTCCACGCGTTCCCGGGATAAAGGGTCTTGACAGACAACCAAATTATTCTATAAGGGTTCTGTTTTTTTCCTTTTTAGGTACGGAATCCTGAAACACAGTGTGCGAGCGAGAAAGTGAAATGGAGCTATACAATATACACCTTAAATAGCTCCATCCCTTTAACAGTTCATTTAGGTTATATAGCATATTTAGTTTCAGAGAAATGATTATTTTTCTAAAACCCGGTTGAAAAAAAATTGATTTTCAAAAAAATTAAATCTCAAAAACTAAACATGCTAGTGAAATGGGGATACGAAATATTGCATTTAAATAACTTAATCTAACAGGTTTTTTTTTTTATAAAAAGCAATGTCCGAAAAATGGTCTTCATAAAACACTGTGGGTCGTTAACTGGTTCGCGTTAAAAGCTCGTGAGCTCGTAATAGGGCCTTAGTAGTTTTAAGTTTATTCATTACAAATAAAAATATATAAAAATCCTTCCATTTTATAATATTAGTATGAGTTGATACCGCTTACTTCTGGCCATAGAAATTAACAACTTATTTTGATAAAGTCAAACTTAATACCAAAAATTCGATAAATAATAATATAATAACCCTGATGATAACCCTGAAATTCTGATGGAATGTATTTATTTATTTACAAGCACTTGTACAACGTTACAGAGGATGTCCAAGGCGTTGTACAGTAGAAACTTACAAACTAAAAAAATAAATTTAATAAAAACAATAATACCCTAATAACAAATCCATACACATTGAAGAAGAAGAAAAAAAAACTAAATAACTAACGTATAAGTAATTTAGAAATAAAAAGAAAATACACATACTTTATCCCTCAAAACAAATGATTAATGTTAACTTATTTTTTATACATCTTCTCACAAAACCTTAGACATTCACGACACATATCTATCCATCTCCCATCTCATATCATATTGCGATCACTGAAAGGTGCTCTGGAGTGAGGCCACTTGCACTTGGTGTTGCCCAGAAGCAAATAATGTATAATTATCAAACAAGGGCACGGACGTCATGTCCGTGGTTTAAATGTAAGGCAGGAGTGTGGTTTTAGTCAATAGGAGTCTGACACTGCCCAGACTGGTTTGTCTGTGAGGCAGCCTGGACGTCCATGAGGATTTCCCACTCCTCCAAAACAAAAAAAAACAAGTGGCCCATATTTTTCCATACTAATTTTTATCAATTAATAATTTTGTATGGAAAGTCTAATATTTTTTAGGAATATACTGTGAACGTTATTCAAGATGAATAAAATCATTTATTTCCATGAGCAGAGGACTTACATACGAGCAAGAAAGAGGGATGGAGCTATACAGCCTTTAAAGCTCCATCCCTTTGGCAGTTAGTTTAGGTTGTAAAATGGTTCGCGTGGTAGCATTGCTGAAGATATTATGTAAATATAATTTGACCACCCAAGTTCCGTTTCCTGTTTACAGAAGCATTAGCATAATCAGCCCAAAAATATTCTCACTGTTGGGATTCAGCCATTCTGTCTAGAACAGCGTATGAGCCGTAATCCATCACGCGGGCCAAGTTGGTTGATTGGTGGATGTCATCGCAGTTTTGGTTCTAAGACCTGTACCATGATGTATTAAGTAAGATTGTTTCATTCTTATTTCCAGTGTGGGTAAGAGATGGCGCTAGACAACCTGTATAGCGCTGTCTCTTACCCACATTGAAATAAGAATGAAACAATCTTACTTTGAACGTCATGGTAACCCCGTAAGTCCTAGAATCAAAAATTCAAAGACGTGATCCATTCCAAACCATGTTCTAGAATCTAGGATACGTCGGGTTGCTTACGATGTTTTCCTTCACCGTTTTGAGAGCAATGATAATGAATTAAATTACACAAAGTATAATGAATGCGTCTGGCTGTGTTCATACCCGCGACCTACAACTCGATAAGTTATAATAATTGTATAAGGTTTTAATTGTTTTCTGTATTTTGTGTTGTGTATTTTATAACGCAAAGACTGATAAATTGTAATTTTAAATTAAAGTACATATTTTGTAAATTTTTATCACAAAGCAAATGTATTGCAAATGTTATGTACGTCGTTATTGTTACATACATCAGACCACCACAATGAAATTGATTCATTTTTGTTTTTTAATGTTAAATGTATTGTGGCAGTACTCAATAAATAAATAAAAATAAATAAATAATTTGCGGCCAGAGAAGTATTGCTTACTGCAAAAAACTGGTATTTTTCTGTGTCCAATGAGTTACACTAGCAGCACATAACATGGCAGAAAGCTTGTTGAATCTTTCAAAATCCTGGAACACAGTATGCTAGCGAGATATTATTATTACATCGGTGGATTTTAAGTCTTGTTTTTTTTTTATGTCAATATTGACTGATGCGGTCCTAAAAATAATAATCGTCGCTTAAACTAAAATAACTATTGTAGTAAAGTAGCTAAATTGCCACGACAAATTAATAAACTAATTTTCATGTCGACGAAGTAAAGTTTTTGTTTTGATTGAAAAAAAAAACAAAAAGAGATATGTGGCCCATGAGGGGATCGAACCCGCGACCTTCGCGTTATTAGCACGACGCTCTAACCAACTGAGCTAATGGGCCGATGAGGAAATTGTTGAAATAGACGACTACGATCTTTTGACATGGAATCTAGAATTTAATAAGATTTTAGTTCGACTGAATTTAAAGTTTGATTAAATCAGCAAATTCATTCATTACTCATTCACAAATTCTAGTGTTCCGATATCTGTCTGTATCTCTATTTTTATTTTTAGCATCAGCTGTGACTGTGACGTTAGCTTTATTTTCGGTACGATAGATGCTGTCTCTTCTATGCTCTATGAAAAAAAGTTAATTAAAAAAGGTGTATAGAAAAATAACTTTTTCCCGCGTTTTTGTAACGGCTCTACCCCGTAGAACCTTCAACATCGACGCTTGAAAAGCAAAAATGACCTTGAGTGAATTTTACAGGAGAGTGATTGAAAGTTAAAATTATTAGAAAAAAACGTCGGATTAAAATACTATTACCGTGATGTTAATTATATCTAAATCCGACTATTTCGTCATTTTTAACAAAAACGAAGCAACGAACAAACTAAACTCAACGAAGCTTGTCGAGAAGGCTAACAACACATTTGCTGCCAAATACTGCAACAACATTAAAATGTTTTACATCTGCATTCTAACGGAACCCAAACTGACTTCATACAAAAACATGGCTTAAAGAACTTAGTGTCCAAGCCAAAAACCACAAAAAAAAATAGTTTAGCTTTCGAGTATGAAAGAAAATATTTTCAAAATAGGAACAACGTTTTCATAATAGGTAAAAAACTAAAATCATAAATAAAATGGTTTTAATTTTGTGCTATATTCTTCTGACATTCCAGTGCAGCTCAAAGATGCTGTGGCAGCCGCTAAATCTGACAGAAGCGTGTCCTGCCAACACACACCTGTCAGCGTGCTCTGACTTCGCCTTCGTCTACTTAAACCTCCTTGTTCGACTGTACGGTGACTCCCGCGACAGAAGAGTGCAGCAGTGTAGGGAAGAAGAAGGGAGAATAGTGGAGAGTCTGGAGAAGAAGACAGAGGAGTATGATTTTATAGTCGTGGGGGCTGGTGCGGCGGGATGCGTGGTTGCTAATAGGCTGTCGGCTGTCAGCAAGTGGAAGGTAGGTCGGATACAGCATATATATTAATTACCACTTAATTATAGACCTGTTTAGAACGTTCCTTTATTCTTTCCTTTGGGGGGGGGGGGGATAATCGAATACCTTCTACCCGCTCTATTAATAATAATAATTTTATTTGTTCCAAAAACTTGCAGATACAAACTCAGATACAAAGTAAAGTTAAAGTTAAGATTAAAGAAAATACAGCTGGTAGAGTAGTGCTAGACGTGTCCAGCGAACAACGGGGTTACCATGACGTTCAAAGTAAGATTGTTTCATTCTTATTTCAGTGTGGGTAAGAGACAGAGCTATACAGGTTGTCTAGCGCCATCTCTAACCCACACTGGAAATAAGAATGAAACAAACTTACTTTAAACGTCATGATACAGGTCCAAGATCTGTAGAAATTTGGTGAACCCAGCCTCTTAAAATAGGGTTTTCCTGTATCTTAAGAGACAGTGGTCAGCTATTCAATTTCTTTAACAACCAAGAACAAAACTTGTGGAGTGTTTCGGTCTACCATAGATTTGAGGGGCACTGATGAAGGGTTAATGTATAAGAAATCTCTGCTCTGGGTGTTGGGAAAAGGAGTGTCAAACTTTTACAGGCTAAATCCCGCCTGTGTTTCTTCAGTTGCTTATAAATAATATTTCATTAGAGGAGATCTACGCCAAATAAAAGATGGATGGATTGTGTGAAGAGTGATATGAAAGAAAATGAAGTTAGTGATAGCTTGACGAGTGACAGGGCAGAATGGAAGGAAAAAACATGTTGCGCCGACCCCAAATAAGACGGGACAAGGGCAGGAAGATGATGATGATGAGATCTACGCCCTACGGCAATAGAGGTCCTATGATACTATGCGGTCATGCTACAGCCCTATGTGGTGGAGGTGTGCCCCGCTTGGGCAGAGCAACGCCGTATCCTCGTCGGGGCGATCGGCGGCGGCGATCTCTCGCACCGGGCCTTGGTACAGGCCATCGTCCGGAGCGAGGAGGAGTGGCAGGCGGTCGCCTCCTGCGAAACAGTAATGCTTGCAAAGGAGGCGGCCGATCGCATGAGGTAACGGTCCTCACGCCCCAATCGCCGCCGGGATTCCGATCCCGATTTCCGGCCACCGCCACCAATGGGTAGCCCGCCGTCCGACCGTCCGGACCGAGCCCAAGTCGTCGACGGCGTGTATTGTTCCACGCGCGCCTCAGGGAGGTGTCAGCAAATCGTAGGGGCCCAGCAGGGTCGAAGTCTACTGGGGCCACGGGTAGTGTGAAAACGAAACCCGGGGCGAAGGCAACGAAGGAACAGGAGTGGGGTTTTAGTCAGTAAAAGTCTGACACTATCTCCCGCTCCGCCCAAGAGTGGGATTTGTCATTAGATGATTTTTCCACCTAAAAAAAAGCCCTATGTGGCATCTGAAATTCTTCTCAGATGCCACATAGGGCTTTTTTTCTTTCTTTTTTTTTCATCATTTGAGATATTTCGTTAGTTGGCATTCAAGGTGTTAATTACTTAATCCCTTTAATAAATACTCGAACAAAGTATTTACGCATTTAATACATTTAACGATAGATGAACTTCGCGTTTAACTAACAACGAAGCAATCAGAATCGATTATATTCAAGTAAATATTGAATAAATCGTTTGTTTCCTTTCTGAAGTATCGAATCTTCAAACTATCGATAATTTACGTCTACTACATGAACCAGATTTGCGAAGATTATTTTATAATTAATTTAATTTTTATAATGTAATAATAGGTGTATCATAAATATATCGAGCATGGATTTCCGTGATAATAAATTGTACATTTTAATTACTATAGGTACATATTATAGTGATTAATTTGTTACAGTAATTATGTGTGGAGTGATACGAAACTAAATATACATTTATATACATAGCATTTTATATACTTACCTACATATTTTACATCATTTGAATGCAGTATTAATCGTGAAGTTAACCTTTCGAATACCATAATTAGAGGCACAATAGAAAGACAATGAGAGAGCGAACGCTTTGGGTTTGGGTTCGCTTGGGGTTTAATGAATAAATTAATAAAATAAAATAAAAATCTTATATTTCGGACATAGTTGGTTAGTACCTATACACAAAACTTTAGTTTTAGTATTTATCAACTACCAGAAAGATGTCCATAATTTATAATCAACAAATTTCTAAAAAGGTTTAAACCACAATTTAGCTTTATGTAGATAGTGTCCATAATTAATGAAAAAAATCATGTGTCAGCCATATAAACAGTTTAAAAAATAAAACTAAAAGGCAGCTATTATTAGGAAAACAATTGGCCAGCGACCGTTGCACGTTGTTGCAGACATTTCAGTTGAATAAACAAAGAGATTGAATATAAGTAAACCTTATGATATTTCGACCGTGATTTTTGCTTGCGTGAATTAACTGGCCTGTTGGTCTAGTGGTTAGTGGCCCTGACTGCTATGCCGGAGGTCGTGGGTTCGATTCCCACCCAGGACAAATGTTTGTGTGATGAGCACGATCATTTGTTCTGTGCCTGGGTGTAATTTATCTATATATATGTATATATTTAGAAATATATAAGTATGTTTATCAGTTGTCTAGTACCCATAACACAAGCTCTGCTTAGCTTGGGACTAGACGGCGTTGTGTGATATTTGTGGAATATTATATAATATTAGACGTTTATGTTCCTGAATTACGCTGATATCAGCTATCTCGGTCTCACTGAGGCAAAACTGGAAAAAACATTAGCGACTTTAATATGTTTGCTTGCATTTATTTATATTTATCTTGTGCAAGTATGATCGCATATTCAAATTTCGTACGAAATTCAAGGGGCTTCCAATACGTCTTTGCCGGAACTTAAACATTCTGTCTCTGTCTTTACAATGTTCTGCTCAATCCTAAAACCTCCGCTTATCTGAAAGAATTCCTTCATGACACACTTACTAGTTATCTCTCGAGGTTATCAGAAATCTTGAGGCTAGAGATGCCAAGTCATTCTATAAATTCGATAAATCTTTCGCTGTTCAAGCAGTGCGGCTATATGGAGTGCTTTGTCCGTGTCAATAAAAACAACCAGCATGCAGCAATATAATGATCATGACCTTGAATGCGTTCAAGTATATACTGTAGGTACATATTTCTCTATAAAAACATTAAGTCAAAAATTTTAAACATGGACTATGGTTTAAAATTTTTGACTAATGAAATAAACACCCAGATTGGGCACAGCAAGGAAAACCTCCACAGGTCCGTTCTCGGACTCTTCCGATCTCCAGTGTTATGCGACGTCTCTCTGCAGACCATGTCCCACCTTCCATCTTGCGTCATGTGCCCTATTACGTAGGTATCTAAAGTCAGCATCAGCGGATGGCAATGCCGTGGCCGAATATTGGGCCGGGCAAGGAATTTTATTTGAAAAAAAAAAACAAAAGAATGCCATGAAGAAGTCGATTTGCGAAATTCTTCCATATTTTAGAGTCAGTTTAAAAATTTAACCAAAATAAGAATTGGCCTATCTTCTGAATCCAGGTGCTGCTGCTAGAGGCAGGCATGGAGCAGCCCGACGTGACGCTGGTGCCTGCACTGTCGACCGCGCTGATCGGCTCCAACATCGACTGGGCTTACTCTACAGAACCTGACGGGAAGAGCTGCCTAGCTCGCCAGGGACAACGCTGCGGATGGCCTAGGTAAACTATCAGAGAGCTGTTCTAAATGAAACTCTTTGAAAAACATAGCTACAGCCTACTGCAGTTTTGAGGGCTGCGGGAATGCTTGAAAGAGTTCATCGTGGCCCTAAAAAACAAAGGACAACTGAAAGACGCAGGTAGGTTTCAGTCAGTTTTACGTTAAGGCTAGAGTCGAAGTCATTAGATGATTTCTACCGGAAAAAAGAAAGCTTACTGTTGATTAATTTGTTTATTAGCCTCGTGATACCAAGGGAACATGCTCTCGGGATACAAAAAGTATCGTTGGTGCTATTCCAGGACATGGTCTATCCGTGTACCAATCCGTTCAAGCGAAATTCTAATATTACCTTTTGGATGTAGGCGGAACAGAATGTAAAGTCCCGCAAACCTCCGTTGAAAAGGGAGGATCCTCCGACCAGACGGGAGTAATGTCTGGTGGGCAACTGCCCGATAGATGATTTCGGGCTGTTCTATATGTTCCAATCGCGAGGAGAACTTTAATTGCGCGATGCAGGATTAGTTCTTATATGACTCCATAGATGTCTGATCTGTGTATTTCCAATATTACCTAGTCAGTCAAGTCATATACAGCAGCTTTTTAGTTGATTGCGTATGTTCCAAATACCCTGGACAGGTCCATTCCGTTCTTGAAATAGTTCAATGTATTTTATTTTATCTATATGAGATCAAATAAACTTACAAGACTAGTGTACCAATTCCTTACAGGTAAGCATAGCATGCGATACATTATTTTTGATTGTTTTGATGCCTACTTAAAACTAGACGAGTTCTAATTTACTCATCGAACATAATTATGACGTAGTTATAACTAGATTATTTAAAATTATCATTCAAGCCAAGGCTTTTAGTGCGGTTTAAATTTTAGTGTTAACACTAAAATGGTTTTACAAGTTATTGTAGTACCTAATAGTGCTGTAGAAGCTGATAGGACAGAATGGAAGAAATAAAACGTGTTGCAACGACACGGAATAACACGGGACAAGGGCAGGAAGATGATGATGAAATAAACACTGCAACTAAAAGCAATCAACACTACACCTCATCAATCTACACGATCCAATCAATAAAAACGCTCAAAGATATGTCAGCAAAACCGTAGGGGCCTAGTCCGGCCTAGCAGTACCGAAGCCCACTGGGGTCATAGCTTGGCTTCCGAAATGGAAACCCGGGGTCCTAGAATGGTAAAGAAAGTTCTTTCTTCTCCTATGTTCATAGGAGTGGGTTTTAGTTGGTCATAGTCTGACACGCCCTCCCTCTCAAATAAAACGGCGTCATTACCTTGATAACCAAAATCGATTGGAATCGCCCATTCCAATCGCATTTTACACAATATTTATTCGTTATCAACAAGCATCAGATAGTATAGATTGCGAATTCAGTTGATCTGACATGTGGCGCCTGCCCTTGCGCGCTATCAGGGTAAATAAACCACGTAGCACACGTTTTGATAACCTTATCGTGTACTTAATTCTAATTATAAATGTTACTATGCCCATTCACTACCTCTAATTTCCTTATAGGTTCCTTATTGCATTACTTATTCTATGCTATTGCTGGGTAGCCCAAATGTTTCAGATATGTTACGGAGGTTAGATTCTGATTCGGAAACTTCGGAAGTTTGGATTGATTTTGCACCTTCGATTTCGATTTTGGCTCCGATTGATTTTAATCAAAAGTTATATCGGCTGTTGATCTAGCGGCTATGAGCAGCGCGTACAAACCAGTTTATACTCGTCGCACAGACAACTTCCCTCCTCCAGTATCTTCTGACGATTACTCTTCAACTTGTTATTTTGTTTCGTATTTGGCATGTTGTGAGTATCCGTTTATTTAAATTAATTTTAGTAGTTAGTGTTTCATTTGACGCTTTTGCCTCTGCTTGCGATTCCAGCTAAACACTCTAATTTAAAATCTTCATTTCCAAAGTCGCTTCTGATATAACCACTTCCATAATTCCTTGTATGTTTATCAGTGTTGAGAAGTCCCCTGTGAGTTCTATGATGATAATGAGCTCGTGAATCGTTTACTAATTATAGCCCTCTACAATCACCAATTCCTATATATTAGTGCCTGAAGTGACTTTAACTGGATCTATATTTATCTCCCGATGATAAGTCCCTTCCATTTCACTGTCTGTCTTGCCAGATTTTTCCCAACTTTGTTGGGGTCGTTTTCCAGTCTAACCGCAACTATATGTATTATATGGAGCGATTGATTCAACAATTTACAAGACCTAGTTCCTTATGAATCTTCAAACTCACCGAAGGACTGGAACAATTTGCCTGCTGCGGTCTTCCCGTCCAACTATAATTTAGGTGTCTTCAAGGCTAGAGTAAATAGGCTCTTAATAAACTAGTGCGCCTGACCATCAATGATTGAATCTCCGCTTACCATCAGGTGGGATCGCAGTCAAGCACTGGTTTATATCAATAAAAAAAAAAGCTTTGCATCGAATTCTAACTTTCTACAGTTCTACTTTGATGAAACACTTAAGCACAAATACACCCTACGCCTTAGAGTTTTTTGTTTCAATAAATTGTAAGCCTGCCATCTACGATTCATCAAGAACAATATGTGTACCGACGAAGGTTTTGTTCAAAGACTTCTTGTCAAGCGATAAAAGACTCTTTCTTCAAAATTTTGTCGGTGGCCGGTCTCTCATAGATGGCGCCGTTCCTTATCGCCGTGTCTTGCTATTTCTCTGTTAAGAGTTTAGCTATGCTATTTTAGTTTTTGTTAGATATCGTATTAGAGTAACTCGTAGTAACGTGTTTGAGCGGGTATGATCTAACTACGATCTGTGAGGTTTTTTGTGAAAGTCATAATGACAGGAAATTTGCTCTTTAAATTTTTGTGAATGATTTTTTTTTAAGGTAAAATAAAACAACGTTGTAGACGATTACGTTTACCTGGGCAGACAATCCAGTACCCAACTGTTCCAACCTTGAGAAAGGTCTAACTTTGAGAAAGAGGTCAATCGTTGAATTCGACTCGACTGGGCAGCGTTCGGGAAACTGCGCGGTATCTTTTCGTCCAACATACCAGTGTCTCAAGACGAAAGTCTGACTGACCAGTCTGAATGACCAGTGCGTGTTGCCAGTGATGACATATGGCACTGAAACATGGTCGCTTAAAATAGGCCTCATCAGAAGGCACACAGTCACCCAACAAATAACTTGACTGATTGATATTTTGGATTGCGTTCCACAATATTTTTTTTTATTTTTATTATTATTCTCGATAGGTTCGCGTTTGACCGCTATCTTACCTGGTTGGTTGTATTTTGTTATATTTAATATCTTTTCTACGTGTACCTTCCCTAATCTATCAGGATCATAATCATCATCATTTTTGCCGAAAGACGTCCACTATTGGACGTGAGTATCCAGCAAGAGTAGCCACAACGAACGGTCTTGTGCGTCTTGCATCCATCGGATTTCCGCGACTCTCTCCTCACCAGGACTTGTACCATAAAGTGTAAAGTAAGATTGTTTCATTCTTATTTCCAGTTTGGGTAAGAGATGGCGCTAGACAACCTGTATAGCTCTGTCTCTTACCTACACTGAAATAAGAATGAAACAATCTTACTTTGAACGTCATGGTAAACCCGAATGTCATCGCTTCACCTTGTGATAGGCCTTCCAACGTTGCGTCTTTCACTACGCGGTCCTCTTTCGGTCTCATCTGTTCTGCGAGCTATTTACCCTACCCACTTTTACTTAAGTATGACAATTCTTTGGGCTACATCAGTAACCTTGGTTATCCTGCTATTCATGTAAGAATAGATAATAGATAAGGGTAACCTGATCTAGTATCTTCAGATAGCGTGAGCTATCTGTGATTCAAATTTACATCTGGGAAATAGTTGGTGTTTTGTTCATGTCTATAAGAATCATTGGCTGTTATTTCCTCGTCGAAAGTCTCTTAAATCCTTTAATTAGTTTCGGACATCTTTTATCCTTTCTTAATGACCCTGTTTTCATTTCCAACGTGGTCTGACTTGCGCATTTTAGCGGTAAAGGTTACATATACGTTAATATCAACATTGGCGCCCATTATCTAGATACGTGATTTTTATTTACATTCAAAATTATGTGACAGATAAAGTACGATATCTGTCTGAGAAGATATCACGTTTTCGCAATATTTCACCACTTTTATTTATTTTTAACTTAATTTTTCGTAAAAGCCATATTATTAAACAACACATTGACGTTGTTATTGAATTTATACTTCTTTGCTGCAACAAGATATTGTAGGTAGATTCAAAATCTAATATACCTGTGTAAAAGGAGACATTGACTGACTTACATATTAAAACATATTCGAATGTACTGACTCACGGGGTTACCATGACGTTCAAAGTAAGATTGTTTCATTCTTATTTCAGTGTGGGTGATAGACAGAGCTATACAGGTTGTCTAGCATCTCTTACCCACACTGGAAATAAGAATGAAACAATCTTACTTTAAACGTCATGGTACAGGTCATAATCTTGTGTTGCTAAAAACACTACGCATGATGCAATGTGCAATGTTTTTCTAGCATGCTTCAGCTAAGGAATGGAATTCTCTGCTGGAGTCTAGTTTACTTGATGGCTATAATCTGGGGGTCTTTAAGTTAATAGTGAATAAGTTATTTCTAGGCAAGCGTACTCCATCGCCCACCACATCGTCGCTTTCCATCAGGTGAGATAGTAGTCAAGCGCGAAACTGAGAAAAATATGGTTAAGGAAAGACCAAACCGAAACATGTTCGCAACTTGTAATTTACATTATACAAACAATGCCTTATGTTATCAACGAACTCATTTAATAAACCTGTAAATGAACTGCATCTAATCTGTAATCTGATGATACAGCCTGAGGTGAAAGCTAGGGGCCCGAGCTTGGCCATGTTATCTGCCGAATGGCGCTGAACTTAATCAATAATTAGTTTACACAAGCATAGGAAAAAATCTCAAAACTGTAAATTTGTAGTTAGGTCACAAAAAAACTTTTTTGCTCTTCGGAAAAATCTTCGTAACTCAATTCTGTATTTGAACTATTTTCATAGGTGAGGAACCCTCAGTGTAGTTTTTTTAGTATATGAGATTAGTAGCGTCTGACAGCGGCTTCACCCGCCTGATAGTAACTTTCTCTACAAATTTTGGACCCCCGTTTCATCCCCTTAGGGGGTGCATTTTCGAAAATCCTTTCTTAGTGCTCGCCTCCGTCATAAAAGGAAACCTTGTGCAAAATTTCACGCTCCAAGGTCCTGTAGTTTCGGCTGTGCGTTGATATGTCACTGTTTTTTATATTTTTATATGTGTCAGGCAGTCAGTTTCTCTTTATACATATATATAGATTAAGTCAAGAAGCATTGTTCGGTCGTCCGATAACCATCCGCACCGAGTCGGAGACGTCGAAGGCGCGATGTTCCACGCGCGCCTCAAAGAGATATCAGAAACTGTCAAACCATAAAGACCCATCAGGGGCCGAAGCCTACTGGGGCCAAGGGTAGTCTGAAAGGGAACCCCTGGGTCCTGGAACGTAAAGCAAAGAAGGAACATAAGTTTGGTTTTAGTTAGTAAAAGTCTGACACGCCACGCCACGTCAAGAAGCATTATTAAGTCAAAAATATTTCGTCAAATATATTATCATTTTATTTGCTGAAATCGCACATTTCGTTTTATTGAACCTAAACAAATAATTGCCCCAAAATTAACTTAATTCAGACCCTTCATAATTCTAATTATAGTGCTTAAGTATCGCGCGTATACTTAAGCAATACAACTCATTTACGCAACTTCTTTGTTTATTATTAACTTGCACTTAGGTAAATAATTAAAAGATACATAATAACACAAAATCGTGCAAAATGCTTATAGAGGCAAAGTGATGGGTGGCTCGAGCAGCATCAACTCCATGGCCTACATCCGCGGAAACAGACTGGACTACGACACTTGGGCCGACATGGGTAACGACGGCTGGAGCTACAAAGATGTGAGAGACCAGACTAAAGCACCTTGCACTACAGAATCATTAGCACTATAATAGCACTGAATTAAAATGTTTGCTGTTACTCAACTATAATATTTATGACCACTAATGTATGACCTATTACAACACAAAGTATGCACATGAAATTATTCTACTTACGCACATTATAAAAGAGCTCAAACTAAAAAAAAAAAACAATTTTCTTGACAAAGGTACTGCCGTACTTCAAGAAGTCGGAGAAAAATCTAAACATTGAAGGATTAAACCGCAAGTACCACGGCGTTGATGGCGAGCAGTCTATCTCCAGATTTCCATACATTGATAAACCATCCATCATGATGACCGATGCCTTCCACGAAAGAGGACTGCCCATAGCGGACTATAATGGAGCCTTCCAACTGTCGACCATGCAAGCTCAAGCAATAGCTCAAGATGGAGAGCGAGTGTCCACTAACAACGCATTCATACAACCAATCAGATATAAAAGGAAGAACCTAACCGTAAAAATCAAAGCTGAAGCATTCAAAATACTCATAAATAAACACAAGGTTGCTTATGGCATCAAATATAATCGAGACGGTCAAGTTTACACAGCGTACGCTAAGAAAGAGGTTATAGTAAGTGCCGGTAGTATTAATTCTCCAAAATTACTGATGTTGTCTGGCGTGGGCCCTAAGGAACACTTATCCGAGCTGAATATTCACGTCAAGAAAGACTTGGCTGTTGGAGAGAATTTACATGATCACGTTACTTTCAATGGTATCATAATAGGTCTGCCTAATAGGACATCAACTAGAGTCAGTAATGAAGAAGTTTTACAAGAGTTGTATGACTACAAACAGATGAAGATCAAGCACGGACCACTGTCTTCAAACGGTCCGGTCAATTCTATAGCGTTCATAAAGACGGATCCCGATCTACCTGCACCGGATATTCAGTACCAAGTAGATCATGCTTTTATGAATGAATATATTCGTGAACCAGAAACCTATGATGAGATAACTATATTCCCTACGCCGTATTACGATGCTTTACTTCCGAGAACTATGAATTTGGTGCCAAAGAGTAGAGGAAAACTTTTGCTGAATCCTCGGAATCCACATGGCAAGCCATTGTTATATGCGAACTACTTCGGAGACCCAACTGATCTTATACCGATAGTCAAGGGAGTGAAGTTTCTTCTTAGTTTGGAAAATACAAAAGCGTTTAAATCTCTTGGTGCATACTTCAATAGGACACCGCTAAAGGCTTGTAAAGATCACCAGTGGGGTACTGAAGAATATATTGTGTGTTTGGCAAGAGCTTATACATCGACCACCTATCATCCTGTAGGCACATGTAAAATGGGCCCCAAATGGGATAAGAAAGCTGTTGTAGATCCAAAATTGCGAGTATACGGTATATCTGGCTTGAGAGTTATAGACTCTTCTATAATGCCCGTCGTGAATCGTGGTAACACAAATGCACCATCAATTATGATTGGCGAAAGGGGTGTGGCTTTTGTTATCGAAGACTGGCTGAAGAAACATCAACATAGACATCATTAGTAACGAGTTGGATGTTAGACACTGGTAGTGTTTTGTCTATTGCATAATAGATGGCGCTACTTATACCGTTTCATGTTTCTATACAATACTTGGAATTAACCTAGTGTCAACTAATGAATCATTTGCTTATATATTGTGTATATCGGCACATTCTTATAACATTTGTGTTATGTGAAACTTATTACGAACTGATTACTTTATTATATTCATAGTTATTTGTTTATTACATATATCAAATTTGGGAGGTGTGGTCTGGGTTTGGTTATATTGAAAATAAAATAAAATGTTTTTAAATTAACAATATGTTTATTCTAATCAAATTTCATTTTTCTCATATTCACATTAAAAAGGTATAAAATCAATCATTTTTTTTCATCAACTTCATACTTACAAAGCGTTTTGGGGACACATTCATGTCTGTCATGTGTGAGTGGAATTCCCTGCTTGAGTCTGTGTTCTCTGAAAGCTACAACCTAGGGGTCTTTAAGCCAAGAGTGAATAGGTTACTTCTAGGCAAGCGTGCTCCTTCGTCGGCCACATCACCGCTTACCATCAGGTGTCAAACTTCTGAGTAACGAAAAACAATACGACCGTTTAAGTGGCAAAAAACGTGTATTTCGACACTCTCAAGGGAATCCAAATTCATAGGGTACCCGTTGACCTAGAATCCTGAAGCAAGGTCTCATAGCTCAAGTATAGAAAACAATCTGAAAACTGTAAATATGTAGTTACTTGGCCAAAAAAATCGGAAAAAAATTCGTAACTTAATGCAAGAATTGAACTGTTTTCATAGGTAAGTTTGTACGGAACCCCCAGTGCACCAGTACTACTCGCACTTGTCCGGTTTTTTTTTCTTTTGGCAGTACTGCCCCAGCTAAAAAAACAGATAAGTCTACAAAAAGTTACAATTCAAACTTTACAAGTTAGAAAGAACTGGAATTTAACTCTAAAATAGCACAGAATTAAAAAAAAAAAACTATGCACTTTTAGTAGTCAACTATTTTATGACCACTAATGTATGACCTATTACAAAAGAAAGTATGCACATTAAAAGCTTCTTCCTATGCACTTTTAAAGAGAAACACATAATGCACGAAGTTCATAATAAAACAGGTCAAACTAAAAAAAATACAATTTCCTCAACAAAGGTACTGCCGTATTTCAAGAAGTCGGAGAAAAATCTAAACATTGAAGGATTAAACCGCAAGTACCACGGCGTTGATGGCGAGCAGTCTATCTCCAGATTTCCATACATTGATAGACCATCCATCATGATGACCGATGCCTTCCACGAAAAAGGACTGCCCATAGCAGACTATAATGGAGCCTTCCAACTGTCGACCATGCAAGCTCAAGCAATAGCTCAAGATGGAGAGCGAGTGTCCACTAACAACGCATTCATACAACCAATCAGATATAAAAGGAAGAACCTAACCGTAAAAATCAAAGCTGAAGCATTCAAAATACTCATAAATAAACACAAGGTTGCTTATGGCGTCAAATATAATCGAGACGGTCAAGTTTACACAGCGTACGCTAAGAAAGAGGTTATAGTAAGTGCCGGTAGTATTAATTCTCCAAAATTACTGATGTTATCTGGCGTGGGCCCTAAGGAACACTTGTCCGAGCTGAATATTCACGAAAAAAAAGACTTGGCTGTTGGAGAGAATTTACATGATCACGTTACTTTCAATGGTATCATAATAGGTCTGCCTAATAGGACATCAACTAGAGTCAGTAATGAAGAAGTTTTACAAGAGTTGTATGACTACAAACAGATGAAGATCAAGCACGGACCACTGTCTTCAAACGGTCCGGTCAATTCTATAGCGTTCATAAAGACGGATCCTGATCTACCTGCACCGGATATTCAGTATCAAGTAGGTCATCTTTTTCTGAATGAATATATTCGTGAACCAGAAATCTATGATGAGATAAATATATTCCCTACGCCGTATTACGATGCTTTACTTCCGAGAGCTATGAATTTGGTGCCAAAGAGTAGAGGAAAACTTTTGCTGAATCCTCGGAATCCACATGGCAAGCCATTGTTATATGCGAACTACTTCGGAGACCCAACTGATCTTATACCGATAGTCAAAGGAGTGAAGTTTCTTCTTAGTTTGGAAAATACAAAAGCGTTTAAATCTCTTGGTGCATATTTCAATAGGACACCGCTAAAGGCTTGTAAAGATCACCAATGGGGTACTGACGAATATATTGTGTGTTTGGCAAGAGCTTATACCTCGACCACTTATCACCCTGTAGGCACATGTAAAATGGGCCCCAAATGGGATAAGAAAGCTGTTGTAGATCCAAAATTGCGAGTATATGGTATATCTGGCTTGAGAGTTATAGACTCTTCTATAATGCCCGTCGTGAATCGTGGTAACACAAATGCACCATCAATTATGATTGGCGAAAGGGGTGTGGCTTTTGTTATCGAAGAATGGCTGAAGAAACATCAACATTGACATCATTAGTAACGAGTTGAATAGCCATCAAAACAACAAACATTGTAGAATGTTTTGTCTATTGCATAATAGATGGCGCTACTTATGCCGTTTCATGTTTGTGTTAAATACTGTCTTGTAATTGACCTAGTTTCAACCAGTGAATCAGTTGCTTAGATATTATGTAAATATATCGACTTATGATATTTGCCTTATGCGAAACTTATTAATCACTGATTACTTTATTATAAATCAAATCTTTTTGTTTAGTTAATTAATTAGGTATACTTATACTTATACCTAATTCGGGAGGTGTGATCTGGGTTGGTTATGTTGAAAATAAAATAAATTGGTTTTCTTATAACAATAACTTTATTCTAATAAAATTTCATCTTTCTCATATTCACATTAAAAAAGTATAAAATTCATCAATATCTCCTCACGAACTTCTCAAGTATTTTTAGACAATTTTTTTTAACAACTTCATGCAAATCGTATAGCAAAGCCATCATGGCATATATCAACAATATTTACTATTGACAATTTACAATCAAAACATTTTTCTTTTTTTCTTTTGTACATTTTTTTGGCAGAACTGCCCCAACTTACAACAGATAATTCTACAACAAGTTACAATTCAAACTTTACAAGTCAGAAAGAACTGGAATTTACTAACAGTAAGATCACTTGGTAAATGTTTAGGTACAATACAAAATCCTCTAGCAGACTTAATTGTAACTATTAGACAAAAGATGGCGCTAACGCCAAAGCCAAAGCCAACATGGCTGATTAGGCAAACGAACCTATAACGGTCGTGTAATTTTTTTTTTCCATGAACATGATTGTTCGACGTTTTCAACGTTTTCACTTCTCGGGGAGCTTGATAACGGGGGTCTGAGCATAGCCCCAGTTCATCTCAACGTGCTCGATGAGATCTCTCTCCGAGTCTGTCAATAATGAGAAGTCGAACTCTTGACTGTCGCTAAAGGGGTCCGTATAAGGGTAGTGCACGAGTACGCAGCTAAAGTCCATAGAAGATCCGCAGAAGCCGAGCAACTTCCGCAACTTAGTTTCGGAGTCAACCTGTAGACAAAACAGACAATTTGTTAATACCAATGTTCGTATATCTTAACCAAATAGTAGTTCTATATAAATTGCAAATATGTAAGATAACTTTGTCTGAGACAATAATTACAGAATAATACAAATATGATAAATGCGTAGGTATTGCAGGATTAAACTACGTCAAAGATGTTTACGTCGGTCAAACCCACAGGAGGAAAATGTGCAAGCAAAATGTTGATGCAAAGTTGCACAACCTTTATGGAGCGATTAAAAACAGGTTTGGAGAGAGTGTAAGTATGTGGGGAACACTTCAGATATTTACCTTAATGACGTAGATATCGTTCTCGACGCAGAAGGCATTGAGTAGCACTTCTTGCATGTGGGTTGCACTGTCTCCGGGGGGTGCCTCCGCGGTCACACAGAAGAGGGCCCGGTTACTGTTCTTCGACAGGTACTGGATGGCAGGTAGGAGGCCGACAGTTAGTCGTTTCTCCACACATGCTCGTCGCAACACCGTTTTGATGCTTTGACTTATTGGGCTGCGAAAAAAGAAAAAAATTGTTAGACACATTGAATTTTTTTAAATATCGAAAATTTTGTGGATTCTACCGAGACTGCTCAAATTATTTACTGCACTAAAGTTAAATTTTGCATAGAAATTATTTTATAGTTTTTGAATATTTCCAAAAATGTTAAAAAATTAAGAATCTTAAATTTATTAAAATTTCTGAATTTTAAACCAAATATTTAGACCTTTTACTATTGTTGCAAAACTGCAATCACCAAAACGAGAATCATCAATATCTAATTGAACCGGGAAAATCGTAATTTCTAAATGTAAAGTTATTAAACGAAATACATTAGATAATGTTGCACAATAATAATAATTACCTTTTGGCAGCCATGCCACTGAACGTTTCAGCTTTAACGGGAACAACTGATTCCTTGTACATTATGCTGGACAGCTTGATGCTTTTCAATTCAAACTTGTCACAAATTTTAGACACTTTGTATTCCTTGTCAGGAATTGTCACAAAACACTTCACTCAAATCCTCAGGTATTATGCAATCCAATAGAGTTCATAAACTGTTGCAGTTGAACTTATCGAAGTTTATGTCACAATGATTTCACAACTTTGCCAGTCAAACTTGCGTGGTATCGCTCTGAATGCTGGGTGCAGAATGTGATTTCATGACGTCGCGACCTTCTTTTATAGGATTACCCACGCATGCGCACTGTTTTGCCAGTGTGCGTGTAGCGCTCGCCCGATATCGACGGAGATTCTACGAAAATTGCCAGTAATTTTCATAGTGTGCGAATATTGTTGGTGTGTGTGTTCAAACAGGCGCGTCTATACAAGAGGTGAGTTCTGTGTGTATTGCTCGTACTCTGTAAAAACTTGTAGCTGGCGCGTCGTAACGTGTTCGTAAAGTAGCCACTACAGTTGAAACTTCTCCGACCCCCGCGACTGCTTGTAATATGGGCGCCAGAGGGGAGATTTGACTGATATTATGATCCTTTGATAGTTCAAGTCAGCAAGTGCAAGGTGTTTGTGTGCGAGCGTGTTATCCGCCGCGTTTGGAATTCCCGATACAAGCTTGGGTTTTATTCGTTGGAGGAAACGCGACTGATTGCGATTGTTTCGTGTAATTTGGGTTTGTGCTCGCGGATACTGAAATTTCACGGAGTTTGTCGAGCAGGCCTACAGTCACTGAGTATTCAGCATTAAGTACATTAATGTTACTATCCAGTTGTTATCTTATCTCAAATATTGTAACTCTATATTGCTGATAACCGAGTTACCATAGGTGAGCAGTCTGATCCTTATGCAATGCTTCGTTTCTTTATTTTAGCAAAGGTATTCAACCTTCATGGATCATTATTATTAGCTCTAAAAGGAGGACAAAACAATAACTTTAGAAACGCTTCAATAGCATATTTTTCAGCATTATTCAGATCTTATCAATGATTTCCAAATTGCGACACTCTCCGCCGTGCTCATTTGTTTTTGTTCCACTTGTACAACGCAGATGTCAATCTTTATTTAAGTTTGTTTTTCAAGCTCTAATTTCTTTAACCTGCAGAATAGCTAGATGTCAAATATTTAAAAGGTCTATAGGGACATGATAAGCCCTGATCTCAATGTTATGGATACGAGTCAATGAACCACATGGCGTATAAGGAAAGCCAACCCCGTGTAACGAATAAATAATAAGGTGAGGACGATTTGAGAAGAAGATTTTCTTCAACGTTCAGTAATTGATTCATAAATAATGAATTATTATTATGTTCGTTATTAACTTTAGGATTATATGTTCTGTCAATGACGTACAAAAAAAATCTGGACTCAAGTATGACGTAACAAATTTAAACATGTTTTGATCAATTTCACATGGCTCGGTTACGATGACAATGATGTATGCGTTCACGAATCTATTTAGGATATGCATCCATATAGACTGAATATCGGAAATGGTTGAATGAATTAATATAACGTATAGGGTGAGGTTATCTAATAGTGGTATTGTAGTATGCCTGTTTTATACCGTCATTGTAATAAATTGTTAGATAATTGTAATATTGGTAGCGAACTTGACTTTTGATTTGAAAACTTATGTAGTTTATGTTAAAGTTAATATGTGGGCACTAAAGGAAAGACTGTTCGAAGGATTTTAATAATAACTGTTTATTATCTTTTTCTTTATATACTGGATGGTGTGTTTCAGTTTTATAACGTGAGATGTGTGCTCTTATGCAAGGTTAAAGAAATATAGTAACTGTAACCATACTAGGGATTTCAGTCAAGTGACGACAAGGAGCTCGAACCATCAAATACAATACTTATTGGTTCGAAAGAGATATACTATTGAGTTGAAGTAGGATTGTTGTTTATGTTACTAACTCTCCAACAGTTTAACTATGTGTGATCTTAATATCTTACTAATACAATCATTTTATAATTTCCTTTATCATTTTCCTCTATTAAGTCTCTATAAATAGCTCCATGATTAAAATTTGCAAAGCTATTTTGGGAAAACAGCCGATAGTACTATTTGGTTTGATAAGCCCTAAATTTAATTGATTCGAAACTGTATAGAGTTTAATCCGGTATTTATCGGTTTGTTTTGACGATAAGAGAGACTGACTCACAGTGAATTCCTAGCAGTGGCAGTTTAGTGATATTTTATCGGGGCACGTGGCTTTTTTTCGGCCTTACCTGATTCGAACAACAACCTAAAGAATTTTAACGAAACCACAAAAGAGTTGACCAAGAATGTCTTTGTACTTTCCTATTGTACTTTTAAGACGTCAAAACAAACGAGGAGAAATTCCAAATGCAAAGTATGTAATTATATGACCATGGCTCGGGCTGGCTGCAGGTAGTTTTGCCATATCTGGATGACTAATGCCTACTGTCCATGGACGCGCAGCTTCATAGACGCGTATCCTTAATTATACGCTTAGTGTACGCCTGCGTGAAGCTTAAATACAAATCTATTAGCCGTTGGAAAAGTGGGTCATCTTTGCAATTGGAACATATACATCTGAAACACTGAAATGTTCCGAAACAGTGATATGTATCATTTGGAACATCGGCTCAAAAGATACAAACGGAACATTTGAAACATCGAATCACAAGATACAAACGGAACATTTGGAACAACGGCTCAAAAGATACAAACACAGACACTGACTGTTATGAATCGTGATCTGTTACGATGCGTAATATACACTAACAATTTTATTTAATTGAATTGTGATTTGAGAATAATTTAAAGCAGTAGTTCAAGTCATTAATTATATGTACACTATTTATGTTTAAATTTGAATTTAAAAAAATCTAAAGTAAAGAGTGTTTCAGTGTTCCAATTATTCCAAATGATGCATTTAAAACATTACTGCTGTTCCAATCTTTCGGAACACTAAAATGTTTCGAAACAGTGAGTCAGTTCAGTAAAGAGTTACACACGCCTAAAATCTATGAAACCCTGTCGACGAAGCGCGAGCGTCGTGTCGTCGTGTCGTTGGATATTCGTCGACAGTTTCTTAGTTTTGTATGTAAGCTTCACGGAGGTGTACACCAAGCGTATAATGAAGAATACTCATCCGTGGGCAGTAGGTTTTAAGGATTTACTGATAGCAGTTTTGCCATTTATCTTTGCCGAACTAACGGATTAACTTTTTGCTTCAAACTCAAATGTTTCTATAGCTAGTATTGTAGTTTTTTTTTCGTGTGTTCATCTACTACTTAAATCCGACGAATTGTCAGCAGAATAAATTACTTGAGTTAAACATAATTCTAGATGCGATTGAACTCTATTCATATTTACGTCTCAAAACTCAGCTAAGGATAATAAACCTTCGCCGGTGTCAGTCGTTCATTGACTTAGCGATCATTGTACCATTTTAGATATGCATGCCATGTCCCATCTCTGATAAGTTTCATTTAATTTTATAATTAAGTTTATTGTTTACGGGTTTTTGGCGGAAATTTTCGACACTGGACTTAATTATTTTGAATGAGACCAGAGAATGTTTGCATTATTTGCAAATTGTATGGTAGGTATTCATCTCTGATTCATTCAATTTTCTAATTAAGTTTATTGTTTACGGGTTTTTGGCGGAAATTTTCGGCACTAGACTATTTAATTATTTTGAATGAGACCAGAGACTGTTATTTCATTATTTGCAAATTATAGGGTATGTTATATATCGTCACATGTGGACATTGTGGAACCATTTGAAACAGGTGCGATGTCAGTGAAATGAAACTGAGAAATTGATTATAATTTTGAAAATTTCAGCGAAGTATTCAATTTTATAAGAGGAAGACTCGATGCATTATTTGTTTTTTAAAAGCAACAAGAAAAAATAATAGCAAAGCAGTTTAATTATACCAAAACTGATACACTTTTGTTTAGTTTCTATTAGCACGCTCATGGTAACTGGCTAGATATTGACGTTGAGATATTTATCAATAGCTACAAAGTTCTTAATTCAATATCAAACCTCCTTTTGTTAAACGCCAGCATGTCATGCAATTATGTAATCACGCGCGAACATTGACCCTTGTCTTTGTATGATCTCTGTAATCTGTGTATTGTGTTAATATCACAAGTCTGAGCATGAGGTTTAAGTATTTGCATTATTATCTTATCTAACTCAAATATTGTATATTTACTCAGAGATACGATATTAACGAAACACAACAAATTAGTGAGATACAATCTGGAAATTTTGAGGTTATCAACAAACAAACATCGGAAAAATTGCGCGTAAATACCATAAACAATATTTTTTGGGGGCGTTTAATTGAAAATGTTTTGTAAATGTAATTGTGGGACAATCCTAATGACAAGGACGGTTAAATATAACTTGTTTTCAAAGTATTGTTTTGTATGTGTTTTGTTATTGTATCTTGTTGTTTGCGGTTTGAATGTTTATCCTGAGAGGCAAACGCGCTACTGTATACAGTACGGTTAGAACTAGTGTTACCAGGCGTCCCGGTTAACGCGGGACATCCCGATTTTTAGGGTTCTAGGGACGCCTCCCGATTTGCACCTGATCGGGACGCCACATGTATGTGTGCAACAAGACGCGCCATCAACTCGGGCCTGGTGCTTATTAAAAGGGTGAACGACGGGCTACCCATTGCTCGTCATTTGCAAACTAAAAATGGGTTTACTGTGGCCTGATATCACTGTGCGACTCCCGAAGCCATCAGGACATCTCCTTTGTGGATGACTGGGGCGTGAGAATGTCCCTTCCTTCACGGTTGCGGCTAACTCCTTCGCGGAAGGAGGCGACCGCTTCCCTTTCCCTCTCGCTCCGGACCGTGGCCAGAACTAAAGACCAGCGCGAGAGGTCGCCGCCGCCAAACGCCTCCACGAGGACTCGGCGGCGATGCTCTGCCTAATCAGAGCACACTTCCACTGTAAGCTTTACTGTGTTTATAAAGACAAAAACAAAAAAAAAAATGGCGTTATGAATGATTACCGCTTTTTAAATATTTTTATAAGAAAATTATATTGTTGGTCTATCTACATATACTGTAACATGGAAATATTGTGAAAACAAAAAAATAAATAAAAGAGTAACCATGGAGTTTCTTTTCGGTTGCCGGTTCTTCTCCATAGGAAACGACCAATTTGTAACCGTGCACTAGCTTCTGACGTTTTATAAGTGCCCATGTGAAATAAAAAACTTTTAACTTTCTTGACACACTCCTCAATGAGATACTTACTAGCATAACTGAAAGGGCTCAGTAGGGCCGAAGCCTGCTAGGGCTGCGGGAACGTTTGAAATAGTGACCGTGGCCCAGGAATGCACACACTGAAGAAGTCTGGGTTTAAGTTAGTAAAAGTTTGACACAGAGCGGGAGAAGTCATTGGATTATTTCCCACCTCAAAAACTTTATTAATAAAAAATGTCCCGATCTAAAACTATATATCCCGATTTGTTTTACCTTCTGCCCCGATTTTTATTCAATTGGACCTGGCAACACTAATCAGCATCTAGTTAATTCATCGCGTTACTATAGAAGCATGATTTGTAAAATATAGCTTGAGCCCTGCAACTGTCATTAAAATCAGACCCGTCAAGTTCCAAATTAGGTGACAAAAATATATTATTTGCGATAATTTCTTTCTTTGTGGACTGCACAAATAGTGATGCACTATAAATCATCGTATCAACAAACTAAATACTATCGATATGATATAATTTATTTACTTATTTTAAGAATACAGGACAGTCATTACTCAAGCGTAATAATAAAGTATTGCAAATAACAACCTAAAGCTTTATTTAACGTCTGAAGCCATAACATTGCACAATGTTATGTTACAGAATTTAATAATAATATTAAATAAAATTGTTTTTATTATTAAAGTCCGTTACGTAACATTGCACCATGATATGGCTCCGCGTTACTCCGCATGCGGGGTCTTACCCGCATATCACGCCCCGCATCCCGCGTGCGTATTCCACGCATTACAAAAAATATTTGTATGGAAGGGATGTTTTTTGGAGGGCAATCCCGCAAGTATTTGTTGTTTATGAATTATATTTTAGAAAGATCTGCGCAGATTTTCCGGTCCTGAAACGCAAAGGGCAACTGAAGGCAGCACAGGTGGGAATTAGTCAGTAAAAGTCTGACTTCTCGCTCCAGTGCGAGAGAGGAATTTTTTGATGATTTCTCAACCCCCCCATTATTAACAAAAATGCATTAAAATTATTAGTTAACAAGCTTCTCCCAGCGGCTTCGCCCGCATGAAAATTGGTTTCTCTATACAAACTTTGGACCCCAGTTTCATCCCCATAAGAGGCGAACTTTGATAGATTCTCTCTTAGTGCTCGCCTACGTCATAAAAGGAAGCCATGTGCCAAATTTCACAGTCCTAGTCCCAGTAGTTTCGGCTGTGCGTTGATATGTCAGTCAGTTTCTCCTTTTTTGACATCGATGTACAAACGAATACCTGAGATCTAGTACATGATTCTGGAATCTCCAGTGGTGGAATTTTGCGTCGGCCTTTTACTAATTAAAAAAAAAACTGCACTTTTTAATTTAAACTTCATAAAATCGTTATTCTAACCAAACTCGATGATATTTTTAGTAAAAAATAAATAAAAAATCATTAATTAATTAGTCATCGGGGTAAATAAAATCATTATTCTAATCAATCCCTATGACATTTTTAATTTTAAAAGTAATTCATTCATTTTTTTTTCATTAGAATAACGATTTTATACAGTTTAAATTAAAAAACTTAAAAAAATATTTTTATTAATAAAAAACGGACGAAAAATTCCACCACGAGGAGTCCAGAATCGTGTACTGGATCCATGGTCATATCAAAGACACCCTGTATACATAAATAACCTATTTGAATAATATAACAATGGGCAAGGTTTTACGAAAACTTACATAACTTAGCATCCTACTTTTAGGAGACTCCAGTTTTATTATCTGTGGGCCTTTGACGTCAGTTGCAAACGAGATTCATGGTTGAAAGTATTTTAACTTACAAGTTACGTAAAAAATAAAGAGTGGATCCGGCCTGATCTAGACTGTGTTCTGTTTTCATGAAACTGTTAGGTAACTAACGACCTGTAACTTTAAGAAGGAAAATATCGATCCACCTGATAGTAAGCACAAATACAATCATTGAAGTGCACTAATCTATTAAGAGCCTATTCACAAAATGGAAGGACTGCAACAGGCAAATTTTTCCAGTCCAATGATGTACGCGGTATAGACCATAGAAGCGTCAACAATGATGTACGCGGTATAGACCGTAGAAGCGTCAACAATGATATACGCGGTATAGACCGTAGAAGCGTCAACAATGATATACGTGGTATAGACCGTAGAAGCGTCAACAATGATATACGCGGTATAGACCGTAGAAGTTTCAACTATTATGTACGCGGTATAGACCGTCGAAGTGTCAACAATGATGTACGCGGTATAGACCGTAGAAGTGTCATCTGTGATGTACGCGGTATAGACCGTAGAGGTGTCAACAATGATGTACGCGGCATTGACCGTAGAAGTGTCAACAATGATGTACGCGGTATAGACCGTAGAAGTGTCAGCAATGTTTATTCTTGATAGGTTCGCGCTTGACTGCTATCTCACCTGATGGAAAGCGACAATGCGGTCGACGATGGAGCGCGCTTACCTAGAAGTAACCTATTCACTTTTGACTTGAAAGATTCCCGGGTTGTAACCATCAGGAAACACAGACTCCGGCAAGGTACTGCTGCGCGTTGTCGCGGTTTTGATTCCCTTACGGAACAAAATTGTATTTGTACGGCCTAAAGATAGGCATTCCGGGCCTGGGTATCTTTTATACGTGAATTTACATGCTTGTAAATGCACCTACGATACAGAATTAATTCTAGAGAGGGGCAACGTTTTTTATATAAATATAAAAAATAAATAAACGTATTTACCTATGGGCCATCCCAACATCCATATAAGGAAACTTGAGGCAAATAAGAGCATTAAAACATGGAGGAAAATCTTATGAAATTCCGTCTCGTTTATTTAAACTTATAAATATGAGTTTGCTGTGAGAAAACGGCCAAGTGTAAGTAGGACACGGAGGGTTCAGGACCATTAACCGATTTAAAAAAAAATAGAATAGAATAGAAAAATAGAATACATTACAGCTCAGCCACATTTTACCATTCGGCATGCAAACATTTGAAGTCTATTTTTAAAAAAGGAGAAACTGACTGACTGAAATATCAACGCACAGCCAAACAGCAGTGCTGTGATTCAGGCCTCCTCTCTCTAGGAGAGGGAATAGGCCGTAATCCACCACGCGGGCCCAGTGCGGATTGGTGAATGTCACATGTCTTCGAATTTTTGGTTCTAGTACATGCCGGTTTCCTCACGATGTTTTCCTTCACCGTTTTTAGATAGAAAGAAAAAGAAAGAAAGAAAACATGTTTATTTTGCCCAAATAGACACACAATAAAATACATCAATCTGTCGGACCATGTATAAACCAGGCATAACTGTGCTGCACCATAGACACTAGACAAAACACATTTGTTCGATGTCTATAGTTTAGTCTGTGGTTGTCTATTGTCTATTGCACGTAGATCAGTCGTGATTAAATAAATTACACAAAGTAAAGCACCTGGCTGGGTTTGAACCCGCGACTTACTTATGTTTCAACGCACTACAGAAACTACTGGGTCTAGAAACTTGAAATTTTGCACAAGACTTCCTTTTATGATGCAGGCGAGCACTAAGAGAGGGTATTCCAAAATTCGCCCCCTAAGGAAATGAAACGGGGGTCCAAAGTTTGTATGGAGAAACCGACTCTCACACGGGCGAAGCCGCTGGAAGAGGCTAGTTATTTATATAATTGTGCACTTGAAAATGTTTTAGATCAATTTATAAATTACTATTATCAAATGTTAAATCATTAATTTAATTAAAAATATATGTATGTAAATTATTATCATTAGATTATAATTATATCATGTCATAACTATAACAAATATCATACCATTGTCATTAGATTATATAACATGTTATTATTATTTCCTTAATTAATTTTATTATCAGTTACGTATTATAGCGGCAATCAAATGCAAAATTTGTGGTTCCTACAACCAGGCTCAAAAAAATAGGGGGCTCATTTAGGTGCCAATGTATACACTTCTATAATAAACTTCCTAGTCATATTCAACCACTAAGCCTTAATAAATTCAATGCGAAAACTTTGCAGGCTTTTAACACTACAAAGGACTATGTTGAGGACGAAAAGGCTTGGGATTGACCTGCTCCAGTACCAGTGCACTATAACTGTTGTCTTATTTTTCTCTTTTGTTTTTATTTTCAATTGTGCTTTGTATTATTATATTTTTGCAAAATAAAAATAATCTTGATTTTTTTTTTATCATTTGTCGAATTACATACTCTGAAAATTTCAACTACATATCTGTCAATTACGGTTCATGAGATACAGACTGCTGACAGGCAGACCAAAGGACAGTCGGACACGGAAGAATTTCTAATAGTTGGAAGGGATATGGAACCCTAAAATATTTTTTATTCTATTAACTTTTGGTCATATTATTTAGCAACTAGCGATCCGACTCCGCTTCACACAGGTGGTACACTTAAACCTTCGTCATGAATCACTCTATCTATTGGTTAAATTCCGTTCAGTCGTTTTTAAATTATTCGCGAACATACAGACAGAAAGTCGCAGTGGAGGACATGTGCTGTTTTCTACTACGAATGTAGGTCAGTATATCTATCATAATATTTACTCTTTCCACAATTCCGCATAAGTTGTTAACTTGTTTTTCATAAACACGCGAAAAACCTGGTTGTGAGCAAACAACAAACAAATTAAAACAAAATAATGTAATTATTAGTAATTATTTGCGCTATCCATATGCAGTACAGTCAAAGGTTATCGTAACGAGTGAACAAAACAGTGGACTTGGTGCTAAGGAAAGACACTGTTTTGTACGAAGTTACCTAGTTTTGTTTATTTGACCCGAAGAATCGTCAATCTTAAATGGCAGTAAGCAGGGCACATTGCTCTTAGAACGGATGGTCGGTGGGCCGAAAGGTTTTAGAGTGGAGAACGCGCACCGTTGGAAGACTTCCCACAAGCTGGACCGATGACCTGGCGAGAGTTGCGGGAATGCGTTTGATAAGAGATGTACATGAACGTGCGTTTTGGCGCCACTTGGTGAAGGCCTATGTCCAACAGAGGACGTCTTTCTAGCATGAAAAGCAACAATGCGGTCGTCGATAGAGTGCGCTTGCCTAGAAGTAACTTATTCACTCTAAAAGAACCCTAGGTTGGAGCAATTGGGAAACACAGACTTCGGCAGGGAATTCCACTCCTTAGCTATACGCAGAATCTTTGTTCACTAATAATCAAAAAACTTGAACAAAAAAATATTAAATTAGGACAGCTGATATACACAGGCAAGCTTAATCCACAATTGGATTTAGTTACTTATGGGTTTTAGTCATTAATAGTCTAACACTCCCACTCCCCCCCAGAGCGAGAGAAGTCATTTGATGATTTCCCATGTTTACACAATGGTCCCAAAAATGGAGATTAACTCCACGTGAACGAAGTCACAGAATAAGAAATAGTCGCGGATTATTAATGCTTATAATCTTAATAAATAAATGGCGCAAATACCATTTAGAATATTAGAATGATTATAAATGGTCTATACGCCATGCATAGCGAAAAGAGTCGATAATAATATGATTAAACAGCAACGCCATCGAGATCTCAATGTAAAAGATTAAGTACCAATATGTTTACTACATAAATAATAAGATTATATACCGCGTAGTGTTTACGAGCCAGTTCTAAATACTTCTAAACACATAATCAAGTTAGCGAGATTCCGAGAAAGTCTAGAAGTACCTATAAGCATAACAAGTAGGTACATTGAGAAAACCAACAAGGAATATTTCATTTCGCCGTAACAACGGAAAAGGTAAACAACTATTAGTAGGTATTTGTTTATATCCCAGAAATGTACAAATATACCAACAGTAGGTATTAGAAAGTACACGTTACATTTTAGTTACGAAGAACAATTGAATGTAGGTCCGTTAATAGATTCTGCAAGGGTGAATGTTACCTAAATAAATGTAAATTAATTATTTATGCTTTTAGAATGTCTAATTTCAGCTGGTAAATCAGGGAAGCGAGGGTGGGTGTCAGACTTTTGCTGACTAAAACCCACACGGGGCCCAGCAGGGTCGAAGCTTACTGGGGCCACGGGTAGTGTGAAAGCGAAACCCGGGGCTCTGGGACGAAGGCAAAGAAGGAACAGGAGTGGGTTTTTAGTCAGTAAAAGTCTGACAATATCTCCCGCTCCGCCCAAGAGCGCGATTTGTCATATGATGATTTTCCCACAGAATAAAAAAAATAAAAAAAAAACCTGTGTTCCGTGAGTTGTCAGTCACATCATCAACAGTTGTCTGAACATCCCGAAACCCTAGACAATTATGTACCTAAACACGTTAAAAAAAATAAAAGACACGTTTTGACATTTGAGAAATACCCTAGAATGTAACTTGTAACCAAACTAAAAGAAACAATAAAATAATAATTAATTACTTAATGTGTTTTAAAAAAATACATAATTTTTTTGGCGCGTTAAATAATATGATGGAATGTATTGCGAGTATTCTTTTTGAGCATTGAAGTATTTAAGTATTCGTTTTGACAGATGTCAAAACGGGCCTTTTATTTTTTGATATTTTTAAATTAGTTACAAATACAAAAAGTTTATTTGTGTACACAGGTACAATTTCGTTATTAGGTACAAATGTATTAGTATCTCTGTGTTCTACCACAAAGTGGCATACAAATATTATTTAAATAAAATATTATTACGCCTACTGAACAAATTTAAGTACACATAATAATAAAACTAATAAGTGCTAATTAAACAAAAAATAATAATCTAGAAAGTTTGGTGTTTCTTCATTCATGAATGTTTATTTAAAAATTTTGAAAATAACATTGCATGTTTTTAAATGATTATTACCTATTACTATTACCTATATTACTTATTACCTATAAACGAGTCACCTTAATATATACAATACTTTCGTTTGTTACTTATCCTACTTTCAAAGAATTTAGGAAAAAGTAGGTTGTATCTACAAGCCTGCATCCTTAGTTTTCGAACATTAATTCTTTCGAACAATGGGACAATCTTGCAAAATCGACCTACACGGTTATTATTAGGTATTTCTCTACACGAGCCTTTAAATGCATTGATAAAAACTCCATAAATAGACGCATCATAGTCTTATCTTGACTACAAAGTAAAGATGCCAGCTGCTGAAACACTATGCTACGTCTTAACTTGATCTCATCATTGACTTGTACTTCGTAGTAAGATAAGGGTTTAACTACGTTTGTTCGCACCGAAGCGTACTTTACAATTTTTTCTATTTAAATTATAATAAATAAATATTTTAAATTTTTTATTATTAAGAACCTATTCACTCTAGCCTTGAAGACACCTAAATTACAATCGGACGGGAAGACTGCAGCAGTCAACCACTAGTTTATTATAACAATAAAAAATAAATCCTATGTTCCTATTACGGATGTAACTGAAGTGGTTATATTGAAAGCAATCAAACCACGCGGAAGGAGGTTCCAGTGCGACAGGCATAAAGATGCTTGTACCTGCGATATAGAATCGAAACCGAAATTGGAATCGGAGGTGGGAAATAATCATAATAATAATTCATTAGTCCAGTGTTACAGAATGTATCTTAATCTACTAAAGTTATGTTACCTATGGGTATACAAAGTAACTGGTAAAATTAACAATAAATTGAACTGTGGTCTTCAAACCAGGCAGTGCCTGAATCTTGGAAATCAATTGGAATTTGATAAAGAATGTTTGACTACGATCCCACCTGATGGTAAGCAGTTAAGTAATTGGAAACGATTCTCCGTAACATCTCTGATTCCTGTATTTCTGTCACTGTAGCCTCGTCAATACCGCCGCGTACGATCGCACTCCCGCTCTCTTTCTCGTTCTAGCAAATGACGGTTTTAAGCTCCTTTTCCAAAATTATAGAAGCATAGGAATTTGCGATTCGGTGCGGCGAGATGTGGCTCAACCCTAAGTCATACACAGGCGTATGTACATCTGACCTTTATCGATTGCTTCCCTCGTGGAACAGGGTCAGGGCTCTTAGCTTCAGTCTGGCCGGTAATCGCGCATGTTTCGTGAAACTATAACATTTCACATTTATCGACTGAACTTTTTTTGTTCGTAGAATAGTGATTCAGCTTTCCAGCTAGCCGTACAGTAATCGCTTGTTAAAATCTAATTGTTTAAGATTATGAGAAGTGGTTATGTAAAATCAAGCTCAATTATTGTGGATGACAATAGTTGAATTAAAAAAAAACGTGGATAGCTTAGAGAAGGAAAACTAAAGTTGGATTTAGATTATCACATCACAATATAGATGCATATACCGATTTTGAATGAATTAGCGTCGTTCCTAATTTAAATTTAGAAAGAAAATAAAAAACTTTTTACAAAAAAATATAACCGACTTCACTAAAAAAAAAAACACTAAAAGGATCAAAATAACTTTAATTTCAGAAGTCGGTGTTTCTCGGTACCGTAAAACGGGGTGAATAGAAACGCAGGGGTAAATAGAAACAAAACTTGAATGTAGATTGTCATGTTATTGAATATTTTTTTGCAGTATTTGAGTACTTAAAATTATAGAAATGGTATGTTAAAACATTACTTTATTGAAATCAAAAATATGATCATATATCATAGTAAAAATCTAAATCAAAGTTTTGTTTCCATTCACCCCGTTTGACTGTATGGTTTGTTTCTTATTTAACACCAAATAAAAAGAGTTCTCTTGATTTCGCAAAGATTCTTTCATCAGATCCCGATTTGGTAACTATGGGACCATTTGGGAAGTATACCCTTACAAACAAAAAAATATTTTTTCAAATCGGTTGGCAAGCGACGAAGTTATGCGCGAACAAACATAAAAAAAAAATACAAACATCCGAATTGAGAACCTCCTCCTTTTTTTGAAATCGGTTAAAAAGTATTTTTTAACCTTTAAATTTTAACATTTAAATTTACCTAACAAAAAGGCCGGACTAAATATCAAATATTATAAAGACGGAAGTTTTATAATTCTTCACCCTATAACGCCTGAACGAATTTCGATTTCGATTACACCAAGTTTACAGGTAGACCATGGATAGACATATATTCCCTTGGGATACTCTTTTACTATGATGCAAGCGAAGCCGCTAGTACAAACTAGTGATAACAATGCAGAATGGTAATGACAGGTCTTCGATCGCCCACGATCACCATAACATATCGACATTAAACTCCCACAGAACTATAAAACTTTGCATAACAATTCCTAGAAAATGTTACGAACTGCTCAAAACATAAGACTTCAATTCACGTAGCGACAGCCAAGAACTACTGAAGTAAGTATGCTGTAATAACTCCACTGCTGATATAACAATTGAAAGCTTTGTCCCAGATGAGAACGACCCTCCTTGCGATGTAATTTTAGAATTCACTCCTTATAAAATGTTACGGAAAAAACCGTTCGAATTTTTTTGTTCGGGATTTCAAGGAGAGTAAAATTTCTCTCAGAAGAAGCCAAAAAAATGTAGAATGAATTTATTTGTACAGCGGCTTATAGCACTAAAAATAAACAAATAACAAGCTTTTTCAGAAAGAACTTTGGCGTAAGCGACATTTTGCTTTTTGCGAGAAAGGATATTGTATTCCATATTTAAAAAGTGTTTATGAAAATATTTTAATAACAATTATTTTATTAGATCAGTAGCTAAATGAATAATGAGTTATATTTTTATTTTAATGATATTGTCGTAAATTATTTTTTAAAAGAAGAACAAACTCATTCTTGCTAAAAAGGAAAATTGTCGCTTACAACATTTTTCCTAAAAAGGTTCAATATTTTTGTGTAAATTAATTACTGCTATATTTCTAAGGCGCTAAAGGGAGTTTTTGTAAAGAAAATTTAAGGATATTTATATATTATGCACCTATTTTCAGAAAATTGCGGTTTGTTATTATTCGCGTCGCAATTCATTTTTGTTTTTTTACATAGAACGATATGGAAGGTTATTGTCCGAAATTTCAATCAATAACTGTGTCATTGATTCTGTTCCCAAATTCTTTGTTTTGTTTACTCACTTAAATGTTTTGATTAGTACAAATTGTAGGTACTCTCTGTGCGCTGTGTGCGAATTGTTTTTACATTAATGCTATCGAAACGTTTACCACGTTTGACCTCTCTGATTGGTTAAGAGCTTAAAGCGAGCCAATCAGAGAGCCGAACGTCGGCCGTATAATGTTTCCACTGTTGGAACTCAGGCCTCCCCTCTAGGAGAGGGAATGGGCCGTAATCCACCACGCGGGCCCAGTGCGGATTGGTGAATGTCACATGTCTTCGAATTTTTGGTTCTAGGACATGCCGGTTTCCTCACGATGCCATCGCGTTAATGTAACACAAACTCGAACTAGGCTCTCTGGTATATCGCGATACGGCTCGTATCTAATTGATAGTAATCAATCGAGTATTTTGATTAACCATTTTCCTGGTAACATACTGCACTATATTCTATTAAATTGTTTTCAGTATGATGAAGTTAACTAGAACTATTATAGAAAGTAGAATCGATTAGGTTGGCATTTTCAAATGGTGCACTTCAGTTATGTATTTGAAAGAACGCAAAGGTTAATTTCAAGATGGAGGATCACAGATGAATATTGGATTTTAATTAGTACAAATCTGACACTCGCTTTCTTTTTTTTAGGTGGGAAATCATCAAATGACTTTTCTCGCTCTAAGGTGAAGCGAGAGGGCGTTACAGACTTTTGCTGACTAAAAACCACCTTCGGGCTAGCTAATTTGGTTTCCTATCTAAGCTTATTTCCACAGTTTATGTCTTATGGCATTTTGTTTTGGGGATCTGCAGCTAATGTAGAATCAATTTTCATATTGCAAAAGAGAGCAATCCGGGCTATTTATAAAATGGGTACTCGCGAGTCCCTTAAAAGCAATAGAAATCAAAGGAATCGAAATACTGACTATGCCGTCACAATTTTTTTAAAAAAGAGTAATCATGGTGTTTTTTACGGGGTCTTCAAAAATCAGAAACGTTTATTTCAAATAGACCAAATACAGACACTTTTGAAGTGTCAAAATGTCGGTCATTAAAAAAAAGTGAAGCTAAATTGCACGCCCCGAAGCGGAGATCTCAATGGAGAAGAATGTGCAAGAAACTCTATGGACGCTGGGTTTTTTCACTCACCATGCGCAGACTTCTAGACAGACGTATATACAAGCAAACCAGGAAAATAATTATATCACTAAGGAAATTAAAAACAATATGTATGATGTTGTTAACGCTATATCTTAGTTATTTGTTTTCTGGGGACATTTGCCTTATGCGGAAATCTATCAATCTACATCGTTCTATGTCAGTGTCAGTACAATGCGCGATTAAAATCAAATGAAAGTAGTTTGTCATCGATCGAAAAAAAATAAGTATTGATTTTTAGACATATATTCTAATATATGTCCAAAAATCTCGTGTCACTGTGTTTGTTATGGAACTCCTCCGAAACGGCTTGACCGATTTTTATGAAACTTTTTGTGTATATTGGGTAGGTCTGAGAATAGGTCGTAGGTTTTTTTATACCCTCCTCCACCCCCCAATTTTTATGGTTCCGTACCTTAAAAGGTAAAAACGGAAGTGATCCTCTAATCACTTTGTGGTCTGTCTGTCAAAACCCTTTATCTCGGGAACGCGTGGAGGTATCGAGTTGAAATTAAAACCATATACTCAGTTCTGTGATCCCTTAAAGCTGTGAAAAAATTAAACTTCTAAGTTAACGATAAAAAAGATACGGCCGTTTATGTCGCAAAAAACGTTTATTTCAACACTCTCAAGGGAATCAAAATTACAATCAGAATCATAGTATCTAATTCCCGTTGACCTATAATCCTGAAATTTGGTGTGAAGCAAGGTCTCATAGCATTAGTATAGGAAAAATCTATAAACTGTAAATTTGAAGTTATGTCACAAAAAAAATTGTGTTTCGAAAAATTCTTCGTAACTTGAAACGGGAATTGAACTGTTTTTATTGGTAAGTTTGTACGGAACCCTCTGTGCGCGAGTACGACTTTAAATGGCAGAACAGCGTTTGCCATATAAATTAATCAAGTAGTAAAGTAGTAGTTTATGTTATTCCATATTAGCGCCCTGGTTATGGAAGACAAATACCCTCTTTGAAAAAAAAGCTTTTTTTCGCACTAGAACTATATTTCCCTATTAATCAACCACAAAATGCGGCTAAAAACAATATTCTTGTAGCATTTCTAAGTAATTTGTCAAAATACAATTTTGAATTCAAAACTTACAAGGAAAATTGACATAAATCTAAATGTGTTTCTCTGAATGTCGAATCGGGTCGAGATACAGAATTTGGAACTGAACAGGATAAATAATTCAGACAAAACAACAAAACAATAAGGTAAGGACTTAGAGTCGAAGCGTCGTGTAGCGTCCAGCTGTGCTACTAAGGTTAAAGGGAATTTTCTTTTTTTTTTTTAGGTGGAAAATCATCCAATGACATCTCTCGCTCTGGGCAGAGCGAGAGGGCGTGTCAGACTTTTACTGACTGAAACCCACTTCTATCTTCCTTCGTTGTCTTGCATTCCAGGGCCCCAGGTTTTCCTTTCAGAAGCGTACCTAGAAGACTTCGACCCTGCTGTGCCCCTACGGTTTTGCTGACATCTCCTTGAGGCGCGCGTGGATCACTACGCACTGTCGACGACTTGGGCTCGAACCGGACGGTTACCGGACAGTCGGTCGATGAGCTACCCATTGCTCGCCGTCCGCAAGCCCGCTCCTACGGTGGCTGGAAATCGGGATTGGAATCCCGGCGCCTGGGCCCGAGGGTCATTGTCTCGCGCGTGCGGGCACCTCCTTTGCTACGAGTAGCATTACTGCTTCTCAGAGGTAGGCAACCGCCTGCCACTCCTCGCTTCGGACCAGCGCCTGTACCAAGGCCCGGCGCGAGAGATCGCTGCTGCCGAACGCCCCCACGAGGACTCTCTGCCCAGGCAGGGCACACCTCTACCGTATGCTCTACCGTGTCCTCCGGGCGGTCCACACAATCCGATGCAGGAACATCCTGAACGTACAATGTCCGGTGAGGACCTGCGTCATGCGGAAGGTAAGGACGCCGTGTTGTCTCTCCAGCCACTCCTCAAAGAGGGACTTACCACCATAATCATGGCGTGCCCGTCATAATACGCTTAGTGTACGCCTGCGTAAAGCTTACGAAACGCCATAATCATGGCGTGCCCGTCATAATACAATTGGTGTACGCCTACGTGAAGCTTACAAAACGCCATAATCATGGCGTGCCCGTCATAATACAATTGGTGTACGCCTGCGTGAAGCTTACAAAACGCCATAATCATGGCGTGCCCGCCATAATACGCTTGGTGTACGGCTGCGTGAAGCTTATAAATTGCCATAATCATGGCGTGCCCGTCATAATACGCTTGGTGTACGCCTACGTGAAGCTTACAAAACGCCATAATCATGGCGTGCCCGTCATAATATGCTTGGTGTACGCCTGCGTGAAGCTAACAATACGCCATAATCATGGCGTGCCCGTCATAATACGCTTGGTGTACGCCTACGTGAAGCTTACAAAACGCCATAATCATGGCGTGCCCGTCATAATACGCTTGGTGTACGCCTGCGTGAAGCTTACAAAACGCCATAATCATGGCGTGCCCGTCATAATACGCTTGGTGTACCCCTGCGTGAAACTTACAAAACGCCATAATCATGTCGTGCCCATCATAATACGCATGTTGTACGCCTGCGTGAAGCTTACAAAACGCCATAATCATCGCGTGCCCGTCATAATACGGTTGGTGTACGCCTGCGTGAAGCTTACAAAACGCCTTAATCATAGCGTGCCCGTCATAATACGCTTGGTGTACGCCTGCGTGAAGCTTACAAAACGCCATAATCATGGCTTGCCCGTCATAATACGCATGGTGTACGCCTGCGTGAAGCTTACAAAACTTAAGCCGCAACGTCGGGCCGTCGTGTCCTTGCCGCTTCGCCGACAGTTTCATAGCTTTGTATGTTAGCTACGCGTCCGTGGACAGAAGGTCTAACAGAACAGTGAATGTTTGTAAACACGGCGTGATTTGCATTGTCTTGATCTATGACCCCGATAATAACTAAATGATAATTCGACACCTAGTGACACAGATGTTCAAAGACATGTGCGTAGTTTTTGATACAAAGTTCTATGACTTGGCATTTATTTAGAATCGGAATATCAGTTGGGTAGGTTTACTTCGAAGAAGAGGTCAATCATCGAATCCGACTCGGCTGGGCAGCGTCCGGGAATCTGAGAAGTATTTTCTTGTAAGACACACCGCAGCCGAAATATGTCCACGGTTGGACATAGGCCTTCCATATGACATCCAGAACCTTTCTGCCCGACAGGTACACTATTATATAAGGTGTTATAAAATTAACTTTAAGAATTTCGAGGGGGCATTGTACTCCTCATTATGAAAAACTTATGATTTCAGGTTTGGTCCCATAGTAAAAATTTTTCATAATGAGGAGTACAAAGCCCCCTCGAAATTCTTAAAGTTAATTTTTTAACACCTTATATAATTACCTGCCTCTACCAGTGGCTTCGCATGTATATTTCTTCATACAAACTTTGGACCCCCGTTTCTCCCCTAAAATCCACTCTTAGTGCTTGCATAAATCATAAAATGAAACCTTGTGAAAATTTCACGCTCCTAGGCCCAGTAGTTTCGGCTGCGCAGTCAATTTCTCCTTTTATGCGAGTACCTATATTCGTATATAGATATGGCTACAAATTAACATTATCAACAAGACTATGCATTACAAGTCGCTGATCAAATCTTTGCACTCAAACAACATGCAAATCGATCGTGGCAATCAGCTATTGTTTTCATTATGATAACGAAGGATCCGTATAAAAATAATCACAATTACAGTAATAAAGATTCCAAGATAGTGTTTTTCCTAAACAATTACTCAGAAAAATGCTTTAGATATAGTATGTTATCTAGTACAGACGATAGTACAAAGTATAAGAATCATTATCGATTTATTGTAAAGACGATATTCGGCCTTTTGAACCGTTTGAAATTGTGATACAACCTCGGATACATTAAGCAGCGCCGTATTGCATAATTGTCCAGTGTCCTGCAACTTGCCTCCTAATATTTTACAACGCATTCAGGTGACGTTGGACATGTTGTCGGACAATTTGACATCGTTGAACGTCATATTTGGGGACATTTTCTACTAGTGTATCTGAGGTTTTAGCGTCGCAGAGACACGCAACATATCAATGTTTCCTGTGAGATGAAATGACTAAGTCGAAAAATGCAAATATATGAGTACACAAAGAGGAAGTCTTTATCAACTGATTTTGATAACAATACGCAAGGAATTTACTTGAACCTTGAAATCAGTCATAATATTCTACACGTTTATTGATAAGAAAGTAATTTGAGAAAGAACAAAGATTCATTTATTCAGCACTAGTCTTTTTTAGATAACATGGATAGGATGACAGCAGGACGAAAATATGCATCTTCGAGATGAGAGAAGAGGATAGGTAGCTACTAGCTACATTTTATGAATCTGACAGCTGCCACCCACACCATCCTACGTAGTGTAAGCTGTTGCGAGCGGCTTTTATTTATTTATTTTAAACTTCATGCAATATAAAGATAAAGGCGGACTTAATAATGCCTTAGGCATTCTCTACCAGTCAACCTAGGGTGGTGAAAAGACAATATGGTAGGTGCATAAAAAGAAAATTTTACACGAAAAACAAGATTAAAAAAAAAAGTATACATATAATTAAAATGCACATACAAGATATATTTAATATAATACATATACATATATATGCGTGATTCTCAAAAAATATACCAGAGAACAAATTAACGGGGTAAAAAGTATCATGTGCTATTGCCAGGATACGGTCTATCCGTGTACCAAGTTTCATTTAAATCCGTTCAATCGTTCGAGTGTGAAGAAGTAACAAACACCAGACAAACCCAATTGTGGGCTAAGCTCGCCTTCGTCCATCAGCTGTCCAAATTTAATTTTTTGTAAAATGTTGTACAATAAAGAGTATTACAAGAAACACCGCCTCGTAAAGTTTCCCCTTCATAATATTACTTATGCAAAGAATTCTATTTTTCCATGTTATTTTCCTCATACCTGTCGCGAAGTTCACCTTACATTACTGTTGTCAAAACAGTAGGCTAGAAATACTTTATTTATTTATTTATTTATTTAAACTTCATGCAACACAAAAGTTTAAAGGCGGACTTAATGCCTTAGGCATTCTCTACCAGTCAACCAAGGGTAGTGAAAAGAAAACATGGTAGGTGCATGGTGTACTTTGATTCATCTTACTTAGATTATGATTCATTTGACTGACTCTCGCAGTCTTATCTAAGTCAAACAGTTTGGCCCTCCGCATCACGACACACCTCTTTTATCTTATCTGATAAAACTCTCCCAATCTAAACTAAAACTTATCCTGAGAGGAATAAGATTGAAGTTTGTTTCAGCAGTGTCAACTACGCCATATGATCGAGTGATGGTTGCCGCACTAATATTGGCGAGCTCTGATAAAAATGCACTTACGTAAGGTCAAAGAACTAGTTCATACAGTACAACAGGTTTAACACTGATAATGGAAAATTTTCCAATATCAGGGTTAATTTTATGGAAAGATTGTGGCGGAAAATCCCCTTGGGGTAACTAGTTTGTACCTTTTCGACCTGAATTTACAAATTCAGGTCGAAATCAGCCTAATTAGATGTGCCTGAGCAGTCAGCCCCTCATCTTTCTGCTCTTGTACCGTGTTTTTTGGGGTCGGCCCAACACTCTTTTTTCTTCCATTCTGTCTTGTCATCCGTCATGCTATCACTAACTTCCTTTTCTTTCTTAACACTCTTCACACAATTCATCCGTCTTTTCTTTGGCTTCCCTCTCTCTCTCCATCCATCCACATGTATGCTCATAACTCTTTTAGTAACATGTGTTTCATCCCTCCTCTTTACATGACCATACCAAGACAAAAGATTCCCCTTCAACTTTCAACAAAAGTTAGCCCCACTCTTCTTAAGATTTCCCAAGAAGAGTCTGGTCATGGTACTTACCAGGACCAGACGCACTACCAAGAGATCTTAACGCGATCCATTTCACGACCTAAATTGAACTTTTTGGAGATGGAGCTACACACCCTATGTAGGGTGTGTAACTCCATCCCTCTTTCTCGCTCGCTAGACTGACATTTCAACACGACATTTCAAGACCCCAGGTTTTTTTTTTCGTTGGGAACATCATCTAATCACATCTTCCGCTCTTGGGCGGACGGGGCGATAGTGTCAGACTTTTACTGACTAAAAACCCACTCTTGTTTCTTTATTGCCTTTCGTACCAGGGCCGAGTCTTCCTTTCAGAAGTAGACCCTTGAACCCAGTAAGCTTCGACCCTGCTGGGCCCCTACGGTTTGCATACATCTCCTTGAGACGCACGTGGAACAGTACGTGGTGTCGACGACTTGGGGTCGATCCGGACGGTCACTGGACGGCCGGACGGCGAGCTACCCATTGCTCGCCTTCACCGGCCACTCCTCCTCGCTTCGGACCAGGTCAAGGTAACCATGTCCTTGCAATATTAGTAAGATTCAGCCATTTCCATTATGTTTCATTCGAATAATGATTGGCAAATTCGAAATTCAAAAATTTTCATAGGAAAATTTGAATTGAGAATCGGTTGACATTTTTTTTAAATGTATTTTTTTTAATAATGGTAACTTGTCTTGACAACAGGCACAAAACATATTATTGTTCCTCCTTTATCAAATGTTTTAGCAACTCGTTTCGTCAATTTCATCAGCCTTTCACAGATATCGAGTGCTTAACGATTTGTTATCTAAATGTTATTACGATAACTTTGGCTCGTGTTTCGTCCTGTCTACATAATTGTTTTGGTTTTTATCCTCATTCCATTTTGAAATTTGTTTGTTTTGTTTTTTATTCTTGGCTATTTTTTTTCCTTTTCTAACTTGTAATTTTTGCTGGTGTGTGTACCATTCATACTTTTGGCCTTTTATTTATTTATTTATTAAAACTTCATGCAACATAATAGTACAAAGGCGGACTTAATGCCCTAAGCATTCTCTACCAGTCAACCTAGGGTGGTAAAGAGAAAATGTGGCAGGTGCATAAAAATACAAAAGAATATTACGAAAATTAGAGTTTAAAAGTATATATATAATTATATAAAAAAAATAAACATACATATATAATTTAATATAATATAAACATACATATTTATATAAAGTAAAAGAAAGGGGGTTATTGAGACGACTTTTTTACATAGCATGGGTAGGATGACAGCGGGACAAAAATATGCATCTTTTAAGATACATTGTTTGAATCCGACAGCTGTCACCCGCACTATCCTACTGCAATTTTATTGTAGTGTAATACATACTATTGTAAATACGAATGTATTGTCGCACTCTGCGGCAGTAGAGCTGCGGTAGGTATCTTCTACTTGAATAAAGTCTTGGGAGGCTATAACATTTTTTTAATACTTTTATTCAGGATTTGATATCAGCTCATTGCGCTACAATTATGTCCGAACTGAAAAAACTAGACATCTCTTTGTTCTACTTAATTTTTAAACCTATTCTAGAAGAACAAAGTCCTTGAAAGTATATTTTACTTGCCAGTTCGTTAATCTAACTCATGCGATCTCCTTTCGATATCACAGTATTTCTTTCTGGGTATGTGTATGTCTGTCTGTGCTCTCTTCACGTCTTAATGAATGAATTAATTTAGATGGAATTTGTGCTTAGATGGCGCGTACTGTTCCACGCGCGCCTCAGAGAGATGTCAGCAAATCGTAGGGGCCCAGCAGGTTCGAAACCTACTGGGGCCACGGGTAGTGTAAAAGCGAAACCCGGGGCCCTGGAACGAAGGCAACGAAGGAACAGGAGTGGGTTTTTAGTCAGTAAAAGTCTGACACTATCTCCCGCACCGCCGAAGAGCGAGATTAATCATAAAATGATTTTCCCACCCAATAAAAAAAAAGACCGTATCCTGGTATAGGTCAAAGGATACTGTTTTATCCCGGGAGTACCTGTTCCCTTGCTATAATTTTATAACTATCACGCGAGTGAAGCCAGCAACAGCTAATCTCACGGATATAATCCTATATCTTTGTCCTTGATCAAATTCCTTTCTCCACCAAAAACGTGTCGAGTCTTATGACTAATTTCAAGTCTCAAGTAAATTCTTTGCGTATCGTTATCAAAATCAATTGATAAAGATTTCCTCTCTGAGTGCTTACTTGTATTTTTTTTACTTACTCATCCCATCTTACAGCTAACACGATCTATATATCAATACTATCAACGCGAGTTGGATGTCTTCAAAGCTAGAGTGAATAGGCTCTTAATAAACTGGTGCGCCTGAACATAAATGATTGCATCTCCGCTTACCATCAGGTGGGATCGCAGTCAAGCACTGGTTTACGTCAATTAAAAAAAAAAAAGTTATTAAAAAGTAACAATTTAGCAAAGTTCACCACACCTCGAAAGAAATGTTTAAATATTATTGTGTAACTTAAAAATCCTGTAATCATCATCTTCCTGCATGGGCTTGTGAACGGCGAGCAATGGGTAGCTCGCCGTCCGGCCGTCTATTAACTCGCATCGAACTCGAGCCGTCGACGACGCGTAGTGTACTTCGCGCGCCTCATAGAAATGTCAGCAGCCGTAGGGGCCCAACAGAGATGAAGCCTACTGGGGCCATGTGTTCGCTTCCGAAAGGGAAACGGAGTCCTGGACCGCAAGGCAAAGAAGTAACATAGGAGTGGGTTTTAGTAAGTTAAAGTCTGACACGCCCTTCCGCTACGCCCTAGAGCACGAGGCGTTATTAGAGGATTTCCCACCTATAACAAAAAAACAAAGATCTTCCTGCCCTTGTCCCATGTTACTTGGGGTTAGCGTCTCACGTTTTTTTCTTCCATTCTGTCCTTTCACCCTTCACGCCATCACTACCCCCCTTTTCTTTCATATCATTTCTCATAACTCTTTTAGTAACATGCGTTTCATCCCTCCTCTTCACATGGCCATACCAAGACAAACGATTTCCTTTCAACTTTCCAGACATTTTTGATGGATGTAATAAAGTTGCATCATTTTAGTTCCAACGCTGTTTGGACTTTGTAGGGCGGGCGACCAGTGTTCAACCACCACGTCGGTTGTACACTTGTACCAAAATGACGTTGTCAGTTCCAACTGTTTAGACAACGCCCAGTATATCTTGGTCTTTGTTGTCAATGACACAAACAACAAAGATTTTTAGTTTGATATGTTGACGTGTGTCAAGAAATATTGGGCGTGCCTACTAAGCAATATAAGGACTGGAGTTTATAGTTCAATGACCACTGTCTATGACACATCAGGAAAGACTGATGTTATTATAAGTAGGTATTACAGAATTTATAATTTTACTATAATACAGTATGAATCAGAATGTTTGGCTGTGAAAAAGGCGGGTGAGACAGAGATCTTATCACGAGCTCCTAACGCGATCCATTTGACGGCCTAAACTGAACTGTTAAAGGGATGGAGCAATATAGTGTGTAACTCCATCTCTCTTCCTCCCTCGCACGACTGACATTTTATCACGTCATGGTAAGGCCCCAGATTGGACATAACACTCGTCTGGTCTTAGGATCCTCCCTTTTTAATGGAGGTTTGCGGGACTTTACACCCTGTTTCACATACCCCTTTTTTTACGTGGGGAATCATCCAATGACTTCTCCCGCCCTAAAGGCGAAGCGCAATAGGGTGTGAGACTTAAACTGACTAAAACCCACTCCTATGTTCCTTGTTTGCCTTCGTTCCAGGGTCCCTTTCAGGGTTCTCTTTCGTACAAACCAATGCTTCGCATACCTCTAAAGTAGAGTACGGCCCGCCAATCGCCATACAAAGTCCAAGCCACGTTGGAACTTTAATGATGCAACTTGATATCATCCGTCTTCCTGGCAATGTATTTTTAATGCACAGATTAAAATATGTAGCGCAAATAATGATGAAACTGTTGCAAAATATGAACGGGAATCGGAGCTAAAAATATCTTTACAGTAAATAACGTAAGGGTAAACGTACGATGTTTGTTTGGATGAGTAATTTTAAATAGAATTAGCGACCTAGTAATTAACCCATAGCGTTGAATATTAATAAATGAAATAAAGTCCAAAACCGGACTGGGCTGAGCATAGACCCTTTTTAAGATGCCGTATCTCAAAAGGAAAACACGGAACCTTTATAGGATCACTTTGTTGTCTGTCCGTCCGTCTGTCTGTGAGTCTGTCTGTCTGTCAGTCAAGACCCTTTATTTCGGGAACACGTGGATGTATTGAATTGAAATTTAAACTATCTAATCAAGTTTGCAGTCTCTTAAAGCTGTGAAAAAATCAACTTGCTAAGTTAACTAAAAAAAGAAATACGGCCGTTTAGGTTTCAAAAAACGTATATTTTGACACTCTCGAGGAAATCAAAATTCACCGTTGACCGAGAATCCTGAAATTTTGCATAAAGCAAGGTCTAGCACGTATAGGAATAAATCCGAAAACTATTTGTTACATCACACCAAAAAAAAATGGGATTCGGAAAAATCTTCGAAACACAATTCGGGAATTGAACGCGAGTCCGACTCGCACTTGCCCAATTTTTTTATGTCCACTTCTCCCGATGGATTATAGGTGGACAGCCCTTATACTATTGTGGCAGCAAATCATCAAATAGCTTCTCCTGCTCCAAACGGAGTGAAGGAAGTGACAGTCTTTTAGTGATTCTTCAGTTACCCTTTAAGGTAACCCATTCGAACAGTCCCTTAACTCTGAGCACTGATCTCACATACCTTTCTATGAGAGAGGCTAGGCTATACATAATGTGGATAGATGGAGTGGGAGAAGGAGGCCAAAGAAAAGATGAATGGATTGTGTGAGAAATGATATGAAAGAAAAGGGAGTTAGTGATAGCGTGACGGGTGAAAGGACAGAATTGTAGAAAAACAAATTGTTGTGCCAAATCCAAATAAAACGGAACAAGCGCAGGAAGAAAATTCGTATCACTGACAACAAAGACCAAGATGAACTAGACGTTCTATAAACAGTTGGAACTGACAACGTCATTTTGATACAAGTGTACAAGCCGCGTTGGAACTTACGAGTAAATGATGCAACTTTATTTTATCCGTCAAAAACCTTTGTTATTCGTATCACTAAAAACAAGGACCAATATAGTCTAGACATTCTTGCGATTTAAAAATATTTTTTTTATTATTGATAAGCTCACGTTTGATCACTATCTCACCTGATGGTAAGCGATGATGTGGCCGACGATGGAGCACGCTTGCCTAGAAGTAACCTATTCATTCTTGACTTAAAGATTCCTAGGTTGTAGCTATCAGGAAACACAGACTCCGGCAGGGAATTTCACTCCTTAGCTGTACGCATAATGAATGTGTTCCCAAAACGCTTTGTACGTATGGGTGGGATGTCCACCATGTACCGATGGCGCAACGCCGTACGTCTAGTGATCTAATGATGGAACGGACTTGGTGGAATTAAATTGTGCAATTTCAACGCACACTCCCCGAAATGTAATCGATAGAAAACCGACAGGCCAGCAACTCTGCGCCGATGCTCAAGATGATCCTCTTAGCTCGCTTCTCAATCGACTCCAGGGCATCAAGCTGGTATTTGGCAGACCCATCCCAAAGATGAGAGCAGTATTCCATACACGATCGAACTTGATATATATTGAGCAGTTATTCAGGCGCGAAGTACCGTCTCAGCTAAGATCCCCAATTTTTTGACAACCCGATGGATGGCGAGTACCTTACATTATTGAAACCTCTATGATCCGAACTAAGTGTTTCGCCTCGTCATTTATACCGAGGGACTAGAACAATTTGCCTGCTGCGGTCTTCCCGCCCGATTATAATTTGATTTTGTCTTCAAAGTTAGAGTAGAGTACGCTCTTAATAAACTAGTGCGCCACCATAAACGATCAACAACTGCTTACCATCAGGTGGGATCACAGTCAAGCGCTAATAAAAAATACTGGCCGCCAGCCATACAAAGTCCAAGCCACGTTGGAACTTTAATGATGCAACTTGATATCATCCGTCGTCCTGGCAATGTATTTTTAATGCACAGAATATAATATGTAGCGTAAATAATGATGAAACTGTTGCAAAATATGAACGGGAATCGGAGCTAAAAATAACTTTACAGTAAATAGAATTGTGTGCATAACCGTACGATGTTTATTTGAATGAGTAATTTTAAATAGAATTAGCGACATAGTGATAATACAGATATAAAATAAAGTCTAAAACGGGACTAGTCCGAGCACTAGGCCCTTTTTAGGGTTCCGTACTTCAAAAGGAAAACACTGAACCCTTGTAGGATCACTTTGTTGTCCGTCCGTCCGTGTGTCTGTGAGTCTGTCTGTCTGTCAGTCAAGACCCTTTATTTTGGGAACACGTGGATGTATTGAATTGAAATTTAAACTATCTAATCAAGTTTTCAGTCTCTTGAAGCTGTGAAAAAATCAGCTTGCTAAGTTAACTAAAAAAAAAGATACGGCCGTTTAGGTTTCAAAAAACGTATATTTTGACACTCTCGAGGAAATCAAAATTCACCGTTGACCGAGAATCCTGAAATTTTGCATAAAGCAAGGTCTAGCACAGGTATAGGAATAAATCTGAAAACTGTAAATTTGTTGTTAAACAACAACAAAAAAAAAAATTGCGATTCGGAAAAATCTTCGAGACTCCATTCGGGTTTTGAACGCGAGTCCGACTCGCATTTGCCCAGTTTTTTTATGTCCTCTTCTCCCGATGGCTCACAGGTAGACAGTCCTTATACTATTGTCGCAGAAAATCATCAAATAGCTACTCCTGCTCCGTGCGGAGTGAGACGAAGTGACAGTCTTTTAATGATCCTTTGGCCCGTGGCCCTGGATTACCAGGCCCACGGTAACACTTTCGAACAGTCCCTTAACACTGGGCACTGATCTCACAAACCTTTCTGTGTGAGAGGCTAGGCTTGCGTCCCAGTTGCGAAAACGGTACAGGTTAATTAACTTTGTCAATATTTGTGATCTCAATTATAAATAATAAATTAAATTATAAATAATAATGTTCGACAACTATCACACAACGCTGTCTAGTCTCAAGCTAAGCAGAGCTTGTGTTATGAGTACTAAACAACTGATAAACATATTTATATATTTCTAAATACATACATATTATAGATAAATTACACCCAGACACACAACAAATGATCATGTTCATCACACAAACATTTGTCCTGGGTGGGAATCGAACCCACAACCTCCGGCATAGCAGTCAGGGTCACTAACCACTAGACCAACAGGCCAGTCAAACAGTCAGTCAATGCCTAAATTATAGGCATTTATTTATCTATTTATTTTTAAAGAAAGCTTATAGACTAATAACAATTATATTTTTTTACATAGTTGATGAAAATTGCTAATAATAAGCTTCCACATATTATATGTCTAGCTACAGATTGCATTGACATCTTTTAGATTTATGATAAATTTTAAAATTAATTTAAGTAGGTATAATAAGAATTGAATCGAATCATGTAATTTCAAAGATTTATCTATGATTGTCTACAAAAAATTCCTTGCTTAGGAACTTTCTTATATTTTGTACACTGGTGCAAAACAGATCGATAAAAAACAGATAAATAAATGCAGATTTATTGTGAAAATAAAAATAAAATTGTGTCTAACATCATAACCAGACCAAATGTTTCAAAGACATGATTACACGATTTCAGGTTTCGGCAACTCGAAAACCGACGGCTGGATTTTTATTTTATTTAATAATTTACATTAACAACTTATTTCAAAATATTCTACATAAAATGCCAATTACAGACATACTTATCATTCACAAACAAAATCACATACATCTAATTTTAAAAATCTCGTGTCACAGTTTTTGTTATCGGACTCATCCGAAACGGTTGGTTTGAGAATAGTTCCCCCATTTTTTCCTTTAATAATTTATACGGCAGAACAACGTTTGTTATGTCAGATTAGATATCTATAAATTAAATTAAAACAATAAGATTAGAAATTACAAAAATTGTAATAAATAACAAAAACTAAAAACAATTCAAAGTTCTATCTGACGAATCATTGAAGATTTTAAGCTCACCGGACACTAAAAATAAAATTCCTAATAAATAGGAACCTCGGAAACTTAATGCTTTCCAAAGAATTCGTGCAAATGAAGAGAATGTTAAAGGTTCATCGAAAACCCCAAGATTGCGAGTGTTGTCGTCAGCAACCTACGTCATTGGTACGAAACTCTCGATAAAACAGGGTCATGGCGGTGCGCAGGCCCGGTTGAGGCGGGGCGAGCGGCGACGCGTGCGCAAGTCGAGTTGCATTTTTATCGCCTCTTTTCCTCACTAGTTTTGTAATAAACTTAGCGGATTTCCTAGCGTCTTACTTTCTATGAATCACGGATTTGATGGCTTCGCAAACATCGTTTTATTTACGTATCTCTTGATTTGTAGAATTCTTTTGACGAAATGGTAAAAATATGTACTGTCTTCTATTTAGATATCATATAATATGTTCTGTGAAGATACTACAGTGTTTTTGGGCATAACTCTAGATTATAAGCTTCAGTGGAGCCCACATATAGATAAATTATCGAAAAAACTTGGCTCTGTAACATACGCTGTCAGACAAATTCGAACGACGAGAATTCAGACGACGATGGAGCACTCTTGCCTAGAAGTAACCAATTCACTCTTAACTTGAAGACTCCTAGGTTGCAGCTATACGCCCTATAAAGCTCGATCTCTTTAACAATTCTGTTCAGGTCATCATAAAATGGATCGCGTTAAGAATTGTGGTAAGGCTCTGTTCCGCTGTGCAGTTGGTTTAAGTGGCATACGCTCTAGGTTTTCAATACTTACGGTATTAGCATATTAGTAAGGTCTTTATCGAGTTACTTATGTTCCTTCTTGCTCACCGTCAATTAGTCAGGGTCACCAACCTCTTACTTATAAGAACTATCTATAACCACTACTTATTTGGTATAAAAAAAGTCGCTCCCTGACTCTGTTTTACCGCTTATTTTATCTAAACCACTCAACAGATTTTGATGCGGTTTTCACTAATAGATAGAGCGATACACGAGGAAGGTTTGTGTATATGTCGTGGCCAGATCTTAGAATTGATCACTTCATTGGCCAGATCGCTTAAACATTAACATTTGATGATATGTCAATCCTCTTTTGGCCATATCATTGATGTATGATTTCTATGATAATAAAAGGTCTAAAGAAAGTAGGCCATACGAGGATTGAAATATCATCAAACTTTAACGTTTAAAACGATCTAGCCAGTTTTACTTGGCCATATCATGAAGTGATCAATTTCTAAGATCTGGCCACGACATATACAATTTGCACTCGTGCAAAGCCGGGGCAGATCACTAGCTATTATCAACTCTATGTTAGTTACCGACGAATGTTGAAATAAATGTGTGGAATGACAAGAATGCATAAAGTGAGCAATGAACACATTTGAAGAAGTTTGAAAGTGGCTCCAGTGACTGAAAAGTTGAAAGGGAATCGTTTGTCTTGATATCGTCCTGTGAAGAGAAGCGATGAAACGCATGTTACTAAAAGAGTTATATACATGTTGATGGACGGACAGGGACTGAAAGGCCAAAGAAAAGGTGGATCGATTGGGTAAGGAGTGGTATAAAAGAAAAAGGAGTCAGTGATAGAGTCTCGGGTGACAGGAATGAATGAAGAAAAAAACGTGTTGTGCCGACCCCAAGTAATATGGGACAAGAGCAGAAAGATGATGATGTTTCTTACCAACGGGTGCAAAGTCCCTCAAAAAACCTCAATTTTGGGCGGTTCATTGAGTCCAAAGCCAAGGTAGCTGCTAGAAAACTAGGCGTTCTTGCAAAGGTCCGACGGTACTTCACACCGGGACAGCTTCTAATGTTATACAAAGCACAGGTCCGATCGTGTGTGGAGTACTGCAGTCACATATGGGCTGGTGCTGCAAAATGCCACTTAGCAGCTTTGGACTCAGTGGAACGGCGTGCGAAGAGGCTAATTGGGGATCCAGATTTGGTTAAGTCCAATCTACAAAGCCTCGAGCACAGGCGCAGGTAGCCAGCCTAACGGTATTTTACAGGTTACATTTTGGAGAGAGTGCGCGGGAATTACATGACTTGATTCCGCCATCTCCTTTCTACCATCGGACAACACGACGGACGGCGAGTATCCACCATTACGTTGTTGAAACTTCAACGGTCCGGACTAAGCGTTTCGCTTCGTCGTTTATACCGCGTACATCGAAGGACTGGAACAATTTGCCTGCTGTGGTCTTCCCGTCCAACTATAATTTAGGTGTCTTCAAGGCTAGAGTGAATAGGCTCTTAATAAACTAGTGCGCCTCAGCATCAATGATTGCATTTCTGCTTACCATCAGGTGGGATCGCAGTCAAGCACTGGTTTATATCAATTATAAAAAAGTAAACAAAGTTATCTGCAATTTAGCAATTTTCTGATAACGGCAGTGACATACTCAGAATATGGCATAATTCTTGTTTCAAGATATCGCTTTATTTTTGTATTTTTAAGAAGTGGTAAATTTAGTCCATGTTGTGTAATTATTTTTAGTGAGCAATCGTAAATATTAGTTAATCGCAAAATTGCAGACACTAAAATAAAAATTGTACTTTGCACCCGGCGTTACTTCCAACAACTTTAGGTAAATACACGCTACTTATTTCGGTCTTTGATAATAACAGACCTTTGGACAAGATGTGTTTGAGTCTAAAGTTTAAATTATATTATAATAGGTTTTAAAAAACTGCCGTTCACTCTCAATCCGGTTCATTTGAAAACCAGCGTCAGGCAACTACCACTGATTGCCATGTAGTTGTCTGGCATTTTTGCTGAACTGTACCTATTTGGCGCAGCCGTGAGACACACATTGTGTCAGTGTTTTTTTCTTAGTTGTCTTAAATTTTGTTTTTACAGTGTGTGTATCCCATGCGTGCCAAATAAAATATTTTCCTTCTTTTTCTTTCTTTCTTTTTCTTTAAAATCTCTTTTACACGTCAATTTTTTCGTCAATTTAAACTCAATGTAGCCGGTGTTTCCTAGCTGACAACCCTGTGAAGAAATACCGAAACAAACTCAGAAGTCAAAGTCTCTTTTAAAGTCCATACAGCAAACATATAATGGTCAAATCATATGAGAACCATACAGAATAACAGATGGTTTTTTGAGGAAAGAACCACATAGATTTGAGTGGACCTGTCTAGTCAGTGCAAGCATTTGTTAGTATTCGTGTAGCTCAACTCAGGGCTACTAAGGAGCTCAACGATTTGACGAACATTATAAAGAACGGACCTTTGAATAGGCCGTAATAAGTATGATATAGATTATGTTAAAATTACAGAAAAAGAAAAAGTAATGTATACATAGTCCCCACATTCACAATAGTAAAATAAAATGTACAAAAATTTAGACAACATTTTAACAAAGTAAATATTTTAACATGGTGCTACATGGTAACATGTAGCACCCACTCCTATCAAGGTTGGAGACTCTATACTCGAAGTTGTGGACGAGTACGTTTACCTTGGACAGACAGTCCAGTTGGGTAGAACTAATTTCGAGAAAGAATCCACGGAAGGTGCTGAAGCTGCACGGTATCTTCTCATCCAATATACCACAGTGTCTCAAAACGAAAGTCTATGACCAGTGCGTGTTGCCAGTGATGACATATGGTTCCGAAACGTGGTCGCTCACAATAGGCCTCATCAGAAGGCTCAAAGTCACTCAAAGGGCAATGGAAAGGGCTATGCTCGGAGCTTCCTCGCGTGATCGAATCAGAAATGAAGATATCCGCAGGAGAACCAAGGTTGCCGAAATAGCACGAAGAATCGCCAAAATTAAGTGGCAATGGGCAGGGCACATTGCTCGCAGAACTGATGGCCGTTGAGGCCGAAAGGTTCTGGAGTGGCGACCGCGTACCGGAAGACGCAGTGTTGGAAGGCCCCCTATAAGGTGGGTCGATGACCTGGTGAAGGTTGCGGGAATCCGATGGATGCAAGACGCACAGGACCGTTTTTTGTGGCGACATTTGGGGGAGGCCTATGTCCAGCAGTGGACGTCTTTCGGCTGAAATGATGATGATGATGAAATATTTTAAATTGTAAAATAAAAACAAATATCAATGTCATATTGTAAAAAGAAATCGAATACTAAGGAGCTCAACGACTTGACGAACAATACCAAAGAAAGAACATTTAAGTAGGCCGCTTTTAAAAGTACTCAAACTACGTTTGTTATGTATTATTACATTACGAAATGTCTAAAGAAACTAGATATTGCAATTATTAGATCCGGCCAGAAGCCACTATCCGAGGTTACTGAGGCGAGGTCACTCATAATTATTAGCCTTCGGGAGATTCCGTTTTGTAAAGTTTAGTAAACAAGCAAATAATATCGCCAAATATACAAAGTTTGCGTAAAGAATCCAAGTAATGTTGAACCAAATGACTTTTAGAAACGGTGGTCAAAGGTTAGCATAGCAAAGCATAATCAGCCTTTTTAATGTTCCCACTGCTGGGACTCAGGCCTTCTCTCTAAGAGAGGGAATGGGTCATAATCCACCACGCGGGCCCAGTGCGTGTTGGTGAATGTCACATGTCTTCGAATTTTTGGTTCTAGGACATGCCGGTTTCCTCATGATGTTTTCCTTCACCGTTTTAAGAGCAGTGGTGATGGAATAAATAACATAAAGCCTTGGGTTTGAACCCGCGACTTACAACTCGTAAGTCGGAGCCGTTACCACTCGGCCACCACAGTTCAGATCAAAGGTTACAACCATTGAAAAAAAAAAACAATGGTCCTACCATTGTTTTTTTACGATTGAAAAGTGTTAAATTTTATTGACTTAAACCCACAGTGATCCTTCACTTGCCCTTTGATGCGAGGAATACGGTAACTCCTTCGGACAATATACCCTACCCAGGCAGGCGTCGACCCTAACTGACCCCTACAATTTTGTTGACATCTCTTTGAAGCGCGTGGAACAACCCGCCGAAATCAATGGATGATTTTCCACCTCAATAAAAAAAGGGGCAAACAACAACAGCAATTAAAGTTTCATAATCTTCGGACAATAACCTGCATATCATAGATAATCCCACGGCTGCATCTGTCCGTTGTCAAGGCAGCCTGCATATATTATGAGTGAATCACTTCACTACTGGTATTACCCCAATTAAGGGACAGTCCGAGTTCAGAGCGGAAACTGTGTTATTTCTACTGTTAAGTGATAAATAATTGTGATATGAACTGTTTATCACACTGAATTCCAGCTACGAGATATCTCGTAGATGATTTCTTCTCAGATGTCACCTTCGAGGTAACTCGTAGATGGTTTGTTCTCAGATACACCTACAAGATATTTCGTAGATGATTTCTTCTCAGATGTCACCTACGAGATATCTTGTAGATGGTTTCTTCTGTTGTCACCTACGAGATATCTCGTAGATGGTTTCTTCTCAGGTGCCACCTACGAGATATCTCGTAGATGGTTTCTTCTCAGGTGCCACCTAGAAGAAAACTCGTAGTATCTTACTTCAAGTAGATGGCATCTAATGAAAGTATTGGTGATTTTTTCATTAAAAGTACGCCTATGTACCATTACTGTACATGAAGTTTATATTATATAAATAAATAAATATGAGTCTGACACTCCCCCACACTCCCCCTCACTCCACCAAAATCAGAAGAAGTTACTTTATGTTTCCCACCTCAATGAAAATAAAACACTACGCACAGCAGATAAAACCCCCGAGGTAGTTTACCATTTGATATAAGTATTTCAGTTTAACCCATGTATATGTATTGTGGCGGCATTTGGGGGAGGCCTATGTCCAACAGTGGACGTCTTTCGGCTGAAATGATGATGATGATATGTAACCTTCTAACACTCACACGATGTTAAACAATACACTATCATTATTTATATTCTACCAAAGTGAGAAATGAATATATTAGGGGAAGTTTGAAAGTGGCGCCATTGACTGAAAAGTTGAAGGGGAATCGTTTGTCTTGGTATGGTCTTGAAAAGAGAAGAGATGAAACACATGTTACTAAAAGAGTTATGAGTATACATTTGGATGGAGAGGGAGAGGGAGGCCAAAGAAAAGATGGATGGATTGTGTGAACAGTGATGGATTGTGTGACGGTTGACAGGATAGAAAGGAAGAAAAAAACGTGTTGCGCCGACCCCAAATAACACAGGACAAGGGCAGGAAGATGATGATGATGATTTATATTCTACCAAAGTGTTAATTTATAACTGTAAAAGGTGATTCAGACGACAGATAGAACAGCTTGAACATGCCAGAACAGGTATCAAAAAGACAAAAATAATCACATCACTTTTGCGCATTAATCGTGACTGGCAATTTTACTAGAACAAACACGAGATGAAGCAATATGGCTCACGTGTGTACTAATATTGTAAATGTTTTTTTTATATTTCTTTGACTAAGACATATCATTATTGTTAACTATTAATGTCTGGCAAAATTGACAGATACATATAATGTAGCAAGTACATACTTACAACTTTTCTTAATTACTTACTTTACTCTTCTTTTCTATATTTTTATTGATTTATTTGAATGTTACCATAATTATATTGATGACGACTACGTTTACCTGGGACAGACGGTCGACGGACGGATCAGTCCTGTGGAAGTTGCTTCCATCCCTTCATAAACTAAAAAAGAGCTGATGATCTTCAAACGGTTGAACAAAATTTGTTCCTATGATTAAAGAAAAGTTTGTTGTTGTTTGTCTGTTGTTTGTTTGTTGTTTTTGTGTTATTTGTGTGTTGTTTGATTGTTGTTTGTTTTTTTTTAAATATTCTTAGCTAAGACAACTAGATCAATATCGATTCACTCCTTTAAGAGACACGATGACACACAGAAATATACGTCAAACGTGTAATACTCCTCTTTTTTTGGTAGAGGTTATAAACTCTAGTTTTATTTTTGGGTTTGATTCGCGCATTTAGCCAATATCAAGTTTAATTTACGTAAATCACAGGCGAAAAATAAAAAGCAAGTTGAGTTACAGCAACGATTTGAATATTTCTTTATTATTAAAGAAATTAATATCTACACAGCTACGTCAAAAAAACTAGTTTTATTATTACGAACAAAAACTTTTTACGTTAATGAAACACCTAATACTGGCACATTTTCCTCAAAACATTTTTAGTGGACGACATTTAAATAAAAAGAAAGAAATCGTTTTACTCTTTTTAAAAGTTAATGGCCGGTGACACAAGTTTTTGACGTCAGTATCGCTTTACGTATATATCAGCCAACTTTTTAAAAAAAAAGATAAATTACATCCTCTGGGAGCATTATTATCCTCTTAGTGTTAACCTCTTTGACGTCATTTTGATAATAATTCTCATTACTACATAGAAACAATATTTTTAGTAGCTCTAGTGTCGTTGGGCTGCTTTATCAATATCGTTAATTAAATTATGTATATAGAGGTAAAATTTTGTATTTGAGAAGGATAATGTGTATTTGCGTAAAGGGTACTTTTTATTATTATTTATCAGCTAATCCGACAAACGTTTTGACATTTATGCAAATGTAAATTATCAAAAAAATATCAAGATTAAAAAGGGGGGGTAAGAGAGGGGGTTATGCTGTATTTTTGTTTATGTGGTGTACAATAAAGAATATAATAATAATAATAAGAGGGTGAAAAATGTAGATGGGTATACCTACATATTTATGGATGGATAGATAGGATAGGAGGAGAGGGAGGCCAAAGAAATGACTGGACAGAATGGAAGACAAGGTTCCGTAATGACCCCAAGTAACTCGGGACAAGGGCAGGAAAATGAGGTTGCTCATGGTACCAGCCACCTTTTTTCTTGAGGTATTTATTTTTATTTATTTATCAGGAACAATTTACATTGTGATTGCTACATTATTAATATAACATTCTAAAAATTAACATGCAATATAGAAAAAATAAAAATTAAAACATGAATACGTGCTTAAAATGAGAATAATACACATATTTATAAAATAGAAAATTGTAAATAATATTAAATTAAAATTCGTTTAAAGAATACCAGTTTCTCTCTAGCAAAAATGCTTTGGGTTTTGTCTTAAAAAAGATAGTGTACAACAAATCTTTTAAATCCACTCGTAGTTTATTAAATATTTGTACGGCTAGGTAGTGAGAAGTATGCTTGGCAATGTTAATATTGGGTAAAAAGTCCTTTCTACGACTATTATTTCTAAGAGACGGGATATCATGTCTAAAACCTAACTGTGTCTCACATTTGCCTTTTGCGATCCAGGACCATAGTATCGCTTTCAAAAATGCCTCGTGGCCCTAGAGGGAGATGCCAGCAAAATACCTCGTGGCCCTAGAGGGAGATGCCAGCAAAATGCCTCGTGGCCCTAGAGGGAGATGTCAGCAAAGTGCCTCGTGGCCTTTGAGGGTGATGTCAGCAAAATGCCTCGTGGCCCTAGAGGGAGATGTCAGCAAAATACCTCGTCGCCCTAGAGGGAGATGTCAGCAAAATGCCTCGTGGCCCTAGAGGGAGATGTCAGAAAAATGCCTCGTGGCCCTAGATGTCAGCAAAATGCCTCGTGGCCCTAGAGGGACATGTCAGCAAAATGCCTCGTGACCCTAGAGGGAGATGTCAGCAAAATACCTCGTCGCCCTAGAGGGAGATGTCAGCAAAATGCCTCGTGGCCCTAGAGGGAGATGTCAGAAAAATGCCTCGTGGCCCTAGATGTCAGCAAAATGCCTCGTGGCCCTAGAGGGACATGTCAGCAAAATGCCTCGTGACCCTAGAGGGAGATGTCAGCAAAATGCCTCGTGGCCCTAGTGGGAGATTTCAGCAAAATGCCTCGTAGCCCTAGAGGGAGATGTCAGCAAAATGCCTCGTGCCCCTAGAAGGAGATGTCAGCAAATGCCTCGTGGCCTTAGAGGGAGATGTCAGTAAAATACCTCGTAGCCCTAGAGGGAGACGTCAGCAAAATGCCTCATGGCCCTAGAGGGAGACGTCAGTAAAATGCCCCGTGGCCCTAGAGGGAGATGTCAGTAAAATGCCTCGTGGCCCTAGAGGGAGATGTCAGCAAAATGGTCTAAACCAGGGCCCGGCACGAGAGATCGCCACGTGACTGGCGTGGCAACCTCTCGTACCGGGCGCTGGTCCCTAGAAATGCTAAAATATTCAAACGTCACATAGTGTTTATTTGTTCCGCAATTCAATTGTCCGTATTTCAAGGTATACACGTTAAGAATTAATTATGTATTATCTCCGAGTAGTTGATTTCCTCATATATTTTCCGCTTCTGTTCGCCAGTTCTAGTAATTCTAATTATACAATACTAGCAGTCCCCATGGTATCACCCGTGTCTTTACTTACTGCTCCTCCCCCGTCAGTCGTAGCGTGATGTTATATAGCCTATAGCTTTCCTCAATAAATAGGCTATCCAATTCTAAAAGAAATTTTCAAATCGAATCAGCAGTTTCCGAGATTACCGCGTTCAAACAAACAAACTCTTCAACTTTATAATGTTAGCATCTATAAATTATATTTTTTTAAGCCGACAAGAGTTTTATTTAAGAATAACTACATACCATTTACATACTTGTAAAATTCCTAACTAACGATAATTATATTATTAAGAAACACAAAACAATAAAAAAACACTGAACTAACTAAAAACAATTTAAAAAATGGCGTCGAAAATTTCCGCTGCTTTGCTGTCTACTAGTAATATGTCCAAAATTCTAGAAGTCACGCTGTATGGTAACGCTTGTCCTCAGTTCAAGCAAAAAACACCATATCCCTTCTAGTTTTCAGTCACTGGCGCCACTTTAAAACTTCCTCGACTCAATTTATTATTCACTTTATCCATTCTCGTCACACCACACATCCATCTCACCATTCTCATCTCCGTTATACGCAATATTTTTTTCGTATACCCATTTTCTATGGAAATAAAGTCATTTTTTGCCCGGTCTCTTGCCATCGTTTCGTGCTAGACCATGGGGTTCCAATACAGCCAGTCATACTTTTACTTACCAAAACGATTTTTACATTCCTTCATATTTGTAAAAAGCAAAATTATCACACAAATAGACTTGTATCAATTTTTTAGTTTAAGTAAGGGTTATTTTTATATAGGTTTATGTATATGTTATATTGTATTTACTATCATCCGTGCGTCGATGCGGGGTGCCAGCTGAAAATCAGCGCTGGGTGTCTGACGCCCAGCAATTGCTGAGTTGGCGACCCTTTCGGTTCGGGCACGCTCAGCGCAACTTTATTGTAAATCTGTATTTTTTTTGTGTTTTTGCTTATTGTATTGTCAGCATCTAATAAATACTATTCTATTCTATTCAGTTATTAACCCTTTTAGAAGTCGACCCATGGCCCCAGTAGGCTTCGGCCCTGCTGGACCCATACGATTTTGCTGACATCTGTTTGTGGCGCGCGTAGAGCTTTTATTTAACTTGCAATATTAATACGTATTATTTATGTTGGTTAGAAATCTTGCAAATGGATTTTCGAAATAGTTACCCCTAACTGATTGAGTTGATATTTGGTACACCTATATAGATGTTGAATGCCAATGCATGCATAATATATGGTATCATGAAGCTAGTCTGATGATAATAATATTCAGCCAACGGCTTAATAGCCAAGAGCCTCGACCAACACCTTAGGAAGCTCGCGTTAAGCGACTGGATCAAGGGCTTGATTCAGAAAGCGGTACTCTTGGACACGGCTCGTATTGTAAGTAGGTTCCTTTCTCTGGAGCCCTGACCGCCGGTAGCTTGGACCCTGTTCCCGATACCGGTGGGACACTATTTTTTATATTTTTAATTTTTTTTAATTGAAATATTTAAAAATATAATTTTTATGTAAGTATATACTAATAAATAAACGAATAATAATAATAATAATTTTATTTGCAAAACAAGTGTCACTAATTACATAAATGCTCTGCCTCCTGAACTAGGTAGTGAACCTGTATCTCAGGAGACATTTCCCTCCCTAAACAATGCCAATTGGTATAAGTATTAAGATTTAAAAATAAAATAGATAAAATAAGACACGTATATAAAATAAAAATAAATGATGATGGAGACGGAATCATAGGAACTCACGGAATTCAAAAACTATTATCACAACATTCACCCTCACATACACTTACAATTAAGCGACTTTATAATATTAGTGTTGGTTAGATCCCCCCCATACTACACCTTATCGAACAAATCAATGCATGTGTATTTTCGATAGCGCTCTAATAACAAACAAGGCCAGCGTGTTCAGAGTTATTTGACACACATGTAGCGTCCGACACATCGACACGTGCGCGCCGACTTCGTCTGGATTAGTGTGGTCGACACAGCATGACCGCACGTGTCCGCTTCGGCACAAGTACGCACGATATTGCTAATCTGTTGCTAATAGATTGGCTTAAATGAAACTTTAGGTAAATCCCAAAATTTATCATAATTTTATGGTTCACTGACAATTTTATGAGTTTTTACTAAATGAGTTATGAGTTTACATGTGGATGGATGGAGAGGGAGAGGGAGACCAAAGAAAAGATGGATGGATTGTGTGAAGAGTGATATGAAAGAAAAGGAAGTTAGTCATAGCATGACGATTGACAGGGCAGAGTGGATGAAAAAATCGTGCTGCGCCGATCCCAAATAACACGGGACAAGGGCAGGAAAATGAGTTTGCTCATGTTACCAGCCACCTTTTTTCGTGAGGTTTTTTTTTTTATCAGAAACAATTTACATTGTGATTGCTACATTATTAAAATTAATATAAAATTCTTCACACAAATTCTAACCTAACACGGGACAAGGGCAGGAAGATGATGACTGACAATTTTAAGAGTTAATTAGCGGCCGCTGGCGGCTCCGCTTTCCACTTTTTTTTTTCAATTTTCCCCTCTATTAAAGCAAATAAAATAATAATAATATCATTTATTTTCTCTCACAATGGTTTTGTTGGACTTCACAGTTTAGGACTAAATAATTTTATGAGTTAGCATTGTGAGAGCTGGTGCCTGTTGTAGGTTTCGAAGAAACCTGTGCTACAGGTCACCAGAACCCACTTTACGGCCTCACACAAGTTTGATGGCAGGTAGTATGAATCCGCTAAACAACCACAAAAAGAAATATAAACGCAGTTAAAAAAAAAGATAAAAATTAAACAATAATAAAGAAACAACAAAGCTGATAAAAAGTAACAAAAGAAATAAAACAAAACAAAAATGATTAAAATCGGTCAAGCCGTAGTTCAACAATTGATCTTTGGTTTCGAGCAAGCCACAAGTGAGAAAAGTCGCGTTGTAATGCAGTGCAGGATGTCCCGCGTGACTAGACACACGATCCGACCTCACGTTAGCTCCGGAAGGCTGGTTGCGGTTTCGTAATGAATGCGTCTTGAATGCCGATGGTTACGATTTTGTAAACAAACTTCGCATTGCATTACCAAATTGGCCGAGCCAGGATGTAACCTATAGATTTTTGTAACAATCAAATAGCTAACAAATTGTGATTTTAGTTCCTAATACCAGTTGGATTTCTTTTTTTTTTACATTTTATTATCTAGTTTATATACGGTGTTAAAAAATTAACTTTAAGAATTTCGAAGGGACATTGTACTTATCATTATGAACAACTTTTACTATGGGACCAAACCTGAAATCACGAAAAAACAATCAGCTGTACCCTACGTTTATGTTCGCATAACTCGTCAAAATGTATGGAACAGCTGATTTTTTTTTCGCGATTTCAGGTTTGGTCCCATAGTAAAAGTTGTTCATAATGAGGAGTACAATGTCCCCTCGAAATTCTTAAATTTAATTTTTTAACACCTTATATAATAAGTGGTGTTAGTTTTTTGGTAAGTATCTAAGCATTTTTTTTTTCATATATTGTAGGTACATGAGATAAGTTGGAACAATAATTAAGTGGGCCTTGTACAATCTACCTTATAATTATTAGGCATGCAAACGTTAATGAGGTCGTTAACAATATTGAGAAATAATCTTATATGTATAACTTTAAAATGGAATAAAATAAATCAGATAAGTTAAAATCAATGAAATCAGAACAAAATAAATCATTATGCATATCAAAGAATAATAAATCATTAGTTATGTCAAGTAGTAAAAACCAAACAAAAACAAAATTGAATTATTTGATATGTCAAAGAAAAAAAAACAAATCATTATGTATGTTAATTAATTCATATGTCAGCGTCATTTAAAAAGTCAGTTACAGAATAATAACATTTATCAATTAATAATGATATCGTCGACGAATTTTTAATGATATTGGCTATGACATTGTAGTTCATATTGTGCGCACTTGCCCAATTTTATTTTTATTTTTGTGAAAGAGTCGCCGAGTGCGATAAGGCCGCCAATTGTAAGATTTTTCTTTTTTGTTTGATTACAATTTCAATTTAAAAATTTGTAATCTTGGTATGCAATAAATTGTATATAAATAAATAAGAGTAGACGAAATACACTTTTTCGTACCAGGAGATTTTTTTTTTGGGTGGGAAAATCATCTTATGACATCCCCCGCTCTTGGGCGGAACGGGAGATAGTTTCAGACTTTTACTGACTACAAACAATTTTCTGTAAAAAAGAACGCTTCCTCTTTAAGACAGGCAATGGGCGTAATCCATCATGCGGGCCTAGTGAGGGTTGATGGATGCCAAATCATCAAATTATCAACAGAGGCAGCCGTTTCCAAAACGATAATGGAAACAGAATTCAAAAGCTTTTCAGCTACACATTATTGTTCAAAAGAGGAGAGATGAAACACATGTTACTAAAAGAGTTATGAGTATACATGTGGATGGGTGGAGAGGGAGAGGGAGGCCAAAGAAAAGATGGATGGATTGTGTGAACAGTGATATGAAAGAAAGGGAAGTTAGTGATAGTATGATGGTTGACAGGATAGAATGGAAGAAAAAAACGTGTTGCGCCGACCCCAAATAAGTTGGGACAAGGGCAGGAAGATGATGATGATGATGATGATTTATTGTTCAAAATAGTAAGCTTAAATATCAGAACCTTTAAAATGTTATATACCATAACAAAACAAACCTCTCCAACACACAATTCCTCGTAATTCAGTTAAAAACAATAAACATATGACCATAGTTACAGATAAAATCCTACGCAAACAAAAAATCCAAATGCGTTGTAAAAATACGACAGAGATAAAATTCTATCAGTTCATTACCCAGAACCGCGTTTCAATTAACGGTGCACGGTGTCGTCATTTTTTTCAGCCGAAAGTCGTCCACTGTTGGACATAGGCCTCCCCCAAGCGACAACACAACGACCGATCCTGTGCGTCTCGCATCCACCGCACTCCCGCGACTCTCACCAGGTCGTCGGTCCACCTTGTGGGACGCCTTCCAACGCTGCGTTTTCCGGGGTACCGTTTGTTCGTATGGTGTCCGGACGCAAAGAATAACACCATCCCATCTCTTCCCGTGGGTGTCGTAAGAGGCGACTAAGGGACATACCAGAGAATGGGCAGCAGCATTCTCTGTGAATTGCATCAACCAACTGCGATCGCCAACTCGCATGCCAAGCGTGGCGATTATGGCAAAACCTAAATGATAAGGTGCACGGTGTGATGAAAGCAAAGTGTCGGATTTCCAGATTTCCCGTCACTATCAATTTTACACAGAATCAATTATCTCTGGTGTTTGGTCGTGTCGATCGCCGATGTCCCGAGCTAGTACCGCGCCCGTCTGTTCCCTCTCCTACCGTTCGGATTGTGTTTCATGATGTCCACCCACTTCTGTCTAAAGTCCATCATTCCTGTTGTTTTTGCGTCGTGAATTCGTGATTGCAGTGGGTTGAATTATGTAGGTTTGTAGGTCAGCACGTGAATTTTTTTTATTATTTTTTTGTAGTGTGAAATCATCAAATAAAGAAATTATTTGATGGCCACCATGCTCAGCGGTACAAAGAAAAACATTCCCACCACGGTTTCACTGGTTCCTTTGGTTTCTGGTCAGCTTCCATAGGTATTAGCATGATGTTGTACAGCCTATACTATTATGCAAGAACCACTCGCCGTCCGGCCGTCCTGTAAGAAATGAGCCAGAGACAACGGTGCGTAGAGTTCCACGTGTGCCTCAAAGATATGTCAGCAAACCTGAAGGGGCTCAATGGAGCCGATACCTTCCAGAGCTACAAAGGTTTTCTACAAGACTTCAAGAAGGTGTCCTCATACGTCTTTGTTATACTAAATAAAAAGAGGGCAATATTCTAATTACCCTTAATACTCTAGGTGGGGCGAGGGGGAGAGTCAGGTTTTAGTAAAAACCTGTAAGGACCACAGGTGGTTAGTAAACCACCTGTGGTCCTTCATTTGTACAAAGCGTTCCAGTACCTATCGAACAATTCCGCAGCTTCACAGATACCCGGACTACTCTAAAACTTCAATTTATTTTTGTCCTTTGGAAACAATTGAGACCAGCTATTGTTTACCGAGAAACTCTATCTGAAATCGTAATGTTAATTCTACCCAAGCCTGATGTTAACCTATTTGAAAATAGAACCCCGGGCAAAAAGAAAGTCGTACCTTACTTTAGTATAAAATAACACAGTTGATTCTTAATTCTTTATTGTACACAAACACATAACATAATATATTGAGATACAGACAGTTCATGTACAAAGGCGAGCTTAACTCAGCAATGAGTTTTCTCCCAGCAAACCTTTGAATTATAGAGAGAACACATATTCGAGGGTAGGATCCAGTGCACAATATAAACCTACATAACTAAGTCTAATACATATATAATTATATTATACATACTAATATTATGTCAATAATGAAAGGAAGTGCTCTTTAAGTTTCCTTTTGAAGACATCTAGAGAAGGTAGTTGATCTATAACTGTATGGAAAATATATCCATCTAGGACATGTTTTCCTCAAAAGTCTAGAAAACACAATTTACATTGTTAACACCTCTACAGTCCGGACTAAGCGTTTCACCTCGTCGTTTATACCGCGTACATCGAAGGCTTCAAACAATTTGCTTACTGCGGCCTTCCCGTCCGATTACAATTTAGGTGTCTTCAAGGCTAATGTGAATAGGCTTTAATAAACTAGTGCGCCTCACCGTCAACGATTGCATCACTGTCTACCTACTGTGATATCGAAAGGAGATCGCATGAGTTTGATCAAAGACCTGGCTGGTAAAATATACTCGTAAGGATTTTATTGTTCTAGAATAAGTTTAAATATTAAGTAGAAAACAGAAATGTCTAGTTGGAAGGGATCTGACAGAAGGATGGTAGCAAGATGTGCTTATATTGATTTATTGAAGAAAAAATACAAAGAAACTTATAAGCTATCAAGCATTTCATTACAAATGAAGTTTAGAACCCCCAACCAAACCGTCGCAGGGTGCGACACTACCTATGCGGAATCGCAGTCAAGCACTGGTTTATATAATAATAACAAAACATAAAGAAAAAGTTGTAACCAACTTTAATTCAAAGTAAAACAGTTGTAGATGGACATGTTTTCCTGAAATGTTTAGAAAACACATTATTTATCGTGCATATCATTTGGAACTCATAATCATCATTCTGCCCTTGTCCCGTGTTATTTGGGGTCGGCGTAACACGTTTTTTTCTTCCATTCTGCTCTGTCACTCGTCATGCTATCACTAACTTCCTTTTCTTTCGTATCACTCTTCACACAATCCATCCATCTTTTCTTTGGTCTCCCTCTCCCTCTCCATCCATCCACATGTAAACTCATAACTGTTTTAGTAACATGCGTTTCATCCCTCCTCTTCACATGACTATACCAAGACAAACGATTCCCCTTCAACTTTTCAGTCACTGGCGCCACTTTCAAACTTCCCCTAATGTATTCATTTCTCACTTTATCCATTCTCGTCACACCACACATCTATCTTAACATTCTCATCTCTGCTACGTGCAATCTTTTTTCACCCGTCTTTTTTACAGCCCAACATTCTGTATGGATCACATACAGTATGACAGGCCTTATCATTTGGAGCTATAAGGTGTAATTGCTTTGTTTACATAACAAGTACTGCGCGACTGAATGAAAGTAACACAATACTACAATGTTATGGCCATCAGCGTCACTGTCGCCACCCACGAAAATATTAAAATTGTTGTCAAAACAAATGACGATACTTTAAAGTAGGTGTCCGATAAGTATTGTTGTTTTCAGAGCAAAAACAATTGATTCTGAATGTCATCTTAGCACTTCATGTTCTTATCTTTATTATATTCGGTTAGAAAGAGAGAAATATTGATTTCTTAGTATACGGTACATTGAGATGTTATATTAAACACTGATTCAAATAATTATACTACCATTGCTGGCATCATCATCATCTTCCTGCCCTTATCCCGTGTTATTTGGGGTCGGCGCAACACGTTTTTTTTCTTCCATTCTGCCCTGTCACTCGTCATGCTATCAGTAACTTCCTTTTCTTTCATATCACTCTTCACACAATCCATCCAACCTTTTGTTTTGTTTTCCTCTCCCTCTCCATCCATCCACATGTAAACTAATAACTCTTATAATTTAGTAACATGCGTTTCATCCCCCCTGCCATTGCTGGCATATAAATATTAAAATTCATACACATTGTCTACAAGAATTGTATTACCTACGTATTTGATATTGTATTCAGTTTATAAATTTTAATTAAATACAGTAATGTTAGGATTATTTGTAATATCAAAATATTAATTAAAATGTAAAGAATAAAATACAATCTTGTCCAAAACACAAAAAAAAATGTAAATATTGGTACAAAAACTCAATTTTAAGCTACATGTATTTTGATGGAAATGCATGAAGTCAGTAATGGAAATTGTGATTTACCGTAAGTAAAACCAAAATTAACGGCTATCATCTATCGGTCACTAAATGAAATCGCTAAAATTATCAGGAGTGTAAGTAAAATCAAAGACAAAAAGTTTGGAGATGCATCTTTTACGCCTAAGGTTGTAAGAGATGGATCTTTGGATAGGACAAGCTGTTATTGAAAACCAAACGTCAGCAACAAAGGTAAATTAAAAAAAAGGACAAGAGTCGGACTCGCGCACTGAGGGTTCCATACAAACTTACATATGAGAATAGTTCAATTCCCGAATTGAGTTACGAAGATTTTTCCGAATCGAAAAAAAGAAGTTTTATTTTGTGATGTAACTACAAATTTACAGTTTTGAGATTTTTTCCTATACTTGTGCTATGAGATCTTGCTTCATGCCAAATTTCACGATTCTAGGTCAACGGGAAGTACCCTGTGAATTTTGATTTCCTTTTTTCTAATACACACTGTGTTATTATCTTGAGTGGATTTATTTACAGCTTCAAGGGACCGCGGAACTCAGAATATGGTTTTAATTTCGACTCGATACCTCCACGCGTTCCCGATATAAAGGGTCTTGACAGACATATAGGCCGACGGACGGACAACAAAGTAGATCATAAGGGTTCTGTTTTTCCTTTTGAGGTACGAAACCCTAAAAATATCATAAAGGCTTATATTATTATTATAAACGGTCGTAACGCATGGGAAATAGATATCCAATCAAGAAATCTAAGCTGTATACCAATTTGAATTTTCTTAAATACCCCGTGGGCCTTCACCAAAACACCAAATAAATGGTATATTTTCCTCAAAATACCAGTTACTTGCTTGACAAATTTTTCCTCCTAGCCAAATGCGTCTTGAGTTTTTCCAAAACCCCCCACAACTTCCTTCAACAAACGAAAATGCTAATACGGCTCCTTGCAAGACGTGTACGGAATCATTAAGGAGTACTTCAGTACGGAGTATTTATTCTAATTATTCCTAAGACCATATTTATATTAACAATACGAAGTAATGTTGCATTCTCAGAACTTAAGCCAGCGAATGAATGGAAGTGTGTATTAATATGTTAATTTGATTGTGAGGTAAAACCCAAGGCGTCTAAAATTTCCAAACAGTCTAAGCAGAAATTATTTTCTAACAAATAAACATATGAATTTAATATACTTGGAACCAATGTGAATATATGAATTTTATCTATATTTTATGTTTTAGAAAGAGTGGATACATCTCTTTTCTTAGTAACATATATGTGTAGAAAACTTCATATCCAATACTTGCTTTCTATCTGCAAAATTTGAACTTATCTAACAAGAAGGGGAAGACGGAGACATCGTTCAGTCGCTTTGCTTGCTCATTTAACCCCTACAAACCTAACCTTTCCGTGTCGAGTTGCGCTTAGCTCGCTCTTGACCTAACTTTCCTCCTAGTTGATGCAATTATAATTTGCCTTTGCATCAATTACTATCATTTGCTCTTTTGACTTCAATCATTTTGCCTTCTAACCGACTTCCCCTTCTCTGACTACTATTCTGACAGATCCCTTTCAATTTCGGCCATTAGCAGTTTCCTCGGTCCTTTACCTCCTAACCTTCCAATTTGTTAGTTTGATCATTGCCCTGTTGCGTTGTTAACCCATTGTTAATTCTATTTTTAACCGCAATTGTATTTGTTTACCGACTTTATTTGGGTTTTTAAACCATTAGGTTTTTTTGTACCATGTCTATAAATATTCCGTCTCGCATATAAAAAACATTGAATTAATAGAGTTTTTTTCAATTTATGAGTGACGTACCAGAGGCTAACCCAATCGTGTTATGTTTCTATAATATGGTGGAGTGACGTTGGGTCTCGCGCGCAATGGTCTGGAGTTTTTTTATTCGTACCAACTGTCACTGATATAGCTTGTAATACCGGTTCCAAACAGATCTAACACACGCGTCTGTACATTATGGATCGCGTCATTGAAAATTTCGTAATACGTAGGTTTACCAGTTTAGCCGTTTTGTTTGTTGATATGTGCGTCCTATCAGAATCAATTAGCATTGTAGACATGTGACATGTTGAGAAGAATTTTTCTAATTGTGATATGAATATAATACTGACTTAGCGGAGAAGTAGTAATTAGTAGGCCAAGTCTAATGGCTTACTTAGATTAAACCATCTAAATCCCAGGCTATGATCATAGGCAGTCGATATTACCACACAGCGCTTGCGATAAGCGTCATGACAACTAATAGAGAAGTATCCTAGATTAAAAACTGGTGACCGACCGAGTTATGGTTCCAGCGGGAAATCTGTCAAACCTTCAGCTGACTTCGGATGGCTCGTGCCTTGTGAGTCACTTGCCATCATCAGCTGAGTTCAGGGCCGGTAAAATATTCAATCAAAGAGGTCTTTCCTTTATAATGTAAGTGTTGATTATTGACAAAAGTTTGTTCATATACGCCCTATATAGCTCCATCCCTTTAACAATTCAGTTTAGGTCGTCAAATGGATAGCGTTAATACCTCATTGTGGGACCTCAGTTTCGGTCACACACTAATTAAAACATGCTGACAAAGGATGAGAATTTATTATTTTTCCATGTTTTTGTTTTTATTGCAACATTCATCCTGACACGATTTTGGTATTTTCATATCAATATTGCGTTTATCATCGATAACTTTTCAAAATGTTATTGCAACCTTGATATGTTGATAAAATTGCTGAATTAAAGGTTGTTGCAATTATATTATCTGTTGTGAAAGTGGACCAAGTCCTTTATCCATTTTTTATTGGAACAGTGGAAACTCTCACTAAATTTTTTTTAAATTTGTCTTTATTATGTTTAGTAGTCAGGTTACCAATTTATGTTTTTCATATTACTATCAACTCCAGACTAGTATTGAGAAAACCCTGATGGGTTTTTCCCAATAACACCTTTCCCTACCCGAGAATTGATCCCAGGACCTCAAGTATAACAGCAAAACAGAAGAAAGAAAGAAAACATATTTTAAGCAGATACTTTGGCCACTATTCCATTTTAATTAAAAAACCATATGCGTTCGAAACACGCTAAGATTTCAAATAAACCGCCAGAATTCTTTCACCCATTTCTTCTTCTTCTAGTCAGCAATCAGAAGCCTCTGAGTCATTACAAATTACATTGCGATCAGCAAACGGCCTTTAACAATGATTGTGTCAAGTGATGACCATGTAATTGAACTTTGCCAAGGCCACAGCGAGCGGCGCGAGAGCATGGCCGTCGTAAGCGCCACATGTCAACGGTGAAAAATGTCGTAAGCGACATTTCTACACCGTTGGATATTCAACTGTCAGTCTTAAGTCCTGAGTTGAAAATCCAATAGTTTATTGCATGTCGCTTACGACATTTACATAAGGTTACTGACCTACAACGACGACAACATGTTGTGACGCGATTCCGAGTAACTGTAGAGATACAATCCTGTTTCTTTTACGTTAGTTTGTTTGGAAATTCTTGGGTTAAAAGCGTCAATAGGTTTTTCAATACGAAATTCTCAAATGCTATTATTATGACCTTTTTTCTCGAGCACCGATTGTACCTACTTACATATGACTGAACCAAATGACTGAAAAAATTGTCGTAGGTAGCTACTGTACACACACGTTTGTAAGAAATTTATTTGGCCGAAAATTTTGGTTACTATATCTGTTTTTCCTAGAAAAATCCAGAAAAGTTTTTTTTTTTAAATTAATTTTTAGTGGTTTTATGTAAACACGCGCAATTACGTTATAATAATACGCCCCCGCGCGCGAGAGGTTAATAACTTCGACCGCTCTGGGTGGAGTTTGGACTTTTTCACTCTTAAACCACCTGTGTTCCTTCCGTTGCTCTTTGTATGCCGGGGCCGCTGTAACTCTTTAGTTAAGACTGTTAGACTACTTACTTTACTAAAGAAGCTAATATTTACCATTGAATTTTTTGCCGTTCAGAAATCAGAAACGTTTATTTCAAATAGACCAATTACAGGCACATTTGAATTGTCAAAATGTCGGTCGGAAATTGCACGTTCCAAAGCGTAGATCTCTATGGAGAAGAACGTGCAAGAAACTCCATGGACACTCTTTTAAATCATATTATGAATTACATAAATCTTGGTTACATATTTCTTTTCGCTTCTTAAATATTAGCACAATGTAGATAATTAATAATAATTACCAAAAAAAGAGAAATTGAATTAAGCCACTGGCAGCTAAGAGATGACCAGTCTCAACTGACAACAACCGTTCACGAGCATGACGCGTACATCAGCCCCACTCAGCTCAACCATTTTGAAGGGAGCTAAATGACCCAATAACAATAGATATAGATAGAGTGATATAGATATAGGTAGTGTGTGTGATAGAGGGATGGAGAGGAAGAGGGAGACCAAAGAAAAGATGGATGGATTGTGTGAAGAGTGATATGAAAGAAAAGGAAGTTAGTGATAGCATGACGAGTAACAGGGCAGAGTGGAAGAAAAAAACGTGTTGCGCCGACCCCAAATAATACGGGATAAGGGCAGGAAGATGATGATGTGTGATAGAGTACGGGGCAGTACTAATAGCATCCTAAAGGTAGTCGCTGACAAAGTCGACTCAAAACTAATGCAGGCTTTCATGCGGTTTCTAGTTAGACAGTGTGAAATGTATAACTGAGCCTGCATATTAAGCAACATAATTTATTATTTTCATTAATGGTACTTACTAACATAGGTTTTTAAGCAATTTGTACTACTAACAAAATATGGATATTTTTCCGAAATAAAAGTTATTATTATTATTAATAACACGTGCCACCATCAGCGAGACATTTGAGTGAGTTTCAAACTAGGGCACTATTTAAACAGGCAGATATTGTATACAATTTTGGTAACATCAAGAGAATAAAGAAGCTATACAAACCTACAACAGTTGCACACAAATTTCGACCTTACTTGCGTACACGTGCACTACTGAGTTTCAAAACAAACAAATGACAATCATCCATCTTCGCAGGCTAAACAACCTGTAAAGGACGGTTGATGAACCACGTCTCACACATGGTTGGCAAGTCTATAAACAAAAGAGGCTCGCCTCTGCAATCAACCAACGAGCTTACGAAGCGTAGCATCTATATACAAAAACCTTATAAAAAAAATGACCTATGTATGTTTAGCTATTAATCATTAGGCTGCGATTCCGTTTGAGATGCGCGAGTCAGCAAGGTGGTGAAGCTAAGCTTCGTCGTTTATGCCGCGTACACCGAAGGACTGGAACAATTTGCCTGCTGTGGTCTTCCCGTCCAATTATAATTTAGGTGTTTTCAAAGCTAGAGTGAATGGGCTCTTAATAAACTAGTGCGCCTCACTGATTACCATCAGGTGGGATCGCAGTCAAGCTCTGGTTTATATCAATTTAAAAAAAAAAAAACAGAATGTGTACCGTTCCACTAGAGCTAGAGCAGCAGCGTAGCTGTGGGAGTGAGAAGCGCAAAGAGAGCTTGGATGAGGCAAAGGGCTGGCAAGAAGGGCACAGTTAGCTATAACAATCCCAATTTTTTTTGTGATTTGGAAAAGAGGGCTATCTTTTACCGACTCCCACCTATGTTTTTCAGTTGGTCTTTGCGTTCAAGGGCCACGGTAACCCATTCAAATATTCCTGCAACCCTAGCTACTACTAGAGCTACGGTAAGCCAAGCTTTGAAAATCGAGCAATCCTATTGGTGGGAATCAGACACATCCACAGCTTAACACATCTCTAGTGGAACCATAGCCTTAAATGAGCTGATGATTGATATTGATCATAATAGACTCAGGAATGTGATGTAAATATGATCATTATACTTGTGATGTAATGCTATCTTATCTTGGTTTAATTTTAAATTCTGACGTCAGTAAACATTGCGTTGATCAAATGACGCAGAAGATTTAATTGAACTGTACCGGTTTCGCAAATGGTGAGCTATCGGAAGGATGTCCTTCTTATCGAAATAGGATAAACCATTGGATTTAAACGACTACGTTTAAATCCAATGTCAATGACTATTAACTAGCTTCTGTGAGTGGTTTTGCTCGCCCTATCTCACACAGTAATAAAGTAGCATCCCATTGGTGAAACAATTTTTCAAATCTAATCAGATTTCAACTACTGGACGTAGTTTATTCATTATAAACAAAAATACAAATCTTTAACTTCTTTCTAAGTATAGATGAAGATACTAGACAGAGTGTTGGTAATTACTTGTAAAAAAAAAGATGGTGGATAAACTGACGCAGCGCGCTTAAACTAAAGCATATCAAACACAGAAAGTCTACCTTCAAAGCCGGAGTGAAGAAACTCCTTCTGAGCACCCTTGTTTTCGTGATAGATCCAATCCATACAGCAAGGCCAAGACCAAGAACGAGCTCATTCATCTCTCTAGCTTTTTTTTGTTGGTGGGAAAATCATCCAATGACATCCCCCGCTTTTGGGCGGAGCTGGGCTTGTCAGACATTTACTGATTAAAAACCCACTCCTGTTCCTTCGTTTCCTTTCGTACCAGGGCCGAGTCTTCCTTTCAGAAGCAGACCCTTGGCTCCAGTAGGCTTCGACCCTGCTCTGCCCCTACAGTTTGCTGACATCTCTTTGAGGCGCACGTGGAACAAGTACGCGCCGTAGACGACTTGGGCTTGGTTCGGACGGTTACCGGAAGGCTCCGTCAGCGGTTAGCTTGGAGTCGGCATCCAGTCTAATGGAATGCAGCCTGAATACTCAAGTTGTACATGAAGCGACTGCCTCCACAACTGGGTTAATGAAGTGTAAAAAGGTCTCATTGTCCTATAAAAATCCTATAGTCCTATATACCACCAATAAATTCTTTGAATGAGACCTTTCAATATTAGAAGATACACCGACCTCATCTCGTTTTAATTGACGGAAAAATTGACGTTTAAAAATGTTTTTGAAAGCCTGTTTTCAAAATAAATATCATTATCATAATAAGAAATTCTCATAAATAACGATGTTATGATTCTGAAACGAAAACAAAAGCAAGACGACACACCCACAACGCAAAACAGTAAATATTATCGTGATCTATTTGTCCAATTTCGTGATGTTGTGACTTCGTGATTTGCGCCGTACACCTCATTGATGAAGACTAGTGCGCCGAAGGTCTATTACCTATGACGTTGGTTTCAGTAGTGACGTGCGGAGAAAGAAACCTCTTGAACATTTATGTTTGCCTAGTACATTAACATTTAGTTGCTCTTTTTAACCGACTTCTAAAAAAGGAGGAGGTTCTCAATTCGGATGTTTGTATTTTTTTTTTATGTTTGTTCGCGCATAACTCCGTCGCTTGCTAACCGATTTGAAAAATTATTTTTTTGTTAGAAAGGGTATACTTCCCAAATGGTCCCATAGTCACCAAGTCAGGATCTGATGATGGAATCTTAGCAAAATCGAGGGAACTCCTCAAATATTATAGGCAACTGCATAGTGATTTTGGTATTTTCATCGAGAACTTAAGCATTTACAGTCAAAAAGTAACATTTGATGAGGTGGAACCGATGAAGAAGATCAGAAATGGTCAACTGAACTTCATACTCGCATAGATATCACAATGAAGATGGTTAAGCGACTATGATAATACAAATAAATTAATGGTTCTGAATAGTTCCGGTGAAAATGGTATCATCAAAATGATCTGATGATGATGATGGAGCCAGAAGGTAGGCACTGGAACTCCGTCACTAATCAATGTAACCTAGCCGTGTTTGGGCTTATTAGAATTGTCATGAAACGCACTTTGGCTATAAGGTACTATCGAACTGATCTGATGATGGAGCCGGAAGGTGGAAGATAGACACAGGAACTTCATAATAAAACAATGTAACCTAGTAGTGTTTGGATTAATTGGAATTGTCATGAGAAATAGGCACTCTGTTTATAAGTGTATCCCAACTAAAAAGTGTGAAATAAAAAACTTTTTACAAAAAAAAGATAACCGACTTCACTAAAAAAAATACTAAAAGGATCAAAATAACTTTAATTTCGGAAGTCGGTGTTAAATAAGATACAAATAATACCGAGAAACACCGACTTCCGAAATTAAAGTTATTTTGATCCTTTTAGTATTTTTTTTAGTGAAGTCGGTTATCTTTTTTTTGTAAAAAGTTTTTTTTCTATAAGTGTTTTTAATGGAAGGTTATTCGTTTTAACTATGTAAATCAATGGAAATTGTTAGTAAATGTCTTGTTTATTTGTAATTGATTGGTTATGTTGAATCAAGTGTAATAAACGATGCCATGTAAGTTAATTTATTTCCACGGTTAATAAGACATAGGCACCTATGTATAGGTTGGGTGGCTCGCCGTTCGATCGTCCGGTAACCGTCCGGACCGGGCCCAAGCCGTCGACGGCGCGTACTGTTCCACGCGTGCCTCAAGGAGATGTCAGCAACCGTAGGGGCCCAGCAGGGTCGAAGCCTACTGGGGCCATGGGTTGTTGCGAAAGAGATCCCCGGGGCCCTGGAAAAATAGCAAAGAAGGAACAGGAGTGGTCTTTAGTCAGTAAAAGTCTGACGCTCCTCCCAAGACCGGGGGTTGTTATTAGATAATGTTCATGTTGTTTATATATTATAACAACAGTTCTATCGCATAAAAAAGCTTAAACTTTGACTTACTACTTATACTAAACCTGACGTATAATAAAAACCAAATATACTCAGGTATTGAAATACTTTTCCACATCACTGTCATCCGGAAAAATGCCCAGAAGACTGGTAGCACTTCCACGTTAAATGGCAATGCTAATTATTCGGCCGGAGAACGAGTTAGCCCTCTGCCTCCCTAGCCAAGTTACAACTGTTTCGTTTCTATTCAGAAAAAAATCAAAAAAGGAATAGGAGGCGTAGCCGACTCGAGGCGATCAACGAAAAGAGAATCGCAGTGTCGATCAGTCGGTTATCCTTGAAAAGGAGACGCGTGCTCGGAAACCATAACAGAAGCGTTTGACAGCAAACAGCTCAAAACTGTAGTTACCAATATGTGCACATTAATACAATCTTTCACATCGATCTTGACCGAGATAATTTACCTACATGAAGAGGCTCAGGTTGGTCTAGACAGCTTCAAAAATTTGACCCACAAACACCATTTCTTTTGCTCACATACTTTTATCAATTGACGCAATCTTGTGCAAGAGTATAATAACTTTAATACTTCGAAGAAACTTTATTTTTAGAACAGTAGCCTAAGAAACTGTCGTGACCTTCAAGTCGACCGAAATAGAGTATTGTTTACTTTGCAGTTACAGTGTGAATGTCCTACGGCGAACCGGGCGGTAACAGATATCAGCAGATTTTATCACTGAGTGAAATAGGCATATCCCTACGTGTCTATGTCGCCCTTATAATGAAAGGGACGACTTACTCACGATGCGGGCACAAAGAGATCCCCGGGGCCCTGGAAGAATGGCAAAAAAGGAACAAGAGTAGGTTTTTAGTCAGTAAAAGACTGACAATATCTCCCGCCCCGCACAAGAGTGGGAGATGTCATTAGATAATTTTCCCACCAGAAAAACAAAGTGTCTGAATTGACACTTTTATTTCAATATTTTTTATTGAGCATTTGGACACACTGTTGTTTAGTACAGTCAGATAAAAAGTTTTAAAATATAATGTACTTATGGAAAAAAAGCGGATTTAGGCGGCAACTTCGGGTAAAGTTTTTTTTTATCGGACTGTGCTAAATAGCTTCAATAAATTTGGTGGTGTCCAAATCGTCAGTCGAAAAAAATTGAACACTTTGTTTGAATATATTGTGTCCGAATCGTCAGTAAATGAAAGTGACACTCAACAATTGCAATTTGTGGGAAATTAACAAGAAAATCTTTAAAATATTTTATATAATTTCGGAAGTCGGTGTATCTATAACAGTTTTGTCTCTTCGTTATTTAACACTGACTTCCGAAATTAAAGTTATTTTGCACTTTTCAGTGTTTTTTATACATTGAAATCGGTTGTATTTTTTTTTGTAAAAAGTTTTTTATTTTACACTTTTTAGTTATGGTACCACTAAAAAGTACTCCTCAGCCAAACTTAAATACCTTATAGCCAGAGTGCATCTCATGACATTTCTAATAATCCCAAAGACGGTTCTGCTGTGATCCTATGAGAAGTTCTGTTCCATATCTTCGAAGTTCATGATCAGATCATAACAATATTTCTATGGGACCAACTCGGAAGCATAACCATTCAATCAAAAAACCAAAAAATCAAAATCGGTCCACAATTGACTGAACAATCGGTGAATCAGCCGAAAATAGAACCTCCTCCTTTTTGAAGTCGGTTAAAAATTGAATGTTCCCTTATTTTTTTTTTTTCTAAATTCGGTTCCTTTTCACTGCAGGGTGTCAGACGGGACATTTCAGGGTAAGCTTTTCAAAGCCAGTTTATTACAAAATCAAAAGTTACAAAAAAATTTAGTAAGTAGGTGTGTATTTCATTGTATGGGTGCGATATTTTATATTGTCACGCGGGTGAACCAGCTGGTACTGGCTGGTAGAGGCTAGAGTGAATAATAAATTGCAATGTGCGCATCAATTTGTTACTCTCCACTTACATATTTGTGGCCCCATTTATCTAGATATAACTCAATACGCAAATAACTGTTGTGTGTTTTTCGCTTCGCTTCTTCCTTTTATCATAAGAAAGCGGTAAAATGGGTCTAGTTTTAGAACTCGTATTGTTTTGCGTGGATTCTTCTTTAGTTTATCTTGATATCCTTGTCTCATGTTATATGGGTATGGCGCAACACGTTGTCTTCTTCACTTGACCCTTGTCAACTAAAACACTACCATTCACTCCCTTTTCTTTCTTAACATTCCTCATACTCATACAATTTCACCTTTTTTGTCAATCCATATTAATTTATTCATCACAGGAGGTTGTACATGTATTTCTCCTCATCACCTTTTAAGAAGAATATTCTAAACAACAGTTTCCGTTTTTGCAGGATTCTTTCTTTAATTCTTTATTGTACACAAAAACATAACATAATATATTGAGATACAGACAGTTCATGTACAAAGGCCAGCTTAACTCAGCAATGAGTGGAATTGGATTTCACTTATGGGATTCCTTTCAGAATCAGACCCTTGGCCCCAGTAGGCTGCGACCCTGCTGGGCTCCTACAGTTGCTGACATCTCCTTGAGGCGCGCGTGGAACAGTACGCGTCATTGACGACTTGGGTTCGGTCCGGACGGTTACCGGATGGTCGGACGGCGAGCTACCCGTTGCTCCTATCGCCCCCACGAGGACACGGCGTTGCTCTGCCCAAGCGGGGCACGCCTCCATCGTGGGCTCCACCGTGGCCTCCGGGCGGTCCACACAATGGTAACACCCAGGCTTTTCTTCCGCACGAATCCGGTGCAGGAACCTCCCGAACTAACCATGCCTGCGTCATGCGGAAGGTAAGGACACCGTGAGGTCTTCTCAGCCACGCCTCAAAGAGGGGACTTACCGCCATAACTATGGCGTGCCCATCCACCGCCCTGGGTTGACTGGTAAAGATAGAGAATGCCTATAGCATTCATTCTGCCTTTAGACCTTCAGTTGCATGAAAACTAAATAAAATCTCGTACAATATTCCGTATTTTCTAATAACTGTTCTAGTGACATTAGTTATTATCTGTATACTGACGTCAGTCTCACTGAGGTACAGTTCATTTACAATTACAATTATCTAATAGCGTCACATGTTTCTATGATTTATTTCAAACTTAAGTAAAGGTATTACTTATTCTGTGGTAATGGCTGTTCAATTGTGTTGTGTAGCGAACGTGTAGCGTTTACCGTATTTTTTTTTAGGTGGCAAAATCATCTAATGACAAATCCCGCTCTTGGGAGCGGGAGATAGTGTCAGACTTTTACTGACTAAAAATCCACTCCTGTTCCTTCTTTGCCTTCGTCCCAGGGCCCCGGGTCTCACTTTCACACTACCCATGGCCCCAGTAGGCTTCGACCTTGCTGGGCCCGTCGCGCCGTCGACGACTTAGGCTCGGTCCGGACGGTTACCGGACGGTCGGACGGCAAACTACCCATTGCTCGCCGTCCGCAAGCCTGCGCCTACGGTGGCCGGAAATCGTAAGTATTTCCATGTAGTCTTAGATTTATTTATGTACTATTTTAAGTACTGCAGTAGGTCTATTCCCGGCTATCGTAGACGCGGGCCAGCTCACCGTCCACTAAAGACCAAGCGGGTTTTTTTTTAGGTGGGAAATCAACTAATGACGTGTCCCGCCCTTGGGCAGGGCTGGAAAGCGTGTCAGACTTTTACTGACTAAAACCCGGCCCAGTTCCTTCTTTGCCTTCATTCCAGGGCCCCAGGGTTCTCTTTCGCATCACCCATGGTCCCAGAAGGTTTCGACCATGCAGGGCCCCTACGGTTGCTGAACACTACGCGCCGTCGACGACTTGGACTCGGTCCGGACGGTTACCGAACAGTCAGATGGTGAGCGCCATTGCTCGCCGTCCATCGGGATCCCGGCGGCATGCCCGGGTTAACACCGTTTTGTTTCAAGCTCGCCATAAAGAGCTGCCCATAACATTGATAGATCCACGCCATGCTTGCCATGATTTGTTCCTAGAACGACATTCGTTCTAGGAACAAATCAGCCCCCCTAGCCAAGTCACAACCGTTTCGTTTCGTTAATCGCCTCGAGTCGGCCACGCCTCCTATTCCTTTGCTCTAACTACGTGACTGAGCGTTAAGATGACGTCAGAACCATGCTTTCGCTGAGTGCACTTAGAAAATATTTCGTCGTTTGGAAATTGAAGCACTTTCGAGACGTCTTCACAGTGACTAGACTAAGAGTGACTGAGTGAGTGACTAGTGTATATACCTCCATGGTCTCCCCAGATACAATGCTGAAAGAAGCGGCATCCCTGATCCTGAAGCACACGGCAACGTCCCGCAGGCACCTGACTCCCGAGCTGGCCCTGCGGCTGATCACCCCTGACTGCCCACTGTGGAGGGCCACGGAGGAGCAGACGCCGTTCAAGGACCCCTTCTGGGCGTTCTACTGGCCCGGGGGACAGGCCACTGCGAGGTATAAAAATATTTTTATTTTAAAGCGTTTAGTCCTTTGAACATCTGGCCGGAATTAAATGCACACATAATATATATGCATTTAATTCCGGCCAGCTGCTCCCAGATAGAGCCCCGCTGACCTTTAAATCCATTTTCTTTTCGAAATATTGATCGATTTACATGTGCTATGTTTTGTACATTCTGAAGAATACTTAAAACCAACATATTTCTAAAGATCAAAGCCGTTTGCTTGAATATTTTTTAGCTGGTTTTCCCTACTCCTTTTATAAGAAAATAAGCGAAAAAATACAATACTGTTAAAATATTTTTTTTGGCAAAAGTATTAGTCTTACAAAAAAATCATATATTGATAATGGTGTACATGAATCTATAATAAACATTTATTTTTTTCAAACCCATTGACGTAGCCGTTACCGAGGAGTAGGCTTCAGAAACTCACTGTTTTACGGCACTGCTCGGGAGTTAGGGCCTTAACGACCTCCCCTGGCTTCGCAGAATTTAGTTTGTCCATAGTAATCCAATCGACAGATGCGTGTGAGGATTCTAGGTATGGATGCATGATCGGGATGTGCTAAGGATGGATGCTAAGGTCTTGCATGTGTGAGCTGCGCAATTGTAGGAATACACGGGAATCCGATGAATGCGAGACGCAAGGACCGGTCATTGTGGCAACACTTGAGCTCTCCCAATTGTCACCACAATGACCGGTCCTTACGACATAGGCCTCTGCCTATGTCGTCGGACGTCTTCCATATCCAATCGTCTTAGACATCCGCAGGAGAACCAAGGTTACCGACATAGTACGAAGAATCGCCAAACTTAAGAGGCAATGGGCAAAGCACATTGCTCGCAGAACAGATGGCCGTTGGGGCCGAAAGATTCTGGAATGGCGACCCCCTACAAAAAACTTACCTGTGTTTTTTCAGTTGCCCTTTGCATTCTAGGGTCGCAGTAACTCTTTCTAATAAAAACAACAAAAAGAATTCTCGCTCGGCATAAAAATCTTAGTTACCTACCAATTTTTTGGCTGAGGAAAATCTTCGCGCTGTTACCGAGAATAACAAATATCCCTACTAACTTTTGCCCGCGGCTTCACCCACATACATAAAATATTGCCTATGTCACTCAGGAGTACACACACAAAGCAGTTTTCTATCGTTGAAAAAATTATCGCAATCAGACCAGTTCTTTCAGAGATTATCTCTTACAAACAAAAGAAAACAAACTTTACCTATATATAATATTAGAGTAGATTTAAAATAGTTCTATATGCTCACATTGCTCTGAAACGTAGTAGACAAAATGTTTTATTTTAAGGACTACAACGACTAATCGTTAGGAGGGGGGAACGCAGTGTTGGAAGGCCTCCCACAAGGTGGACCGACGACCTGGTTGAGAGTCGCGGGAGTGCGGTGGATGCGAGACGCACAGGATCGGTCATTGTGGCGTCGCTTGGGAGAGGCCTATGTCCAACAGTGGACGTCTTTCGGCTGAAATGATGATGATGATGATGATGATGATGATGATGATGATGATGATGATGATGATGATGATGATGATGATGATGATGACGATGATGACGATGATGATGATGATGATGATGATGATGAACAAGTAATCGTAAGGTTTATAATGCGCAAAAATCGATAGTGCTTCATATTTGCAAGTATTGTGTCTGCGCGACATGCGAAAGCTACTAACTAGTGTTTTATGTGTTAAAATTTAACATCTTTTCATTGAATTCTAGTAAAAAGTCTATATTTATCTAAGGTTGTTGTTGAGGAAAATAATTGCGCAATTTCTGAACATTACACATGAAAATAGATCTCCGTCATTGAGTCTGATATTTCGCTGAAAACAGTTATTTCGTAAACATGTTACAATTTTCTCTCCCTGACCTATTTACAGGTTTTAGACCTGTAAATAGGTCAGGGAGAGAAAAGGCTAATGTTTTCTTTACTATTATTTATAGTTTTTAAGAATTCTGTTACTAAATTTTTTAGGCCTAGTTGCAATTAATAAACTACAATTATTATTATATATCCACTAACATTAAAAAAAGCAAAAAAGCTGAAAGTAAATTTTCCTTTAAGAATAAAATTCGGAACTACTCCTTGAAGTCCTCTCTCTTCGTCAGAATTATTATTAAGTTCTCTTAATGATTTGATATTTTTCGTAGTATTTATTAGTTTATAATTTTAGCATTTATATGTATTTTATTTATTATTATAAATAACTTGTTTTTATTTTATTCTTTCTGTTTGAAGTATCTGTTATTTGTTGATTGTGCAAGCCTACCACAGTGTTGTCTTTTTTAACCCAAAGGTTGACTGGCAGAGAATGCCTTGTTGCATTAAGTCCGCCTATGTACCACTACTGTACATGAAGTAAATAAATATTATAAAGAGGTAAAGTTTATTATTTTGTTTTTTTTGTTTGTAGGAGGTAATCTCTGAAATTACCAGTCTGATTGTTAAAATGTTTTCACCGATAGAAAGCTGCTTTATTCCTAAGTGCCATAGGCTATATTTTATGTACGCGGGTGAAGCTGCGGCCAAAAGCTAGTATTATACATAAGAGTATACATATATATCTGGTGGTCCATTTACTTTAATTCTTTTGGATTTTGATGAAACTTGGCATGCTGTTGTCTCGGCAAGGTATAGACAATTAATATATAATAATAAAACTGGTCGCGTTTGATTTTTTTTATATAGCCATGTAAATAGCTGTAACATAAGTCTAAAACTTTGAAAGTAAATTAAAAAATAAACTAGATAGCTTATGTCACTAATATTAAATTTAAAAGTACTCTAATACAATACACATCTAAATAAAATTTAAATTCAGAGTTTACGCCTTGTATATTTTTTTAAATTTGTATTTGAATGAAAAATTTGGGCCTTATTTTCATAAAACAATAAAAAGTCGATGAAAAAAATCCACAGGGCATGAGAAGTGTTTAGGGGTCTGAAAGGATAGCAGATAACCCCTCCCGTCAACCATTCCAATTTGGCACTCGACGCACAAAACACCCTTTAAATAGTTTTCAGAATAATAAGTCAATTAGGTCTGACAGAATTTAATTAATAAAATATATTTTTGATTTTATTTATGTAATTATTTAAGCTTAGCTCATAAAAAAGTGCTATAAAACAGCCCAGGACAGCGAAAAAATAAAAAATACGAAAAGAATGAGTCACAGTAACATTATCCTGGCTGAAACTCCTGGGTCCTCGGTGACTCACGGTTTGCGGTCCTTTTCAAGAAGCATTCTATCCCGCTCTAGCTTGCCTCCTAAATTCACAAGGATGAAATGAGTCAGGTAGAGGGGAAGTTGTGGGGGGTCAATGGGAGGCTCGACCCGTACAGTTTCAGGCTTATAGTTTCCAAGAAATATGAGGATGAGTCATGCTTGAACTGATGTATGTTTGGGTTTCGATTGAAGCGCTTGTTGTTTAGATAGCGGTCCAGCTGACCTGCAACTTAGACTGAAAACTTTTACCAGCTTATTTCAATATTCATTAAATCAATTTATGTATGTATTTCACTAATAATGTTTTAAATTCTGGAAGGTAAAGCTAAAGCCGGGCCTCTAGCTAGACAAGGGGGGATTCAAACCCAGTCAGGCGCATTACTTTGTGTAACTTATTTTCATCACCACTGCTCTCAAAACGGTAAAGGAAAACATCGTGAGGAATCCGGCATGTTCAAGAACCAAAAATTCGAATACATGAGACATCCACCAACCCGCACTGGGCTCGCGTGGTGGATTCCCTCTCCTAGAGAGGAGGCCTGAGTCCCAGCAGTGGGAACATTATAAGACTGATTATGCTATACGAATATTTAGAGAAAGAAATAAGAAGATACCACACACACTCTTGTCTTGTGGTAGTATTAGGTTTCTACTATAGTACCACTAAATTATTTTCCTTGACTGCTATGGCAACAAATAATCTTGTAAGGAAAAACCTGGGGTCAAAAGATTCTTGCGTTACTTACGTTTATCATCATAACCATTTCAGCCGTTAGACGTTCACTGTTGGATATAGGCCTCCCCCAAGTGTCGCCACAATGACCCGTCCTATGCGTCTCGCATCCATCGGATTTCTGCGACCTTCACCAGGGCTTCGGTCCATCTTGTGGGAAGCCTTCTATTGCTGTATCTTCCGGTAAGTGTGGTGTCACCACTCCAGAAACTTTCGGCCCCAGCGACAATCTGTTCTACGAGTAATGTGAATTGTGATCTGCCCACTGCCACTTTAGTATGGCGATTCTTCGGGCTATGTCGGTAACCTTGGTTCTCCTGATATCTTCATTCCTGATGCGATCACGTAAGGAAGAACAGCTCTATCCATTGCCCTTTGTGTGACTTTAAGCTTTTTCAATAAAAAAAAAACAAATATTTTATTTCATACAGGCCTACACTATTCTAATTGGGCCCGGCGCCCATTATTGGCATCGGCAAGGAAAAGGATCCTTCGGCATCCCTTGAAAGATCCTTCGGCATCCCTACAGGCGAGCGCACACTGTCGGAAACTATGCCTTGGCCTGCATGTAGGGTTGCCGAAACATCCTTTTCCTAGCCGATGCCAATAATGGGCGCCGGGCCTTAGTCGTTTCTTATGTAGATGAACCGGCAAGAAACTCAATGGCAAATATAAAAAAAAAAAGATTTTACAATATCTCCATGTTACAATATCAATAGGTACTTACATGAAAACAGTGTATACCAATCAATATTTTACCCAAAAGCACGATAAAAATAATAAACAATAAATCGAAATAGAAAACAATCTATGAAGCCACGGAAGAGTGTTCTCACAATCACATTATAAAAAAGGCTATAAAACAATTTAAAAAAAACACATCAATAAGTGCCAACAATATGCCAATGTTTCTGGTATTCCCCTGATCTTAAGTGGCACTAATAAAAAAAATATTACAACAATCTCCCTTCTTCTAATAACACAATTTTTTTTATGTCAATACGAACCAATTGCAAAAGTAAACATAATTCATTGCCCACAATCGACGCACAGGAAAACACGATAAGATCAAAACCCCAGCTATAAAAAATTAATGCATTATTTATAGAGGCAACACTGCGGTGCGCGGGAGTTCACCTCGCGTCGGTACTGTGCCACATTTATAGTAGTACGGGGGAATTACGCACAGTTGAATAAACTGAGCCAAGGAATGTTGATAAATAATTGTAAGAAATGTAGAATAAATATTATCCTTATCGTGGCCTTCTCGAGACTTGTAATACAGTCAAACGGGGTAAATAGGAACGCAGGGGTAAATAGGAACAAAACTTTGGTTAGGTTTCACATTGATATATTTATATAATTGATTTCTATCAAAGCATCCGTTTTTATTACAATTAGTGAACAAATAGGAGTACTTAGGTGCTGAGAAAAATTGTTAATTAACGCGAAGATCCCCTTCAAACTTTTGTTCCTATTCACCACTGCGTTCCTATTTACCCCGTTTGACTGTAAGTTTTTTTTGAGAGTGTATGCAACCAAATGTTTAATTGAATCACAAATTCTGTGCTCACATAGGAGAAATTTTATCCTGAATAATAATCCTATCGATTAGTATAGGTAATAAAATAGGGTGTTTTTTTTTTTAAATTTTAGTTGGTTCCAGTCCCGGGCTAGGCAAGCGAGTTTTTGAAAATCTTTGAATGCAGTTTTGTTTCTTTTTAAAAATGAAGGAATGTCTCCTAAGCCAACTTAAGGATTTAAGGGCCCAGACCCAGGCCCGACTTATTTTTCCGACTGAAAAGTTGAAGGGGAATCGTTTGTCTTGGTATGGTCATGTAAAGAGGAGAGATGAAACACATGTTACTAAAAGAGTTATGAGTTTACATGTGGATGGGTGGAGAGGGAGAGGGAGGCCAAAGAAAAGATGGATGGATTGTGTGAACAGTGATATGAAAGAAAGGGAAGTTAGTGATAGTATGACGGCTGGCAGGATAGAATGGAAGAAAAAAACGTGTTGCGCCGACCCCAAATAAGATGGGACAAGGGCAGGAAGATGATGATTTATAAGTGTAAATGAACCAAGCATGCCCTGGGATGTCTGTATGCAAAGGATGACTAATTACTCGGTACTTAGTAACTACGTCTAAAGAACAAGTCGTTATTTATTTGCTTTTGACCCTACATCCTGCGGCGTGGGTAATTTCTCCGGGGACTTTCCGTTGTTAGCCTTGTGAGAAGGGGAATACTGTACATGTGAGAACATTATTTTTTGTAGTAGTTGAGACACTGTACCAGGGATGGCGAACCTTTGGCACGCGTGTCAGTAGTGATTCCAGTGGCAGATGAAGCAAGAGTAGCAACGGCCCGGCGCATTCCAGGGCGGTGCCCCTGGAATGCGCGTTCGACAATCCTACAAAAAAAAATCTAGTCAAAGTATATACATATATATTTTTTTTTTTAGGTGGGAAAATCATCTAATGACAAATCCCACACTTGGGCGGAGCGGGAGATAGTGTCAGACTTTTACTGACTAAAAACCCACTCCTGTTCCTTCTTTGGCTTCATCCCGGGGCCCCGGGATTCGCTTTCACACTACCCGTGGATGTACATATATTTTGAAATACAAATACAGCTGATTTCATTGAATAAGATAGCCAATTTACTTCTGACTTTCCCCCAAGTAAAATCCCCATTTTCGTACTTTTCACGTACTTAACCCAATCTTGAAAATCCATGAGGTAATCGGTGTCCATTGTAATTTACATATACACACAAAATATGCAATTTGACTAGTACCCTGAAATACCCTATTGAGATCAAATTTGCTACAGGCCTCGTGCTGGCTTCATCCGCCACTGGGTGGCACACAACCTTATAAATCGGGCACGCCATTGTTAAACATTTAGCATCCAGATAATTTGCAACAGGAAATCATATTATTTTTTATTTTTAGTTAGGCCTAGACAAGATCCTTCAGCAGTACGTCATGACTGCTTTTTTATATTATTTTGTGTTTGATAGCACGATTACCAGTAAAGGTTCACTACTCCTGCACTGTACTTTGCGGGGAAGACCAACGAATTTAGGTCACTGATACAGTTAACTCTTTTTATTATTATTTTTGATAGGCTCCTGACCGACGATAGAGCACGCTTGCATAAAAGTAACATAGTCACTTTTGACTTAAATATCCCCAAGTTGTAGCTATCAATATATGGAAATACAGAGTCCAGCAAAGAGTTCCACTCCTTAGCTGTACGCACAATGAATGTGTTCCCAAAACGTTTTGTGTGTATAGGTGGAATGTCCACCACGTATTGGTGGCGCCGTACGACTGATGGTCCTATGATGGAACGGTTGGAATCCAACGCTCACTTACTAAAATGCAACCGGTAGAAAGCCGACAGGCTAGGCGACACCACCGACACTAAGTACAACACAGGTCACGGCAGGTCATTGCGAGCCTTAAGTGTCAGCGCACAGCTGGATGCGGGAGCAAAACAACCCCTCAGTCGCTTGGATGGCCCGGTGACTATGTATTTGTGCGGTCAACCAGGTAACATAACATGCTTATAACTTTGAGATTTTTCATGATACAGTAATGAAATTTTGTACATAGATGCATTACATAAAAATACTAGACATGTGTTTCACCAATACTAAAAAAAAATGTTGTATTAAATAAAATTAATAATCTACATAGAATTCTACAGTTAACTGATAACTAGTGATTTCATGTAATATGGACTTTGAACACGACAGCTTTTCGTTTGACATTTATAGATTACTATGCCATGAATCATACATATACATTTCTATGTCAATTACCTTTCCTGGTAAACATAATTCGATATGATTATGTGGCGTCAGCATTATTGTACTTTTACTACCTACATAATAATATATTGATTGACCTGTTGGTCTAGTAGTTAGTGGCCCTGACTGCTATACCGGAGGTCGTGGGTTCGATTCCCACCCAGGACAAATGTTTGTGTGATGAGCATGATAATTTGTTCTGTATCTGGGTGTAATTTATCTATATTACGTATGTATTAAGAAATATTGAAGTATGTTTATCAGTTGTCTAGTACTCATAACACAAGCTCTGCTTAGCTTGAGACTAGACGGCGTTGTGTGATAGTTGTGGAATATTATTATTATTATTTATTCACGATAAGCTCATTGATTGATTTTATAATTTTATTAATGATTTTGATTATAATTAAATTGAATAATTGATTCGGTTTAAACAAATTGGAATTTTAAAACTAACATCATAAGGATCACTGTTGTCCGAATTAAATCAATTTTATTTTTTACTAGTTTTATTTATTATTGAGCCCTGGCACTCGTAGTCAAAACACAAATTGAATCTTAGCTTATGTATTTGTGTATTGTGATAATAAATAAATTATTATTATTCTAATTAACAATAGAGCTGTGATGACTCATTTAAATTAATTTAGATTGCCAAGGGGTTTGGCTGGAGAACCGCGACGCCAGTATAGGTGGATAGGCCCTTAAAAGATAGAAAAAAATTTTGCTGCACACTATTAGTGACTTTAATTTTTTTTTAAATTGTGTCAATGGTTATTGATTAATAATTTTTATTATGTAAAGGATTACTCGCATTGAAAAAAGAAATTAATGTAGAATAGAATATAATAGAATAGAATAAACTTTATTGTACACCAAAATAGTAACAAAAACTTTTACATTAACTTAAATCTATGGGTACAAAGGGACTCAGGCCTCCTCTCTAGGAGAAGGAATGGGCCGTATCCACCACGCGGGCCCAGTGCGGGTTGGCGGATGTCACATGTCGTCGAATTTTTGGTTCTACGACATGCCGGTTTCCTCACGATGTTTTCCTTCACCGTTTTGAGAGCAGTGGTGATGAAATAAATTACACAAAGTAACGCGACTGGCTGGGTTTGAACCCGCGACCTACAAACTCGTAAGTCGGGGCTGTTACCACTCGGCCACCACTGCTCATAACAACGAAATTAGATCTATAAATAATATATGTCAAATGTCAGTAAAACCCACGATTTTTCATTGACAACAAAGATATTTGGAAAATTACGCATAATTTTCTCCTGGACCAAGAAAAACCCAGCATTTTATCTCAAGAGAACTTCCTCGTATCTTATTCATATTTGTTTCTGTACCATTGATTGACGTTATCGTAGAGAAAACCGGTATTTTGTATGCATTTTTCGTAATGGCATTCCAATAATCTGCATTAAAAAATGAATCTTATATTCAAACTCATAAAAGTTATTTAATTTTATGTTTGTGAAACATTTAAGCCGTTAATTTATAGTTTAAAAACCAGCTCGTTATGCTAACTACAACCTTATTACTATAGAGTTAAAGATTGCTATAAAGACATCGTTTTGGACAACAGTGACTCATGCAAAGGGTTTTTCTGATCTATTCATAGTGCAGACACTGCCTGCATTTTTTTTAGGAATCTCATTCTAATGAGCTTTAATGAGGTTTGAACGGAAAAAAAGTAACTTTTGTATTCTTTAAAGTTTTTTACGGCTACAATAAAATTAGGTTAATATATGCCCATATTAAGACAGGTAAATACATAGTCACAATATCCTTCAGATGTTCGCATTAATATTATTATAAATGTGAAAGTATGTGTGTATATTTGTTACTTTTTCACGCTCGAACAGCTGAACGGATTTGAATGAAATTTGCATACGGGTAGACCAAGTGTATAATATCCCAAATGAAATTCCAAATACCTGATTGAACATCAATTGATCGACCACTATTAATCGAATATCTAAATACTCGAACTTTCATAATATCGAATTGTTAATAAATCGAACGTTCATCGTATATTAAAATTCGAAATATGTATATACTGAATACTTTTATATAGAATACAAGAAAAACACAAATATTTACTAATAAAACACAATTTAATATTTAATTATTATCTTTAATAGATACTTACATTTATAAATGTTGTGTTAATTCTAATTGCTTGGAGAAATTCTAATAAATCCATGTGGTTTTTACGTACACACTTCACTCTTGTGATCAATTTGTATGTTTATTTGAAATGTTTCAAATCTCACTTTTTGTTAATCAAACTAATTTTTTTGTCTCAAATATACTTGCGCAGCTTTCACAGTGGTACTGTTACAGATAATTTTATTATAATGTAAGTACAGGTCTTACAGCACAATAAACACACACACACACTCGTATTTTACCTGGCTTGAAACAGTTGTCCTACATGAAAAGCACCAGGGCTCTCCTGGGTCGAGACCCACTCGAAATCACGTTGAATAACAATGTCAAAACTCAAAAAACTATAAGTATCATGTCATAAAATAAAATAGCCCTAGTTATATATTTTAAGCCTGACTCTCATTAGAAATCAAAATCATTTACTTTTTAGAAAACACTACCTTGAATGTTTTCTTTTGTAAAAGAATAATATACAAGACCATATTTCGAAAAAAATTATGGTACATATTGTGTCACAAATAGACAAAGTAACTATTGAGTTCTTTCAAATACGCTTTATTACTGTCTTGTTTTTTTAATTGCAAATATTTAACAATGTTAAAAATACAATTGAAATATTTTGTTAGTCTCACTGGCCCTGTGGCTCAAAACGACAAACAATAACACGTTATCCAACCGAGGTAAAATATTCAAAAAAACTCGACTATAGATACGACCGAAAGGAAGAAAGCCCATTGATAAATTAAACCGCATTGCACGTGGAAAAGAGACAGAATTACACTTCCATACGTTCGAGCGAGATAGCACAACATAGCCAATTTGAATAGAGTGAGGTAGCAATATTATTCCAGGTTAAAAGACAAGGATAGGGCATGATGAGTCATGAGGAAGAATTTTTCAGGATAGTTCTGCGGTGAGTCATATTTCGGAGTACGGTATTGTTATTGTGATAGTGAAAGTGGGATCAGTTTAACTTGTCTATGATAAGTATAATTGTTACTGTCTACTACCATAGATAATACACAGAGAGTTGTTTTTTTTTTTTTAATGAATTTCAGTGGCTGTTTTAATACTTCGCAAATTGATTCATAGATCATATTGTGATATAAAATTGGTGTAGTTTTGAATCTCAAGTCAATTGGAGCATGTTTTAACCCCTCGGGAAAAACAAAGATATAAAAACCAAAATTTTTGGCTAAAAAAAATTGTACAAACGTGTATACAAAACGACAATTAAGCGTTTTGCAAGGTTATTCAAGTTGTACAGACGTATGTACAATCGGCCTTCGAGGTGTTAAAATTGAAACAGGCGCCATTTCGGTAAAATTAAGCTGAAAATTGTATTATACTATGATGGACTACCTCAGAAAGATGTTGCGCGGAAACCTCAGCTGAATCAGCATGAGATGAAAGCCGAAGGTTCATCGGAGTAGAGCTGAAGTACGTAGAAAATGTATAGGTCAATATAATATGTAATGTATTTTGTTTTCGTTTCGTTTTTAAAATAACATAAACTACATATACAACGCAAGTTATACTTACATTGTATAGTTTACATCGCTGTCATATTTATAAACTAACGATCGCTCGATCGCCAAAAATAACCTCTACGGTCCGGACCAAGCGTTTCGCCTCATCGTTTATGCCGCGTACATCGAGGGATTGGAACAATTGCTCCGGTCTTCCCGTCCAACTATAATTTAGGTGTTTTCAAAGCTAGAGTGAATAGACTGATAAATAAACTAGTGTGCCTCACCATCAACGATTGCATCTCTACTTATCATCAGGTGGGATCGCAGTACTAATTGCTGGGCGTCAGACACCCAGCGCTGGTTTTCAGTTAGCACCCTGTAGTGCTTAAATGTTTAATTTTTGACACAGAAAAACTAAACACAGTTTTTACAGTATTTGGAAGCTAACCTTCACATTATCTCGTAAAAGACAGTCTACGTCATGCATACGTATAATCTACTTTCAGAAATAAACTAATGACAAACCTATATCTTTACTAATTATCAATCAACGTCTATTAATACTTAAATAACACCTTTACTTGGAACCAGAAACTATTCACAAGATAAAGTTTTCCTCGTTCCCATCGACAAGTGTATCACGACGTCTCACGATGTACTCACACGTGCAACTCTTTGAACCGCGTGTTCCTCAACTATTTACTATTAAAAAGCTCGCGCTTGACTACTATCTCACCTGGGTAAGCAATAATGTGGTCACTCAGCAAATGTTACTTTCATCATCATCATTTCAGCCGAAAGAAGTCCACTGTTGGACATAGGCCTCCCCCAAGCGACGCCACAACGACCGATCTTGTGCGTCTCGCTTCCACCGCACTCCCGCGTCTCTCACCAGGTCGTCGGTCCACCTTCTGGGAGGCCTTCCAACGCTGCGTTTTCCGCCACTCTAGAACCTTTCGGCCCCATCGACCATTCGTTCTACGAGCAATATGCCCTGCCCACTGCCACTTTAATTTGGCGATTCTTCGGGCTGAATGTTACTTTACTTAAATGAGACTACTTCGGTCCTGAACAAACATTATATTGAAACAGATGACAAAGACTGTCTTACACAAAAGTTAGTTAAAAACGGAACGAATAATGTGGCTATATTTGTGGGGAACACTGTTTGCTCTAACATTTCCATTGCACTTGATGCTGGAGGTTATCGGTTCTCGTCTGGGAACAGGGTGGCGCAGCACGAGTAATTGAACACCGTCATCGCGGCGACCACCATGCCGATCCCGTGACGTTACCCAGCACTCCAACGTCGTAGCTGACTGTGATGCCAATCCGGTGACATCACCCTTACACAGCACAGCGATCACCAATACTCTTGACTTAAATGATCCCCAGGTTGTAACTATCAGGAAACACAGACTCCGACAGGGAAATCCACTCCTTAGCTGTACGCATAATGAATGTGTTCCCAAAACGTTTTGTATGTATGGGTGGGATGACCACTATGGACCTAGTACGTAGGAATTTGCCTACGTCTTCCCCCCTAGCCAAGTTACAACCGTTTCGTTTCGATTCTCTTTTTGTTGATCGTCTCGAATCGACCACGCCTCCTATTCCTTTGTTCTGACCACATGACTGAGCGTTGAGATGGATTTCTTTCAAAGAAATCGGAGGCGTGGCTGACTCGAGGCGATTGAAGAAAAGAGAATCGAAACGAAACGGTGGTAACTTGGCTAGGGGGGCTGGTCATCTGATGATGGAACGGATTTGACGGAATTAAGTTATACAATACCGACGTACACTCCCCAAAATGCAACCGAGAGGCTAGCAACTCCGCGTGTATGTTTGATACGTCTTCACACTTGAACGGCTCAACGGGTTTCAATGAAATGTGGCACATGGGTAGACCATGACATGGAATAGCACAAAGAATACTTACTTTTTATCCGGGGATAATTTTCTAGTTTCAAGCGGGTGAAGACACTGGCTGAAGCTATAGTCAATAATAGTAATCTAGGAGCATACTACGAACTGGATGAGTAACCAGATTAGATAAGATAGACTATTTGCGTCTATTATATCTGATATTAGTGATACCAATACTTATCTTGGCTACCACATTACGAAACTACGATAGGATTTGGAATTGGAGTACCGATTTAGACATTTTAAAAGGATTGATAATAAACTGCTAGGTAGATGTATTCGTCTTCAACAATGGCAATACAGGGTGGCAAATAAAACATTGACATTTCAAATAGTAAAAGTAACCCCCCCCCCCCCGGGTTGCTTTTCATCTAACCCATGGTCCCCAGGAGGCTCCGGTCCCTACGATTTGCTGGCCATGGAAAGCAAGGCAAAGAAGGAACAAACAAGTGGGTTTTAGTCAGTAAAAGTCTGACAAGGGGCTCCCGCTCCGCCCAAGGGAGGGAGATGTCATTAGATGATTTTCCAACAAAAAAAATATATAAAAGTATCATAAGTAATGGATGAGCGGTGGTGGCCGAGTGGTAACGGCCCCGACTTGCGAGTTGTAGGTCGCGGGTTCAAACCCAGCCAGGCGCATTATTTTGTTTAATTTGTTTCATCACCACTGCTCTCAAAACGGTGAAGGAAAACATCGTGAGGAAACGGCATGTCCTAGAACCAAAAATTCGAAGCCATGTGACATCCACCAACCCGCACTGGGCCCGCTTGGTGGATTACGGCCCATTCCCTCTCCTAGAGAGACGAGGCCTGAGTCCCAGCAGTGGGAACATTATAAGGCCGACTATGCTATGCTATGATAAGTAATGGGCTAGATGGCTTCTGCCTGCGTCTTTACCCGCTTGAAAATAAGTAGGGCTCTCCATACAAACTTTGGGCGGTGAAGAGGGTTTTTAGCACATGCCTACGTCATAATAACTATCTTTTTTTTTGAGGTGGGATTCATCAAATTTCTTCTCCCGCTCTAGGATGGAACAAGAGGGAGTGTCAGACTTTACTGAATAACACCCAGTATTCCTTCGACAACTCCTTCGAACAATTCGCAGTCCTGGCATGCATCGCCACTACTGAGCCCGTTCAGATTTCCCACCGGTATCTTAAACGGGTCCAAGCTACCGGCTGTCAGGACTCCAGAGAAAGGAATCTAACATAACCTAACTATACGAGCCGTGGCTAGGAGTACCGCTTTCTCCAGCTGCCTAACGATAGACTCGTAGCTATTAAGCCATTGCCTAACACGACTATCGGTACTATGATCGCTGACTCCACATCCCACATGTCGACAATCTCGCGAACTAAGTCAAGATACGTAGGCGCGGGCTTGCGGACGGCGAGCAATGGGTGGTTCGCCGCCCGACCGTCCGGTAACCGTCCGGACCGAGCCCAAGTCGTCGACGGCGCGCCTCAAGCGCGCACCTCAAGGAGATGTCAGCAACTGTAGGGGACCAGCAGGGTCGAAGCCTACTTGGGCCAAGGGTCTGATTCTGGAAGGAAGACTCGGCCCCGGTACGAAAGGCAACGAGAGAACAGGAGTGGGTTTTTAGTCAGTAAAAGTCTGACACTATCTCCCGCCCCGCCCAAGAGCGGGGGAATCCGGGGGATGTCATAAGCTGATTTTCCCACCTGAAAAAAAAAAAGTCAAGATACTTGATTTGCTTATCTTCCTCAGCTTTCACAAGTTTCTCGTGTTGAACATTCATTGCACGACTCACGATTCTGTCATCTACCACTACATCGGGCTTATTGGCTATAGTCCTGTCAGTGATTGGCCGATCCCAATAGGTACAAAGTGATATGGGCATTATCAAGAACTGGGTCGGGCACATACTTATTGTAGTTCGGCACTTCCAATTCCACAAGAGAATATTTCAATATTCACACACACACGAGCACAGGCGCAGAGTAGCCAGCCTATCGGTATTTTACAGGTTACATTTTGGAGAGTGTGCGCGGGAATTGCATGTCTTGATTCCGCCATCTCCTTTCTACCATCGGACAACTCGACGAACAGCGAGTATCCACCCTTACGTTTTTGAAACTTTAACGGTCCGGACTAAGCGTTTCGCTTCGTCGTTTATACCGTGTACATCGAAGGATTGGAACAATTTGCCTGCTGCGGTCTTCCCGTCCAACTATAATTTAGGTATCTTCAAGGTTAGAGTGAATAGGCTCTTAATAAACTGGTGCGCCTGACCATCAATGATTGTATCTCCGCTTACCGCAAGCACTGGTTTATATCAATAAAAAAAAGAAAGTATTATTATTCTACGCTGACACAAGCATTAGATTAGTAAACACTACATAATCTATTGAATAATCGTAGTAACTGACTCACTTGTTTCCCTACCGTATGACTGTGTCGGCTCCTGAGCGGTGTTGCCACAACAAACTGAGGCTTAATATCTGGTTCACGCGAGCTCTGACTAACACAAAAAAAAAAGAATAAAGAATATCTATCTATCTATCTATCTTACACATTAGCCGCTGGTCGGCTGACAGCTTAAGTTGTTTACACTTCTATTTAATGAAACAATTTGACTGCTGCAATCTTCCCGTCCGATTATAATTTAGGCGTATTCATGGCTACAGTGAATAGGCTCTTAAGGGGATGCAAATCGACGTACATTTTCACTATTTTTCATACAAACGCTCTTACGGGATTATGACGTTATTAAACATTTTTCAGTATAAATTTTTGTGGATACTATCTAGGCTTCTATTAAAATCAATTTATAAATTAGTGTAAAAATAATCCAGTAAAGATCTCTGAAAATCTGCTATTTTGCACTTCACAATTACACTTCATAATTTACTCAAAAATTAAAAAACTTAAAAAGTATATCAATCAAGCCTTGCAAATTTAATCATGATTCTGAATGATGACAAAATTTTTCAAAAAAATTTCAAGTGTTTAAATAAACTCGTATTTCCTTGAACAAGTTTTGTAAAATATTCGAAGATGGTCGAAGCCTACTGGGGCCATGAATTGTACGAAAAAGAACCCCGGGGCCCTGGGATGAAATCAAAGAAGAAACATAGGAGTGGGTTTTAGTCAGTAACAGTCTGACACGCCCTCGCGCTCGTCGTTGAATGATTTCCCACCAAGGCGTAAAGGATGGCCTCAAAAGCAAAAAAGTGGATACAATACCAACTATTTCAGTTGAACGGATATTAGATAAGGTTTAGTGTTTTCACCATCAACGATTGCACCACTACTTACCATCAGGTGGGATCGCAGTCAAGCACTAGTTTTTATCATAAAAAAAAAATTAACGCAAATTAAAGTCAGGTGGAAACATATAGCTCAAAATCCCCGGCCCAACCCACTGTGAGCCAGCTCTTACAAGGGTTCAAGCCAGATGATTCACCTCAGTGAGTCAATCGAGGTCGCGACCTCAGGCCGCGCGGGCGCGTCCTTGACCTGCAGACGAGAGGTCGCGGGGTCGCCAGAGACCCGCGGCCCGAGTAAGGTCTTGTCGTGGGTCGAATAGAGATGAAACATTGTTGCTATGTTACTTGTTACTTGTACAGTCATGTTCATTGATAACTTTGATGATAAGCTTTGTTTTGACTTTACAACTGTCAGTTTAATTAAAAAGAATTCAACACCCGCAACGAACTAGGTTGTAACATTAATTCAGTCATTTTTCAAAATGAACCTTAAAGTGATAGTGATATGTTTGAATTTTGTTTGGACTGTAATCCGAGATACTGCCTTGTTCGATGCGGGTGTCGAATTTATTTACTAGAATACTATAGCGTTTGCCATCAGTTAGTGATAGCGTGACGATTGACAGGACAGAATGGAAGAAAAAACGTATTGTGCCGACCCCAAATAAAACGGGACAAGGACAGGAAGATGATGATGAATACATATATAGCCTATGCCAGCGGCTACGCCCGCGTGAAAGTCGATTTATCCATACAATCTTTGGACCCCCGTGTCATCCCCTTAGGGGGTGAATTTCGGAAAACCCGTTCTTAGCGGATGTCTACAACCTATAAGGAAACTACCTGCCAAATTTTAAGTTTGTAGGTGTTATACAGTTTCTGAAATTTCGATTAATCAGTGAGTGGTAGGTATTTCGCTTTTAGATGTATAGATTTTTATTATTGTTATTAGAGCAGTGGTGAGTGGCCTTTGTTATCTGGGTTAAACCCAGCCAGGCACATTACTTACTGCTCTCAAAACGGTGAAGGAAAACATCGTGAGGAAACCGGTATGTCCTGGAATAGAACCTAGACATGTAACATCCACCAACTCGCACTGTCCCCGCTTGGTGGTGGCCTGTTCATTCCCGCTCCTAGAGAGGAGGAGTTCTATTCGTGAGTCTGATTCCCAGCTGTGGGAACATTATAAGGCCGATTATTTTATGTTATGTTATGTTTTTTTTTTTTTTTTAATTGGTATAAACCAGTGCTTGACTGCGATCCCACCTGATGGTAAGCGGAGATGCAATCATTGATGGTCAGGCGCACTAGTTTATTAAGAGCCTATTCACTCTAGCCTTGAAGACACCTAAATTATAGTTGGACGGGAAGACCGCAGCAGGCAAATTGTTCCAGTTCTTCGATGTACGCGGTATAAACGACTAAGCGAAACGCTTAGTCCGGACCGTTGAAGTTTCAACAACGTAAGGGTGTATACTCGCCGTTCGTCGGGTTGTCCGATGGTAGAAAGGAGATGGCGGAATTAAGTCATGCAATTCCCGCGCACACTCTATAATCTGTTTATTAACTCGCAATATTTTTACATGTTTTTTTTTGACGTCAAATCTTGCAAATGAATTTTAAAACAGGTAAATACCCCAAAACGATGAAGCTCAAATTTTGCAAACATGTTCAGTTTAGAATTAGATGACAATACATGCTTATAGATTCCGAAAGGTTCTGGAACGGCGACCACCACGTACCGTCAGACGTAGTGTTGGAAGGCTTCCTACAAGGTGAACCGATGACCTGGTGACGGTTGCGGGAATCCTATGGATGCGAGACGCACAGGGCCGTTCATTGTGGCGGCACTTGTGGGAAGGCCTATGTCCAGCAGTGGACGTCTTTCGGCTGAAATGATGATGATGATGATAATGACATGCTTACCTATAGCTAAATGACGTTATTCTAAATTCAATATAGCGAAATAGTTTTTTTTTTGTATAATTTGCAACTGTTCGAAGCTGGGACGGGTTACTAATCAACATTCAATTGACATAAATACGCAATATATTATAATATAATATGTACTAATAATAGGTACATTGGATTAACAATCCAATGTGTAGATCTATTTAAGTCAAGTCAAAAGTTTTTTATTTCACATAGGCCTACATGGGCACTTATAAAACGCCAGATGCTAGTGCACGGTTCCAAATTGGTCGTTTCCTATGGAGAAGAACCGGCAAGAAACTCCTTGGTTACTCTTTTAAAAAAAAATGATTTTACAATATTTCTATATGTATTACAGAATAAGTAGATATTATGTAAAGACAGTGTAGACTGGTCAATATTGTACTAAAAAGTACAATAAAAATAATCATAATAAAAAGTAACCTAAGAATTCGCGGAGTCTACAGTGTTCTCACATTCACATTATAAAAAAGAGGCTATATAAATAAAAGAAAGTAAAATAAATAATTACAATCATTAATAAATTATACGTTAACAAAATAAATAATAATAAAAATAAAATATTGCAAGAGCAATGTGTTCAGCAATGTGTATTGAATTGTTAATCCTATGCACGTATTTGGATTTCGTCGCTGCGGCCAGCGCTGCGCTCAAGGCATTTTCTTAGAGAATAGCACTGGACTGTATCCAAGGAAAGCGTTGAGTGCTATTAACATTCGCGGAATGGGTGACATACGTCCCACAACTGGACGGCAATGCGGCACCATAAATAAAATGTATGCCATCTCGCCCGGCAATAGTTATCAATGAAGTATATTCGTATAATCGTATCAGTAGACACTTGCAGAGATTACCTCCTAGAAGCAAACAAGATTACATCATTAAAATACACATTGGTACCTAGATGATTTTTTTAGATTTTGATTTTACAGACAGTTAAGCCAAGTTCATGATAATGTTACGTTGCTTAATATCGATGCAATAACAAGAATTAAACTGCTAAACATCTTGTTTGGTTGTTTTTATAAATATTTAAAAAAATAATAAACATAATAAATTTATACAAATAGTTACTAATAAAACAATTGTTATTAATATATAAATGTTAATTATAAACATTGTATTTATTAACAAAAAAATATATATATTCAAAAAATTATCTCAATTATTAAATTTCTAGGTAGGTACAGGTAGTGGTAGGTACGATACAGGAGCACTTAATTCCTGATGTGGGGCAACGTTTTAAAAATAAAATAAATAGAAAGTTATTATGTATTTATCTTCAAAATAACCTACAAGTTGTTATCTAGATAATTTTTATAAAATTATATTTGTCTACAGACAGTTTAAGCCCTGTTCATGATAATGTCAAATTGCGCAATATCGATGTAATAACAAGAATTAAATTGCTCAAAATAAATAATAAACTGAAAACGTCCCGCAATCTGCAAGCAATGTTGCTCGAGACTTAACTTATTTGCATGGATTATCTTCTGACGCATCATAAAGTTAGCAAATCCATTCTAATTCCAAAGTAAATGTCACAAAACAAACAAAGATGAAATTACAAAACTTGTAGACGGCAAAATTTCCTTTCACAGAAGCCATAACAAAATCTTGGAACACAAACTTTCCCTGAAATTCGCAGAAAATTCTGCCGTTCTGTTTTCCGCGAACCTCCCCCTAAAGGGGGGCTGATAGTTACTCGTCCCGCGTTAGAATCCTCCCTGTTTTTAGTATAACTGAATTAGTCTGAAGCTGAATGGATCTACTAATGCATTTCTAGGAATTTCGCAAACTCTCACTGTTCGCTCGGGGTTGGAGTTATGCCAGAGATTCGGCAGATGGGTCTGATAGCCTGCCCACACATTCTTTGAATTTCTATAAAGACAGACAGTCGCTACGTTGAATTTTGCCATCGTACAAACGCTATGTGTTTTCCAGAAAGAGGGGTTTTTTATTTTGTTGGGTTGGAAAATCATCTTATGACAAATCCCGCTCTTGGGCGGAGTGGGAGATGGTGTCAGACTTTTACTGACTAAAAACCCACTCCTGTTCCTTCGTTGCCTTCGTCCCAGGGCCCCGGATTTCGCTTTCACACGGACACAGAACTTTTTACTATAGTACTACCAAGAGCTCTTAGGGCTATATTTCACGGGGACACCATGGCAGCTCGACCAGTCGCCGCTACCAACAAAATGTATACAACTCTATAGAGAGTCACTCACCTGGTGTCCGTTTGGTTGCGCAACCAATTTGACAGCGCGACCAACTCGGACGCGTGCTCTTAAGGTCCATTTTGATACAGTCTCAGTGTGGTGTAGCGACGGACGGTGCGTTGTGTTTGTGTTCCACGCGCGCCTCAAAGAGATGCCAGCAAAATTGATGGGGCCAATTAAGGCCGACGCCTGCCAGAGCTGCAGATTGGTCGAAGTATTTACTGCAGCCCTCGCAATAAAAGGCAACTGAAGAGACACTGTGGGTTTTAATCAGTAAAAGTCTGTCACTCCCTCAGGCTCCATCCGGAGCGCGAGGGAAGATATTTGATGACTTGCCACGTCAAAAAGGCATCTCTTTATAAATTATTTATTTTATTGACGACTTAATGTATTTTTAAATAGGTATGTGTTCATGATCTTTTTATTTATTTTTATTTTGTTGGGTGGGAAAATCATCTTATAAAAAATCTCGCTCTTGGGCGGGGCGATAGTGTCAAACTTTAACTGACTAAAAACCCACTCCTGTTCGTTCTTTGCCTTCGTCCCAGGGCCTCGGGTTTTACTTTCACACTACCCGTGGGTTCATTACGTAGATAAGTATTTTTATTTATTTGTTTTGGGGTGATTGACAGTATCCGATCGGTATGGAGGACCATTGCATGTGTGTTATATTAAAGCATAAAAAATATGTAAATAAAATATTTTATTTGTACCTAATTACAATCAGCCATAAAATTACGCTAAACTTTATACATAATAAATAGTCTTGTTACATTAATATTAATTTAACCTCTCAGGCACCAGTGTACCGAATTCGATACATCTCGGTACACCAGCTAACTTAAACTTTATTTTTACGTTATCTATGAGGTGTACCGTATTCGGTACAGTCCCTAAAAAAAAATCTCAAAAATAAAATTAACATAAAAGTATTAAAATAATAATATAATAAAACTCTACAAAGCTATATGTATAAATACGGGAATTGTGATCAAATACAAAACAGGACTTTAATCTACTTACTTATAAAAAAAATACAAATTCAGGTATCGCCATTTGTCCAGGTACTAGGACGAAATTTCACCCATGTTTCTCCTCGACCATCTTAAAACTACCTCAAAAACTTTTGTCTCAAAAAAAAACAACCCTCTGTCGCCGCAGGCCATAGAAATATTCTTATATCTATGCCGCGGGCCAATAGGTTGTTACAAACACTTTCCAATACAGACATCAATTATTTGTTAAAAAGTTCCTACAATACATTTCTTATCATTGACGATTTTTCTAAGAACTACAAAAGCTTCCAATTTTCTGTTTCAACTATGTGTCAAATTCTTAACACAGTTCTAAATTCAATGAACTTGAAAAGTGTTCATCATTAGAATGAATCTGTGATGTCGATAATTGCCAAAAACTATTTCCATGAACTCAGTACTGAATTCGCTCGCAGTCTATAACTTCTATTGCTTCTTTCGACTTCTATTTACGTATATCAGGGATGTTACAGAACTCCATAACCGTAAGTCGTAACTGAAACTATGGGATATCCGAAATAAAACCGAAAGAACCGTAAAAGTTTCGGAAAAAGGCGGAGAGGATTTTCGTTTGTTTGGCATATGAGGTTGCAATGACGTTTAAAGTAAGATTGTTTTATTCTTATTCCATTGAGGGTAAGAAATGGCGCTAGACAACCTGTATAGTCTGTCTCTTACCCATACTGAAATAAGAATGAAACAATCTTACTTTGAACGTCATGGTAACCCACCCGCTTTTATTTTTTTATATTGATATAAACCAGTGCTTGACTGCGATCCCACCTGATGGTAAGCAGAGATGCAATAATTGATGGTGAGGTGCACTAGTTCATTAAGAGCCTATTCACTCTAGTCTTGAAGATACCTAAATTATAGTTGGACGGGAAGACCGCAGCAGGAAAATTGTTCCATTCCAACAAATGAATATATAGGTACCTAAAGAAAAAACTAGCCCAGAAATAAAAATCAAATCTAGCACTTTGTATTTTTTTTATAGTTTTGATTTATTCTTAACCGAAACTACATTTATGAAACTATTCAACAAAATTAATGTGGATAATCCGAATTAATTTCATATCCGTAACCGTATTCGAAACCAAAAATTGCCTATATCTTTTTTCATTTTTTCCAATTTAAAATACAGATCTATAAAGTTGTGTAATGTTGCATGGAATAAAGGTCATTTTTATTTTAATTATCCGTATCCAGATCCGCAATGTCGTATCCTAAAATAAGAATAACACCTCTAGTTTTACAAATACATAATAGTGTCAATTAGTGTCCTATTGTTTGTGAATTTTAGTTTAATTTATACACCTAGTACTGTACAGTTCTATTCTATTCTATTAGCATCTGACAAACCAGTTTCATTCGATTCATTCATGAATACGATCATTGTTATTGTTCCTCGTAATTGAACGTGTTATGCAACGCAGTAGCAAGCAATTATTTGTTGGAATTTCCATTTTAGGTTATTATGATTTTTAATGTTTTTATTTGTGTAGTTGTTTTGATGGTCATACCTTATCATTTGGAAAATTAACGTGTATGGCCAAAAGCTTACTATTCCTTTTCCACAAACTTCAGTTTTCTGCTTCTTACTAGGGGCGTGAGAGCAATGTTGTCGTTACGGAGGAGCTATAAAAAAGTATTAGTCGAAAAGTCTTACTGAGAATTATCGTCCCTAAACTCATTCATGGTACCTACTAAATCTGGTTGTTTGATTCTTCAGCCTGCATTGGTCCAATCGTCCTTGAGACAATTTAAAGTTTATCAACGAACAGTGCAGCGCAGTGTGTACATATTCTAGGTCAATGTTGTGTGACTCTACAACCTAGGTAATTTAGTATTAGCTTTACCTTCGGTCAACCTGAAGCTAGAAATGAGAAACTAAAAAAAAGAAAATTACCAGTTACCTACTTACTCGAATCCTCACTCGAACTCTTAGCGCCATCTAGTTACCAGGTACGCAGATGAAACGGTCAACGCTATGTTGTAATTAATGACCTACTTTAGTTAGTAGTTACAAAGAAATCTAGTAGATGGCGCTGTTTGTAATTATAAAAATAATCTCAAACTTGTTTTAACGAACAAAAATTTTAATATTACTTGCACCGGAGTTAAATATCTTTTAATTAACATATTTTTTATTTCAGATTCATCCTAGATAATGGCGATTTGGTTAAGAACCGTAATATTCTGGACGTCGGCTGCGGCTGCGGAGCGGGCAGCATAGCTGCTGCTAAAATGAAAGCCAAAAGAGTACTGGCCAATGACATTGACGACTGTAAGTAATGAAATTTTTTTTTCTCTTGTTTTTCATATTTCCCGCTTAAACAGTAAGTATACGCAGGAAATATGAATAACAAGAGAATTATATTTATGTAGATTTAAATTAAGTTCGTAACTGCTGAACTAAAAATAAATTAGCGTTATTATAGAGCAAATTCCATCTACAACAGCGAAATTACTTTCAAAAAGTTTGGAGATGCCGGGGATCGAACCCGGGGCCTTTCACATGCAAAGCGAACGCTCTACCACTGAGCTACATCCCCGCTTGTATACACTGTTAAAATTACCGTTTACGTTCACAGTTGCCGTAACTGCCACAGAAATGAATGCCAAACTCAATGACGTTACTGTTGAAATCAGTACAACGAACTTGATTGGTGCCCGCTGTGCCGAATTCGATACGATTCTAATCGGCGATATGTTTTACGATGAAGAATTCGCGAATCTACTATTTGAATGGCTCCATACACTTAGCGCAGATGGAAAGACGGTAAGGTTCCACTAGGTACTTTCTTTATACTTTAAATGAACATTGGAGGCTATACCACGAGCTATACACGATCCTCTTGACGACCTTATCTGAATTGTTAAACAGATGGGACTATATAGGCAGGGGCGTAGCTACCGCTGTATAAGCCGTATGATACGGGCCCCCCAAGTTACAGGGGCCCCGACATGTGTAAAAAACGTAGGTAACATGTTATCCCTAACCTTCAATTCTCTTATTGATGAGAGATGAGTAGTTAATGAATTACTATGATAGGATCTTTCATTTTTATAGCTCGCTCCGTTCGTTCTAGCATTCTCTACCTAAGATAACATCAAAAACTCAATCTCTCTTTTTCCAGAATACGAGATCATCGGTCTCAGTCTTACATGACATAGACGAAAACTATATTTATTTGTTTATTCCTTATTGTACAAAAAAAAAACTTAACTTTAATACATTGATTTGGTAATATATATAGTTTTTTTCCAGCAAACCTTTGAGTGACAGAGAGAGATCACATTCGAGGGTAGGATCCAGTGTATTGACATGGACCTACATAAATACGTCTAACATATAGATATCATATATATATACCAATATGAAAGGAAAGTGAAAGAAAGTGTTCTTTAATTTTCCTCTTAAAGACATCCAGAGAAGGGCTGGAACTATCTAGTTTGTCTAGTCAAATCTTTCGAGGCCTATCGTACGTGACTAAAAACTGGGTTTTCACACTTCAGCAGTGAGAAACATTAATATAAATATATTTTTTAAATTTTCTTTTATAATGTTAAATGTAACGTCACACTAGGGGAGTCTTACAAATTTTACCAACGTTACCAAGTACCTATGACAAAGGTGAGGGGAGGGGGGCGAGGGTAAAAAAATCATGAATTTCGTGTAATTTGTGGATGACGAATATAGTTTAAATCGACGGTGAAGTGCCAATACCTTCTAACTGACATTTTTCGAGATAATTACTTTTTAGCTTTCTTAATTCAAATGTGTGTTTCTGCATGTTTTTGGGAAATCTCTTGAAGCGAATATTAGTTGCTACTGCATCAAATTAAATTGTGGAAACACCTCTTAACTAAACCAGCATGTCAATTCATAGTATTACCTCCTGAAGTTTTTAAGACAGAAGATTTTTGACTTCGACAGTTAGGAGTTATTGGCACTTCACCGTCGATATGTGGTTTCACACAAGTTATTATGTTACAGGTGCTGATAGGTGACCCAGGGCGCCACGGACTGACGGCCAGGAGGAGACACAGCATGACCCTGCTGGCTAAGTACCGGCTGCCGGCGCACAGCACCATGGAGAACAACGGCTTCACGCACACCACTGTATGGAGACTTAATAAATGACTTTAGGAATGAAAGAAAATTTGTTTTATTTATTTGTTCTGTATGACTCTAATACTGAAATAGTTAATTTCATAGCAGTCTAAGACTAGTCAGATTGCTAATCTAAGGCCGACCACAAACGTTCGGTTTTCTATTTAGGTTTCCTGATCAGGAAATCAGATTCGGAAACCTAAATGCTCTGTTTACATGCAAAATGTTCAACAAGGCGCACACGTTCTTATTATTTCTTAACGAAAAAAATAACATTTTGTATTTTTTTCGTTAAGATCGATCATGTGCGGCCGGCCTTAGGCACCTCGCCCACGGCGACATTGTGTAGCGATGCTATAGCGTTTTCGCGTCGATACAGTGGCGATACTGTAGCGCGTTAGTAGCGCGTTGGCATCTTTTCTATAGCGCTTGCAAATGCGACTATCGCGCGTTAGTAGCGATTACTAGCGATGCTGTCGCGCGCTTACAAAACGCGCGACAGCATCGCTACAAAAACTCGCCGTGGGCGAGAGGCCTTAGTCTTTAAGGCCGTTTTCAGATAGGTCAGAAACATGGTTGAGAAACCAGAGCACTATTGGGTGGACTGGTCCTCTCAAATCTGTATGGTTCTTTCCTCAAAAGACCATCTCAAACACTAATCTACATGGTTCTCATGTGATTTGACCATTACATACTTGTTTGCCGTTTGGACTTTAAAAAAGACTGAGCTTGGAGTTTGTTTCGGTGTTTCTTCTCAGGGTATCTAGTCAGCTAGGAAACACCGGCCTCATCTAATTTAAACTGTCGAAAATTGTAAAAGTGATATAGAAAAACTATTTGCAAAATAAATATCATTTATTGCCTAGTTTACTGGGGATACTAATAAAATATTGTGTAAGCTTTTTTTGTCTCACAATGTTTTTATAAAATGAAAGATGGATGGATAGTGTGAAGAGTGATATGAAAGAAAAGGAAGTTAGTGATAGCAAGACGAGTGACAGGGCAGAATGGAAGAAAAAAACGTGTTGCGCCGACCCCAAATAACACGGGACAAGGGCAGAATGATGATGATGATGATGAATGTTTTTATAAAATAATAAAAGCTGGAAAATTATCATGTCGCTTCTAAAATCTTTGCATTCAGTAGGTACGGCAATTGAATACCTACAGTCGACGAAAACAGGGGTAGTTGCAGCACTTACAGTAATAAAGGTTTCAGTAAAAATAAGTACAACAAAATATCTAAGTAAATTCTATAATTATCAAATTAATAACAACATTACGTTAAGCTTTCTACAAGGCACATTATTATAAGTCGTTGTATAGATTCGATAATATTCGAGGCACGGTATTCGGCATCTAATAATCAACATTCAAGTTAAGAAAATAAAGGCAATTATTATCGGACGGGAAACCTTAAATATAATACAAATTCTATAAAAATATATTTAAGTACAAAACCATTAAGGATATTTACACTTCTACAAAATTATCTTACAATTTAAAAATCTTAAATCTAAAATTTGTATCTTCAGAAATAATTTAAAACAACGCCATCTAGTGGCGAATAGCGGTACTTCTTAGAGAAAGAAAAGAACAAAAGAGCGTAGCTTTACATTATAACAAGATTACAGTTGGTAATTATGCATAGTGTTGGCGTAGATGCCGTGTTTCGACCGGGCTGTCCTTCCGGAGTAATGTGAGTAGGTGTCCATGTCCATGGTAGCGTGCGGATGCATGATGAGGACCGGTTGTAGCGCTAGAGACTTCCGCGAGCCTGAGACAGATGTCGCGTCGGTGACGTACCCGTTGTTCACCTCGCCTGCAAGGAAACAAGCACATTGTGTAAATTGATACGCAAACGGTACAAAAGAAAGTGTTTAGTCGCCGTTTTGGTAATACGAGTTGGTCACGACGACATGTTTGTATGGTTTTGTGATTGGTTTGGCCTATAGAAGACTCAATAATTTTTTATAAACAATTATGGCTAACTAATAACATCTAATTTCTGCCAGCCGTTTTGCCTGCTGTGTGGTCCCTTGGGATTATTTAATGCTTTCACATTAAATAATCCCAAGGGACCACACCTACTCTCGGGATAATACTTCGAACAAGAGAGTAGGTGCTATTCCAGGAGACCAATTTCCTTCAATTCCGTTTAGCCGTTACAGTGTAAAGGAGTAACAAACATACACACACACGTACACAAACTTTCGCCTTGATAATTTAAGTTGTAATATCCATCTTCAAACTGGATTTGACCTAAACGTAAAACTATTTTTAATTGAATCATCTGTTATTGTAGTTAAACCGGTTGACCGTGAAGTAATGCAAATCGACAAAATAATATTAAACGTAACCATTTTGTTCCTTCCTTGATTACGTATTATTACAATCATGAAACAAATGAAAAGTCCTCACACAATTTAATTAACCCTTTAGCGTCGGTTTGGACCGGCGATTCTTTTCGCGACCTATTCGCTAGGTTCGTGTGTTTACGACTGGGTACTCCATCTCGTTTAGCTCTTCAATCCCCATAGATGACAGAAGAGCTGACGAGATGGAGTATTTGGTCGAGGATGCGCGACCCTGGCGGAATAAACGCGAGAGTGTTTGTCGGATATATCCGACGTGGCGGTTAAAATGCCCAGTGTTACCAACTGCTAGCTTTACCCAGTTGCTAGATATTTTGAAAAATGTTGCTAGATTGCCAGTTTTTTTTAACCCAAAAAGTTGCTAGAATAGCTAAATGTTACGGCAAGTAGGCTATAAAATGACGTTCGTACGTAAACCTATAATTGCTGCGAGTGACCAAAATTTCACCGTATAGGCTTAATATAGCGTACGTTTAGTGACTGTCGGTAGCGTCACACGCGCGCTCTACTGGTTGTTGTGCTCCATGGATAAAACAAAACAACATCATCATCATCATTTCAGCCGAAAGACGTCCACTGCTGGACATAGGCCTCCCCCAAGTGCCGCCACAATGAACGGTCCTGTGCGTCTCGCATCCATCGTACTCCCGCAACCATTACCAGGTCATCGGTCCACCTTATAGGAGGCCTTCCAACGCTACGTCTTCCAGTACGTGGTCGCCATTCCAGAACCTTTCGGCCCCAACGGCCATCCGTTCTGAGAGCAATGTGCCCTGCCCATTGCCACTTAAGTTTGGCGATTCTCCGTGCTATGTCGGTGACCTAACAAAACAACACACGGTAAAAATACGAGTAACGCGTACTATTTTGATTTAGTTAGTATTCTACTGTCATTGCGCAGCAGGAGACGGGGAATATCCGGCCAACGCAGACCCGTGGCTGTACCTACCATAGTATCTATGACCATAAGTTCGTGTTTAGTTTTTATTTTTTCGTTCGAGACTCGGTACCCTACTATACGAATCTTAATAGCTTCACGTTTCATGATGAAATGAAAAGGTGCTAGAAAAAGTAGCTTAAAATTTTAGCTATAAGTTTAATTAAATTGTAGCTATAGGCCACCAAATAATAGCTAGATCTAGCTATAAAGTTGCTAAGTTGGCATCACTGAAAATGCCACCACCATTTCATTCATTCATTCATTCATTTTTTCATTTTTCATTTTTGCCATTGGTGGTGTATATCTATGAACGTAACATATTTGAGAATAATGTTATTTCGAGCCACAGAACTCTGTCGGACTAGGGTTAGACGAAACGCGAGACGAAGGGGAGAGAGTTTCATGGCTGATGCCAAATACTTTTAGTTTATAATCAAGATAATTATCACGTCGAGGTTATTTATCGGTTTAGACGCAGATATGTCACATGGAACAGAGTGTAAGACCGTCTGGTCACCCGTCTGCGCGTTGTGTGTGGCCCGGTCAACTACCCGATAGTTGATTGCAGACTGTTGTACATGTTATGCCTCGTTTACACGTGGGCCCAGCCTCGGCCAATCGCTATTGTTTAAACGGAGTTTCCCCGTTTACACAATCGCTAAGTATGTCGATTAGCCGAGTCTGGGCCCACGTGTTAAGGGCCTATTACACTACGTCTTAATTTTTATTCCGAGTAAGGCCGGTCTAACGCTTAATACACTACGCGACATCGACTAAGACTGTCTGAATATCGAGTAGTGTAATAAGCCCTTAAATGGGGTATTATAATCGCACGGAAAACTCTAGTACCGCGATCATACCGCGATGAAGGATTTTGAATTTTAGTTCCTATGTGCCGCAATAGATGTCGCTACATACTTATACTATTGACTTCAAAGTATAAACAAGTTACGTGAGCTATCTACCGATAGATCCTACTTGAGACACAATAACATTTACCCACTCCATGCGTTTACAAGATCCGGCAAGGTCTTCTATCAAACCTTCACTTAAACAATTATTTGACAGAAGGTTAAATCCTTAAAGCAGTACAGTACAAGCTGTCGGCTCTGCTGGGCCCCTACGGTTTGCTGACATCTCTTTGAAGAGCGCGTCGATCACTATGCGCTGTTGACGACAGGGCACGGTCCGGTTAATTGCCGGACGGCTGTATGGCGAGCTACCCATTGCCCGACGTTCGCAAGCCCACGTCTACCGTGGCCGGCTGGCTCGTGAGGACGTTCCTTACCCCACGCGTGCGGCCTCCTGCTTGATTAGCATGACTAATTCGCAGAAGGAGGCGACCTCGTGCCATTCCTCCCCGCTCCGGACCAGAGCCCGGCGCGAAATGTCGTTGCTGCCGATTGCCTCTACAAGAAAACGATGGTGCACCGCCCAAGCGGGGCACACCTCCAGCGTATGTTCCACCGTGTCCTCCGGGCTGTCCACACAATGGTAACACCCGGCCGTTTCTTCCACCTGAATCCGGTGCAGGAACCTCCCGAACTTGCCATGTTCGGTGAGGACTTGCGTCATGCGGAAGGTGAGGATGCTGTGTTGCGGCTCCAACCACTTCTCAAAGAGGGGCCGGGTTACCGCCGTGATTATGGCGTGCCCAACAGCAAGGTGGAAAGATATTTGCGGAATTATTCGAAGGAGTTATTGCGGCCCAGGAACACAAAGGGCTACTGAATGAACACAGGTTTCAGTCAGTAAAAGTCTGACACTTCGTCTCCCTCTACCCAGAGCGGGAGGAGTTACCTAATGAAAAACTGTTAGTGTGTGCTAGAAGTATAAAAAAATGTCTTCAACAGAAAAAACAAAAAAATAAATATCATTTTGAAAAATACTGACTGGACTGTTATGTTTTCTTTCAAATACTTTCTTATTCCCTATTTAAAAAAATACTGTGTTGCGTTATTTCTCTTACAAAACAATTGGTAACCCTAGTTACCTAATATTTATCCTCAGATGTCATTTATGTTATTATTCTGGTGATTGTGCGTAGTGGACATTCTGTCAAGCTCATACAGCGTGACCCGCGTGAGGTAACTGTGTCGGGAGGTGATAGCATATTCATGAGATTGGCTCGGTCGTATGCGACACACATAGTCTCTGGTATGCGGCGATTTGTGGAGACTGCCAACTTGTGCGGACTGATTTCTTTACGTTACTTGGACCTGTACTATGACATTTAAAGTAAGATTGTTTCATTCTTATTTCCAGTGTGGGTAAGAGATGGCGCTACACGACCTGTATAGCTCTGTCTCTTACCCACACTGAAATAAGAATGAAACAATCTTACTTTGAACGTCATGGTAACCAAAAAGATTGATGGATTTTTGTACCTAGTGTTGGTACCAATGTGACTTTTTCAATTTAATTCTTTTGTAAGTTTTTTAGCGACATCTATGGCGCTACATAAGAACTACAAGATATGCGAAATCCTGCATCGCGCAATTAAAGTTCTCCGCGCGATTTGAGCGTATACGATATTCGAAATCATCTATCGGGCAGTTATCCACCAGACAACACCCGTTTGGTCAAAGGATCCTTCCGTTCCAACGGAAGTTTGCGGGAGTTTACTCTCTGTTCCGCTTACCTCCAAAAGTTTATCTAGGACATTACTGACACTCCGTGCCACGGAAAGGACGTAAACCTGTTGGTCCTGGTTGCCATCAGTCTATCCAAGAAGTATCGTGTTGTCCAGTAACTGGGTTGTGGAGGTCTGATAGGCAGACGCTCCATGTAAAACACGGATTGCCTGGAAGCAGCTGCATCCGGTAAGACTTGAAGCCGACCCCAAGCTGGTTGAGAACCACCGTAGGCGCGGGCTTACGGACGCCGAGCAATGGGTAGCTCGCTGTCCAACCGTCCGGTAACCGTCCGGACCGAGCTCAAGTCGTCGATGGTGCGTACTGTTCCACGCGCGCCTCAGCGCAACTGCATTTTTGACCCCTGACTGTACATTGTATGAATCTGACAGCTGTCACCCGCACCATCCAATAGCAATTGAAGTGTAATTTGTTTTTTCATTTTTTGCATGCCTATTGGTACCACTACCTTTTCAACCAAAGAATAAAAGCATAGGTATTTTTTAAACATGCAACACTTTCACACTAACACGGAATTCCCATACAATTTCGGCATTCGTAGATTTTCCCATTGTTCATAATTTTAATGATATCTCCGAATTCATGCACTTTCGCTCTCACTCACATTGTGCGTGTGATCCAATTAGGGTTGATGTGCACGCAATGTTTTAATATACGATGTACTACTATTAATTTTTCTTCTTTCTGTTCTTCTAACTGTTTGTTCATTTAGCCTTTAGTCACTTAGTGTTACTTTGAGTTCTTTAAGAAATTATTTATTCATTTAGTACATGGAGAACTTACAGCTAATAAAACCAGACAAAAATAGAAAACCATAATCATTGGAAAGCCAATTGCAAGTCCTCATTTATAAATCTAACGCTGTAGAATTAAATTTTGTGTTATAAATCTAAATTTTTAGGGTTTACAAAACCCTCCCTCCCTCAAAAGGAAAAAAACGGAACCCTTATAGGATCACTTTGTTGTCCGTCCGTCCGTCTGTCTGTCAAGACCCTTTATATCGGGAACGCGTGGAGGTATTGAGTTGAAATTAAAACCATATACTAAGGTCTGCAGTGCTTTGAAGCTGCTTAACGAAAAAAAAAGATACGGCCTTTTATGTCGCAAAAAACATATATTCCGACACTCTCAAGGGAGTCAAAATTCATAGGGTACCCCGTTGACCTAGTTGAGTTATATTATCGTTGTCGCAAATTGACGATATAAAATAAAATATATATAATGTTAACAGAAATCCTGAATCTGTGATTACCTAGAGACCTAATTTACGATCTCTTTTATATTTGCGTTTACGTGACCTCCCTAGCGTTCCACAATTATTATTTTAATAATTAAATTGATATAAACCAGTGCTTGACTGCGATCCCACCTGATGGTAAGCAGTGATGCAGTAATTGATGGTGTGGCGTACTAGTTTATTAAGAACCTATTCACTCTAGCCTTGAAGACACCTAAATTATAGTTGGACAGGAAGACCGCAGCAGGCAAATTGTTCCAGTCCATCGATGTACGCGGTATAAACGACGAAGCGAAACGCTTAGTCCGTCGAAGTTTCAACAACGTAAGGGTGGATACCCGCCGTACGTCGGGTTGTGCGATGGTAGAAAGGAGATGGCGGAATCAAGTCATGCAATTCCCGCGCACACTCTCCAAAATGTAACCCGTAAAATACCGAAAGGCTGGCTACCTCACGCCTGTGCTCGAGGCTTTGTAGATAGGACGTAACCAAATCTGGATCCCCAATTAGCCTCTTCGCACGCTTGGTGGAAAGTTGACGATAGAATAAACATGCTATTATATTTTTTATTACAGGAAGGAAGCCGTTAAACATCTGTTACCTAGCAAATTATGAAGGAAATCTCGTCAAGTGATAAAATATTTTTTTATAGCTAAGCCCGGTGCTTTATGTACGCATAGCATTTAATCTATGTTCATATTCATGATTTTATGGCTTCTCAAGTCTCCGGTGTTGTATGATACGGAAATAATTACAAGTTGTATGTTGTAATTAGGTGCATTGTGGCTGATTTTTAATCGAAAGTTATCCTCAATTCATAGAATAGAATAAACTTTATTGTACACTAAAATAGTAACAAAACCATTGCAAAAATTTAAGTCTATAGGTTGTACCCCATTCGGGAAGTTCCTGCACCGGATTTGTGCGGAAGTAACGCCCGAGTGGCACCACTGGGTGGACCGCACGGAGGACACGGTGGAGCACACGGTGGAAGTGTGCCCCGCTTGGGCAGATTACCGCCGTTTCCTCGTGGGCCCACGAGGAAACGGCGGTGATCTCGGTAGCAACGATCTCTCGCGCCGAGCCTTGGTACAGGCAGGCGTTCGCCTCCTTCTGCGAAGCAGTAATGCTAGCAAAGGCTGCACGTGCACGCGCTAGGGAGCGGCCATAGCCGCCGGGAACCCGATCCCGGTTTCCAGCTACCGTAGAAGCGGGACCGTAGAAAAAAAAAATAATAATAATGGGCCATAGATTTAAGATGTACACATTCTAATGTTTTTGTAATATTTGCTAGCAAAAGTCGACAAACTTCGTTGAGGTATCCAAAACTATAATAAAATTCTCAGCTCCATTTTACCGAGACCGCGCCTGTTTCAATGATTCCACATATTGTCCTATTGCGCAGACACTTGAGATACAAAACTACACCAATTTTCCATCACAATATCCACTAGGAATCAATTTGCGAATAATCAAAACAGGCACAGAACTTCACTCGAAAAAAATCCCGCCAAAAACTCCTCAAGAATTCCATTGCCAACAAACAGAATATCCTACCATCGACATCAACCTGAGGGTTGCAGAACCTCCTTGCGAGACCAATTACGTACACGCAAGTCAACTGTTCGTTTTCCAGCAGTGCCATCCCTAGTAGCACGGTAACACACAGACACACTGCGTCGGTCACACCGTGTCCCACCGTGCCCGCAGCAATCAGGCTGGAAACTCGGATAACATCGCGTTTGTTGCGCAATTGTAATTGTAGTGTTCTTGTTTATGTTTGTGTGAGCCGCTTTGTTTTGTGTAGTCAGGTTTTAAAGACTTCATTCTTCTAGCGTAGACCTGTAGTATAGCCTAACTGGTTTCGGTACTCCACATTCATCTTCCTGCCCTTGTCCCGTGTTACTTGGGGTCGGTGCAACACGTTTTTAGGGTTTCGTACCTCAAAAGGAAAAAACGGAACCTTATAAGATACCCTATGGGATCACTTTGTTGTCCGTCTGTCTGTCTGTCAAAACACTTTATCTCGGTAACACGTGGAGGTATCGAGTTGAAATTAATACCATATGCGGAAATCAAAATTCATAGGGTACTACTTCCCGTTGAAAAATTTCCCAAAAAAATTTGCCAAATTTCAGGATTCTAACTACAAATACCATACCATATGTATTATCCTACAGGAAAAAGTAAAAAACTGTAAATTTGTAGTTACGTCACAATAAAAAAAATTGCGTTTCGCTAAAATCATCGTATCTCAATTTGGGAATTGAACTGTTTTCATGAATTTTGATTCCCTTGAGAGTGTCGAATTACACGTTTTTTGCGATAAACGGCCTTATCTTTTTTTTTCGTTAAGTTTGTAGTTTGATTTTTTCACAGCTTCAAGGGACCGCAGACTTGAGTATATGGTTTTAAACACACCGATGACAGACCGATGGACAGCAAAGTGATCCTATAAGGGTTCTGTTTTTTCCTTTTGAGGTACGGAACCCTAAAAAATAAAATGATTGAAAGTTGGGCAGATAGAAACACGTCGAAATCTTCGCCCTAACCCCGCTCTCACCTCAGTGAGTATAGTGGAGGTCGCGACCTCAGGACCTCTGATACGTCACCACGATGCAGAATTTTGAACTTGAAGGGCCTATTACACTACTCGATATTCCGACAGCCTTAGTCGATGTCGCATAGTGAAATAAGACCGGTCTTACTCGGAACAAAAAATAAGACTTTTTTTATTGGGTGGGAAAATCATTTTATGACAAAACGCGCTCTTGGGCGGATCGGGAGATAGTGTCGGACTTTTACTAACTAAAAACCCACTCCTGTTCCTTCTTTGCCTTGGTCCCAGGGCCACGGGTTTCACTTTCACACTACCCATGGCCCCAGTAGGCTTCGACCCTGCTGAGCCCCTACGATGAATATCCTATGGCCTATCCTATATGCCTAAGGCATTAAGTCCGCCTCTGTACCTTTATGTGCATGAAGTATAAATAAATAAATATCGTGTGCTGAATATCGCGTAGTGTAATAGGCCCTTTAGTTCTTATGTTGCGACATAGATGTCGCTACGAGCTCTTTGTAGGCCTATGTAAGCCTTACCTTTGTAGAGTGAGGGCGGAGGGTACCCGCTGTCGGGCTGCAGCCGCACGTGCCTGGTAGCCAGGATGAAGGCCAGCGCGGACAGCACGATACCGTCCAGACACCCTATCACCGCTAGGAGATATGCCCAGCGAATGTGGCATCGACCTGGGGAGGAGAGAACACTATGAGTATACATTAATTTAAAGTTATTTGGGGAATGACAGAATGATGAAAAAAATCATATGCGCTGTCCTAAATTTTTTAAACCTAGGATCTAGAATTGTCGTCAGAGCTAAATTCCTGAATCCCTAAAGATGATGTGTTTGTTCGATTACGTGTTAGGTTAGGTTAGGTTAGAGAATGTTTTGGGGGTGACCACTATCCCATGTTATTTATTTTTATTTAAATTATATTTAATCAATTACATACCTAATTATAATCATAAATAAATTATTCACAAAAAAAGGCATAACGTACCCTTGTATTATTATATTATGTTATACTCGTAACTATTATATTCAATTAAATTTGTAGGTTATTTACTTTTTGCCGAAGCTAAATTGAAACTAAAAAAACCTTTATCTTTGTAAATAAGTGTCTTAGCTAATAACTGGTTACCTGTAGATTCATCTCGATTAGACGAATGGATGAATGGATTGTTTAATTTTTTTATTCTTGATAGGTTCGCGCTTAACCGCTATCTCACTTGATGGAAAGCGACGAATTGGTCGGAAGTAAACTATTCATTCTTGACTTAAAGATTCCCGGGTTGTAGCTATCAGGAAACACAGATTCCGACAAGGAATTCCACTCCTTAGCTGTACGCACAATGAATGTTTTCCCAAAACGTTTTGTGCGTATAGGTGGGATGTCCACCAGGTACCGGTGGCGCATTGGCGTACGCTTATTTAACTTTAATTTGGGTAAAAATTGCTGATAGTTGGTTTTTACCCAAATTAATACCAATAAGGACACGATAAATGCCATTACGTATTAATATTAATTAATTTGACAATAAATGAATATTGACAAAGAAAGCCAACTTCTAAATGTATATTATACACGGATATATTATATAATGGAATCACAATAACTAGCGGGGTTACCATGACGTTCAAAGTAAGATTGATTCATTCTTATTTCAGTGTGGGTAAGAGACAGAGCTATACAGGTTGTCTAGCGCCATCTCTTACCCACACTGGAAATAAGAATGAAACAATCTTACTTTAAACGTCATGGTACAGGTCTAAGTTAGGCAACAGAGATATTTCTATACCACGTTACGAGAGTTAGAACATTAATAAGTAATTAACTTATCAAAAGGGCAGCCTTTTGATAAGTTAATTGAAAGTACCATTATATTGACATTTAGTTTTAATTAAAAGATTCAAGGCTGACAATTAGTCTCCCAGATCATTTTATTGATTGAATCAAATATCAGATCGCAGTTAAATTCAATTTGATAGGACGACAAGCGACTGAAGGTCGGTTACTATCGCATTCATCTTCTACACTAGCATTTCGACGCGGTTTCACCCACGTCTTCGATCACAGGTCCGCTCCCGTGGGACGTAGCTTGATGTTATATAGCCTGTAGCCTTCCTTAATAAATTGGCTATCTAACACAAAAAGATTTTTTCAATTCAAACTAGTAGTTTCTAAGATTACAATGGGCCTCATCAGAAGGCTTACAGTCACCCAAAGGGCAATGGAAAGGGCTATGCTCGGAGTTTTCTTGCGTGATCGCATAAAGAATGAAGATATCCGCAGGAGAACCAAGGTCGCCGACATAGCCCAAAGAATCGCCAAACTAAAGTGGCAGTGGGCAGGGCACATTGCTCGTAGAACGGACGGTCGATGGGGCCGAAAGGTTCTGGAATGGCGATCGCGCACCGGAAAACGCAGCGTTGGAAGGCCTCCCACAAAGTGGACCGACGACCTGGTGAGAGTCGCGGGAGTGCGGTGGATGCGAGACGCACAGGATCGGTCGTTGTAGCGTCGGTTGGGGGAGGCCTATGTCCAGCAGTGGACTTCTTTCGGCTGAAATGATGATAATGAGTTTCTAAGATTAACGCGTGAAACAACAAAACTCTTCAGCTTTAAATGACCCCGACGAACTTCGTACCGCTTAACATTCAATGAATGTAGTATATCTTTCGATATAGTCAATCGATTGCTATGAAACAAAGCTTAAGTAATATATCAAGTTGCACACAATTTTAATGTAAGTACAAAAACTTTTTTCAAAAAAATTCAACCGACTACAATGTAAAAAAAAAAACTTAAAAGTGCAAAACAACTTTAATTTCGGAAGTCGGTGTTTCTATAATAGTTATATCTATTCGTTAATTAACACTGACTTCCGAAATTAAAGTTATTTTGCACTTTTTAGTGTTTTTTTTTTACATTGAAGTCGGTTGTATTTTTATTGTAAAAAGTTTTTTTATGTTTTTTATTTTACACTTTTTTGAAAAATACCCCTCAGTCAAACTTAAAGCACAGAATAAGTAATATTAAAGTCATCGCGTATACGTATAAACAAAGCAATTTTACATGTTACGTACGACAGTTCTCCTATGAGGAGTTCCGTTCTTCGATGTTCATCATCAGATCATAACAATATTTCTATAGGACCAACTCGGAAGCCTCGGACCTTTCAATCAAAAAATAATTTTCAAATCGGTCCGAGAAATCGGCTAACATACATATAAAAAAAACGTACAGCCGAACATAGAAACTCCTTCTTTTTGAAGTCGGCTAAAAAATTATCTACATCGATTTCGTACATTTTACGTGATGCGCGCACAACTAAAAACTTCTACAGATTTATTATACGTATAATATAGATAGATTTCAATATATTAAATGTCGGTGATAGACTTATGTATATTGCAATATTTATGTAACTGGGCCGAGCCTACGTGTCTAATTAATTCAGTTTAGATTTAACGCATAGATTTACCTACTTCGCGTCAATATCGAAAATATAAAAAACGATGTCGAAATTCATACCGCGCTCTTTGGAACACTCAAGATTCGATGAAAATCAGAAGTGAGAACGTAATGAAACAATGTTTTTATCTCAAGGTTTCTTTCAAACGTTTTGTAAGATTACATTGTATTGTAATGCAACTGTAACATACTTATATTTGAAACTAAATTGTAGATATTTTAAGCTTAAGCCGATTTGGCCCAGAAAGGTAGACATGTATATATGTGAAGCTGTTACAATACAAGTGTTACTGACGAAACTACACACTAGGTTAAGTTGCCACAATAGATATAATGCCACAACCATAAGCTGGTTTGCAATATCCAGAGCCGAGATCCAGGTTCTTGCACAACAAATTTCAACAGCCACTACCCTTTCCACAGTCGAGTGAGCACCATTGGCTCACTTTAGAAAAGGCCTCTGCATTTCATTGAACTGAATAGTTCATCCCTCACAATTTTAATATGTTTTTTTTGAAAATTGTGAAAGTAGTCGAAAGGATCATCATTTCAGCGGAAAGACGTCCACTGCTGGACATAGGCCTCCCCCAAGCATCTCCACAACGACCGATCCTGTGCGCCTCGCACTCTCACCAGGTGGTCGGTCCACCTTGTGGGAGGCCTTCCAACGCTGCGTTTTCCGGTGCGCGGTCACCACTTTAGAACCTTTCGGCCCGGTCGACCATCTGTTCTACAAGCAATGTCTGCCTGTCCTGCCCACTGCCACTTTAGTTTGGCGATTCTTCGGGCTATGTCGGCGACCTTGGTTCTCCTGCGAATATCTTCATTCTTTATGCGATCATGCAAGGAAACTCCGAGCATAGCCCTTTCCATTGCCCTTTGGGTGACTGTAAGCCTTCTGATGAGAAAAGGATAGAAGGACCAGCTTAAGAGTTTTTGGGTTGAAATGGATCATTAGAGACCCGGCCTTGATCTCTCAGGCCATATTATTTATTTGAGAAGGTGTCTGAGGTGCGCGGTGCAAGTGCTATGTTGACGTGAGGAGCCCATCAACAGACCCTTGCGTAGACCTTGGGCGAAGTGGTCCCTGTATACTGTGGTCAGACAATATTCGCTGCATATATGAGCAAAAAGATAGATTGATCTCTTTTCTTACGTGGGAAATCATCAAATGACTTCTCCCGCTCTGAATAGAGCAGAAGGGAGTGTCAGATTTTTATTGATTAAAACCCGCAAAATAATCCGTAGCCCTGGCAGGTATCTGATTGATCTATAATCTAAACTTTGCATATCTGAGTCAAATAATGAAGCCTCACCTATATTATACTGGTCTGCCGTGGGCCCACAGGTTTCTTGAACAGCTGTCTCGCTCCATCCCGCCGGGTAGACTGCCACTCCGGCCACCATGCTCAGCGCTGAAAAGAGAAACATCAAACGTTTACTACAAGACTTCAAGATATCTTAATCTTATAGAATAAATGTCCTCAATCAATAAGTCTATTTAACATTCTGTGTCCGTGGCATTAAAGTGGGCCCTAACAGAATAACAGGACCAGGACCTGTACCATGACGTTTAAAGTAAGATTCTTTCATTCTTATTTTCAGTGTGGGTAAGAGATGGCGCTAGACAACCTGTATAGCTCTGTCTCTTACCCACACTGAAATAAGAATGAAACAATCTTACTTTGAACGTCATGGTAACTCCGCAGTGTTGTATAACTGCGATATTTTTTTTTTAAATATCGCAGCATAAGCCGCGGTTTTTTGGCCTGACACAAATTATAATTTTAAATTGTCTTTTTTAATATATATTTTTAGTTTTTATACGATTGTATGAGCCACAAATAAACATTATTCTTTCTTTTAAATATTTGAAAGAATATTGTCATTATGCCTCCATGAAAAAGTTGGTTGTTATGTTCTATCTTTCTACCATCGGACAACTCGACGAACGGCGAGTATCCACCCTTAAGTTGTTGAAACTTCAACGGTCCAGACTAAGCGTTTCGCTTCGTCGTTTATACCGCGTACATCGAAGTACTGGAACAATTTGCCTGCTGCGGTCTTCCCGTCCAACTATAATTTAGGTGTCTTCAAGGCTAGAGTGAATAGGCTCTTAATAAACTAGTGCGCCTGACCATCAATGATTGCATCAACGCTTACCATCAGTTGGGATCGCAGTCAAGCACTGGTTTATATCAATTAAAGAAAGAAAATAAGTTAGTAGAGGATAATAACTGAAGATCAGAAAATGTTAGGTCTTCCACTCGTAGCTTCTATAGGTATACCTGGCCAAGCATTTGAAGGACTTGGTGAAAATTTAATTTTTGAGAGAATAACCAAGTAAACTTACTACCACTACCAGTTATTACGATCTGCGATCGTTGCGTAAAAACACTTAAAAATAAGTGGTTGTTCAATCGTAAAAGTGATGTACCTACTAACTTAAGGAAACGCCCATTTCCGTAGAAGTAATTGTTAGGTACCTAGTTAGGTAAAGTAAAAACAAAATGACCATTCACCTTTAAAGTCTTGCGGGGTTACCATGACGTTTAAAGTAAGATTGTTTCATTCTTATTTCAGTGGGTAAGAGCCAGAGCTATACAGGTTGTCTAGCGCCATCTCTTAACCACACTGGAAATAAGAATGAAACAATCTTACTTTACACTTCATGGTACAGCGGGGCTAACATGACGTTCAAAGTAAGATTGTTTCATTCTTATTTCAGTGTGGGTAAGAGACAGAGCTATACAGGTTGTCTAGCGCCATCTTTTACCCACACTAGAAATAAGTATGAAACAATCTTACTTTAAACGTCATGGTACAGGTCCTGGTTAGTCAAGTATGAGCGTAATTTAAAGAAATATTAAACCTTCTCTCAGCGATAGTGTACTAGAAAACTGTGGTCCTAGAACGCAAAGGGCAATGTGATTCCAGTCAGTACGACCATCATCATCTTCCTGCCCTTATCCCGTGTTATTTGGGGTCGGCGCAACACGTTTTTTTCTAAGACCGAACATGTTGCAAAGGGATTTGGCTAGTTTTATTTTAAAGTCGGCCGCCAGCCTGACACCAACCCTCCTTGGGAATGCTTTTGTTGGTAGTTTACCCGACACCACGGGGTGACCTAAGGTGCTGTTGTATGCACAGAATCTAAATATCCCTTAGTCGCCTCTTACGACACCCACGGGAAGATATGGGATGGTGCTATTCTTTACATCCGACACCATACAGTACTCCAGTCAGTACAATCAAGGATCATAAAAACCTCGCTTATTTCCCACAAACAGAAACAAAATTATTCTCTTCAGCTCAATAACAGGTGTGTGTAACAAGAAGTGCTAAGTAAGCGGATCGAATTGAAACGGAAACCGCCCCGCTACGCGCTACGGTGGGAACTGCAGCCAGTAAGTACATGGTATTGTGTTGTATTAGGCACGTTATTATTGTATTGTTTCTTTCAAGGTATCGAGCCAGGTGCCGCTACTTCCCATGCTGTAATGAGAGACTGTTAGGAATTCGAGAACTAATTGGCTGTCACGATCGCGTCGAAGCTTCAAAGTCTTGAGCGTCGACGCCGTGTTGCTAGCCTACCAGTTTTCTACCAGTTGCTTTTCGGGGTTGCGTCGGAATTGCGTAATTTAATTTGGGTGAGCCCATTTCATCATCGGATCACCAGACGTACGGTGACAGGACACCTGCGGGGCTACTATGACGTTCAAAGTAAGATTGTTTCATTCTTATTTCAGTGTGGGTAAGAGACAGAGCTATACAGGTTGTCTAGCGCCATCTCTTACCCACACTGGAAATAAGAATAAAACAATCTTACTTTAAACGTCATGGTACAGGTCCTGTACATGGTAGACATCTTACCCATACGCACGAAACGTTTGGGGAACACATTCAATGTGCGTACAGCTAAGGAGTGGAATTCCTTGCCAGTGTCTGTGTTTCTTGATAGCTACAACCTAAGGATATTTAAGTCAAGAGTGAATAGGTTACTTCTAGGCAAGCTTGGACCATCAGGTGAGATAGGAATTAAACGCGAGCCTATGCATAATAATTTTTTTTATTGTAAATTATGTGTTTGAATGCATGCTACTGGTGAGATTCGCTAGACACGTCTGCGGTTCAGACATTCAGACCTAAGCAGGTGCTTTACTTTTTATCATTTTTCTCATCACCATTACTCTCAAAGCATTTTTAGGAAACCGACATGTCTTAGAACCAAAAATTCGAAGATATGAAATAAATACCCTTTCCAATTTCCACCCTAAATATAATACCCTTGATGAAAATCATGTCTTCGAATTTTTTCCTAGACCCGCGTGGTGGATTACGACCCTTTCCATTTTCTAACGAGAAAGCCTGAGTCCCAGCAGCAGAAACTTTACTGCAGGCCTAGCCAAGTTACGAACGAGTCGACAAAGCATTCGATTCCTTTGTTCTGACCACGTGACTGAGCGATGAGATGACGTCATTCTCATACATTTGAAGTTTTCTACTAGCGTTAACGATTATAGATTATCAACTTGGCTAAGCCCTCTGATGTTTTTCAATTACAGTTTCTAAGACCATGTTTGATGTCATGTCTTTCAAAAAAGGGATCATATTTGACGTATCATAAACGTTTTTGAGCAAGACATTTAAAAAAAATTGTCTCGTTATAACATTAAACGAAGTTTAAAAAAAAACTGGGCAAGTGCGAGTCGGACTCGCGCACTGAGGGTTCCGTACAAACTTGAAAGGTAAATTGCGGTTTACGATTTATATCGTATTAAAAAAAAACTACTTACTAGATCTCGGCCAAACCAATTTTCGGTGGAAGTTTGCATGGTATCATCATATATTTTTTTAATTTTATTATTCTATTATTTTAAAAATTAAAGGGGGGGCACACATTTTACCACTTTGAAAGTGTCTATCACGCAAACCAATCAGTTAAGAAAAAAATTATATTAGAAACCTCAATATCATAGACCTATTCATAGATACCCCACACGTATGGGTTTGAAGAAATTTGTTTTTTTGAGTTTCAGTTCTAAGTATGGGGAACCCCCAAAATGTGTATTTTTTTCTAAATTTGTGTGAAAACCTTAATGCGATTCACAGAATACATCTACTTACCAAGTTTCAACAGTATAGTTCTTATAGTTTCGGAAAAAAGTGGCTGATGTGACATACGGACGTACAGACAGACATGACGAATCCATAAGGGTTCCGTTTTTTGCCATTTGGCTACGGAACCCTAAAAACATTCATTTTATACAGTAGAAACATTACAACCTAGGTATCATGGCCGCCATGTTAAGCAATGATATCGTGATATCAGTTTCAGTTGCGTATGTAAACTGTTATGTACAAGCAAGTGGATACCTAAGTACGTGCATATATCAATATATGCAAAGGTGTGGAAATTTGAGTTGGGTAGTACCTTAGATTTCCATGGAATTAACGCGTAAGACTAGAAAGTTAGTCAACGTGTATTGTTTTAGCGAACTTTCGAATGTTAAGGGGATGCAACTCGACGTTCATTTTCACTGTTTTTTTTATAAAAAACGCTCTTACGCGATTATGACGTTATTACACATTTTTCATTAGATATTTTGGGAACACAGTATCTTGTGCATATTATCTATTTTATTGAAATCAATTTATAAATTTGCGTAAAAATAATCTATGAACTTTGGCACTTCATAATTTACTTAAAAATAAAAAAAACAAAAATTTTAACAATTGAAGCCTTGCAAATTAAATCAAGATTCTATATGACGACAATTTTTTTCAAAAACTTTGAAGGGTTTAAAAAAGAACACGTATTTCCTGAAACAAGTTCTGTAAAATATTCGAGTAAATCACGGAATTACCGAATACTAACAGAGTTTTCAAGCGTATCTCTCTTTTTACGCGTTGCCTTTTCGTCAAACATCGCGTTGGATTGCGTTAGATGAAGTAACAAGCTTTAAAACCATGCTCGATGTTGACGATAGGCGAGTGAAAAAGCGATAGGTTTTACAAATCTCCTAATTTTTACATCACTGAATAAAAGCAGTACAGTTGCTTCACACAATTTTGATTTATTTATTTATTAAATACTTTTTTCACACAAAAGTACAGAGGCGGACTTAATGCCTTAGACATTTTCTACCAGTCAACTTTTGGGTGATGCAGATAAAAATAATGGTAGGTGCAATAAAAGAGAGAAAAAGGCGTCTATAAGAATAGATACACTAATAAACCATAGATATATTAATAAACTAAACTACACAGTATTCATAGTATACACAGTATTTCCCTTTTTCCCTAAAATATTTCTAATTCCTCCTCCAAATATTTATGTTCAATCACTTAAATAATTAATTACACCAGTTACAAAATTTCAAGTAACCGCAAAAAGTAAATCTGCACAATACTACCATTGCTACCAACATTGCAACATCATCCAATTAACTCCAGGCGTGGCAACATAATCTAAATTAAAGAAGAAAAGCGTTCCGGTTCCGTTACGCAGTAGTCATTCCGTTACGAATTAGCAGATGCTTGTCATTCAGTTTCCCTTCATTAGGCCAGTGTGAAACTAAGGCTGCGTTCACACTCAGCGGAGCATGAACCGGCCGTTCTCGGCAGTGCGTCTTGACTTTCGATGACGATTAAGATTTTTACTCTGTGCTCTCAACTGTCACCGGTAAACGCGGGAAATTGGAGCTGAGTGGTGATAATATTGGATAATCGTGTTGTTTTCGCTTTCGTAATATTAATTAGATTGTTTTGTTTTTTAGTTTTACAGATGCGATGTACCCCTGTTACGTAGTCGAAGATATTTAGGTCTTTGTTAAACTGAGGCGGTAATCAATCTCACGGTTTATATACCTGAAGGAAATAGATAGGATTGTCCACTGTACTATATAACATAGAGAGCTTCTGCCAGCGGCTGCGACCGCGTGAATGTGGGTTTCTCCATACAAACTTTGAAATCCCGTTTGATCCCCTTTGGAGGTTAATTTCAGAAAATGCCCTCTTAGTGCTCGCCTACGTTATAAAAGGAAACCTTGTGCAAAATTTCATGCTCCTAGTCTCTGTAGTTTTGGCTGCGTTGATATGTCAGTCAGTTTCTCCTTTTATACAAGTATTTATATCATCATCATCATTTCAGCCGAAAGATATCCTCTGTTGGACATGTGCCTCCCCAAAGCGTCTCCACAACGACAAATCCTGTGCGTCTCGCATCCACCGCATTCCTGCGACTCTCACCAACGCTGCTATTTCCGTCGTTTTCGCGGTCGTCACTCTAGAACCTTTCGGCCCCATCCGTTCTAATATTTTTATAATATAGTTAATTTTGCGGAGACGTATGTACTTTATGTTCTACTAACGACATACGCTAAAATACTCCTATTTATTTTGAATAGAACTAAATGAAATCGTGCTATTCCAGTATTTTGCCATTTAGGTCAATAAAAGAAAACCATGCCTTATTGAAACTGTAGTAGTTGAACTGATGGCGTCAAATCTATGACTGAACGAAAATAAATTCCATCAACTACATCAGACTGCTCAAACTGACTTGTTTCGAACTTTTTAGTCGTTTTTTGCGGTCGAGTTTTTTGGCACTGGCAACTTTTTTTTTAGAAAAATTTGGCAACCCAAGAGATAGGTAAGCAGTCAACCGTCATTTATTGGTAACATAGCTAGACGCCTCTCAGAATACGTGCGAAACGACTGCCTTAGGGTCAGTTCACATTGAGACACGACGCGACGTAAAAAGACACATATTTCATTGTGAGAATTCAGAATACGTGCCACCGCGCAGCGCTGCGCCGCGCCGGGAGGCATGTCGGTCTGAAATGTGTATTTTTTATTGTAGGAAATAAAATTATTTGAATCGCTCTTCGTGCAACGTCGCGTCGCTTCACGTGTCGGTGTGAACTGACCCTTACTTTCAATATTATATCACAGAACTCACAGATCACGGACGTGACGGTATTGCGATTTGTGGATCAAAGAGAAACGTGATTTTCGCAAAACGTTTGAAAAATGTGAGGAAAACTGAATCTGCCAGTGTCTGTCTTTGCACATTCGATATAAATACAAGTCTCAAACAAAGAGAACAAGTTCAATGACCACGCATAGAGACGGGATAAATTATAATGAGAAAAAATGTATAAACTTCTATCTTATGTTGTATAACATAAGATAGAAGTTTATAATTTTTACATACATTTTTTTTTTTTTTTACCATACATGGGCATGTAACTCAACATACATTTTCACTGTTTTTCATACAACCGCTCTTACGCGATTATGACGTTATTTCACATTTTCATTAGATATTTTGGAAACAGAGTATCTCAGGGATATTATCTAGGCTTCTATTGAAATCATTCAGTGAAGACCTCTGAAAATCTGCCATTTTGCATGAACTTTGACACTTCATAATTTACTCAAAATTTAAAAAAAAAGTATAACAATAGACCCCTTTCAAATTTAATCAAGATTTTGAATGACGACAATCTTTTTCAAAAAAGTTTTAAGGGTTAAAAAAACACGTATTTCCTGGAACAAGTTTTGTAAAATATTCGAGCAAATCACGGAATCACTGAATGCTAACAGATTCGATGAGGAATTTTTAAAAGAATTACCGCGGCCCGCAAACACAAAGAGCAAGTAATACAGGTGGGTTTTAGTCAGTATAAGTCAGACACGCCTTTCCACCTCAAAAAAAAAAACCGGTCAGGTGTGAGTCGGACTCGCACACCGAGGGTCCCGTACAAACATATCTAGATAAAAACGTATTTCGATTCCCGAATCAAGTCTCGACGATTATTCCGAATCGCAAAAAAAGTAAGTAATTATTTTCTGATATACCTAACTACAAAACGGTTTTCAGCTATTTCCTTTACTTGTGCTATGAGACCTTGCTTCTAGCCAAATTTCAGGATTCAACGAGAAGTAACCTGACCATAAATTTTAATTGTGTATCAGTGTTATATTTTTGATGATGATCAATGTTTGCATGCCAAAATGGTAGTTTTGAGGTAAGCGGAACAGAGAGTAAAGCCGTTGAAAAAGGGAGGATCCTCCGACCAGACGGGTGTTATGTCTGGTAGGCAACTGCCCGATAGATTATTTTGGGCTGTTCCATATGTTCTAATCGCGCGGAGAACTTTGATTGCGCGATGCAGGATTAGTTCTTATGTGACGCAATAGATGTCGCTACAGTAGAATGTACAAGGATACTTTAATATTATTTTATCACCTTATTGTAAATACCTGCATTCTGAGCATATCAATCAATATTCTATTCTATTCTATTCATAGACCCTGACAGACGGACAATAAAGTTATCATGAAAGGGTTTCGTTTTTGCCGACTGAGATAGGAAACCCTAAAAAAAGGGTCTTACACAAAAGTCCTACCTAGACATTATTATATAAGGTGTTAAAAAATTTACTTTTAAAATTTCGAGGGGAAATTGTACTCCTCATTATGAACAACTTTTACTATGGGACCAAAACTGAAAACGCGAAAAAAATATCAGCAGCTCCATACATTTTGACGAGTTATGCGAAATGTGTGGAGCAGCTGATTTTTTTTTCGCGATTTCAGGTTTGGTCCCATAGTAAAAGTTGTTCATAATGAGGAGTACAACAAAAAAAAAATAAAAAAAATATTTCAGACAAAACAGTCCATAAAAGTTGTTAGTAACAAGAAATTAACTTATAACTAATGTTACAATGTCCCCTCGAAATTCTTAAAGTTAATTTCTTATAATAATGTCTAGGACTTTTGTGTAAGACCCTTTTTTTAACACCTTATATACAAAAAGAGACCAGAGATAGCGTTTTCACACCGTCACACGAAACACAAATCACGACACGCCGCGCACTGTTGCACACATCTCACAGTCGTCTACGCAGCCTATGTTTCCCACAGCGATCCCTCGAGCGTGACGCAAGAACTACTAACTGCAATAACATTAGCGGCAGTAATTAAAGTGTCCAGCCATCAACCACATATATATGTAACACTTTCGCAACAATTATGCAGAAGTAACATATCAGTGACATTATGTTAGTAAAGGTCAGGCTTTTTGTAGCTAATTAGGTACAGGTGTTTTAGATGTTTTTTTTTTTGTAGGCAGTAGGTGTTGGGAGATGAAAGAAGGTGATTGTTATTTGATTTAAATAATTACTTTTATGAAATAATCATTATTTTTAATTAGAGTTGCAACAATTGGAAAAAATAGATGGCGAAATTGACCTGAAATGAAACCAAGTAACACATATCGTCCCTTAGCTAACAACACCGCATAAGTCATTTTTACCAACGTTAGGTACAGAAAACGAAAAAAACTGTGCGGTGTTAAAAGGTCAGCTGACTTGCATGCTGCGCTGTCACTATATTTAGAATTATGGCTTCTGATTGGCTGAAATCTATATCATGTGACCAATGGTTAGACGCGCAATGAACAGCTCCATCTAAAGGCATTCAAATGTGAAAACCGCCAATTTTCGACTTTACAGGAAACGAAAAAAAACTGTGCGGTGTTGAGTGGCCAGACGACTTGCACGCTATCACTACCTTTCGAATTCGAGAGATAATGAGAATGAAGGATTTACCCTTTCTCTTATAATGTGGAAAATCATCAAATGACTTCTCCTGCGTGGGTAAAGCAAGAGAGCTGTAATGTCAGATTTCTGGACTAAAACCCATTTGGGTCCTTCACTTGCCACGGTACGTTCCAGGGCCACAGTACTAGTAATACAAAGAGGATAAGATTGAATAATAAATAACCGCGACAACCACAAAACCCCGCCACGGCATATTTCCTGTAGTTTTTATACATTTTATATGGACTTGCCGCACACGGTTGACGCCGGTGGCCGCCACACGCTACAAATCGCCACTGCTCGCTTCCTGTGACCCGTACCGGCCACTAAACACCGACACGCCACTCTCGCATTTAAACCTTTTTCGTCAGAGTCCATGATACTGCGCGCATGGGTAAAAAAAGTAGCAGCCACCGGTCACAAGTAGCTGTCACGCGCTATAGATACTTTTGTGGCCGCTTCAAGCTTCTAGTGGCGACTTTTGTGGCTGACCCGTCCGTGGCCCGTGTGCGGGGACCCTAAAACGTAACTACTTCACACAATAATAATATAAAAAACTGGTTGCTGCCACCAGCTTCGCCCGCGTGATTGTCATAAGGGTGTTCCGTTGTACTCCTACAATAAAAAAGTATCCTATGTCCTGCTTTTTAAGAGGGTCCTTTCCACTCGCCTATCCTCAACATCGAGCATGATTTAAAAGCTTTTTACTTCTTCTAACGCAATCCAACGCGATCTTTGACGAAAAACAACGCGAAAAAAGAGAGATAACGCTTGAAAACTCTGTTAGCATTCGATAATTCCGTGATTTACTCGAATATTTTACAAAACTTGTTCCAGGAAATACGTGTATTTTTAAACACTTAAAAGTTTTTGAAAAAAAATGTCGTCATTGAGAATATTATTAAAATTTGCAAGGCTTCCATTGTTATACTTTTTTAATTTTTAAGTAAATAACTTATGAAGTGTCAAAGTTGAAGCAAAATCGCAGATTTACAGACGTTTTTACTGGATTAGTTTTACACAAATTTACAAATTGATTTTAATAGAAGCCTAGATAATATCCACAAGATACTGTGATTCCAAAATATCTAATGAAAAATTTGTAATAACGTCATAATCGCGTAAGAGCGTTTGTATGAAAAACAGTGAAAATATATGTTGAGTTGCATCCCTTTAAGGACATGATCTACCCGTTTGCCAAATGTCATTCAAATCCATTCGAGCGTGAAGAAGTTTGTATGTTTAGACACTCGCAAACTTTCGCCTCTTTAATACTTCTAGTGTGGTTTCACAAGTCGCTTCATCAAACAAAACGTTACCACACCACAGCCACTTTTAAGCACACACTTGTTAAAACTAGGTAATAAGCTAGATTTACGCGAATATCGCAAGTCATTACTTTCGACAACTTTTGTGAGCGGTCTTGCCACCTTCACCGGTGCGAACTATAAAAATAAAACCAAAAGTGCAAAGGTGAAGTGGCGAGCGCAGCCGTTACAACAACGTAACACATTGTGTAACGCACTGTAACAGCAAATTGAGATCATTATTGACTTAATGTACTGCTGAAGAACATAAACACAGATAATTATTGCTGAATATGAGTCTATTAATGACTGTATTAACTGTAATTGTAGTCATTCAATTAACTTATCGCGGTCTTATGCTGGACATCACAGCTCTCTGAGAGAACCTCTCTCCCAAGACGCAATTACTCTTTTTCCTTTTTAACTGACTTCAAAAAATGAGGTGGTTCTCAAATCGTCGCTATCTGTACTTTTTACCTGACTGCAAGAAGGGTTATGTTTTTCGCGCGTATCTTGTATGTATGTATGTATGTAATATTCTTTATTACCTCGTATCTTCCAAACCGCTGAACGGATTAAATAATTAAGATATCGTTAGATTCGTCGTGATAACCCAAGTATTCTTAGATAGGTGATGTTAAAAAAACCCAACATAACGACTGTGAGATGCCATAATTTAAGGTACAATTTTTTTTTTTTTTTGGTTACTGCGATATGGGTATCAAAGTAAAGGGCTCATCATGCGGATATCAGAATGGTATATCCATTAAAATAATCTAGACTAAAATCATTTCATATAATATGGGTCCCAACTGTTGCAGTTTTGTTTTAATTAAATTGGTAGAATACGCTACTGGACTGAACTTGTTTTTTTTTCTTTTCAGTTTTTATTTAAAGTAATTTTTTTCGCAGTCGGGATTTTTTATTTTCTAAATTTATTTATTTTTACTTTTTTATGTTCCGCAGTTACTGGATGACGCCTGGATTATCCTATGTTAACTTAAAACAACAGATTTCTATATTTCTAAAGAACATAAAAACTTTACAGCCGATGTAAAATGAGCATATAAAAGTTGTATCATGTACCGGAGAAACTATAATTACGACTGCGCAGTTACCGACGATGGTTATGAAGTGGAGAGCGGTGACAAATTATGTTCGCTTTCCAACTGGATTAACTATAGTGACGAAGTAACTGAAAGCTGTTTGTATGTCAGTGAATATCTTCAGTAGTTCATCATCATTCATCATTTCAGCTAAAAGACGTCCATTGTAGGACATAAACTTCCACCAAGCGTCACAACGACCGGTCCTGGTGCGTCTCGCATACATCGGATTCCCGCGACCCTCACCATGTTATCGGTCCACCTTGTGGGACGCCTTCTAACGCTGCGTCTTCTGGTAGGTATGGTGTCACCACTCCAGAAACTTTCGGTCCCAGCGACAATCTGTTCTGCAAGTAATGTGAATTGTGATCTGCCCACTGCCACTAAAGTTTGGCGATTCCTAGGGCTATGTCGATAACCTTGGTTCTCCTGCCCTCTATCCAAGTTACAATCGTTTCGTTCGCGCCGAACACCTCGAGTAGGCCACGCCTCCGATTCCTTTGTTCTAACCACGTGACTAAGCGTTGAGATGACGTCAGAACAAAGGAATCGGAGGCGTGGCCTACTCGAGGCGTTCGGCACGAACGATACGATTTAACTTGGCTTGGCTGATATCTTCATTCCTGACGCGATCACGCAAGGAAGTACAGCTCTATCCATTGCCCTTTGTGTGGCTTTATAATCGTTACACGTAAGCATTATTAGCAGGTTACCAGCTGTAATGGTAAAGGAGATTAGACAAATGCAGCAGAGGTGAACACCGAAATATTTTGAGTAAAGATAAGATCTATTGCCATTTTTGGGTCTCCTGATAGAGCTATATTTTGGTAAATTAGAACGCACTAAGAGTGATGAATATATCGGTGGTCGATATCGCAGAAAGAATGGAGATTTAGAAATCTAATTTATGCTGCAGGTCCATCCATTATTATACAGGTTCTCCGTAGGTAGAATGAATTGATGACTCTAGACTACTATAGAGCCTATTGTAAATTCCAAAACAAAGTAGCGTGATGGGTCTATGTCTATATTCTATAACTTATCAAGCTCATAGTGCTTATAAATGAGTAAGTGGTAAGTTCACTACCTGCTTTCTGATCCACTTTCGATGTTTACTGTGCGGTCAGTTCACCTGCTTAGACTGCACTCGGTAACTAACTTAGCATCGTTCACTTAATGAAGCTTTGGTTCTTAAAGCGAAAACTAAAGAGAAATGTTTGTAGACAATAAAATACATGACTTTACTAACTTCTCGATTATGGAACAAAGAAAGTGCCTGTAAATGCCGCGTTATGACCACTTAGTCCAATGAGTCGATCGTTCACTTCGAATAAATCCATGGTTTTCTCTTAGAAAATCCAAGTTTCTCTTCGTGTTAAAATGTTGTTGAGAAAAGTTGACCAAAGCCTGAGCTGGTTGTCTAGATTTGTTTATATTTATTTATTTAAACTTCATGTACAGTGATAGTACATAGACGAACTTAATGCAACAAGGCATTCTCTACCAGTCAACCATTGGGTTAAAAAAGAACAACACTGTGCTAGGTGTGCACAATAAATAAATAACAGATATTTGAAATAGAATTTAGTATCGTTAAATTAAGTGGCTTAGAATAATAAAATACGTATATATGCTAATATAATAAACTAATAAATACTATGATAAATATGAAATCATTGTAATTAAGAGAACTTAAAATATAACAATTATGACGAAGACCGAACTAAGGCTGAGAGGACTTCAAGTAGTAGTTCCGAATTTTACGCTTGAAGGAAAATTTACTTTCAGCTTTTTTGATGTCAAGGGGAAGCACATTCCAGAGTTTTAGTGTAAGAATTAGCCATAAACCCAGTATATACCTATACCTATTTATCTATATCTATACATATATATAAAATCCCACCAAAAACATTTCATGTAAAATGTTGCCAAGACGACCACATAAGGTTGCCCTGTGAAAAAGATATCAGATCTCATGTAGAGCCAAGCTTCTGAATCTACACGGCCGACCTCTACCGACCCTAACTTCACAAATTCTAAATATCAGTAAAAATGTATGGCTTCGCCGTTTCGCTACCGTCATGGAGGTGATGCGAATATTTAGTTTCTGAAGTAAGTAACGAAACAGCCAAGCCATACTTTTTCCCAGCTGCGAACATTCGACTCGTCGTTTGAACTCGTCGTCCGTCGAGTGTTTTCGTGTCCTATACGCCAGGGTCGTGTTTTCCCGACTGGGTACTTGGGTACTTCATCTCGATTAGCTCTTCAATCCCCAAGAGCTGACGAGATGTGCGACCCAAGTGAAATAAACGCGAGAGTGTGTAAGATTTAAGATTTGGTGATTCGATCAGACGTACAGGATGTTTAATCTTCTTCTAATATATAAAATTCTCGTGTTGCGGTGTTTGTGGTTAAACTCCTCCGAAACGGCTTTCCCGATTCTCATGAAATTTTGTGTGCATATTGGGTAGGTCTGAGAAACGGACAACATCTATTTTTTATCCCCCTAAATGTTAAGGGTAATCCACCCCTAATTTTTTTTTTCAATTATAGATAAAAAAAAAATTATATACATAGCAAAACAACGTTTTCCGGGTCAGCTAGTATAATACAATATTCCACAACCATCACACAACGCCATCTAGTCTCAAGCTAAGCAGAGCTTGTGTTATGAGTACAAGACAGCTGATAAACATATTTATATATTTTTAAATAAATACATACATGTGTGTCGGATATATCCGACGTAGGCTGTTATTATCGTTACATAACACTGGGTCATCAATTTCCATTAAATAAACACGAGTCTTCTTACAAAATTTCTTCCTTGTATCATGTCATACTTCAGTCTTAATAAAACTTGATTGATTTCAAATCAATCATGTTCCATGTTGATAGTAAACGTGATTGATTTGCTTTACTTTCGTACTTGTGTGATTTACTGTTAACCCGGAACTATCGGCCATTGCTGCGCATGCGCGAATGACATTATGTACCAACTTAACTTTATGTACTCGCGGTTATTTCAAACTTCCTCGTTTTATTCTGAGTGTTACATAAAAAGCTTTTTGTGTCGGCTTTGACAGATACGATTTTTTTTTTTTTATAATAGCGTAGCATGCATAGTCGGCCTTATAATGTTGCCACTGTTGGGACTCAGGCCTCCTCTCTAAGAGAGGGAATGGGCCGTAATACACCACGCGGGCCCAGTGCGGGTTGGTGCATGTCACATGTCTTCGAATTTTTGGTTCTAGGACATGCCGGTTTCCTCACGATGTTTTCCTTCACCGTTTTGAGAGCAGTGGTGATGAAATAAATTACACAAAGTAATGCGCCTGACTGGGTTTGAACCTGCGACCTACAACTTGTAAGTCGGGGCCGTTACCACTCGGCCACCACTGCCACTGTTTGCCACTGTTTTTTTTATAATGTTCCCTATCAATTCGGCAGTTTACGCATTTCTACCTTACGTGGTTTAAAATAAAGTTTGTAGGTAGCAGAAAAGATACTGGCGGACTTTTCGAAAGAGTTTTTTTTTAAATTGATATAAACCAGAGCTTGACTGCGATCCCCCCTGATGGCAAGCAGTGATGCTATTATTGATGGTGAGACGCACTAGAGTTTCGGAATACTGACGTTACCGTGGCCTTCGTAAAAGGCAACTGAAGGAACACAGGTTTAATCAGTACTAGTCTGACACTATGTCTCGGTTCACCCATAGCGGAAGAAGTAATTTGATGATTTACCAGCATGATCGCTTACCATCAGGTGGGATCGCAGTAAAGCACTGGATTATATCAATTAAAAAAAAAAACTTTTTTTTAATGAACTAGTGCTTGACTTAATGATAAGTAATCTATGACTCAATGACGATCGACTAATTGAGTCACAGATTACTTATAATTATGTGAATTGGGTGAAGCCATTATGGTTGTGTGTGATGGACGAAGACATCGCGACTCCTAGCGAGAGAGAGAACTAGCCAGTGAAGCGCCGTGTGTCATTTTGAACACACTTGACATAGTGATGCGAATGCGATACAGGTTCATTTATATTAACAATAATGGCTTTAATTTTTTTTTCTTGATTTATCGGGACATTTAGAGTCCCGATCAGGTACAAATCGGGACGCGTCCCCTGAAAATCGGGACGTCCTGCGCAAATCGGGATGCCTGGCAACACTAGTAATGTAAGGATGCCAAAAAAACGCATATGGCATTAAAATATAGTTTATAGATAGAAGAAAACCTGTCCTGACTCCGGGATTGTTCAAAAAAGTTTCCATGACCCTCGCGAAGGCAAGGCAAGTGAATAAGCACAAATGGGTTTTAGTCAGTAAAATTCTGCCACTCACTCTCGCTCAAGATAAAGCGAAAGGGATTTTTTAACGATGGTGTAATCAAGACGTAGATAAAAAAGATGCCGCTTTATGTGAATGGTGCAGGTACTTAAATAAGTAGGTAGGGTTCCAAGAAACTGAATATCAAACGTCTTAATCAATACCACACAAAATTATTTATGTAACATTATTGACATTACCAATACATTTGGTATTTGGTTAGCATGGCGCAACTCGCTAAAGACCTATGCCCGTTTCCGTTAGCACAATGGACTAGGTTACTCAGTGAGAAGGCATGCTGTCACTGGCGTAGCTACCAAAGAGTCAGGTGGGCCCCCAAACTCGAGGGGCCCCTAAACTTCATTAGCAAACTTTCTCTTATTGAACTACTGAGAAATTCTCCCACTTTCCAAATCTAAATAAAATGGGTTGTATTGCAACACTACTTTAATTATGATAACTCGTTTTAGTCAGTAAAACTCCGACACTCCCGCTCTACCTAGAGCAGGAAAGGTAATTTGATGATTTCCCATGTAAAAATGGGGCAGAAGTTTTTTTTTTTGCCCCAGCCCCGTTTGTCACCTATCTACGCCACTGCAAGTAGTCCACTGAAGTAGCCATCAGGGCCAACGCACTTACCGTCATTACGTAGTCTGCTAGTCACCCCGTTAGGTAAAATATGCGTGAAGGCACAGATGCACGCAAAACGGTCATGTTTGTATACAAATGCTCGCACGCACGTCTTTAGTTAAGGGCCCCTTCTTCCGAAAGTTTAGGCATTTTACGCACCGAGACGGCTTGCGTCCGCGTTGCTCAGGAGCCGTCGCGATATGAACTCCGGTGACCTATGGCGGCGGGCGAGCACGCCACAGTATAGATAAATAAATCAGTATTTCAAATATTATTGGCGTGCTAGTAATAATAGCTTGTTTTGCAACAAAAACGTATAGCTTGATGTGCTGTCCACTGCACTATTGACTGTAAACACTAATACACTTAGGTATATTGTTATAAATGTATAATTTTTTTTTATTGCTTGGTAAAATCATCAAATGAGTCCTGCCGCTCTGGGTAGAGCGGACTGTCAGACTTGTACTGACTAAAATCCACCCTGTTCCTTCGGTTGCCCTTTGCATTCCAGGGCCACGGTATTCTGATAAGACAGTCTCGTGAATGAAAAGGCAGGCGATGATCATTCTGTTGAACTTAAAGAATGGTTGTAGAAGATTTGGTGAGTAATATAATGAAAGACAAATATGATTAATTACACTGGTCTACAAAAATTTACTTTTTTTTTTGCCACAAGAGTTTTTTTTGCTATATATGGTTTTATTTTGACTCCCTTTTGTAGGAAATAGATATAGAATAAAATTGTTAGCCATCGTTTTTTTGTGACAGTCACTTGTATTTGTCATGAAAAATATTGATACTTTACTTACAATTAAATTAAAAAATACGTCTTTTTAAACCATATATTATGATTTTCTGGAATATTTAGCTTGAGGCTGGTCTACCACAAGTATCCAACCAAAAATTGCTAATATTCAAGGACTCCATTTGCACTGGTACGGGTTTTTCATGATGAAAATGACCTGCCGCAACCTTTCTCCTTTGTGTTGGGCATTGGATCCCAGATTTTTGGTACGGAAGCCAAAATGTGATTGTAAGTGTATTTAGAGAGACAAATTATAACTCTATGCTTGATATGTTTTAATTAGGTCCTCTATGAGATTTGTGTAGTCATTTGTTTCGTAATATATAAAAAATAGATGATTTTTTTAAGTTTGTTATAAATCACCAAAAAGATGATTGAGGAACACTAATAACTGACTCAAACTAGATTAGTTTGAGTCAGTTATTAGTGTTCCTCTCTTATTGGGTATAAAAGCTAAATCATGAATTTTATTTGCAGTTACAATACACGTAGTTAGTAAATCATGGTATTAGTTCCTGCGCAATGTTTTATTTGGCATTGCAGGTATTGCTATAGCAACACTATCAGAAAGCGTTTGTATTGCAGAACGCACACTTACATATTTTACAGTGTATGCGTTATATTTATCACTTTTGCCATATAAGTCTGGCAAAACGACCACAGACACACTACGTGTCTGTGGTCGTTAGGATCCTGTTCAAAACATAGGGTTTCCGAAGCCATTAAGCGCACTCCTTTTGTCGAATTTGTAAAAATCTTTACTCTTGTTGTAGATCTCATATGAAGCACTCACTTTACTTTGAGGAGCCACGGAAAAACCAAAATTATCACGATAACACCATTTTACCCAAGTCAGCAAAATTTCTTCATTCACTTTTAGAATTTGGTTCACCACATACCTACTCGGCAGAAACTGTGAGGGTAAATGAAACCCACATCTTCTTTATGTGTTGAGAAACCAACAACGAGTAGCTTATGCATGACAAACTCACAATTGAGCACTACATTTGTTGCAATTCGAGCGCATTTAGTGGAAAGTTCGGTAAAATTTTAAGTGGCAGTCACAAAAAATCTGAGGCTAATAAAAACAAAGTATGTAGTGTTTTATGATGAGGGTAGATACTTTAGTAAAAATAAGTAAACACAATCTCTGTGGGAAAAACCTTGTCGACCAGTGTTATAATATAATAAAATAAAATATATAGTACCAGCATAAAAATTAATATTCATAAAAAATAAAATTCATAAAAATTTAGTGGTCGTGTGCTAGGTCCAGGTTCATCTTCATCGACCGATATATTCCTCAATGCTGGGCGCGAGTCTCCTCTAAGAGGGTCAAAGCCACAATCCTCATGGCACTCCCCTCCGCGTTGGGAACTAGGACCTGATAGCAAATCAGGATTGTTTTGCGTTAGAGATTCCTCATTTTCCTTATTTTCGGATTATTTGTTCTCTTCAAGTGTCAGATTTCTTATGCCCATACCACGCGTATGTCAGGGGTTCACGATTTCAGGAAGTAGGCATTATATAGCATTATATATAGGTTCAACGTTATAGTAATCATCTCCCTCTTCTTGATTTTCAGCTTTAATGGAATCATCTTTGTCTTTTCTAGTTGTCCTTTGAAATTTATCTTCTTCATTTTTAGCTTCAACAATAATGGAATTATCTTCGTCATCCCTAGTTTTTCTGCAACAATGGAATGTCATTAACGTTATGAAACGGAAGTTTCAAAGTCACCGAAATAAACTTTAACAAAAAATCATTTACTGCCATGTTACATCCCATAATAGGATACATAAGACATGTGATAAGTAAGAAAACTAAAGCGCGACGGGAGATAACGTCAAACTTGTAGCGGATGAATAAAACTGCTCCGCCACAGTATATAATGTAATATGTACATAATGTACTTACGTATACTGTCCCTCTTTAGAGTGCCCATCGGTACTTTTTTTGGACATCAAAGTACCTTTTTCGGTACGTGGTCTCAGAGCACTGGAATGGAATAAATTTCATTACATATTTTCAAAAAAATCAAATTAACAAACACTAATTACTAGAGTTTAAATAAAACCTGATACACATATAAAAATCTCGTGTCTTGACCAGTTTTTTGTATATATTTGGTAGGTTTGAGAATAGGTCATAGGCTATTTCTATAGCGGCCGGCCGATTTCTACCTACTAAACGCAGCGCGACCATAAACCGTGCTCTAGGTACTTACCTAGTGAGAACAAGTAGTGACCGATAGCCATTGTTCAATATCTTTCAAATCTTCATAAACATAATAAAAGAATGTAATAATAATAATAAACTTTTTACTTTACTTTTTATAAGTGTATCGCAACTAAAAAGTGTGAAATAAAAAACTTTTTACAAAAAAATATTTTTTTGTAAAAAGTTTCTAAAGTGCATCTTATTACAATTCTGATAAGTCCAAACACGGCTAGGCTACATTGATTTATTACGGAGTTCCAGTGCCTACCTTCCAGCTCCGTCATCATCATCAGATCACTTTGATGATACCATTTTCAACACTATTCAGACCCATTAATTTATTTGTATTATCATAGTCGCTTAACTATCTCCATAGTGATATCTATGCGAGTATGAAGTTCCGTTGACCATTTCTGGTCTTTTTCATCAGTTCCATTTCATCAAATGTTACTTTTCGACTGTAAATGCTTAATTTCTCGATAAAAATACCAAAATCATATTACAGTTGGCTATAATATTTGAGGAGTTCCCTCGATTTCACCAAGATTCCATCATCAGATCCCGATTTGGTGACTATGGGACCATTTGGGAAATATACCCTTTCCAACAAAAAAAGAATTTTTCAAATTGGTTGGCAGCGACGAAGTTATGCGCGAACAAACATTAAAAAAATCATACAAACATCCGAATTGAGAACCTCCTCCTTTTTTAGAAGTCGGTTAAAAACAAAAAACAACAAACCTAGGTACTTACATCTCCTTGAATTTGATCAGGATGCAAAACTGCACTTTTTAAAGGTTTAAGAATGTTTCCATGATAGATTTAAAATTCTAGTCATACTGACTTCGCTGGTCTGTGTAGAGGAGTAATTATATTGTGACGTATTTATAGAATAAATACTTACGCAATACACTTTCGGATTTTCTTCACTTCAGATACCCTTTTTTTCTTAATTTTGTTTTTTCTATTCGCGATTGCAATTACTTATAATAAAACACGTTTATTTACGCGCGCGGCAACGAAAATGTATGGTCGCGAACAAAACTTGCATAGGTCCTCCCTCGATGACGTCCGGCAGGACAATGGCGCGGTGCGCGCGTGCCGTTTTCACGTATTTATTTTATATTAAAAAAAATAAGTGCCATATTATAAATTTATCCAAAAATATCCCTGTCAAACCCGATTAGTAAATGAAATGTAAAATTTCCATAAAAGTTGCGTTCCCCCAAGTCTCATAAAACTTAAAATACTTTCAAAATCGACTTTATTTCAGATTTTTTTTTTATCGAATGGAATGTCAAATAATGTGTTTTTAACCAAAAAAGTCACTAGATTAAAGATGTATCTGTACTATATATTTTTTTCCGGATTTAAATATGATGATTTCTCTGAAAACAACTCGATCTAGAAACGTAAATTTCGAAAAAGGGGCCCTTAAATGAGGAAAACCGCTAGCCAATCCGACGCAGCATAGCAATGACTCATACTGAGAGAATTTTAATTAAAGATACGATTGCATATATGGACTAATATTACTAAAGAATTAATTGTTTTGAAATAGTGAAAGAATCTGGAAGTTAAAGTCTAGTCTCCTTCATCATTTCGGATTGTGATACGCTTGCTCAGTTTTATTGCTCTGCATTTGTTAATAATCTTCCAATATACAGGGTGTCTTTGACATCAACGCACAAACGAATACCACGGATCCAGTACATAATTCTGGACACCCCCGTGGCGGAATTTTTCGTCGGCTGTATCCTTATTAAAAAAAAACTGTACTTTTTTAAATTTAATTCAGGAAAAAAATCTTGATGTTTTTTTTTTTAATTTAAACTGTATAAAATCATTATTCTAACATTTTAAGTGAAAAAAATTAATTTTAAAATTAAAAATTTCATCGGTTTGGTTAGAATAACGATTTTACACACATTAAATTAAAAAGTACAGATTTTTTTTTAATATGTAAAAACCGACAAAAAATTCAACCAATGGCCCAGAATCATGTACTGGATCCATGGTATTCGTTTGTGCGTCGATGTCAAAAACACCCTGTATATATATAATATAAAAAATTATGTCACAGTGTTTTTTTATTGTGTATTGACTAACTTGCATTTGACCATCTCACCTAATGGTAAACGATGATGGCCGATGATGAAGCACAATTAGCTTGCGTTTGACCATACTATCTCACCTGATGGTAAACGATGGTGGCCAAAGATGGAGCACAATTGGCTTGAGTTTGAACCCCTCCCCCCCAAACGGCTTAATCAATTTTTAGGATTTTTTTCTGTATATTTGGCAGATTTAAGAATAGGTGGTAGGTTATTTTTTACATTCCTGCCCCCAGCCTCCACTATTTCAACCCCATTCTATGCCTACTACATCGTCTTTTGAAATCCAGCTCCTTTATAAGGTTGTCTTAAGACTTAAATTCTTTGGTACGTTCCTAAGTCCTAGCATACTAACCTTTAAGAAAACAAGTTTTCTTACTTATACATTCCAATAAATAATGATGATCCAACATCTTAGTCATCATCATCGCTGCACGGCACGTATTGACAAATCATTCGGTTGAAAACATCTTGAGTGTTTTAGAATTTATTTGCGAGAATGTTTTCATGAAAACTTTCAACACCTCTTAAAACATATTCTGAGGGTAGTTTTGTAAAACTAATAATAACAGTATTTATTCGACTCGTGCAAAAAAATTCACATTCAAACCAAGTAGTTTCGATTGTGTGTTGATATAATATCAGTTAGTCAGTTTCCTTCCTTATAAATATATAGAACAAGTAAGTAATAACCTCATCGGAAGTTATATGTTTGAACCGTTTGGGGGTTGAAAGTTGAACTAGGGCCATCGGGGTTCTCCTTCTGTGAAGCCGTCATTTCGCAGAAGGAGGCTGCGGAGAGGGAGAGGAAGGCCGTGGCCACTCTCCCGTGCCGCAGCAGGCGAACCGGGCGTCGGCGGAGGGCAGATAGCGCCCTCTTCCAACCCCCATAAAGAGGTCCGGATGGACGGTGGACTCGGGGTGGTCCGCCGTCCCCCATTCAGCAAGACCCGAAGCGGCGACGCGTAGTGTTCCACGCGTGCCCCTATGTGATGTCGCGGGGAGGACACATCCCCGCGGGCCTGAGGTGGCCCGCATATGCGGGCCGGCACTAGCTGGGATCATGGATGGCGTATCAGCTCCCACGATCCCCGGTCCAAGTGTGGGAGGGAACACCGGGGTGGTTTTTAGTCAGTAAGAGTCTGACAGACCCCTTCGCCTGCCCCAGGCGAAGGACATCCATGAGGATTTTCCACCCCGGCAACAAAAAAAAAAAAAAAGGGCCATCGGGGTCCGAGCGTTCATAAGAGTTGTTCGTTATATCAGCAAACAACTGGTCAACGACTCTGCACGTGACCAGATGGGTAGCCTTTTCTTCGGTCAAAGAATCAGCATTGCCATTCAAAGTAGCAATGCTGCCAGCATTCTAGGCATTTTTCCCATTGACATCGATGTGGATGAGTTTTTCGTTGACCTATGAGTACTTTTTCTACCTGATTATAATTATTATTTTTAGTTTGTATATATGTCGTGGCCAAATCATAGAAATTGATCACATCATGCCATGGCCGAGTAAAACGTTCAAGTCAGATCGTTTTAAACGTTAAAGATTGATAATATTTCAATCTTCGTTTGGTCTACATTCAGTAGTACTTCGTTAGACCATTTTAAGATAAAAAAATATCATTTAGATATAATTAATCGACTTCTAAAATGGTGGCTCTGCGGCAGAGAATGACACCTTTTATTATCATTGAAATCCTACATCAATGATATAGCCAAACGAGGATTGACATATCATCAAATGTTAACGTATAAATGATCTGGCCAGTTTTAGTTGGCCAAATCATAAAGTGATCAATTTCTATGATCTGGCCATGATATATACACTTGTTAAGCTATAATATATATTATATAAGATGTATATACTCGTATCCCGTCGACGTCGCCGTTGCCGTTGTCGTCGTGTGTCTTGTTCGTACATTCAATGTATAATACATAAAAAAGTAAGTAATTCAGTTATGGTAATACGAGACTCATAGAAATCATATAAGGGGTAAATGCATTCGGCAGGTACGCGTCAAGTAGCAACACGCAATCTAGGACCTAGCGACTCCACAGTCCATACACATTCGATTATTTTATGGTTATTATTGCAGTGATTTTAAAGTTAAATGTATTTTTTTTTCTGGAATAGTCGGGATTGTTTCATGTATAATCTTGTCTTTTTTACGGAATCATAAATGGCATTCGATCGTCTCACTCATCATTTAGTGCCCGAAGGGAAGATCAAAATCTATTCTTCCACTCCAACGTAATTTAAAATGATTTTATTTAAAACCCTTTGATTACCCCGACAAACCCTTTCAAAGGGTTATCTGCTTCAATTGGAACCGGTAACATCTTGAACTAGTTAACTTATTGATAGGGTTACCCTAACGTTAGTATTATGAAAGGGCTAACACTACGAAGAGGTAACATTTTCCGTTACTGTAGGCATACAATCTGTAACCCTTTTGAAAGAATTAACTTATATTCGGGGTTGTACGGTCCCTGGTCTAATCTATGTAAATCTGATGTGTAGATTATTAATTGAATGTCCTTACAGCCTTAGTCCTTTACAGCCTTATATGATCTTAACGAGATGGCCCAGCAGGGCCGAAACCTACTAGGGCCATGGGTTTCTTAAAGGGAGCCCCGGGATCCTGGAAAGCAAGGGAAAGAAGGAACATAGGTGAGGTTTTAGTTAGTAAAAGTTTGATACGCCCTCACGCTCCGCCCTAGAACGGGAGAAGTCACTGGATGATTTCACACCTTGAAAAAAAGCCATAGATTTATCTTTTCAGACTTCTTGATGTTTAATAAAAGGTATCCTTGTAAAAATCGTGCCAATTACATGAGGTCTTATCTCTTGTCAATTTCATCATTATCTCGGAAATCATATGTTTGACTCAATATGGAGTTAACGGGCTCAGTGTCTACTCCAAATTACGTGATATCACGCATTTACGTGCCGCACGCGTTACATTGCGTGTCACGTATCTTGTAGTATAGTTAGTAATATAATAGTTAACTGTTTCTCTCAATATCGGACCATATAAAGGAGGCCTTGCTTAATTGTTATCAAAACATTTCACATAACTAGTGATATCATGCTAAATTAGATCAATTTTCAAAAATATGCCCATTAACGACATGAAAGCAAAAAAATTGCTTTCATGTCATTATTGAACCGGACATGTCTGCCGCAAGTCAGATGAGCTGTGGGCTAAAAGAGCCATTTATGGGGTCCCATTAAAAAGGCGATATCGCGACAACCAAGACGAAGATGGAGAGATAAGCTTGATTCTTACCGAAGGGACTGACCCGCAATGACCAAGGACAGGCGTCTGTAGAACAGGGAAAGGAAAGCCGCCCAGCAGTGGGACATAATAGGCTAACTAGATCATGTAATTAAAGAGTCTAAGGGCAAGCACAAAGTAACAAACAATCTAATGAGACTATTTTTGGACAAATATTAAAAAGAAATCGTAAACACGAACTTAGGGATCACGTATATCATGTCGTTGATACACGGCGTGGAGGTATTATCGTGCCGCCTATTATGATAGCCGTGAGAACTCATGCACTCCTGATTAATGACAACCAGACGGCTGCATGCATCATTACATGAATTAACACTTCCGTATCAGCACTTTCTAATGTAATTTTACATGCAACTGATCACCACGCTTGAATCTCTTGTAAAGGATTTAACATTGCAGAAAGATACAATAAGTTAAGAATGTTGATGTGCAACATATTGACACAGAGATTTGAGTATTTTTGGCAAATTGGACTACTTCCCAAACTTTATTCCGTTTCCTTTTGTAAAATGCGATAAAGACGCTCAAAATATGACAGTGTTAAAAGTCAACAAGTCTTCCACTGCTAAAGTTAAGGATCTTAATCTGTCTTATAGCCCATTCATATGTCGATCACATTCATTTTCAAGAGGCCGTTAGACTAATATGTAGGCTAACATGAAGTAAGATATAACAAATTTATCGAAGTAATTAAAACGTTGCAGAATCTTTGAAAAGCTATGTCTTTGTCAAATGTTGGGCGTTACATCATTTTCTCATTGAAGTGGGTCGGTGTGGCTAAACCGCAAATATTTTAACAATGAGTGAATATCTTTATGGGAACGTTACAACAGACCTTAAAATGATGTGTGATGACTTTGCAGGTGGCGCAAGGAGTTGTGGGACGAAGTACTAATCTAAACGGTTTATTGCTAACATAGATCTGCTTTCCACAAAGAGTTGGGTTGCCATAATCCTAGATTGCCATCTACTATGAAGTTGCAAATCAAATTCATGTCAATGAATAAAATCTGGAACAACTTGGTAGATTTAAGTGCAGTCGACATTCACAAACGAGAAAGCGTAAAATGACGAAGTATACGTCAACAAACACGGATGTATTAGATAAATTGTTGAACACAAAGACACAATGCAAACAGAAACGGCAGGAAGACATGTTGAAAAGAGTAATAAATCTGAAAGCTGTTACGAAATAAATTCAATAAATGCCTCATCACCGTTTACAAATTTAAACATTTTAGTACCAGTGTTTTGAGTAGAATGTAATGTTAAAAATCAAACGTCACTTTGATGCGTATTTCTATAGAGACTTCATTTCATATAATTGATTTTCTCAAGCATTTGCAAATTCTTCTGGTGTAGGCAAATGTGCCCGAACTCGAGCAAGTCTGTCCTGGTCAATATTCAGACTCTTTCGTTTACACGCTATATCCTTTTCCAAGTCTCCTCTGTACTTCATAAGTTCCGCACGCACAGCCTCCGCTTCTCTCATCTTACCCGTCAGGGACTCAGCTGTCTCTTTGATGAATTTAGCTTCTCCCATCAAGGCATACTGCGCCTCATCTCTGCAGTTCTCCACATTGGGCCGGTTGTAATTCCTGCTCTCTAACCTCGTGTTCGACAGTTTATCCCGTTGGTCTACTTTCCTCAATTCATCTTGCAGATGTTCAATAAGTAATTCTACATTAGCGATAGTTTGCAAATTGTCTTTCAGGGTTTCTTCTAACTTCGCACATAACTGTTCTGTAGCAGAAACAGTTTCTCCTAGTGCATAATTAGTTCTATCAGCCTGTGTTTTCATGTCTTGGGAACCTTTCAGAATAACACTCATCAATTCCGATCGCAAATCGGAAGACTGCTCTCTAACTTCCTCGCAGTTTCTGATACTTTCTGCGCAAAAGTGTTCCCAATACTCCAAAGTGGTTGCGTTTTCAGGCCACCGAGCTACCCCTGGGTGATGGAGTATCAAATTCGAGTCCGGGGTCAAATGCAAATTTAAGCTATCTTTCTGTAATGTTGTCCACTTGTCACCCCAATCAAATTCAAGAAAAGATTTGGCAGCTTTATTGTTCGCCATCTGTTTCTCAACTCTCGCCAGAGTATCCTGGAACACTCGCCTTATCTCTCCGACAATGGCCACCTCTTTTATTAATTCTTGTTCAGCATCATCCCGTACCAAATCCGGTTCATATCTGAATGTTCGTAGTTCCAAACATTCCCTCGAAATCGATTCAGGCAACATCAAAATCCTACATGCACCCTTTAGTTTAGCTCTATAATCATCTAAATTCCTAATTTCCTCAACCATAGCGTTAATGGTTTTTTCAGCTTTTTTTTTCCAATTAGCTAATGTTTTAACTCTTTGTTCTAGCTTTTTGTTGCTGTCAGTCTGTTTGTTATCCATGTCCTGGTTAGCTTTCTGCAGATCATTTTTAATAGATGTTTCTAAAGCTTTAGCTTTGTCAGTCGCTCTTGGTGTTAGTGTATATTGGTTATTCAGTCTCCATTCTCCAGTAGAGTACCGAGTGATGGAGTACTTGTCGACGACAGGTCTGACTCCGGTCATACCAGCCTGAGGCGTCCAGTCAACGTGGCCCGGCGCCCACGGCCCGATGGGGCCCATGCCGAGCATATCACCACTTGTGCTGTCCGTGGGCTGCGGGAGGTACCTAGGCGGTGCATTTGGTGGGAAGTACTTCGTCTCTGGTGGTTTTATAAAGCCAGGAACGTACGCAGAAGCGTGAGGATTCTCAACCGCACGTTTTTGACCCGATTGTAAGTAAGTTTTCTCCGGTATCGGGCCGTGACCAGGACATATAAAAGGGCAATTTGTTAAATCCTCCTGTGCGTCGTTTGGATTGGACATTTTCACAAGAATTTAGAGAAACTTGTATTAAAAAACTAAATAATATATAATTAAACCTAAGAAAATCTGTTGCTTAAGCAAAATATTACATTATAATGACATATTTCATAATTATTTTTTTATATTTTAGACATTTTATATTTGTCTTTGTAATGGCCAGTAACGCTAGTAGCCCGTGTTAAAATCTTTTTGTTGAGCAAAGGTATATTTTGTCTATTATAAAAGGAGAAACTGACCGAATGACATATAGAACGCACAGTCGAAATTACTAGGACTTTTCTAGGAGGATGTTTCCTTTTATGACATAGGCAAACACTAAGAGATCCTCTCTTAGTGTTTGCCTATGTCCCAAATTTTTCCAAAATTTACCCCCTAAGGGTAAGAAACGGGGGTCCAAAATTTGTATGGATAGACCTACTTTCACTCAAGCAAAGCCGCCGGCAGAAGCTAGTTATGTATAAAACCAATTTCGAGCGAACAAATTACTTTGTTTTGTACTCCACTAGTGCCCACTGCACTACGCTTCAAAAACTTGTGGAGGGCGTTTTTTTTTTATTCTTGATAGATTTGCGCTTGACCGCTATCTCACCTGATGGAAAGCGACGATGCAGTCGACGATGGAGCACGCTTACCTAGAAGTAACCTATTCACTCTTGACTTAAAGATTCTCGGGTTGTAGCCATCAGGAAACACAGATTCCGGCAAGGAATTCTACTCCTTAGCCGTACGGCAATGCGCCACCGGTACATGGTAGATATCCCACCTATACGCACAATGAATGTGTTGCCAAAACGTTTTGTGCATAAAGGTGGGATGTCCACCATGTACTGGTGGCGCATTGCCGTACGCCTGGTGGTCCGATGATGGAATGGGCTAGGCGGAATTAGGTTATGCAATTTCGACGCACACTCCCCGAAATGCAACCGGTAGAAAAGAAGGTACGAACATTATTCCTATCCTAAGAGAGAAAACCACCAGTTCAAAGACCAATTTAATAGATAACTCTTGAAAACTCAATAGGAGATCACAATCATTAACGAACGGTTCTACTATAAAAGCTGGTGTGTAATTTTAGCAGTATCTTTGATCAAATTGAGGGATTTATCTCCTCCTCGACGTGATGGGAGAACACTTGCTTCATGCAAAAGGTCAGTATAACGTACACATTGTTATTCGGTTCCCATCGCTCGTGGGATACTTCATTGTTTAGTAATGATTAATCAGACATGTTATCTTTAAAGAAGGTTCTTTCGCTAATTTAGCATCGTTTCCGTATATTTTTGAAGGGTCCTTCATTATCTATCGGCCTACTATTAAGATTTTACCACGAACCCGAGCAATGGGGGTTGTATGTCGCTGTTTCTTCGGCCAAACGTGAACACTGACAAAAGATACCCCATGCAAGTATTGTGTTGTGTCCATGTCCTTCGCAACACCTGGTTACTTATTCTTTACTCTCTCACCATACGGCAAAGGTCTCTTTTCTGGTGTTCCTCTCTCTGTTACTACTGTTGCTATAGGTTCTAATAAATCAGGTGATTTATTAGAACCAATAGATTAGGGTTCTGTTAAGGAACTGGTATCACTCACTTTTCAAGAGTAAATTATGACTTGGCGGATTAGAAGATGTTTATTCATCAAAAGTAAAGAAACTTAAAGAAACAAACAGTAGGTTGAGGAGTTGTACAGTTTCCTTATGTAAGAGTGTTGTAAATCTGTACTAAAATTTTTAGATTTACAACATGACTATCTAAAGATTTCCTTAAACCAACTCTAAAAGCCTGTTAAATATTTACCTACAGAACAAAATGTCACAGTGATTGCACAATATTACTCGGAGTAAATGATGTGCAAAACAATAATAAACAGTGAAAGGTTGTGGCAAACGGCACTTCATCACGATGCTCATGTCTGAAATGAGGTAGGGTTACTTATATAAATGATTTAGTAGACTGAATGCCTCCGTAATGCATGGTTCCGGTGTTTACCCACAAGGCTTGTACAGCGAGACGGCGAAAATATGACGACGAAATATTATTAGTAAAAATATAATATTAATTAGTACTGGGCCGCCATGATTAGGGGATGACATGCCTAGAGCAGTGATAGCCGAGTGGTAACGGGAGTTGCAGGTCGCAGGTTCAAACCCAGCCAGGCGCATTACTTTGTGTAATTTATTTCATCACTATTGCTCTTAAAACGGCAAAACAGCATGTCCTAGAACCAAATATTGGAAGAAATTTGACATTCGCCAACCCGCCCTGAGCCCGCGTGGTGGATTACGGCCCATTCCCTCTCCTAGAGAGGAGGCCTGAGTCCCTAAGATCCTGCAGTGGGAACATTAAAAGGCTGATTATGCTATTATATGCTATGGGCCGCCATAACATCCTTTGAGTGAAACTACTTTTTTCAATAATAAAGATTAATTATTTAAAAAAAACGAAATAACAATAAAGCATACAAAATATTCGAAATAATATAAGTTATCTAAAACTGACCATAATGAAAAAAATTATAAAACAATTTAGAACAGCGAAATTATAAAACAAATATTTTATAAATTTAAAATCCAGCTAATTCTGACGCAGAGGGGTAGTGAGATCGAACCTTCCCACAACGATCCCGATCTATGTTCAGACACTTCCTCTTTGCTGCAATCCCTTCTTCCAGCTCAGTTCTTTTTCGCATCAAGTCACGTCTCAATCTCTCAGCATTGTTCAGTTGACCTAGAAGTAACGTCACCGTCTCATGAATCTTCTTTACTTCTTCAATCAAACCAACCTGTGGTTTATCTAAAACGCTTTCTCCATGAGGTCTCCAATTATTTCTGTTGTCAAGTCTAGTTTGAGCTAATTTCATCGCTGCATCCATTTTTCTAACAGCCTGATTCAGGTGTTCTATTAAAGCTTCTATATCAGCTGTTTTTTGTAGCGTTGTTCTCAAATTTTCCTCCAGTTTAGTGCACAGTTCTGTGGTGATAGCTACAGTTTCAGCTAATGCTATGTCAGTTCTGTCGGCTTGGTTACGTAATTTTCTTCCATTGTTCACTAAAATAGCGTCTAAGCTGCCTCGTAAGTCTGCAGACTTCTGTCGAGCTGTTTCACAATTCTGTACGTTTTCTCTACAAAAATACTCCCAATATTCTAACGGTGCTGTTAAGTCACCATGTTTCGTAGAGCCAGGTCTGAACATCAAGGTATTCGATTTAGTGTTGAGACTTAAATTAATAGTTTCTGTATTATAAGCCATAGTTTTATCACACCAATCATATTCTATCCTGTGTTTTGCTGCTTTATTTACAGCCATTTGCTTCTCTATGTTATCGAGGGTTTGTTTAAGAGTAGCTCTGACTTCAATCACGAGTTTCATTTCTTTGATCAGCTCCTGCTCCGCGAGATCAGCCACTAAATCTGGTTTAAATCGGTTAGATCGAAGGTCTAAGCATTCTTTGGAAATAGATTCTGGTAACATCAATACTCTGGAAGCACCTTTTAGGCGTTGTCGATCGATTTCAAGCTTTTCAACTTCATCGGTGATGGCCTTACAAGCTTTCTCTACTTCTACTTTCCATCTAAATATATCTCTTGCCTTTTGCTTTAACCTTTTATCGTTCTCCAATTGTTGTTTATCAATATTTCCAAAAGCTTGCATCATAGCAGTTTTAGCGGTGTAATCTATAATGTTGGACTCATTTATTACTTTTGGGTCTAAAGCACGTTCATTATGATTCCTCCATTCGCTGAGAGAATATCTACTTACTGAATATTTGTTTACATCCGGCCTTGTTCCGGTCATCGCACCTAGCGGAGTCCAGTCAACTTTACCGTCTGGGCCCGGTTTTAAATTCGGCAGGTGGTCATTAACTCCCCCAGATGGTGGTTGTTGTAATATTTCTGGTTCAGGCGATTCATTTACAGATTCAATGGGCTGTGGGCTTATCTTCTCTTTTTCAGCTAGTTCCTTCGCTTCATTGATTTTCTCCAAAGCTTTATCAGGAGTAAGTGTAGATTTCTTATAAGCCCTAATGTCTCTTAAAGTAGGACAATTCAGATCGTCAGGAAAACTGGTTAGGGTCATCATGGTTACTTTTAAAAAACACGGTAAAAAAAACTATTTCATACGAAAAATAATAATACATTAAAAAACGGTGATGGAGCTTCCTGACATAAACTGTCATGTGAATTCCCTGTCAATCCTATAATTTAAAAAATATTTTCATAAATCAATAGAATTTAAAATTACAATTGAAAAGGCCAGTTTTATACTACGGAGGCTGAAAATCGTCCTGCGAATCCCGACGCCCGAGGCGTCTCCCAAATCGGAATAAAGCCTTAGAAGGCTTGGCACACGAATAGATCATGACCTAGATTAGGATCTAAATCATAAACATGATTCATTCGTGTGCAAAAATTCATCCAAATCCGTTCAAAGTCAAAGTCAAAGCATTTTATTTCAAATAAACCATTTACAGGCACTTTTGAAATGTCAAGAAGTCAGTGAGTCAGAAAAAATGGTGCAAATTGCACATTCCAAAGCGTAGATCTCTATGGAGAAGAATGCGCAAGAAACTCCATGGACACTCTTTTCAATCATGTTTTGTAATTACAAATATATCTGTTACATGTTTCTTGTCGCTATCATGTGAGAACAATGTAAATAAAGTAAAAACTAAATATAGATATTAAAATGGCAACTGGCAGCTGAGAGATGACCAGTCTCAACTGACAGCGCCCGTTCACGGACATGACGCGAATATTAGCACCACCTAGCTCAACCATTTTGAAGGGAACCGAATGATCCAACACACGCGCCACTATCAGTGAGACATTTGAGTGAGCATGACAAACTCTCAACTGCCATGCTCATTTATGTCAAACAAGTCCAATGGTAACCTAAAAACAAAAAAAAAAATGCTCCATGGTATGGCTCCGTTCTTCAGAAGTTTAGCATTTATTATAATAGTAAGACCTGAGCAACTGGCACCTGAGGTATTCCACTTTGGGCACCTATTGATATTTTTCGCACGTGCCATAAGTGGAATACTTACTTTATTATTTAAAACTTTATTCCACTTATGGTAGGTTACCTACCATAAGTGGAATCCGATACTTTAACACTTTCACACGCTTTTTTTTTTATAAAAACCCAACACTAGAACCAACACTAGTGTGTTGGGACGTTATTTTATTATTTTTAGGATGTGAAAATTAAATCTTCGATTACAAATAGGTAGGTGGTAGGGAATTTAATAACATGATAATAAAAAAACTGGACAAGTGAGAGTCGGACTCGCGCCCTGAGGGATCCGTACAAACTTACCTATGTATGTAATAGTTCAATTCTGGAATGAAGTCTCAGAAGATTTTTCCGAATCGCAGAAAAAAAATTGTAACGTAACAACAAATTTACAGTTTTCAGATTCATTCCTGTACTTGTGCTATAAGACCTTGCTTAATGTCAAATTACAGGATTCTGGGTCAACGGGAAGTAACCTATGAATTTTGATTTCCTCGAGTGTGTTGAAATGTGCGTTTTTTGCCACATAACCGAAGTATCTTTTTTTCTCGTTAACTTTAAAGTTTGTTTTTTTTATAGCTTCGAGAGTACGCAGACTTGAGTATATGGTTTAAAATTCAACTCGATACCTCCACCCGTTCCCGAGCTAAAGGGTCTTGACAGACAGACAGATTGACAGACGGACAACAAAGTGATCTTATAAGAGTTCCATTTTTTTCATTTTGAGGAACGGAACCCTAAAAAGTAAAAGCCAGATTTAATACTTTTTAAATCTAGGCAATTACCAGCAAAATTGAGTCCTTGATCATGTAAATAATTTATTTTGTTTTTTTTTTACTTAAAACAAAGGGATTATGTTCGATGAATGCATTTTTTTTCTTTTAAGTATTTTCACCGATTTCTCGGTCAATTGTGAACCGATTTTGATTTTTTAATTTTATTATTGAAAGTTTATGCTTTCAAGTTGGTCCCATAGAAATATTGTTATGATCTGATCATGAACTTCGAAGTTATGGAACAGAATTCCTCATAGGATCACAGCAGAATCGTCGTAACAAGTAAAATTGCTTTGTTTATACCTGTAATCGATGACTGACTGACTAAAGAAGAGGGGGAATATATCGAACTGATCTGATGATGACGCCTGAAGTTAGGCACCGGAACTCTGTAATAAATTAATGCAATCTAACCGTGTTTGAGATTATTAGAATTGTCATGAGATGCACTCTTGCAATAAGGTATTTAGGTTCGGCTGAGGGGTACTTTTTAGAGGTGGTCCATAACTAAAAAGCTTAAAATAAAAAAACTTATTACAAAAAAAAAAACTGAAAACTGTAAAATAACTTTAATTTCGGAAGTCGGTGTTAAATAACGAAGAAACAAAACTATTATAAAAACACCTACTTCCGAAATTAAAGTTATTTCGCACTTTTCAGTGTTTTTTTTTTACATTGAAATCTGTTGTATTTTTTTTTATTTGTAGTTCACTAAATACCTTTCTTTATTTCAGTCTCAGCGCTGGTCATAGCATAGCTGCCCCACAGGTGTAATCCGTAATTTTTAACATATATTTATTTTCAATCGTCAAATATCCACTACCCTTTCACTTCCGCATGACGCAGGTTCTCACCGGACACGGTAAATTCGGGAAGTTCCTGCACCGGATTCGTGCGGAAACAACGTCCGGGTGTCGCCACTGTGTGGACCGCCCGGAGGACACGGTAGAAAAAACACGTATGAGTAAAACCTCAATTTTTATGGCATAAAAATAATTATAATTAAAAAAAACTTGAATAAATTACACAATATAACATTATTGCATCGAAAACTAAAGCTCTTACAAAACAAACTATTTCACAAAATTAATTAGAATTAAGAAAATCTAGAATAAAATAATCGAAATAACATTAAAGCTTGGAAAACGGAAAGTTCGTACGAAACATAAATTAATTCATAAAATTAATTGTAATAAAAAAAAAAAAATATTCTAAATAAAATTAAGTCTACCAAAAACTACAATCTAAGTAACCAGCCAGTTCTAACGCAGAGGGGTAGTGAGATCGAACCTTCCCACAACGATCCCGGTCTATGTTCAGACACTGCCTCTTTGCTGCTATTTCTACTTCCAGCTCAGTCCTTTTTCGCATCAAATCACGTCTCAATCTCTCAGCATTGCTCAGTTGACCTAGAAGTGACGTCACCGTCTCATTAATCTTCTTCACTTCTTCAATCAAACCCATATGTGGTAGGTCTCTAACGCTTTCGCCATGAGGTCTCCAATTGTTTCTGTTGTCAAGCCTAGTTTGAGCTAATTTCATCGCTGCGTCCATTTTTCTGATGGAATGTTTCAAGTTTTCTATTAAAGTTTCCATATCAGCCGTTTTTTGTATTGTAATTTTCAAATTTTCCTCGAGTTTAGTGCATAGTTCTGTGGTGATAGCTACAGTTTCAGCTAATACTATGTCAGTTCTATCAGCTTGGCTACGCAGTTTTCTTCCATTGCCAACTAGAATATTTTCTAAGCCACTTCTCAAGTCGGCTGACTTCTGTCGAGTTGCTTCACAGTTTTGTACATTTTCTCTACAGAAAAACTCCCAATATTCCAATGGTGCCGTCAATTCACCAAATCTCACAGAGCCAGGTTTGAACAAAAGCGTTTTAGATTTCGTGTTGAGACTTAAGTTAAAAGCTTCTGTATTATAAGCCATAGTTTTATCACACCAATCATATTCCATTCTGTGTTTTGTCGCTTTGTTTACTGCCATTTGCTTCTCTATGTTACCGAGGGTATTTTCCAGAGTAGCTCTTACTTCATGCACAAGTTCCATTTCTTTGATCAGCTCCCGCTGTGCGAGGTCAGCCACTAAATCTGGTTTAGGTCGGGTAGATCGAAGTTCTAAGCATTCTTTGGAAATAGATTCAGGAAACATCAAAGCTCTGGAAGCACCCTTTAGCCGTTGTCGATCGATTTCAAGCTTTTCAACTTCATCGGTAATGGCCTTGACAGCTCCCTCTACTTCTACTTTCCATCTGAATATGTCTTTTGCCTTTTGCTTTAACCTCTTACTGTTTTCCAATTGCTGTTTATCAATATTTCCAAACGCTTGCATCATAGCAGTCTTAGCGTTGTAATCTACGATATTGGACTCATTTATTATGCCAGTGTCTAACATACGTGCATTATGATTCCTCCATTCGCTGAGAGAATATCTACCAGAATATTTGTTTACATCCGGCCTTGTACCAGTCATCGCACCTAGCGGAGTCCAGTCAACTTTACCGTTACGGTCTGGTTTTAAATTCGGCAGGTACTCATCAACTCCCCCAGATGATGATAGTTTTATTATATCTGGTTTAGGCATTTCCTTTTGAGCATCAAAAGGCTGTACACGTTGTGGGATTATTTTCTCTTCCTCAGCTACTTGCTTGGCTTCTTTGATTTCGTTTAAAACTTTTTCAGGGGTCTCCCTAGATTTCTTAAATGCCCTTATTTCTGTTATAGTTGGACATGCCAATTCGTCAGGAAAACTGGTTAGGGCTAGCATGTTTACTGTTGAAAACACTGCGTATAAAATAGTACAAAAGACTTATTTTTTAGAAAAAACAGCAAAACCTACATAAAACGGAGCATAAAACCGGTCTTTGTGACTGACTTGAGTTTTTCTGTCATAAACAGTGACAAAACAATTCTATTCTATAATTTAAAAATCTTTTCTTAAATGACAAAAAGAGGTTGTAAATTTTATTCATCTCAATGTTTTTCTTTTTATTGTAAGTTTGCCTATTCAACTATATCTTCGCCGATGGCTAAATTTCATGATGTAATTAAATATTATATGGTTGATGGTGTTCGTATTGTTCTTCTCTTCACTGCCACTGTGGTGAAGTTGTCAACAGCCTCGGACATTTTCAGAATATAAAAAAAAAACTGCAGGTCACTTACGGTAAAGTGTGTTCCAGTGTTCCAATTGTTTCAAATGATGCATTCAAAACATTACTGATGTTCCAATCTTTAGGAACAGAGACTCGGTTCAGTAAAGAGTTAAGCCCGCCTCGTACGTGAATGGATGGAGAGAGAAGGGAGGTTAAACAAAAGACAGATAAAGAGAGACTAGGTCTGATCCACACACTAGTAGCTGATTTGACTTCTTTGGGAGGTCCGTAGCTACTAGGTAAGCCGGTGCTGACAAGGAACCGGTCTAACTCCTTGTCATCAAATATGTTGAAAGCGTATAAGCAATCATAAAATGGTAAAACATAATGTCAAATATGCCAAAAATGTGATAAAGACGGATTATGTGAAAGTGCGACGGTTGATGGAACAGAAAGGACCAAAAAAAAAAACTTTACACAGAAAAAAATACGACTTCAATGTAAAAAAAAAAAACACTGTAAAGTGCAAAATAACTTTAATTTCGGAAGTAGATGTTTCTATAATAGTTTTTTCTCTTCGTTATTTAACTCCGATTTCCGAAATTAAATTTATTTTGAACTTTTCAGTGTTATTTTTTACATTGAAGTAGGTTTTTTTTTTTGTATAAAGTTTTTAATTTTAGACTTTTTAGTTATGGTACTGCCACTAAAAAGTATCCCTCAGGTAAACTTAAATACCTTATAGCCAGGGTGCATCTCATAACAATTCTAATAATCCCAAACACGGTTAGATTACATTAATTTATTACAGAGTTCCGGTGCCTAACTTCAGGCTTCATCATCAGACCTGTTCGATATATCCCCCCTTCTTTTAGCCAGTCATCAACTACACGTATAAACAAAGCAATTTTACTTGTTACGACGGTTCTGCTGTGATCCTATATGGAGTTCTGTTACATATCTTAGAAGTTCATGATCAGGACCTGTACCGTGACTTTTAAAGTAAGATTGTTTCATTCTTATTTCCAGTGTGGGTAAGAGATGGCGCTAGACAACCTCTATAGCTCTGTCTCTTACCCACACTGAAATAAGAATGAAACAATCTTACTTTGAACGTCATGGTAACCCCGTAGATCATAACAATATTTCTATGGGACTAACTCGAAAGCATAACGTTTCAATTTTTTTTTTAAATATTTAGAATCGGTCCACAATAATAATTGACCGAGAAATCGGTGAACGTGTACATAAAAAAAAAATACATTCAGCCGAACATATGACCTCCTCCTTTTTGAAGTCGGTTAAAAAAGTGATGCGTCGACCTCAAGTGAAATAAGAGGACAAGGACAGGATGATAATAAAAACATCCTTTTGTTATTCTTAAAAATGAGTTTTGTACGTTTATTGGTACTTTTATTTGTAGTTTACCTTGAGATAGTCAATAGGTCGAAAAAAATCTTTAGATTATTATTATTATTACTAATTATTCCAGCTAAATGAACAGAATGCACTATTCCTATAAGTACCTAAGCTACGCGGACAAAATCACAGACAAATTTTAGTCAACAATAGAATCTTATCCACTTTATTAATATATATTTCAATTTGGCCGCTTTACCCTAAAACTCTAAAAATTTTAAACTAAATTTTTTGAAAATTTTCTAATACTTCCAGAGCGTAAACATAAGTAAAAAAATAATTAGGTTAGAATAAAAGAGCACTAAAGATGTATATATAATATATATAAGTGGCTTTTGTGTACGCTAATACCTATCATAAAGAGGCAAAATTAGTTTTTTTGTTTGTAGGTTACCTCTGACAAACAAAAAAACAAACTACCTCTTTAAATACTCTCTGAAAATACGGGTCCGATTGTAAAATTTCTTCACCGATAGAAAGCTGCTTTATTCCTGAGTGACATGGGCTATATTTTAAGTACGCGGGCAAAAGCTAGATGACTAATGATGAATAGTTAAGCCACGTATTCACTGAGCAACAATTGTTTATAAACTCTGTTTCAAATCATTTTGTTTCAGAAACATATAATTTTGTTCCTGTAAACACTACGTGTTTATCGGTATGTTTCGGTGCTCCCCACTTGCGGCGAACACAGAAACAAATCAGTTGCGCAACAGGTGCATGCGAGTGTTGACGCGTCTAAACATTTGTTTATAAACATGGCTGTAGTGTGGGACGATGAAACTGTCTTTAAATTGATAGAACTGTTTGAGAAAAAACGAATATTATGGGATTTCTCGACAAAGGACTATAAAAATAAAATAAAAAAGAATGACGCCTGGGAAGAAATTTCGAATGCTTTGGCAATTCCAAAAACAGATGTTGAGAATAAAATGCATATATTGCGGTCGCAATTTGCAAGAGAGAGGAAGAAAATGTTGTCTACAAAAACCACAGGTGCTGGTACTGCAGATATTAAGAAATCAAAATGGAAATTTTATGAAGAACTAATTTTCTTACAAAGCACGACGACAAGGGTCGGTGGTGCGGATACTTTAAATAAATCAGTGAGCGCATTATTCATATTTTATTTTTATGTAAACAGCTGTAGGCATGTATATATTCTATCTAACATATACGAAAACACTACCGCCATAGCATTAAGCTACATTGTTTTGCCACGGCAGGCTTCCTCTTTCGCTCATGAAATATTCACCAAATTGATCCCTTATGATTGTAGCAGTACGTGCTGAATTTCTAGGTCGCCTTTCCAATTCCAAAATTGAAGTTCCTTCAACTGTATACTCTCTTCTTCTTCTCTGTCTTCTTAGCAAGTAATTCCTGACCCACCATCTTTTTCGTTTCTTTTTACTAGAAATGGACCTATGCAAAAAAATGTAGGCACCACATAACAACACTACTTCCTCGGGCGACATGACCTAAGCAACTGACTGTGTGGACGGCAGAGTTTCCGAAACATTGTTCCTGGAAACATTTACGTGATGTTTCAGAAACTGTGTATCCGAAACACTGTTGCTCAGTGAATACATGGCTTTAGTTTCCTCGGATCCTCTCTCACAAGTGCGATGTGCTTGTGCGAGAGCTTCCGAGGAACACACAACACCTGTGAGTGCAGCTTTACGAGATAGCGAAAATACGATGTCAAAACATAAGTTCAAAAATATTCAAATTAACATGTGTCAAAGCATTGTTTATTTATTTATTTAAACTTCATGCAACACACAGTACAAAGGCGGACTTAATGCCTTAGTATTGCCATTGCTTTAGTATTTTTTTGCAAATTAAGTAAAATAAAACCGCGATAAAATTCATTAATATATGTCATTAAATTAATTAATAACTAAAAATCTAGAACAAAATAATCTAAATAACATTAATCAATGAAACACTCTAACAAAATATCGAATAAATTCAGTAGCCGGCTAATTCTGACGCAGAGGGGTAGAGATTGAACCATCCCCAATGATCCCGGTCTATGATAAAATTAATTAACATATTTGTCATAAAATTAATTATAACTAAAAAAATCTAGAATAAAATACTCGAAATTAAATTAATCAATGAAACACTAAAGCTCTAACAAAGTATAGCATAAGTTCAGTAGCCAGCTAATTCTGACGCAGACGGGTAGTGAGATCGAACCTTCCCACAACGATCCCGGTCTATGTTTAGACTCTTCCTCTTTGCCGCAATCCCTTCTTCTAATTCAGCCCTTTTTTTCATTAAATCATTTCTCAATCTCTCAGCGTTGTTCAGTTGACCTAGAAGTGATGTCACCGTCTCATGAATCTTCTTCACTTCTTCAATCAAACCCATATGTGGTTGGTCTCTAACGCTTTCGCCATGAGGTCTCCAATTGTTTCTATTGTCAAGTCTAGTTTGAGCTAATTTCATCGCTGCGTCCATTTTTCTAATAGAATTTTTCAGGTCTTCTATTAATAATTCCATATCAGCCGTTTTTTGTAGTGTTGTTCTCAAATTTTCCTCCAGTTTAGTGCACAATTCTGTGGTGATAGCTACAGTTTCAGCTAACGCCATGTCAGTTCTGTCGGCTTGGTTACGCAACTTTCTACCATTGTTCACTAAAATGGCGTCTAAGCTACCTCTTAAGTCAGCAGATTTTTGTCGAGCAGCTTCACAGTTTTGTACATTTTCTCTACAGAAAAACTCCCAATATTCTAATGGAGCGGTAAAGTCACCGAACCTCGTAGAGCCAGGTCTAAACATAAGGGTTTTAGATTTCGTGTTGAGACTTAAATTAATAGCTTCTGTATTATAAGCCATAGTTTTGTCACACCAATCATATTCTATCTTGTGTTTCGCTGCTTTATTTACGGTCATTTGCTCCTCTATGTTGTTGAGGGTATTTTTTAGAGTATCTCTGACTTCATTCACAAGTTTCATTTCTTTGATCAGCTCCTGCTCTGCGATGTCAGCCACTAAATCTGGTTTAAATCGATTTGAACGAATGTCTAAACATTCTTTGGAAATCGATTCAGGTAACATCAATACTCTGGAAGCACCCTTTAGCCGTTGTCTATCGATTTCAAGCTTTTCAACTTCATCGGTGATGGCATTGACAGCTTTCTCTACTTCTACTTTCCATCTGAATATATCTCGTGCTTTTTGCTTTAATCGTTTACTGTTTTCCAATTGCTGTTTATCAATATTTCCAAATGCTTGCATCATAGAAGTTTTAGCGTTGTAATCTACGATGTTGGATTCATTGATTATGTCAGTATTTAAAATGTCTTCGTTATGTTTCCTCCATTCATTGAGGGAATATCTACTTAAAGAATACTTGTTTACATCTGGCCTTGTACCAGTCATCGCGCCTAGCGGAGTCCAGTCAACTTTACCGTCTTGACCTGGTTTTAAATTCGGCAGGTACTGGAAATCTCCTCCAGATGGACGGATCTTTTGTTTGTGTTCCGCTTTAGGTTTTGCCTGTAAAGGTTCAATGGGTTGGGAATCTTGTGGGTTGGCTGCATCTTTGTCAGCTATTTGGGCTTCTTTAATTTCATCCAAAGCTTTTTCGGGAGTCTTTTGAGATTTTTTAAAAGCTCTGATTTCTGCTCGAGTTGGGCACCTGTCATCGTCAGGAAAACTGGTGAGTAATTGATTCATGACTGTTGCTATTAAAGACAATACATAAAACTTATTTATAAGAAAAATAATAATATTTTTATGAATATCGATATCGTGATAATATCTCACGCGTTTGACTTTAGTGTCTGTCATAAATGTCAACACAAAATTCTATATTTAATTTTTTGTTCATAAATTCTAATACCGTTTTTTGGGATATCAACAGACTACAGGTTTAGTAAGTACGTAGCAGTTAGGGCTTTATCCCGGGTGTCTCCTGTCTCGCTGTCTGTAGATACCCCAAAAAGCGGTACTAGAATTTATATGTATACGGTAAAAAATTAAATATAGAATTCTTTCCGCCTGCAACCCAATCAGATATACCAGACGCCGCTGATATTTTGCTGGATCCCTTAGCAATGGCATGCAGTTGCAACTTTTACAACGATAATGAAATTATCAACAGCATACAGTATAAAGCAGGGCTGTGGGCGGGCCTTACCACAGCAGGATAAAGTCAGGCGTGCGAGCAAAAGAGGGATGGAGCTATACACCCTATAGCTAAATTACTTTCAGTTCAGTTTAGGGCGTCAATAGGACCTCTGTTCTCCAAGCTAGTGGAGGCTCTCACGGTTTCTATAACATGAGGAAGTCGAGACCTCCTGGTACATATTTAGCTCCACTTGAGACGTCGGTCCAGTCTGGACGACTTTCTAACAACCGCTTTTACTGTAATCCGGCTTTTACAACTTACCTACTTCGTGATATGAACGAGCCACATGCCACTCCCGTCAGCCTAGCATCATAATAAGGTAGATAAAAAGAAAAATGCTATGAGAAAAAGCCATTTAATTTACTTACATTTTTTTTTCTGGTAACATTTTTTTTGGCATACTGTCACATCAAGTCTCTTGTGTACGCAGGCGGGAATGCGGGAATGTTCAAAAGAGTTACCTTTGCTCTCGAAAGCAAAAAGGCCAACTGTTCCAACACAAATGGGCGTTAAATCAGTAAACATTTAACACGCCCTCTTACTTCACCCAGAGCGTAAGATTTCCCACCACGAAAAAGGTAGGTTACTATACTGTTCAATTTACTTTTATAAGTCACAACATTTCTCGTCTATTTGGTCTACACCGAGTTTTAAGAATTTTCCCGCCATTCGCGGCGAGTGGCAGGTGACATTAGTGACCTACAGTGTTTACATAACACAAAAAAAAAAACACAAAAATATCTTCTTATTTTTGTGTGCAGTAGATTAGTAGTTATCACAGGGCCTTTGCCATTCAAGACATTACAGCATTAAAGAATCGTAGACACAGTGTGTTTTTTTTTTATTCTTGCTAGGTTTACGCTTGACCGCTATCTCACCTGATGGAAAGCGACGATGCGGTCGACGATGGAGCGCGCTTACTTAGAAGTAACCTATTCAATTTTCTAATATTATTTTAGTATCGTACCCATTTTCATTTCGTACAGTTGCTATTTTTTTATTTAACTGAGTAGGTATTTAGTTAAATCAGAAAATGGAAACTGATGCCATTGAAGAAACATGGTTTCGCAATGCAGTTTACAAGTGATCTACCATTCAACAAACTTTCTTGAGCGTTCATTAAAATAAAACCACAATTTGTCGATGTTTATCGTTATGGATCTTGTAATCGATTCACAATAATTGTCGGATCATTCGATATGGGACAAAGTGAAAATGGTTTCTCAATCGAAAGGCGAATCGAATTATTAACCCTTTCACGTGAACGGTAGGTTACTGGCCAGCCACGGTGCACAAAAAGCTAGACAAATTATTAAAAAAGTTTTGGAGCCAAAGAGTATTTAACAATTCCATGCATAAAGCTTGCATTTTCCAAAAGTCAAATTTTGTCTTGGAAAGTTGCACCAGGCTGAATTATATTTATTTGGCATAATAATAGCATAATCAGCCTTTTAATGTTCGAGGAGAGGGAATGGGCCGTAATAGTAATCCACCACGCGGGTCCAGTGCAGATTGATGAATGTCACATGTCTTCGAATTTTTGGTTCTAGGACATGCCGGTTTCCTCACGATGTTTTCCTTCACCGTTTTGAGAGCAGTGGTTATGAAATAAATTACACAAAGTAATGCGCATGGCTGGGTTTGAACCCGCGACCTACAACTCGTAAGTCGGGGCCGATACCACTCGGCCACCACGTATGTATTATGCAATAAATAACAACATCTAATGTAGCAAAGGGGTTATGTTCAGATGCGGACCGTAGCAGGTACATAACTATCGTTCTGAAGAGGCACGAGCAAGGCATAAGTTTCCGTACGTGTGAAAGAATCGCACACCGTAGGTGCGGGCTTGCGGACGGCGAGTAATGGGTGGCTCGCCGCCCGGTAACCGACCGGACCGAGTCCAAGTCGTCGACGGCGCGTACTGTTCCACGCGCGCCTCAAAGAGATGCCAGCAAATCGTAGGGGCCCAGCAGGGTCGTAGCCTACTGGGGCCACGGGTAGTGTGAAAGTGAAACCCGGGGCCCTGGGACGAAAGCAAAGAGGGAACAACACTTCTGTTCCCTCTTTGCTTTCTCTTTGGTTTTTAGTCAGTAAAAGTCAGACACTATCTCCCGCAAAGCCCAAGAGCGGGATTTGTCATAAGATGATTTTCCCACCCAATAAAAAAAAAAACTATGAACCGCAAAAAAAAAAAACTAGATATATTCGAAGACTCTTAAAATGGTCGTTGGGCGCGCGGCCCCAACTTTTCTTACATGCACAATTAGGTGCCTGATATGCTATTATGAGAATAGAAGACAGCATTTTAATGAAGGAATCACCGGTATTATTTCCGAAGCACTTAGTGCAAGTAATCAGTGTGCAATTAAGAACAACGGATGAACAAAGTTCCCACGGTGTCAATTAAAAATAACACTTGCAACCTGTCGGGTCTACATTGCTTCAGTACCTACTTAATGCAGTGTAATCGGGATAGGTTTAACCAACCAATTACCAATTTGTAGTCAAGTTATCTATTTATATTTAGTTCGTTTCTGCAAAAAATCTTAAAATGGGTCTAGTAGTTAAAGGTATTTATAAAAAAAACGCAGCGTTGGAACGCCTCCCACAAAGTGGACCGACGACCTGGTGAGAGTCGCGGGAGTGCAGTGGATGCGATACGCATAGGATCGGTCGTTGTGGCGTCGCTTGGGGGAGGACTATGTCCAACAGTGGACGTCTTTCGGCTAAAATGATGATGATGATGATTAAAAAAAACAAATCAAATGATGTTGTGTGATAATTGTATATTGTTAAAATTATTCTTTTGTTAATGTTTTTGCGAACTATTTGTTGGAGTGCCATAAAAAAAATAAAAAAAATAAAATGTTCTCTTTATTATATTAGTACAGAGATAAAAATGCTAAATTATATGTTTCTAGCGACCTCCCCAGCTTCGCACGGGTATTAAAAACCCGCATTGAAATTCTCGGCTTTTTTCTAAGTACTACGAATATACATGCAGGTGAAACCCACATTTTCATGTGGGTTTCACAGTTCAGTAGTTTCATAAGTTTATATCGAACAGACATACATACGCGCAGGGGGACTTTAATAAGTATGTTCTAAACTCTAGAAAATATGTAGGTAAGAACCTAAGGATAAGGAAACGATGTAGTAATTTTAGCCATATTTTGAACTAGATTTAACTCAATAAATAGTAAAAACGCAAGTGAAACTTAAAAAAAAATACTGTAGCAAAAAAAAATCTTAGTGACGTAACGAATTAAAAACACTGGTTTGCAAAATTAACGTACTTAAGTGAGTACGTTAATTTTTCACTTTTAATGATAGTCACAAAATTAAAAGAATCACATATCCGGAAAATAACTACCTATTCGAATAAACGTTATTATAAAAACTAAGTAAAGGTATTACAAGCCTTATATATACGGCTCTAATACTGCGTATATGGTGCGGAACTTTAATGTCCGTCATCATTATATCACAGACAATTGCAGTCGACTTTTACTTTTTATGATGCCAAATTGGACGGCACAGCAAATCATTGTACGTGCGTAGTATTTTATTTATTCCTTTATAGTTATTATAGTAGTTACGCAATTTTCTTTAGTACGCAACGACGGAATAATCACGCTTATCTTGATCCATAGATATTCTGGATCAGAATGATTGAAGTTATTGGAAATGGGATCTTGGTTTGAATCAGGAATGTTATGGATACCGGTTTCGATAATTGATATTATTTGGGACTAGCTGACCCGGCGAACTTCGTACTGCCTAATAGTCAATCATCATCATCATTTCAGCCGAAAGACGTCCACTGTTGGACATAGGCCTCCCCCAAGCGTCGCCACAATGACCGGTCCTGTGCGTTTCGCATCGACCGCATTCTCGCGACTCTCACCTCATTTTTATAAATTCGTCATTCCAACACGATCCCATTGTCATTTTGCTATAAGTTCCTAACCTGCTAATTCTTAATGATCAATCATTGATCGGTCAATGGTCTCGTAATAGAGTTGTGGTAGAATGACAATATTGAGCTTATTAAAAGCAATGACTGCACAATGACGTTCTAATGGTAGGTCACTGATCAAAGGAACTGTCAAAATTTTTGCAGATTACCGCATACGTTAGATATTCATTTCTCAGTATGTACGAGATTACCACTTCTTTCAATGGAGTGTCAGTGGTTGACCATTGGAAAGTCATAATGACGCCATTATATTATTAGATTACCAAACTTGTCAAAATCAACAATTATGAAATCAATGATAGACCATTCTGACACTATTGTAATAGCAGACTTGAGGCCCAGGTCATCGGTCCATCTTAATAGTCAATGAATGTAGTATATTGTAGTATATCTTTCGACATAGTCAACCGAATGCGATGAAACAAAGCCTAAGTAATATATCAAGGTACACACAATTTCAATGTGTAAAAGGTATTTATTTCGATTTTGTACATTTTACTTGATGCGCGCACAACCAAAAACTTCTAAAGATTTATTATATTATTTAAAGATTATCCGTTAGTTTCGGTTACCGATACAAATAGCAAGATTTGACTCTTGAGGGTCTATTACACTACACGATATTCAGACAGTTTTAGTCTATGATTCGACATATCGCGTAGTGTAATGAGGGCCAGACTGTCTTACTCGGAACAAAAAATAAGACAGTCTGAATATCGTGTGCTTGAATATCGCGTAGTGTAAAAGGCCCTTTATTTCTTTCTAGTCTAGGTAGATTATCATTTATTTGGCAAAACAAACAAATAATTTGAAACTTTTATTAAATATGGTTTTGGATATTTTTTTGTTTCAGATATCCTATACTTTCGGTTACGGTTACGGGGCTCCATAACATCCCTGGCTTGAACTTGCTTATTATGATATTTTTAAGGTAAAGTCATCTTCGTTTTATATATTCAACGATGTTTTAGTTATTCTTAGATTTTATCTTTAAACGTAGTCATTGAGCAATACCTACCTCACAAATAGCATGCCATTTTTGTTTTTGGTTGAACGAACAAAATAAAAATAAAACTGAAAACGACAACGCTAAAAATGTTTTTGCAAAATGGTTTTTTTTTCAAACATAATTATGAAAATTCATAATCGGTACATTTTACGAATTAACTCTTACTTCAATTTTTTAGTGATCCTTTATGCTTAACTGAGTTTTGATATCTCTCGGATCAGTCAGTTAATACCATCAACTACTTTTTTACGAGAAACGAAAAAAAAAATTTTTGGTACTTGCGGGATAGTTCGAAAGAGTTAACGCGGCCTTGGAACGCAAAGGGTAACTGAAGGGACACTGGTGGGCTTTTATTAAAAAAATAGTCTGACACTCCCTCTCGCTCCACTCAGGAGTTATTTGGAAAATAAAAAAAGAATATTGAGAAATGCTGCGATTTCCCAGCTACCAATTAACACATCGCAGAAAATCTAGTCCGCCGCTCCTCATATAATCTGTAGAACATTTTTTCCGGTCACATAGCGGTTCATGAGTAGTGAACTCGCAACTTGATGAGGTCAGAACATACATGGCTTCGTTCGCAATTGTGCGATATTCTGTTAACATCGATCGTTCGCATCAATGACTCCTGACAATGGTTTTTACATTGTAAAGGTACTATTTAGTAACTAGCGTTGCTGCTACTAATATCGTGAATTTAGGTTTATATAATTTATCTATATATAAGGTGTTAAAAAATTAACTTTAAGAATTTCGAGGGGACATTGTACTCTTCATTTTGAACAACTTTTACTATGGGACCAAACTTGAAATCGCAAAAAGAAAATCAGCTGCTCCTTACATTTTGACGAGTTATGCGAACATAAACGTAGGGAACAGCTGATTTTTTTTTTATCGCTGTCAGCGATAAGACTGCCTTTGTACTCATAGATTTAAGTAAGTTTAAAAGTTTTTTGACTATTATGGTGGTAAGGTACCATAAAGTTTATTCTATTCTATTATTATGTTCTTTTAGTGAGTTTTATTTCTGGACACTTAAACTGATTATTGTGTGTCGCATTGTCGACTATATTATCGGTTACCGATTATGGTCAAACGCGAGGCTATAATTTTTTTTTATTAGTCTATTTTGTATCCCACTGCTTAGTAAAGCCTTCAGTTTCTCCTTCTAAACTTCTATCTAGAGTGATCTCTGGCCTATCAATAATAATAATAAAAAATATAATTAAAAAAAAAAATGAATTCGAAGCATCAAAAGTGATTCGGTTTGACATATTTTACTTTTCATCAATCACTGTTACGTTTTGTGGAACATCAAACATTCCATAAATACGGAATTAGGTTACGTTGATCGGTAAACCTGTCCTTCTACTCATCATCGTTAAGCGTCTTTAACACATTACAGGTTGCGCTTCATTTTTGTGCAAAATTTTTGTTGCATGACAAAGGCGTTTTACCGGTTTCGTTGTCGCATTTCGTTATTACTCATACGGTTTCGGATAAAGCAGAATCGAATTCAATTTGTTCTAGTGAACGCGCTATGGTAATTTGAATATGGAATTTTGCTACTAATTTAATTCATAGTGAAATGAACACAGAATTTGACAGCTTGAAGTTTGATTCACGGAGGCTGCACTTGATCGCGCTTGAACGCATTATGATAATTTGAATATGGAATTTGGCTACTAATTTAGTTCATAGTGAAACGAACCTAAAATATGACACTAATCCCGATTGAAGTTTAATTCAGGGAGGCTGTACTGGAAAACCACTTTTCTAAGCTGTCAATAACTTCAGTTCTGGATTCCTTCGTCTATCTTAGCTATACTTTCGACACCGACTACTTCGGCGCGCCCTTTTCCCATAAGAGGTAGGCAAGTGGTTAGAATTCCATAAACTATCGATGTTACAAGGTGTGCCGAAATTCTGTACGATGACACAGTATAAATATGGAAATGATGCACCTATTAGTAAATACCGACTATTTTTTTGTAAAACATTTTTATTGGTTTGACATTTTTTTTACTTCAAGGTGGTGGATTATGAAGAAAAATTAATTACATCATACATGTGGATGGATGGAGACCAAAGAAAAGACGAATGAATCGTAAGAGGAGTGAAATTAAAGAAAAGTTATAGAGATATGTATTTTTATAATTTAATTTATGTCATCATCATCTTCCTGCCCTTGTCCCGTGTTATTTGGGGTCGGCGCAACACGTTTTTTTCTTCCACTCTGCCCTGTCACTCGTCATGCTATCACTAACTTCCTTTATAATTTAATTTATGTAATGTATCTATTTAAGTGTACATTTAGTTACTGTTATTGATATATTTGTATGTATTATATGATTTAATTTAGAGAATACAGTCTATCTCTAAATTAATTATACCCACTACGTCTACATCTCTCATCCAACTCTCCTGTCGCAAGTCTGCTGGAAGAAATTTCGTTAGAAATAAGCAGGACCTTTGTACTTTTCTATCTGTATTTGTTCTTTTGGATTTTAAGTGTTTGTGTGTAAATGAATAAATAAATAAAAGAAAAGAGAATTGGTGATATCGTGACGGGTGACAGGATAGATAAAATAGAAAAAAAAACGTGTTGCGCCGACTAGAAAAATATATGGAACAAGAGCAGGAAGACGATGAATTTAATGTATTTATGACTTGTAAGAATCCCTTACCAATAAAATACTATGACTACGAAATATTCTAGAGCAAAATCTGTGTAAGTCACTGATACTGGTAAAGCACGTAAAACGTAGAACCGCGTGTCTTTTGCAACTTTCATTTTTTTTGCTTAATACGCAAGTTTATTTTTTATTATTGGTATTTGTTCCAGATATTTAAGTTATTGCTTTCGTTCGTTATAAACCACTTAACATTTAGAAAATGGTTTCAAATATAATAAAATAAAACAATAAGATTGAGTGATTACATTGTATTGTACAGTTACTTAACTCAAGGATTTTTGCACATTCTACCTAGGTACGCTACTGATATTCAAATGAACTGAAATATACCATTTATACTCGCGTACCTACGGATCTTGTTCAAAGATGTCAAGGTAATTTTCACTTTTATTCATATAAACTAGTGCTTGACTATGATCCCACCTGGACCTGTACTATGACGTTTAAAGTAAGATTGTTTCATTCTTATTTCCATTCTTCTTTCTTTCTTCTTTTTCTTATTTTCTTATTTAATGTCACCGACATAGCACGAAGAATCGCCAAACTTAAGTGGCAATGGGCAGGGCACATTGCTCGCAGAACGGATGGCCGTTGGGGCCGAAAGGTTCTGGAATGGCGACCACGTACTGGAAGTCGTAGCGTTGGAAGGCCTCCTACAAGGTGGACCGATGACCTGGTAACGGTTGCGGGAGTACGATGGATGCGAGACGCACAGGACCGTTCATTGTGGCGGCACTTGGGGGAGGCCTATGTCCAGCAGTGGACGTCTTTCGGCTGAAATGATGATGATGATGATGATTCTTATTTCCAGTGTGGGTAAGAGATGGCGCTAGACAACCTGTATAGCTCTGTCTCTTACCCATACTGAAATAAGAATGAAACAATCTTACTTTGAACGTCATGGTAACCCCGCTGATTGTAAGTAGTGGTGCAATCGTTGATGGTGAGGCGCACTAGTTTAAGAGGAGCCTAGTCACTCTAGCCTGGAATACACGCAAATTATAATCGGACGGGAAGACTGCAGTAGACAGATTGGTACAGTCCTTCGATGTACGCGGTATAAACGACGAGGCGAAACGCTTAGTCCAGACCGTAGAGGTTTCTTATTGGATTAAAGTCAAAAGTAAGCTTTACTTGAAGCCAACTAGCCTGTTAGTAGATTACTTATAGTAGATTGTAAGGTTAAGTAATATAATCGAAGAATCGCACTTTGTTGAAACAAACTGCTAAGAATAAAAAATAAACATTATTTTTTAATCAAATGTCTATCTATTTTTTTTATTTTTTTGATCACTAGTTACAAGTCGTGCGGAAGCCATTTCGATTCTATTTAGATATTTAAAAAGAGAATCGTAGGCACATTATTTGAAAATTTTAGGCTATGGTTCCACTAGAGCTATGCTAAGCTTTTTTTTACTTGAGGAGTCATCAAATGATTTCTCCCGCTCTGAATCGAGCGAGGGGAAGTGTCAAATTTTTACTCCTTCAGTTGTCCTTTGCGAGGGTCACAGAAACTCTTTCGACAGTAAACTAAGCTTTGAAAATCGAAGAATCCTATTGGTGGGATTCAGACTGCTTACGCTTAGCATAGTTAAGCACATCTCTAGTAGGTACACCACCGATCACAAAGATTCTTATACCTACCTAATACTTATCGAATTTACTATAAATACCACAGCGTAGCCAAACAAATCACCATGAAAAATAGCCCCATGGTATTTTACGTTTTCTAATAACTAATAAATAAATTTATCAATTCTGTTGAATAGTGGATACGATTCAACAGAGTCTATAAATCCATTGTCCAATCTCATCAGTTAGTCACGTTAACTTTGGCATTTTAAACGCCTTTCATTTTTGCCGTTATCAGGCAGGTAGTCTCCAGGATACAACGAGATTGTTGGAATCTAGCACCTGTCCTGTAGGTACCGGATGTTTCGTACTTGGAACACACCTGTCTGGTTTACACATACCTGCTGTTCTATATCACCTACGTCTGTTCCACTCAAGACTTGTTTTACGACCAACTCAGAGCAAGGTCAATCGAAGTCGACTATATGCAAAACTTTCACTCTGGACAATTTATGACAAATTCTGAAGTCGTTAAACATGACAATGTGTGTCTGTTGTGCCAGTTTCCTCTTTTTTTAACTGGTTTATAACTTAAAAATACACTCAAATGTTATCCTTTTTCAATTTATGTTGTAGGTTAGTAAGTTATTTGTTAGAAATGTGGAGTTTTCTGTCAGGACTTACCAGATAACAGCTGCAGCCAGCCGCAGATATGAAACACCGTCGTCGATTGACAAAAGAAGAATAACAACATTGCACAGATCGTAAACAGGGCCAGGGCGACCGCTAAGCCTACTAACACGGTCGCAATCTTAAACACGAGCCCATTTATCGATAAGAAATCATCGAGCCTTCCTTTACAGTCCTCAAGAGCCTCATCCGCTCTGCATATCTGCCACAATCCGAACTTTCTTGGGTATTCAGTCTCTAAATCACCAATCCACTCTGGGGTCACAAAAGCCACAACGCTTATAATAGCATAGCAAATGGTGAATATTGCCCAAAGTACACCGATAGCTTTCGAATTGCGGACATAGTTGGTCGCGTATAAATGTGATGAATCCACGTACTCGATTTTTGAACCCATCTTGTTGATATCCGGTTGTTTACTTAACTTTTTTCAAACACTACACAAAAAACAAATCACACGCTATTGATAACACATTTTTTGAATATAGTTCTTGTGCAACAGTTCTTAAGAGTTATCGGTTTGCGTAGCACTAATTCCATTCATGTCTCAAAGGAAAAGTATTATTTCAAAGTACTCGAGGACGCGAGAAACACGACACAGAACGGACGAAACGAAACACAAGTTGCCTGGCACAACCTCTCGCCGCGCGCCATTCGGTTAAGTGAGTCAGAGTGGGGATAAGTAATGAAGCTGCAAGCTTGACCTATCGCCTTCGTGTTGTAGCACCTTTATTTTTGTTTTTACTGTTATTTATCTACATTATATCTAAAATAATAATTCCATTACTAGGTATATTAAATACCTATTATGGCAAATAACTTCATGCAATTTATGTTATTATCTAAACATTTCAGTTTTCAAACTACAATCACTATTACACAGCGGTAGGTACTAAAGCGACATCTAGGCTGTGGAATTGAATAAAAAGCGTCAAGTAATCGGGTGACACCTGTTGTAAAAGTCTAAAACTACTGGCACTATATTGTATTCAGAGTACTTGATAATATACTGAAAATATATTTCTATCTTCTACCCTTTATTAGGGTAGATTTTTTTTTATAAATACGTAGTCTATTTTTTGGATGACACGTGTAAATGCGTGTAGATAAAGCTATACTACAAATTGAGTTAAATATATTTGATTGATTTTTTATTGATAAAAAAAAACTTAGGTAGAATTTATCTAATAAATAAATTGGTGTTTTCCCCCTAAAATATATTTTCTCGTTTCAAAAAGTTTCAAAATGCTCCTTTCGACTCAGTTTCTTCGTTACACGCATTTAACCACAGACCTCTTTCAGTTTTTTATGACGTAAAATGAAAACAAATAGAAAAACATATCCAATTTGACATATTGTGCATTTAGAAAGAGACACACTGAACGTTTCCACATGTGAAAAAAAGAAACAGGAAATAAAACTGCTGGACATACGACATGACAAGTGTCAGTGTCAGCTGGAACGCGAATGCAAGTGCAATTTTTTGTGTACCAGATTCTACATTGTTCGATTATTTAGTTTTGTGAATATATCAAGTTAAATTAACATAATTTCAGTTACAAATTATGAGCTTTACGTCGCATACGGTTTACGTTTGTGTAAAATAGTGATGTGATAGTGTAAAATTAAGTATATCTGGCGAATTTTGTAATGTCGGCTAAAGACAAGTGGGTTCGCCGGTTCTCAGTTGACGAAACAGCAAAACACAAGAATGGATTTACTATTTACAAGATCACTTCACTGGTAAATATTCCGGTATATATCGTAGGAATAATATTATCTATTTATTTGTACCCTAAATCATAGTAAAACCTGATTGTTGTCGTTTGAAACCAAGTCAATTCATTTTACTATTACTTTTTCCTTTTACTTTTAACTTTGATGAAATAACTAGGTCAAACTCTATAGTAACTTTTCATGATAATAAATGGGTATTTATATATAGGAACTGGCAGAGGTGAAGATAACAGTAGTCAATGTAGTAATTAATACTTTCAATTAAGAGTGATAGTGTAATGATTCATCAATTGCACAATATTTATTTCCCTTTCTGGTTGGGTAACCTTTGAGTGTACACAAATATATAAAGTAAGGCCAGACTGACTTAATGGAAAAGACCCCATACCAAAAAATATGTTGAGAAACAAATAAGAAAGTGGAACCCGGGGCCCTGGGACGAAGGCAACGAAGGAACAGGAGTGGGTTTTTAGTCAGTAAGAGTCTGACACTATCTCCCGCTCCGCCCAAGAGCGGGGATGTCATTAGGATGATTTTCCCACACAATAAAAAAAAAAAAACCTATATCCAAGTTATTGAAACCTTTAAATGTAATGTTACAACCACATCCTTGCTTATCATCAGTTGAGGTGAAGGTCAAAAGCAAACATATCAGTAAAAAAAGTTATCATTAAAGACCTATTTTTCTTTTTAATTTTAAAGCAATGTTGATGAGCATGTATGCATTAACACAAAAAAAAAATCCAGGCAAGTGTGAGTCAAACTTATTGAAGAAAACAGTTCAATTCCTGAATTGAGTTACAAAGATTTTTCCAAATAGTCAAAAAAATTTTTTGTTACGTAACTACAATATTTCAGAAAATAAGTTATTTAAGTTTTCAGAGTTTTTCTGAGAACTTGCTTCATGCCATATTTTAGGATTCTAGGTCCCGGAAGTTACCCTGCGAATTTTGATTCTCTTGAGAGTGTTGAAATACACGTTTTTTGCGACATAAACATTTGTTTTCTCAGAAGTTTGATTTTTTCATAGTTTCAAGGGACTGCAGACCTGAGTATATGGTTTTAATTTCAACCTGATACTTTTATGCATTCTTGAGACAAAGGGTCTTGACAGACGGAGAGACAAATGGACAACAAAGTGATCCTTAAAGGGTTCCATCTTTTTAATTATTTTGAGGTACGGCACCCTAAAAAAACAAATCATTTACTACATACGGTTCTTGGCAAGTAGGTAATGTAACAATGATTCATAAGCTGCATAGTTCATGGCAAATATTAGGCCCCAGTATACATTTCCTGTTTTACTAATTGCAGTTTAACGTTTGATAACAAGTATAATTGTTTTGTCTTGAGAAGACAATTTGATCTTGGAAGTGTGTGTAGATTACATACACTTGTTTTGCTACACTTATTTTGTGTATACTCGAGTACTTGGCGTCGTAGAAAATGAGTTACACATAAACAATGTGCATGTAAATATACACACACTCAAGACCAATCTCACCGTTTATAAAATAAAATGTTTAAACATGATTTTAATGGATTGTCCAATAACCAATGGCTAAAATTTACAAACAGAAACTTGGGAGTAATTTGTGTTGTAAGATGCAGTTGTTTAAATAGAATTATAATAAACTATAGCTTTCTCAGATCTTATTTTTATCTGCATATCTCTACAGAGAAATTATCAGTATTTTGGCATCCATCATTGATCACCACAGGATCTTGGAAACCCAGTATGAACTGGGGTAGGTACGGCCCACACCCCCACCCCTATATACACTAGTAGGGGCCCTGCAGGGTCGAAGCCTACTGGGGCCACAGGTAGTGTGAAAGTGAAACCCGGGGCTCTGGGACGAAGGCAAAGAAGGAACAGGAGTGGGTTTTTATTCAGTAAAAACAGGATTTATCATAAGATGATTTTCCCACCCAATAAAAAAAAACCACTTTGGACTGCATTTTCCATACAGTTTCTGCTTAGAAAGGGCCATTTTCCTCATAGGCCACATTATTCAAATGATTGCCTCAGAATCCAACCAAGTTCGCCAAAAATAACTAAAGTAATAATAGTAGTGTAGTTAGTTCAGCCCCCCTAGCCAAGTTACAATCGTTTCGTTCGCGCAGAACGTCTCGAGTAGGCCACGCCTCCGATTCCTTTGTTCTGACCACGTGAGAACAAAGGAATGGGAGGCGTGGCCTACTCGAGGCGTTCGGTGCGAACGATACGATTGTAACTTAGCAAGGGGGCAGGTATTTGTAGGGGGGCAGGTATTTGTGATCTTAAGACCTTAAATATATTTAGATGTTAGTTTAGGTGTTTGTTTTATTGAAATGACAGATTTTAGCAAATACCATTTCCTTGACTTAATAAATGCTCTGGGATGACTGGTATAATAAAATTTTGAGTTCAGCGCCATCTAGCGAGAACATTGCCAAGTTTGGGTTCTTAGCTTTCACCCTAAAGGTGCTATTCGAACCTCGGCAGCACGTGCAGCTGTAGCCGCGTTCAGAATGTTTTCACAGAAATTCATACTATAATATAGAAAAGCAATTGTGCAGCTGCAGCCGGTATCCGAGGTTCGAATAACACCTTAAAGTTACAAGTCCGAAATGGGCTGCAGACGGCAAACTGCAAGCGACACTATTGAATTTCTTGAAATTGATTCCGAGCGCGGCAACACTGCGACCTGCAATGCAACTGCATCGCTAGTGGTGTTGCGATCCGCAGAGAGTTCACACGTACAAAAATGACAACTTTTTCGAAAGATCATATATAGAAATAATTTGTTGCTGGTCATCCACACAAGTCGTCGTCCGACATCCTGTATCTCTCGAAGGTACTGGAGTGACTTGGGGCATGATTCTATGCATCGTGCCGCGCTTGGAATAGAAACAACGGCGGCCTCAGGCAGCACTGCGGTCAACCGCAGCCGCTAGCCGTAGTGTCGCCTGCGGTTGCAATCTGAAAGAAAAATATTAGGCACACATAAATACATACAATGCAGCCAATTACAGACTTGAAGCGAATATGCATATGTTAATCACTGTAAGGAAGATTACCAATGAGACAGATTGTCCTAATACTAATTTTTTATAATTCCAGCTGTTCCCCATACAATCCCCGGAAGCCGTGACGGTTGTGTCGGTGTGGAAGCGCTACAGCGATGTGCAGCGGTTGCACAAGAGCATGCGGTCCCTGCACGCAGGGCTGCATCTACGTGGAACCTTCCCATCGCTTCCCAGATATAGCTTCTTTAAAAGATTTCAACAGGAGGTTTGTTTGTTGATGTTACTGTTATATTTAACTAGCTTATCTCATGGTAACATATTATCATGATAAATAGTGCCTTACGTTCTTATCTAAGCCATGCTTCTTGTATTCCAACTTTCAAATACTACATTTACAATATTAGTAGGATGGTTGTGTTGTCGATAGTAGAGGTGTAAAGGATAGCTGTATGGCCGGATATTGGATATACGGCCACCGAATATTCGGCCAAAAATTGGCGTTTGGTCCATCGCAACAAGCGATTTAGCGTATGTGGCGCTTGAACATTCAAATTTGGTCTTTTCGTTCGTGAATGAAGTTACCAATGGTTTCTCTTGTATAAAAAGACAAACGAAACTGCTTATTACCTGTATATGTCTACATGCAGAGAAATTGGTAAGCAAAGAACATAATTTACCCGTTAGCGGAGTACGAGTACTATATTTTTTAAGTTGTAAAATGAAAAATAGGTGAATGTAATTTGTTAAGTCGTTTAAATAAAATATCTACTTACCTAAGTTTAATATTTCGTATCTTTTAAATCCAGTATCCGGCTGGATAGTAAATATAAGCCGTATAGGCCGGATACCGAATAGTTACTGGATAACCGTTTTATCTCCAATTTATACATTACAAGCGGTTACCTGGCGTGTGCTACTACGCTAAGAAAAGGAATACATTTTGTTTATTTGTTGGAAAAAAAGGAAATTGCATTTTTTTTTTCAATGAATTGTGTTCATGGTTAAACGAAAGACTCGGCGTTAGAAAGGGTCTTACAAGGTGGACCGATGCAGCGATGACGTTCCCGCTCGTTGTGGCGACACTTGGGGGAGGCCTATGTCCGGCAGTGGACGTCTTTCAGCTGAAATAATGATGATGAATGGTTAAAACCATTTTCGCATTATTTGCCTTTCTAACGAATGCCACATTTCAGGTGATTACAGAGAGAGCTAAAACAATAAAGTCTCTGTTGGAGTTCATTGCTGAGCACCGGCTGCTCTTCACAAGTACAGACTTTGTCAACTTTCTACAGGTATGTTCAATGACTATGTAAAAGTATTTTGATTTTGTAATAATCTCAGCTTTGATATTGTACGAAGGACATAAAGATATGATTAGGAAATGATGAAGGTTCACGCTCAAAGTTCATCTGATGGGCTACGAGAATAATAATAATATTCCACAATAATAATAATATATCTATCTTAATAACATTTTTTTTTTTGATTTTTTCTCATATAGAGTAAAATACCCTATCGGACCAGTTCTATCAGAGATTACCTCCTACAAACAAAAAATGAAATTTACCTCTTTATTATATTATATAGTGTAGATAAATTTGACGGCACGGTTGTCGCAGTGGTTGAGTGATCGGCTGCTGCGCTGTGTGTCCCGGGTTCGATTCCCGCACGGAACAAATATGTGTATGACCTACAGATAGGTGTTCATGGTCTGAGTGTCTTGTGTATGTGAGTGTTTTTTTTTTTTTTTTAATTGATATAAACCAGTGCTTGACTGCGATCCCACCTGATGGTAAGCGGAGATGCAATCATTGATGGTCAGGCGCACTAGTTTATTAAGAGCCTGTTCACTCTAGCCTTGAAGACACCTATATTATAGTTGGACGGAAAGACCGCAGTGGGCAAATTGTTCCAGTCCTTCGATGTACGCGGTATAAACGACGAAGCGAAACGCTTTGTCCGGACCGTTGAAGTTTCAACAACGTAAGGGTGGATACTCGCCGTTCGTCGGCTTGTCCGATGGTATGGTAGAAAGGAGATGGCGGAATCAAGTCATGCAGTTCCCGCGCACACTCTCCAAAATGTAACCTGTAAAACACCGATAGGCTGGCTACTCTGCGCCTGTGCTCGAGGCTTTGTAGATTGGACTTAACCAAATCTGGATCCCCAATTAGCCTCTTCGCACGCCTTAAATGTGTACATGTTTGTGAACGCTCTTACGATACAGGATATTCTTCAGGATATTCAGGATATTCTTCCTAGAGTGGGGCAAGGTTTTTTTTAGAAATTTACCCACATACAGAGAAACACGACCTCCGGCATATCAGCCGGAGCCTCTAGCCACTAGACCAACAGGCGAGTCACTATAGTGCTTAAGTATAGCGCTACACTTAAGCACTATAGTTGGACCCATGAACAGTCAGCCTGATGAATAGAGAATGAATAGAGCCCCCTATTGTCTATATATATATAAAAGGAGAAACTGACTGACTGACATATCAACGCACAGCCGAAACTACTGGGACTAGAAGCGTGAAATTTGCTTTCATGACGTAGGCGAGCACTAAGAAAGGATTTTCCATAATTCACCCCTTAAAGGGATGAAGCGGCGGTCCAAAGTTTGTGTGAAGAATATATATACTCACGCGGGCAAGGCGCTGGCAGAAGCTAGTGATAAATAATAATAATATACTTTATTTCAGATATAGAAAATCCATAATGTGTTAGTAACAGAAATACTTAAACCACTATGTTAGTAAAATTAAAACAATAGAAATTAACTTTAGAACGAAATATCATCTCCTCTTAATTCATATATCCCCCTAATAATAAACCCTTTCAGACTGGCTACCCTGAACCGGAACCCCGGGCCAGTGGCGTGATCAACGCGATCAGAACGTCCCTCCATCTGCCCATAGAAGAGACACCACCATTGGAGTACCAGACAGATGACGACGATGCGACCAGCCCTGCGCACACTGGTAACAATATAATTAACATAGCATAATCAGCCTATTATTACAGGAATATTAAATATTCCCACTGCTGGGACTCAGGCCTTCTCTATGAGAAGGAATGGGCTGTAACTAGGGTTGGCAACTTTTATTAGAAGAAATAGAGTATATCTGGTTTCGAAAGGAGGTAAATAAAAAGTACAGCCTTATAAAAAAGAGTATCTAGTAAAAAAAAAAGGTATTTTTTTTTTACTTTTTGCAGCATAATAATTTTTCATTGTTTTTGAAAGAATTGTACAACTTCAAACATTCCAACTCTAAGTTTACATAGAATCTCCTCCAGGGCTTTGAATAACGTTAAAAAATTGGTATCGTTACTTTCATCGGACGAAGATAACGTTATTAGCAGAGGTAACGTTATGCTTGGTAACGATACTTGGGACAACTTTTACCGGTAAACGGACTTAACATTATCGATGATTTTATCGATAAATAATAACGTTACCATGGCCCACGGCCTGATAACGTTACCAATAATTTTTATAAATAGTTCCAGAACATTTTCGGATTTTGTGTTAACGCCATCTATTGCTGAAAAGCTTAACCTTTCCATTATCACACACCGAGGCTCTACCACGAGCTTATAACGTGATAAATTTTTCGAACTCAATCGGTCTGTTAAAAGGATGGAGCTATATAGGGTGTATAGCTCTATCACTCTCTTTCGCTCGTACGACTATCATTTTAACATTATCATGGTAAGGCCCCTGGCCACCTATCGAGCGATAGTTAAATCATTATAAATTTTGACAAATTTAATTCGCTTGTTTGCTATTCCAAGCCAGATGGCGTCACTGAGCCATAGGATGACAGTTTTTCTAAGACATTTTTTCTGATAGCCGCTCTATTGTATCTCTTTAAATCTCTTTGGCTTTATCCCTAAAGCATTAGGTTCAAAGTTGATTGGAAACATTTAAAAATTTCATTAAATGATTTTAAACCATAAAATGTTGAAGGTTAAGTTCAAAATCGAATGAGAAAATTTGACTGGTGGCCGTCTTACGCTTTTTCGATCAGGTCACGTGTCCTGACGCGAGTTTAAGATTTTATACCCATTACAGAAAAAGTGCTCAACGCCGCTAAAGAAGTTTTCACTTCAATAACGTTATTTTCTTTCATCTCTTTCTTTCGTGTACTTTAATGCAGTACTGGTTTGATCACGTAGGTATTCAAATAAAAAAACACTTGTGCTGCGCAACGTTTTTCATTCTAAATAGGAATTACGTACATTAATTATATTCAAATGAAAAAAGGCTACGTAATTTTGTACCTGAAACTGAAACGGACACTGAAGATTATTTTCGCCATCATTGTGACGGATTCAGTATCTAGAGATAAATAAATCATATACCTACCTAAATCTTTCTCTGACCTTCGATTGAGTGACATACGGAATACATTTTTCGCTCATTTGTTTAATATTTGTGGCTTTGCGGTCTTTTAGTTAAGGCAACAATAAATGTGCGATCTTGAGCGAACAAATGAGGAGTTAGCTTCTCATAACATGTCCTTCATTTATTAAACATAATATGAACAAAAACAGTATATCAAAAGATTGGTAATTAAATTATCTTTTAGTTTGAGAAAGTTTCATAAAAATACACCCGATGGTTTTTGCCTGATCTTCGTTTTTTTGTATGTGTTAGACATAACTTTGAAAATAAATCACACCAAGTTCTACGAAAAAAATTTAAATATTCGTATATCAAATTATTAGGCAACTAGTCTAGTTTAACATATATTTTTTTCAAAACATACGACTAGCCGTTTAGACGTTATGTTGGATATAAAATCATCAATAATCATTATCTCCCCCTTAATGAACAGCAGTAATGAGGGTAATGTATTTCGAGCATTTGTGTGTGTTTATGGCTTGTGAGACACATGAGCAACTTTTATTTAGTAGTTTATGTATAGTATATTTTCAGTTAATGCTTTTAAGGCAGTCGGGTTTCTTGTTTTGTTTATAATTAATTTGTAATTACTTTATTTTTTGAACTAGCAGTTTGATTCAGTAGCAATTTAGTTGTACGGACAGAAGAAAAAAGTGTACATAACACAAGCAAACATATTATAAATTGAAGGATTATATCCTTAATAAAAATGTTTGGCTAAATGGTGGAATATTTTTTAAAAATATTTTTATAAATATTGGAAGAGATACTACTGCCCTTTTTGTATTGTGGTTTTCAAAATGGTGTTTTTTATTTTATTTTATTTGTTTATTTTAAAGGAGCATCTGAAAAATTGCACAAGCGTATCTGTTCACCGCCAAGAGGAGCCCGTTCACCTTGGCTCCTGCTTTTCATAATGTGTCCCTGGAGTGCACCGATCGCCTTCAGTTCTTAGGAGTTGAAATTTCCTCAGACCTCAATTTTGGGCAGTTCATTGAGTTCAAAGCCAAGGTAGCTGCTAGAAAACTAGGCGTTCTTGCAAAGGTCCGACGGTGCTTCACACCGGGACAGCTTCTAATATTACACAAAGCACAGGTCCGATCGTGTGTGGAGTACTGCAGTCACATATGGGCTGGTGCTGCAAAATGCCATCTAGCAGCTTTGGACTCAGTGGAAAGGCGTGCAAAGAGGCTAATTGGGGATCCAGATTTGGTTAAGTCCAATCTACAAAGCCTCGAGAACAGACGCAGGGTAGCCAGCCTACCGGTATTTTACAGGTTACATTTTGAAGAGTGTGCGCGGAAATTGCATGACTTGATTCCGCCATCTCTTTTCTACCATCGGACAAACCGAGAAACGGCGAGTATCCACCCCTACGTTGTTAAAACTTCAACGGTCCGGTCTAAGCGTTTCGCTTCGTCGTTTATACCGCGTACATCGAAGGACTGCAACAATTTGCCTGCTGCGGTCTTCCTGTCCAACTATAATTTAAGTGTCTTCAAGGCTAGAGTGAATAGGCTCTTAATAAACTAGTGCGCCTGACCATAAATAATGGGATCTCCGCTTACCATCAGGTGGGATCGCAGTCAAGCACTGGTTTATATAAATTAAAAAAAAACTATATGGTGTCCAGACGTAAAGAATAACACCATCCCATCTCTTCCCGAGGGTGTTGTCAAGTCAAAGTCAAAGTCAAAGATTTTTATTTCACATAGGCCTACATGGGCACTTATAAAACGTCAGAAGCTAGTGCACGGTTCCAAATTGGTCGTTTCCTATGGAGAAGAACCGGCAAGAAACTCCATGGTTACTCTTTTAAAAAAGAATTTGTTGATACAATACCTTCTGTTTACAATATATTGAATTTATTATGTAAGGACAGTGTAGACTGGTCAATAAAGTACAATAAAAATAATCATAATAAAAAGGAACTTAAGAATTCGCGGAGTCTACAGTGTTCTCACATTCACATTTCAAAAAAGAGGCTATACAAACAAAAGCAAGCAAAATAAATAATTACAATTATTAATAAACAATATGTCAACAATATAAATAATAATAAATAAATAAAAAATAAAAAATATTGCAAAAGCAATGTATATATTACAACAAATGTGGAGTAGTCAATAGATAAATTTACAAAATATTATGAGCTACCAGGGGGCCACATGTGCAGAAACAGTCATTGCCAAACAAGCGTGTCTTCGACATAGTCTTTAACCTTATAATACGCTTTTTTAGTTAGGACACGCTTAATATGGGTTTTGAACTTTCCTTCGCTAAGTTCAGTCACCACTTTTGGCAGCTTATTATAAAAGCGTATGCTGTCTACTAAAAATGACTTGCTGGTCTTAACTAATCTCCATTTGGGTAACATAATTTCGTGTTTACTACGCGTATTTATGTTATGATAATCGCTTCTAATTTTGAAGAGTCCTAGGTTTTTACGAACATACATAATACTTTCTAAGATATAAAGAGAAGGCAAAGTCAGTATATCGATTTCTTCGAATTTATTTCTAAGGGACTCGCGAGGACCCATTTTATAAATAGCCCGGATTGCTCTCTTTTGCAATATGAAAATTGACTGTGCATCAGCTGCAGATCCCCACAGTAAAATGCCATAAGACATAATACTGTGGAAATAAGCATAATAAACTAACTTAGCTGTGGCTACATCGGTCAGTTGCCTTATTTTTCTTACTGCAAATGCGGCCGAGCTCAGTCTACCTGAAAGAGTTCTAATATGAGCGCCCCACTGCAGTTTAAAATCGATGGTTAAACCTAAGAATGTTGTTTCCGTAATACCATCAAGTTTGTTGCCGTCAAGAATTAGATTGACGCCAACTTGAGGGACATTCGGTAATGAGAACTTTATACATTTAGTTTTATTCGCATTTAATAAGAGATTATTAGCAGCGAACCATTTCGAAAGAACAGCCAGACTATCATTGACATGCAAGACATCCGCATCTTTCCTATCTACTTTAAAAATAAGGGAAGTGTCATCAGCAAATATAATTATATTTGATAAATTAGCCATCATGTAAGGAAGGTCATTAATATAAACCAGGAAAAGGAAAGGACCAAGAATTGAACCCTGAGGCACGCCCATCTTTACTAAAGACCCCGAGGACGTCGCCCCATTAATGAATACTTTTTGTTGCCTGTTAGATAAATAAGAAAAAACAAGATCAGCAGCTCGACCACGAATTCCGTAATGATGTAATTTACAGATTAGAGTATTATGGTCAACGCAGTCAAATGCTTTAGAGAGGTCACAGAATATGCCAGTAGCATCCTGGGACTTCTCCCAGGATTCCAAAATGTGACTGATGAGTTTCACTCCTGCATCTGTCGTTGACCTTCCTTTCGTGAAGCCAAACTGATGACTATGCAAAATCCTATTCGAATTAAAATGAGACAACATCTGGTCGAGCATGATTTTTTCATATATTTTACTCATTGCTGGAAGCACAGATATAGGTCTGTAATTAGAGGGGTCATTCTTACTACCTGATTTGAAAATTGGTACTACTTTACTATGTTTCATCAAATCAGGGAATGTGCCGCTGTCTAGGCATTGATTAAATATGCCTGTTAGGACAGGAGCAATTGAATCGATAATATCTCCAAGAACCTTAACGGATATACCCCATAAGTCCTCAGTATTTTTCATGTTAAGACTATTGAATGTTTTTTTAATTAAATCAACAGAGATGCGCTTAAATTCAAAAGTTGGTACATCCTTAGTGAAATTTTCTTTCAGAAAAGATTCAGCTGACAAAGATGAAGAAGGGAGAGATTTCGTAACTTCTATTGGGATGTTGGCGAAGAAGTTTTCTAACGTCTCAGCCACTTCAGTCCTATCTGAGATGATTTTATTATCAATTCTAAGGGACAATTCATTCCGATCTTGTTGGTTTGTCTTTCCAGTTTCCTTGTTTATCACCTTCCAGACAGCTTTAATTTTATTATTAGAATTTCTAATTTGTTTACTTACTGACTTAGATTTAGCTAGGGCGCAGACTCTTTTGAATATTTTTGAATAGAGTCTGACATGGTTATGCAAGTTAAGATCAGACGATAATGATTTTTCATGATATAGCTGATATAAAGTATCTCTGCTTTTTCTAATTCCAGCAGTAGCCCATTCATTAAATTTGGATTTATTATTGATCTGAACTTTTTTAATTGGACACGCCTTATTAAATTCTTGACATACAGTAGAAAATAATATACTATAATTTACATTAGGGTCTTGTGAATCAAAATTGGCTTTTGAGAGACTACTATGAACATTGTTATTAAAATAGTTTAATTTATTTTTAGAAAGCGGTCTAAACTCTGCAGTCGAATCTAATTGAAACTTTTTTATTGACTCGAAAGATACGAGTTGACCAGTATGGTCAGATCTCACGCCACTAATTAGGGATGAGTCTTTTATGTCACAATTAGTAAATATATTATCTATGCATGAAGCTGAAGTAGGTGTAATTCTTGTGGCTTCATTAAAAATACATTTTAGATTAAAAGAACTAAACAATGAAAGAAGTTTACATTTTTCTGGTGAATTTACTAGTAAATCAATATTTAAGTCCCCACAAACGAAAACTAATTTATTATCTCTAATAAGTTTATTGAGTATTTCTTCTATTATGATCAAAAAAGATGTCAAGTTTGATGCAGGTGGTCTGTAGACACATAAGAAAGTTCGGCCTTCAACCTCTGCACATGCTACCTCACATAAGCGATCAACAGAGCAAGCAGTGATATCTTTCCTTTCCTTATATCTTAAAGAATTACTACATAATATCAAGGTACCACCCCCTATTGATGATCTGTTGTACGCACTGGCAACTGAAAAATTGTTTACATTAAAGAGCATTCTATCTGGTTTTAACCAGGTTTCACAAAAACATAGGATGTCCATATGATATTTATCTATTAACATTTCCACATCTAGAATTTTGCCAGAGAAGCGATTAATATTCTGATGGTATAATAAAATATTATTATTAGGCTTCCCTTTTGTCGCTTTTAAAAGTTTAAAGAATCTATATCAGTATTATTAGGTATACTAGATAATACTGATTCATCACTTAACCTAATCTCAGTTAAATTATCAATAACTGCGTGTATATTATAAGCTAACAAAGTAGCCAAAATATGTCGACTTTTTTTGGGAAGAAACATATGTTCCCGTATCAAAACAAAATCTCTAACAAAATTGTTAGTATCAAAATACAATAAACGGTCACTATGACGACATGACAAAATGTGCATTAAGTTGTTTAGGCTATAAATGTATTCATTTTCATGATCGTGTAGACTGTTAGAATAAGGCAATGCACATAAAATTAATTTACCTAATTTCAATTTAAGCAGGGTTTCAATACCACTAACTATGTCCTTTTTAGTTACACTAAGACTATTTCCAATCAAAAGTACCACTGTGGTTTGCTCATTCATTTGTGTATTTTTTATTTTATAAACAAGCTCATTAAAATGCAGGTTATGGTAACAATGACTCACAATGGTATGTTTGCAACGGTTATTTAACAAAGATCCAAAACCTGTTCCTAATCTATCTGAATACACCAGGATGTTACTTTGACAAGGGTTTATTGTCTCTGAAGAATGAGGTACAACATTATAAGATGTAAGAATTTCATGCTGAGACATGGGAGGTGGCGGAGCGAGAGCACAACTACATGTGATATTGTTAGTATAGTTAGTTAGTAGTTGTAAGAGGCGACTAAGGGACACACCAGAGATTGGGCAGCAGCATTCTCTGTGCATTGCAACAACCACACTGCGCTCCCCAATCCGCATGCCAAGCATGGCGATTATGGCAAAATCCCATAATAATAAGCACAACCAAAACAATAGGCCCTAGTGGCCACTACTGCCGGGCGGCAGCCCGTCTACCCTTAACTCCGGTAGCGGTCAAGGTTATGGCGGAGCAAGGGGTGCGAAGAATCTCCGGATGGGATCCGGCTACCCCTTTAGAAAACAACGACTGGACCTGACAACATATAACACGCGTACACTCCGGTTCGACGAGAACATCACCGAACTTATTGAACTTGATATTCTCAGAATATCATGAAGCTCTCTGCTTAGCTTTCGTGGCCTACGGGAAAGCTTTGATTCGATCGAGACTTGGGCTGTACTGCAATCTCTATCAATTGACTATCGTTACGTCGAAGTGCTGAAGTGTTTGTGCGAGAAACATAATAATTTCGATGGTGATGATGGTGGGTGTGAGGCAGGGAGACGTCATCTCTCCAAAACTGTTTACGGCTGCAATGGAGGATGTCTTCAAGGTTCTGGACTGAAGTGGACTAAGCATTAATGTCAATGGTGAGTACATCCTTCGGTTTGCTGAAGATATAGTAGTCATGCCTGAGACTACGGAGGAGCTCATTACAATTCTCGATTACTTTAGTAGAGCTTCCGAAAGAGTGGGCTTTAAAATAAACATGGACAAAACCAAAGTCATGGTCAATAACCATGTAGCACCCACTCCGACCAAGATCGGAGACTCTGTACTCGAAGTTATTGACGATTACGTTTACCTGGGACAGACAATCCAGTTCGGTAGGTCTAACTTTGAGAAAGAGGTCAGTGGTCGATTTCGACTCGGCTGGGCAGCGTTCGGGAGGCTGCGCGGTATCTTCTCGTCTAACATACTAGTGATGACATATGGCTTACAGTCACCCAAAGGGCAATGGAAAAGGCTATTCTAGGAGTTTCCTTGAGTGATCACATCAGGAATGAAGATATCCGCAGGAAAACCAATGTCGCCGACATAGTTCGAAGAATCGCCAAACTAAAGTGACAGTGAGCAGGGCACATTACTCGTAGAACTGATGGTTGGTGGGGCCGAAAGGTTCTAGAGTGGCGACCGCGCATCGGAAAACGCAGCGTTGGAAGGCCTCCCACAAGGTGGACCGACGACCTGATGAGAGTCGCGGAAATGCGGTGGATGACGACGCACAGGATCGTTCGTTGTGGCGAAGTTTAGGCGAGGTCTATATCCAATAGTGGACGTCTTTCAGCTGAAATGATGATGATGTGATAATTTATTACTTTTTGTATTTAAAAACAATAGCATTGTATAAGAATGTTAAGTACCCTAGAGCATTTTTATTAGGTTACAAGTTGTTTGACATTATGAGCTTAGCAATTGAGTTTGTCATGCTCACTCAAATGTCTCGCTGATGGCGGCACGTGTTATTGGGTCATTCGGTTGGACCTTCAAAAGGGTTGAACTCAGAGGGGCTGATCACGCGTCATGCTCGTGAACGGGCACCGTCAGTTGAGACTGGTTATCTCTTAACTGCCAGTGGCTTAGTTCAATTTCTATTTTTTTATTAGTTTATTTTTCATTACTTATCTACCTACATTGTGCTCACATAATAGAAGCGACTAATGTAATTTAAAACAGTGTCTATGGAGTTCCTTGCACGTTCTTCTCCATAGAGATTTACGCTTTGGAACGTGCAGTTTAGCTTCACTTTTTTATATGTATTTATGTGTCTAACCCTGCTTATCCTGGCTACTTGCGTGATCGTTTTTCGTTCACTCGCTCTGCCGATGCCCCATGCAGATCCCTCCTCAAATACCATCTCAATTTCCTAGCCCATAAAACCCATTTTTATTCGAAGTGCTTCTTTTTTCATGCGGTACGACTATGGAACTCACTTCCAGCTAAGATCCGTGATGCTAAAAATATATCTGTCTTCAAAAAGCTAGGCAAAGAACGTTACCTCTCTACCATCACCTAAGTTATATATTTTGTTTTTTTTTTTTAAATTTAATATAAACCAGTGCTTGACTGCGATCCCACCTGATGGTAAGCGGAGATGCAATCATTGATGGTCAGGCGCACTAGTTTATTAAGAGCCTATTCACTCTAGCCTTGAAGACACCTAAATTATAGTTATATGTATTTTTATAATTTAATATATGTTTGTATCCATTTATTTGTACATTTATTTACTGTTATTGATATATATGTATGTATTATATGATTTAATTTAGATAATATAGCCTATTTAATTCTTCTCTATATTTTTTTATACACACTGCGTCTACGTCTGTCATCCAACTCTCCTGTCATAGGTCTGCTGGAAGAAAATTCGTTAGAAGTAAGCAGGACCTTTGTACTCTTTTATCTGTATTTGATCTTTTCGCATGCCAAATGGTCGTTTTTGGCAGTCTATGTATGCATCTTCGTATCTTTTCTATCTACGTACATACATACAAATAAGGCTCAGTTGAAAACCAGCGTCATGCAACTAGTTGATGTAGTAGTTGTCTGGCATTTTTGCTGAACTGGACCTATTTGGCGCAGCCGTGAGAGATTAACATTGTTAGTTTTCTTTTTTTTTAATATATGTAAAGGCTTTTGAGCCCTTTCAGCAATGTTAATCGGATCTGTAACCTCGAAATGCGACTCATAATAAGGCATATGCATAGGCTCATACATACTTAAACTGTTGAAACACGATTTTGGCTTTACTGGAGTAAAATAAAAAGAAAATACTATTTTGATTTCTCACTCGACTGTACATTGCATTTAACAGTAAACAGAAGGTATGAAGTAAGCGGGGCCGAACACTCACCACCCATGGTTGGAAGGTGAGTAGTGGGAATAAACCCTTAAGTTTTAGTTATTAATTAAGAACTTTTGCTATATTACTTTAAGAAAAAAAAATACAAAGTAATTTTATTTAAATAAATTTGTGTAATACTAATCTAGCAAAGACCTCTGAAAATCTGCTATTTTACGTGAACTTTAGCCCCTCATAATGTACTTATATATTAAAAATATTAAAAAGTAGGTACACAATACAAGCCTTGCACATTTAATATGAGATTTAGAATGACGACAATTTTTCTGAAAAACTTTTAAGCGAATGAGTAATGAATCAAAATTACAATAAGAATTAAGAAAATAACTCTTGACTGGGACCAAATCCACCACCATTACCGCACGCCTCGTTTGTGAAACCGTACCATATTTAGTTTAGATTTTAGTAGCAACTAGCAAGCATCGTTTGACTGGCGATGTTGCCGTTCCGTAGTGCGCCGCCGCCCGCGCCACGTCGCGCCGCGCCGTTTAGGTTGAGCGGGTTGACAACAACGCATTAAGTAACGATAAAAGTATCGATACTTGTAACGTTAATTGGTAACGTTATTTTATAGATTCGATACCAAGGTATCGTTACCCGTGTTATCGTTAAAATGTTAACTTTATGAAAATAACGTTACTTAACGAAACTTATAGTGTGAATTTGGTAACGTTAACAAGCTCTGATCTCCTCAATATAAAATGAGTTCGCCGACCGATTTTAACACATGTATATTATACAATAGCCCGACAACATTTATTGGGAGGTCCACTTGAGGCAAGATGAGGGATCCTCCCTTTTTAAATGGAGGTTTATTAATACTCTTAAATCATAATATACTGTAAATGCTTGATGGAATATCACATTAATATTATAAATGCAAAATTTTGTATATAAGTTTGTTTGTTACTCCTTCACACTGAATCGGCTGAACAGATTTGTATAAAATTTGGTAAAAGGGTAGACCATATCCTGGAATAGTAAGATATTTTTTATCCCGGAATTATGTTCCCTTGGGATGATTTTCTACTTTCACGCGAGCGAAGCCACTGGAAAAAGCTAGTTTAGTATAAAATAAAGTCGCTTTTCGCAAACTTTTCTAAACTACGCAACGATTTTGATGAGGAAAACGATTTTGAGAGCGATAAACAAGAAAGTTTTTTTTATATAATTTGCTCTCATGCGAAGCCAAGGCGGGTGGGTCACTAGCACTTCATATATCGGTCCCAGGTCATTCCAATCAATTATTCATCGTCAGTTGATTAGTTTTTAATACCACCTTAATTACTACTAGTAATTAACACAAAAGTAGGCTTATAGATTGAGTCAGACGATAAGTGTTATTAACTATTCTTTTTAAACGTATCACAATTCTTTTTTTAAACAGAGAAAATAGAGGGGCATAAAAAGTTACTAAGTAAAAACATCATTTCTAGACGACCCCTTTTTTGTTTTGACGTGGGAAATCATCAAATAACTCCTCCCGCTCTGGGTTAGAGGTGGGCGATTCAACAACGAACAGTTTGCAAAGACCGTTTTTGTTCTGCAACGTAACAACTGTTTTCCATCCTGCGACCAAACAGTCTTCGTTTCACAAACCAGTCTTCGAATTACTGTATGCGAATTGTTATCTTACTTTTAAGAAAATAAGGTCAAGAATCGTATTGATTCAACAGAACGAGTATCACTCTCGTCGCGTCGTCGTTTCAAAACCAGTTATTGCATTGAAAAATGAACTTTATAGCGATGAAATACAGCACAAATTTTATTGCTACTCTTAAACCGTCCTCAAACTAGTTGCGACAACGAACGTTTTCTGCAACTACTTCACTCAACGATAGTAAGTTGCGACGAGGACCGTTTTTAAGAACCGTTTCTGTCGTCGCAAGACCGGTTGCGTTTCGTCGTTCAAAAATTCGACAACGACCCACTCCTACTCTGGGTGGAGCGAGAGGGAGTGTCAAACTTTTATTGACTATAAATCACCCTAGTTCTTTCAGTTGCCCTTTTGCGTTCCACGGCCTCGGTAACTATTTCAAACCATCCCACAGCTCAATTGATCATAATAGCTCACTAATTAGAATTCGTTTAAGCTAGTGTGATTTTGTAGTGTGTAAGGACAATCTAGAGAGCATGGGTTCTGCCACACTTGCTCATCTAGTACACTAGACTTAGCGTTCTGTAAATTTAATAATTTTATGGTCATTTTAATTATAATTCTGCACATACAGCACCTAATCACAAACCCATACAATTTCAGCACGCGTTGCCACCGAGTCCTCGCACGCTTCCCTCACGAGTCGAGACGAGCCCGACTTCATCTCACAGATACCCATCTACGAAGCAGCTGGCGTAGAAATACGCCAGTCGCCCAAGAAGGCCTCACCTGCCGACAGCTTCGAGTCCATCAACTCCATAGAGAGCATAGACAGCGACCTCTACGAAGAACTAAACAAACTCACAGTGGCAGACAAAAAGCCTAGTGTCAAAACAAAATCAGTGTTACCAGACCTAATAAACTTCGATGCGCCGTCAACTTCTAAATTCGATGATTATCATACTATGCGCAAAAAGGCGGACTCAGATACAGTGTCTTTAAATTCAAATGTTTGTTCGTCTACTTCGTGCGAGGTCGACTCGCGTCGGAGTAGTTCGCGAGTGTCGTTGTACAGTAAGAGTGTCCTGTCTTTGTCTAACGCGGAGTGTAAGACGAAGACGGAAGATAGTTATGTGTTTGAGGCGGGGTATATGCTGAACTTAGCGGCGAGGTGTGAAGATATGGGGGATTATCAGCGAGCCTTCGAATGTTATAAGTCTGGTATTGAGAAGATGCTTATTGGAGTACAAAGTGAGTATTACAAACTCTTTCAAGTGGTTTGGTAAACTTTAAACAAGCTTGGGCATTTATAGTTATACATATTGTGATAGTTCCTGACCTACAATTTTTAGCATTATTGCTATGAGCATGCTTAGTTTTTTTTTGACTTGTTAAATCATCTTAGGACGTCTTCCACACTAGGGTGGTGCGAGAGGAAGTGTCAGACTTTTACTGACTAAAACCCAACTGTGCCCTTCATTTGCCCATTACATTCTAGGACCACGGTCCCCTTTCCTAGATATTCGCCTTGGCTCTAGCGGGCATCGGCCCTGCTGGGCCCCTACGGTTTTGCTGACGTGTCTTTGAGACACGTGTGGAATACTATGTGGTCCTTACTGGACGGCCGGACGGCGAGCTATCCATTGCTCGTTGTCCGCGAGCCCGCACCTATAGTGGCCGGGATTCGCCCTGCTTCTCCCGACGCGGCGACACTTCGGGAGGAGGGTTGTGGGCACACAAACCAATTACGCTCTGTTTTGGTGTCAAGAGCGTACCTATATACTGTTAATTAAGAATACGAAAATAAAGACATAAAGCTGGCTTCAACAATCATTCTTTACATTTTCTAGTAATGAGAAACGGTAATTAAATATCCGACCCGGCTTCGCACACGTACAAATTACGTACTTATCTCGTTTATTGATCTTACTATTCGTCTAAATCCCAAGGTATGTAGTGTGGTTAAGGTGTTAGTGGATAAACAGACAGACGCGGAAAGCAACTTTGATATATATTGTGTAAATATTGTTGAAGTATATTTGAACAGGGTATTGTTCAGGAACCTATGAAGTATATTAGAACTGGGTGTTGTTCAGGAACCTATGAAGTATATTAGAACTGGGTGTTGTTCAGGAACCTATGAAGTATATTAGAACTGGGTATTGTTCAGGAACCTATGAAGTATATTTGAACAGGGTATTGTTCAGGAACCTATGAAGTATATTAGAACTGGGTGTTGTTCAGGAACCTATGAAGTATATTATAACTGGGTATTGTTCAGGAACCTATGAAGTATATTAGAACTGGGTATTGTTCAGGAACCTATGAAGTATATTAGAACTGGGTGTTGTTCAGGAACCTATGAAGTATATTAGAACTGGGTATTGTTCAGGAACCTATGAAGTATATTTGAACAGGGTATTGTTCAGGAACCTATGAAGTATATTAGAACTGGGTGTTGTTCAGGAACCTATGAAGTATATTATAACTGGGTATTGTTCAGGAACCTATGAAGTATATTAGAACTGGGTATTGTTCAGGAACCTATGAAGTATATTAGAACTGGGTGTTGTTCAGGAACCTATGAAGTATATTATAACTGGGTATTGTTCAGGAACCTATGAAGTATATTAGAACTGGGTATTGTTCAGGAACCTATGAAGTATATTATAACTGGGTGTTGTTCAGGAACCTATGAAGTATATTAGAACTGGGTGTTGTTCAGGAACCTGTAGAGGAAATATGAACAGGGTAAATTGTACTGTTTTCAGATTTATTCATATACGTGTGCTATAAGACCTTGCTTAATACCAAATTTCAGTAATTCTGCGTCAACGGGAAGTACCCTATGTATTTTGATTACCTTGACAGTGTCGAAATATACGTTTTTTGCGACATAAACGGCCGCATCTTTTTTTTTTAACTTAGAAGTTTAATTTTTTCACAGCTTCAAGGGACCGCAGACCTGAGTATATGGTTTTAATTTCAACTCGATACCTCCACGCGTTCCCGAGATAAAGTGACTTGACAGACAGACAGACGGACAACAAAGTGGTCCTATAAGGGTTCTGTTTTTTATCCTTTTGAGGTACGGAACCCTAAAAACGAATCCAACCAATCAATAGTGTGATGATTCTACCAACTTCTTTTTAGAGTTCCGTACCCAAAAGGTAAAACGGGACCTGGGAATGGGCTAGAGTGAATAGGCTCCTAATAAACTAGTGCGCCTCACCATCAACGATTGCATCACTGATTACCATCCGGTGGTATCGCAGTCAAGCATAGTTATATCTATTAAAAAAAAATTGGATAGTTATTGTGTAAAAAGCTGTATGCTTGCCATAACAGTTATTCTTGCCTAGTACTTGAAGTAGTTTTGATTTGGTCTGTCATCATAATATATTTTAGTGAAATTTAAAAATCACTAAAATTTTTAATGAGGAACAGATACTCAGCCGCGCTTGAACAGGTAATACTAGGTAGGTAGTACTACCCCATTGATAAGCAATTGCAACAATTTATCTAACTGAAATTTCATAAAATAAATTAAAAACTCGTTAAAACAACACAGCCATTTAGTGACAAGTTCAAGAAGTTAGTTTTTTTCAGAATTATCCTAATATTTCTAATCATGATTCATTGCCAGACACTTATGGTGGTGGCAACTCCTCACTAGACACCCTTAGACTTCAATAAAATGTAACTGTACTTATGTTATATTAAAAAAGCTGTATTTATTCTTTTGTGGTGATAAGAAAACATTTTCTTTTACTGTACCAATATAATTTTGTTTTTTTTTTATATGATATAAACTAGTGCTTGACTGCGATCCCACCTGATGGCAAGCAATTTTGAAAATTCTTTTCATTAGCGATTTTGTTGAAACAAAGTACCCAATAATAATTAAGTAATAATAATAAATAGTTTTCCACCAACCGGGGGTTGTCCTTGGATGCACTAGCACAGCGTGTACAGGGATAATCGCCGGTTGATACCACGTTCCATTAAAAGCGTCATAGGGGCCTCTGCGAGTTGGTATCGAGTCCTCGTATGACTTCCAAAGGACCAGGACCCCAGGGTTCTGAGATATAATAATAATAATAAATTGTTGATATAGTGGTCCCTCACGAGGAGAACCTCGTGAAAGCTGAGAAAGATAAAATAAATATCTTGACTTGGCTCGCGAGGTTGTCGACATGTGGGAAGTGGATAGAGCAATCATTGTGCCTGTGGTCGTAACGGCCAATGGCTTAATAGCTAAGAGCCTCGAAGAACATCTAAGGGGGCTCATGTTAGGCAGCTGGAATCGGGCCTGATCTAGAAAGCAGTACTCCTGGGCACGGCGCGCATTGTTCGGAGATTCCTCTCTCAGGAGCCCTGACCGCCGGTAGCTTGGACCCTGTTCCCGATGCCGGTGGGCTACTATTTTTTATATTTTTAAATGTTGATTTTATTTTTTATTGAAATATTTAAAAATATAATTAAATGATATATTAATGAATAAATGAAATAATAATAATAATAATTAATTACTGGATATAATTTTGACTGACCTGTTGGTCTAGTAGTTAGTGACCCTGACTGCTATGCCGGAAGTCGGGGGTTCGATTCCCACCCAAGACAAATGTTTGTGTGATGAGCACGATCATTTGTTCTGTGTCTGGGTGTAATTTATCTATAATATGTATTTATTTAGAAATATATAAGTATGTTTATCAGTTGTCTAGTACTCATAACACAAGCTCTGCTTAGCTTGGGACTAGACGGCGTTGTGTGATAGTTGTGGAATATATTATTATTATATTATATTAATTATAATACATGTATATACAATAATACATGTATATGACATTTGTTTTAGTCAGTTGAAATACGTGTTATTTTAGCTTGTCGTAGATCTTCCATAATCACCACTTTATCCGTAAGCATAAATAAAGCTTACTGAGAAGTTTGAAACCATGTGAGATTACATTTTTACTAATAAGTAAGGAAGTGATAAGCTCTAGCGTCCACACTTTATCAAAACGACCCAGTACTGCCGTGGCAAGCGTCGCGATAACACTTACCTGGCGTTATTATTATTATACTGTTGTGTGTCCTCTCGCATGTCTCGTGCCTATAAAGTTGTCGACTGCTTAACCGGACTAGCTTGTGGGCGCCTTAATAAAAATTAAAGCCTTCCAGCCAGGACGCTTACCTGTCGTTAATCTTCGTTTACTTATATATACTTGATTTCTAAAAAAAAAAACTATTTAAAAAAGTTTGTGGTTCTGCGGTTGTGATAATGTAAATTAAGTGGTCTTGATTTTGGATCAAATTCTGTTGTGTTTTATTACATGTATTGTAAAGAACATGTTTGTGAACGCATCCTCGATACAGGAGTTAGTCCTAGGGTGGGGCAACGTTTTTATATTAAAAAAAAAACTCTTCCTTTGCCTAAATTTATTGTAAATTTTTCTAAAAACGAAAATTTTGGAATAAAAATTTGCATTTATAATAGGAATGATTTATTACTCCTACGAATTTTATAAAAATAATATTTTTTTTGTTTTAATTTTTGGTGTTGCCCAATATTACAGCTGTGCGTTATAAGAAAAATTTAGGACAGATTTCATGAAATGAAAACTTGTCAATAATGCAAGTGACTTTGATATAAATTTTTGTATTATCAAGTAAATGCAACCGTGCAAAAATGGATTTCTTACATTTGTGTCACTATTTGAGGACTTACGAGAAATGTGCGGCTATCGAGCCCCCTAATGATGCTGAAATCCTGATAGCAGTTCCCTGTGAATGTGGTCAGTATGTAGTAATATTCTATCACACCTGTTTTTCCCTGTAAGTGGCTTCCCCGGCCCTGAAACGCAAAGGAGTTGCAAATAACATAGGTGGAACTTAGAAATTAAAAGTATGAAACTTCTCGCTTCACCCACAGCACATGCGCTATTTTAAATTTTCATCAGTTGTAACAATATTTTCGTAGAAGCTTTCGCATTTACGCCACTTCGTTTCAGTTTCTGAAGGTTTTCTAATATATTTTAGTATGGACTCATCAGTAGATACTGCTATCCCAGTGGTTATCACTTCGAGAAACAAAAACTTCTACTTAGCCAAGAATATCTCGCGGTAATATAATTAAGAGCAATATAAATAAAATAATTATTAAGAGCAATGGTGGCCGAGTGGTAACGGCCCCAACTAACGAGTTGTAGGTCGCGGGTTCAAACCCTGCCAGGCGCATTACTTTGTGTAATTTATTTCATCACCATTGCTCTCAAAACGGTGAAGGAAAACATCGAAAACATGTGACATCCACCAACCCGTACTGGGCCCGCGTGGTGGATTACGGCCCGTTTCCTCTCCTAGAGAGGAGGCCTGAGTCCCAACAGTGGGAACATTATAAAGCCGGCTATACTAAGCTAAGCTATGCTAATATAATTATATTGGATGTTGGCTGGTAAAACTGTACTATACAGGACATCATTTTTTTTTGGTTTTTGGTGACGAGAGGAGGGGGGGGGTGTGCCTTCTTTCCCCCAAACACCCTCCCGAATCTAAGGAACGAGATATTCAAGATTAAAATTTTGAGGTTAGGAATAAAAAATCGTACATTATAGGCGTTTTTGGGGCGAATTTGAGAGTTTTGGGGGAGGGGTTCACTCTTAACCCCTTGAACCCTCGCTCCAACGTAGCAAAAACATACTATCAGTTACTTAAAAACAAAAAATAACAGTTTTATTCTCTCACAGTATCGACGACAGCCGAGAAGACTGACTCAATACATTTGCTGCCAAATACTGCAGATTTAGATTTTTCAATTAATGTTCGACCCATATCGCACCTCAAATCCAATACCGTTACTAAACAAAGTACTTACAAAACAATTTTTAACGCCATCGGTTTGCTGGGCGCTAACTTTACAGATTGCGTTGTGTTGCGTTTACAGTTTTTTTGAAGAATTTCGTTTAGTGACGGTATGGGATTAAAGATGCGATATGCTTCTTTACGTGGAAAATCGTCAAATAACTTCTCCCGCTCCGGGTGGAAAGAGAGGTAGTATCAGACTTTTACTGACTAAAACCCACAGTATTCTTTTTAGCTTTTAGCTACCATTTTTTTTTTTATTGATTTAAACCAGTGCTTGACTGCGATCCCACCTGATGGTAAGCAGAGATGCAATCATTGATGGTGAGGCGCACTAGTTTATTAAACCCTCGGGCGCCCTGGGGGTATTATTATTATGTAATTGCGCGTTTTTACGTAAATCGCCAAAAAAAGTAAAAAATTAATTAAAAAAAAGTTTTTTTTATGGATTTTTCTAGGAAAAACAAAGATATAGAAAACAAAATTTTTGGCTAAAAAAATTCTTAAAAACCTGTGTACAAAATCACAATTAAGCGTTTTTCAATGTCATTCAAGTTGTACAGACGTATCTGCAATCGGCCTTAGAGGGGTTAAGAGCCTATTCACTCTAGCCTTGAAGACACCTTAGTTCATTAAACCCCGAGCGAACGCCGGCGTTCGCTCGGTCATTGTCTTTCTATTGTGTCTCTAATTACGCTACTCAAAAGGTTAATTATAGTTGGACGGGAAGACCGCAGCAGGCAGGCAGCAAATTGTTCCAGTATTTATTGTGAGGGCTGCGGTATCTCCTACGACCCAGGATATGCCAAGACCTTGGCACCGAAAGTGTTATTATTCCGCATACCTAATTCGTTACAAGAACCTTATCTTTGACGACATACATTCCCTAAATCAACAAATGAAATGTTTTTAGATTAATTAATTGATAACTTTATTATAGCATAATAAAAAGTAATATGATTAGGTACATTGATAAGGTTAAGCTTCGTTCACATTGAAGAGAGCGCGGTTGTCAATCGACACAAGTCAATGGAGCAGCCCCCCTAGCCAAGTTACGATCGTTTCGTTTGCGTCGAAGGCCTCGTGTAGGCCACGCCTCCTATTCCTTTGTTCTGACCACGTGACTGAGCGTTGAGATGACGTCAGAATAAAGGAATCGAAGGCGTGGCCTACTCGAGGCGTTCGACGCAAACGAAACGATCGTAACTTGGCCAGGGGGGCTGGTAGTGGTCCAGTGGTAACGGCCTCGACATACGAGCGGTCGTGGGTTCAAAGCCAGACAAGCGCTTTTCTTTGTGTAATACTAGTAACACGCCCCGGCTTTGCACGGGTGTTAGAAATCTTTAAATTACTTTGATGTGAATATATAAGTCTGTTTATCAGTTGACTAGTACTCATAACACAAGCTCTGCTTAGCTTGAGATTAGACGGCGTTGAGTGACAGTTATGGAATATTATTATTATTTGCGGGGTTGAAATATTTTGTTTAATTTTGAGGGGAATGCTCAAAGGTAACCAGCGAAATTCAAATTACCTTAAGTTTTGCATTTTGCGTGTCACAAGTCTAGAGTCTCTCTAGATTTGTGAGTAATCCCTGCGAGTTTCTGGTCCCGCAAAAAAGGTGCGGGATACATCTGTGGGATTGGATTCCCTATCCCCAACCTGTGTTGAAAGACACGTACACGAACGTACGTACGTTCGTATACGAACGATGCCCTACCATTCTTTTTTGTGTGTATTTTTTTTTTATTGGGAAACATTTGTGAAATCATCCAATGACTTCTCTCGCTCTTGGGCAGAGTTGGAGGGCGTGTCAGACTTTTAAAACCCACTCCCATATTCTTTCTTTACATAGCGTTCCAGAGCCCCGGGTTTTCTATCCTTCCTTCCGTGCCCTACATAACGGGTAACAAAGATGTGTTACCACGAACGGACACTGTTTTTATATTTCTATGGACAGACATCAATGTGAAGAAGCTCAAGAACAGAAATCTTATCAATTTTTCTAGTTTATTGAACAATATAAAGGTGTTAATCATATCGCAGCGCTCAGACAGATAACATTATGGATTTTATTGAATTGCTTATCTTCATCAGAGATTAGTTTTACAAGGTTATCCATTAACTTACTTTTCATAATATAGATATAGATTGACCGGTCATGGTTTTTTTTAAGGTGTGAAATCATCCAATGATTTCTCTCGCTCTAGGGTAGAGCGGTAGGAGCGTGTCAGACTTTTACTTACTAAAACCACACCAATGTTTCTTCTTTGCCTTGCTTTCCAGGACCTCGGAGTTCACGTTCAGACTACCCATGGCCCCAATAGGCTTCCGACCTTGCTGGGCCCCTTTTTTTGCTGTGGGTGGAGCGCGAGGGCGTGTCAGACTTTTACTGACTAAAACCACCCGTGTAACTTCAGCTACGTTTTGCAATCCAGGGCCACGATAACGTTTTCGAACAGCTCCACTTACTGATTCTTGTTTATAATATTAGTTATAAATACAGTGTTCACAGTGAATATTGTATCTAGCAAAGGTGGCCGTTGAAGTGTCTCTGTGATGAAGATGTACCACTTTAGAAATGCGGTTCATTCGTTTGCTAGTCACGCATCTATGGACTCTGTACTTTGTATGTTATGACCCTTCCTATATTTTTATGCAAAACGAAGCTAAATACCCACACAATCGTAGCCGTGGGCTGTTGTATAGCGGCAATCTTGTGCAATCTTGTAGAAAGTCCTATTGGGGACTTTTATTAAAAAAAAAATCGACGGGTAAATACCACGACAAGACCCTGGAATATGTCTTCATAAAAAAAGAGAAAATTTCAGGTATTAGCTTGTTCTCAATATTATTTATTAATTTACTAACACATACAACTGTTTTTATAGGTATACCCAAGGTAGCCCATAGCATAACATAGCATAATCAGCCTTTTAATGTTCCAACTGCTGGGACTCAAGCCTCCTCTCTATAGGAGAGGGAATGGGCAGTAATCCACCACGTGAGCCCAGTGCGGAATGGTGAATGTCATATGTCTTACATGCCGGTTTCGTCACGATGTTTTCCTTCACCGTTTTGAGAGCTATGGTGATGAAATAAATTACACAAAGTAATGCGCCTGGCTAGATTAGAACCCGCAACTTACAACTCGTAAGTCGGGGCCGTTACCACTCGTCCACCACTGCTCTAGATAAAAAATGTAGTCGCAAAATAGCCGCACTCTGAGACGCCACCCACAGACTGAGAATTATCTATTAGTGTAGGCAACACACATACATAATAATTAATGGTCAGTCTCAATCAGCGTCCTGGAGAACCGGCACAAGTTACACAGAGGACAACACACTTAGTGTCACCCTCTCGCATTCCGCCAGTGTGCAAGAAAAAAAGCGAAAAAATGACGATGATATGAATGATTGTATTGTATTGTTTTCAGGTGACACAGACCCACAGCGGCGTGCGTTGATAAAGGAGAAGACTAATAAATATCTTTCGTACGCGGAGGAGATCTACAAGAATCATCTTTGTGATACTGAACAGAGTGTGAGTGTTGTTATTGTTTCATCAGAAGTTTTGTCATGCTCACTCAAATGTCTCGCTGATGGTGGCATGTGTGGGGTTATTCAGCTCCCTTCAAAATGGTTGAGCTGAATGGGGCTGATGCACGCGTCATGCTCGTGAACGGGTGCCGTCAGTTGAGACTGGTCATCTCTTAGCTGCCAGTGGCTTAATTAAATTTCTATTTTTTTTTTTATTAGTTTTCGTTTTTTTTTGTAATTATTATTACTTATCTATATCGCAGTCAAGCACTGGTTTATATCAATTAAAAAAAAAAAAAAAAATTAGAAGCGACAAGAAATATGTAACCAAGATTTATGTAATTCATAATATGATTTAAAAGAGTGTCCATGGAGTTTCTTGCACGTTCTTCTCCATAGAGATCTACGCTTTGGAACGTGCAATTTTGCTTCACTTTTTTTTTTGACTTACTGACATTTTGACAATTCAAAAGTGCTTGTAATTGGTCTATTTGAAATAAAAGTTTCTGATTTCTGAAGCCTGAAAGCCATCCTGAGGGCAATGGAAAGGGCTATACTTGGAGTTTTCTTTCGTGATCAAATCAAGAATGAAGATGTCCGTACGAGAACCAAAGTTTACATGCAACGCGAGGCGGCGTGAGAAGAGGCTGATTGGTGATCCAGATTTGGTTAAGTCAAATCTTCTAAGCCTAAGCACAGGAGTAGGGTAGCCAGCCTTTCGGTGTTTTACAGGTTGCATTTTGGAGAGTGTGCGCGAGAATTGCATGACTTGATTCCGCCATCTCATTTCTACAAGTGCCATTGGGCAGGGCACTTGCTCGCAGAACATACGATCGATGGGGTCGAAAGGTTCTAACAATATGAAATCTTGTAGCATTCTGTTTTAATGACAATGCATGATTAACTTTAGCTAATTGTGCATTATCATCTAAATCTAAATCCGCCATATTGGATTTAGGATGACATCACTTTTGACGTGATTCTAAATCCAATATGGCAGACTACAAAGTTATTTTTTATAGAGTATCAATTGAAAGAGTGAAGCTTGTCCAGTGAAAACTAAAAAAGTATATTAGTACTAAAAAAAAAAAAATTATATTTTATTTAAATGAAAAAGAAAACAAACTTTAAATTAAAATGAGGCTCTATAGCCACTATAGTTGTTAAGAAATACTTCTAAAAAACATTAGCATTAACTTTTTGATCACTGGAGTTAATAAACGTGCCTCCAAACATAGTCAAAACCGACTTAATTTAATCTAACACACTACATTTCAGTTCTATAACGAAATATTTCTATTTCAGCTGCTACCCGAACGCGATGACAACCTCCGACCACTACACTGTCCCATCCCGATCTCAATGTTATCTCGACCCTACGAAGAGCTGTCACTGTACAGGGTGCTCGACATATTGGGTGCCAGCATAATGTTAGTGCTGCACCGTCGCGAACAGGCGTATTATGCTATGAAGGTAACAGAAATAGTACACTGTCAATGATGTCACTATACAGGGTGCCAGCATAATGCTTGTATTATGCTGGCACATCGTTGAGAATATTAATATTTCCCACTCCAACCATTGCCACCCAGTTTCGCATTGCAGTGCTAACTGCTATGCTGTAATAAATTGATGAAAATAACAACAGCCTCAATATAAAATTACTATAATAAGAAGATTAAATTCATTCTGAAATAACATACAGGCACAAAAAATTTTCAGATTGCAAACAAATTTTCAAATTGATGCTATCAATTTTGTAACCGTTAGGTTAACTGGTGGGGTAATTTTTTTTACACTTATTCGATCGCGCTAACGTAAATTTTCTCTTATTTCAAATTGTAAGCAAAAAAGTGAATTTCCTTTATTGTTAGCAGCAGTGATCGGAGTAGATACGTTGAATTGGGTTCATTGATCCGAAACGTATATATTAATATGAACATTCCTACGGAATTGGTTGGCCAGGTACCTCACTCGTTTTCTTCGGTTCGTAGAGTGCGCGTGCGCAAAGTTGTGGCCATAAAAAGGCTAAAAACAAAAATAAAAAATATTAATAATAATATCACTACCAACAGTAACAATATTTAATTGAATCCGGAAAATGGCTTACCCATGTTATTCTTTCCGTGTACATTTATGATACAAGTACTAAAAATCAATCTACCTACTCCGAGCACTAGTCATCAGACATCGCTTAATTAATTTTAGTACACAGAAAATTAATACTAATTATCGCCCGCAATGCCCCCGTCGTTTCTGAAAAGAAAACGCGGGGGCCCTGGAACAAAAAAAAATCTCCAGTGCATTACTTCCCAATTATCAATCAATTTAAAAATCAACTGTTTTACCCTATTTTTTAAATCACCCCTGTATTTTTCTATATTAAAGCGAAAAAAAAAACAAAATAAATTTACTAAAATTGGTCAAGCCGTGTTTAATTTTAGCGAGACTAACGAACAGTAATTGATTTTTATAATATAACGGACATCTCAAATCAACAAGAATCATCAAACCCCGTGCCATTCATTCTTATCTCAATTTCCGCAACTTAATATTATGTCAGTAGGGCACACCTTGACGTTATCTCGTAGATAAAGATGTCTTATCCGACTAATTCGGCTCCTCTGACTGCCGTATGTTTATTAGAGATAAGAATTTATTCTTAAACAATGGCTCAATATAGTTTCTGTTGTCTTTAAATGGGATCAGCAAATGTTATATTGTGTAATTCTTTGTAAAATAATATTATAAAAAAATAGGAATGTTTTTCTTTTTCCCCGCCATCGACATCCCCGCTCTTGGGCGGAACGGGAGATAGTGTCACTCTTACTGACTAAAAACCCACTCCTGTTCCTTCGTTGCCTTCGTCTCAGGGCCCCGGGTTCCGCTTTCACACTACCCGTGGCCCGTACCAAAAATAGGTATGTTAGGAATGTAGTTAGACTATAGTATAGATTATTATTATGTATAGACTAGAATGAAATAAACTTTATTATACACCAAAAATTATCACAATTTTAAATTTATGGGTACAATGGCGATCTTAAGCGACAGAAAGCGAAGAAATATGTAACCAAGATTTATGTAATTCATAATATGATTTAAAAGAGTGTCCATGGAGTTTCTTGCACGTTCTTCTCCATTGAGATCTACGCTTTGGAACGTGCAATTTAGCTTCACTTGTTTCTTTTTTTTGACTGACCGACATTTTGACAATTCAAAACTGCCTGTAATTGGTCTATTTGAAATAAACGTTTCTGATTTCTGATTTCTTATCGCTGACAGCGATATATATAATACGGTCGTTCTAACTTGGCGCCCGTGAACATAGGCTCTGCGAACTTTAGCGCATGTACAGTCGTAAAAAAAACTGTTATTGACGTTATTTTTTTAAAACCTAAACACGAATAAAATTTTACTAATACAGGGACCAAGTACAAATAAAATAAATATTAAAACACTTTGAGACAGAAAGCTACAAAAATAACTTATGAATTAAAGAAACAAACCTAACACTACACAAAAAACTTAACAATGTATTAATAAAAACCAACGAAAACTTTTGTCACCGCCTGTGCTCAAGACAGAGACAGCGACACGAACACGACACCAATGCTAACGTGTGAGTGAGACACATTACCGCGTCCCGAGCATTGCCGATTATGCACGAAGTTTTACGGAGTAAAGAAAAAGGGATGTCCAATATGCGTGACTGAGGGTGTTGTTTAATCGATTATTTTTCAAATCGATTGAAATCTAATTATAAAAATATATTTTATTAAATTTTATAAGGAGGTTTAAAATATTCTCAAACAGTCGTTATTGTAGTAGTCGTTTATAATTAACTGATATTTAACTAAATCATATCTTTCAACCAAGAAAATATAATATAATTAGTTTTTTTTTTATTATTAAAGTCGAAGTCTCGTTTACTAACGACAACATTTACTATGTTTGTAAATCTATTTCGTTCAATATGTCATATAAACAAAAATCAATAAATTCCAAATCGATAAAAATCGATTGCGATATTTGATTGAATAAAGGGTCGATTGTGTTTACATAGAGTCAATCTCTAGCTTACACCTCCGCCCCGCGCACGTCGCCTCATGCCACCATTTTGTTCCTAAAAAACGTTCGTGCGCAGCCTTCTGCGCAAACTTCAGGGCCGCCAAATTAAAACGGCCGTATTATACCAACCTTAGGCTGGATCGTAAGAACTTTAAATAATGCAGAGGGTAGCCTGCGATGTACTGCTAACAAATTAATCAAATATTACAGTATAGATAAGCATATATCTATATAAAAATGAATAGCTGTTCGTTAGTCTCGCTAAAACTCAAAAACGAAACCGATTTGGCTAATTTTGGTCTTGAAATATTCGAGATACTCCAGGGCATGTTTAAACGGTGAAAAAAAATTGAAACAAATCACGAAAAAAAAATAATTCGAATACAACGCCATCTCTAATTAAAATATAAAATAAATTATGCGGTTCTGGTAATGCCAATAGATGGCGTCATCCTTATTATTAGGCGGTACGAAGTTCGCCGGGTCAGATAGTATAAAATAATTATATACCTATCATCATCTTCCTGCCCTTATCCCGTGTTATTTGGGGTCGGCGCAACACGTTTTTTTCTTCCACTCTGCCCTGTTACTCGTCATGCTATCACTAACTTCCTTTTCTTTCATATCAGTCTTCACACAATCCATCCATCTTTTCTTTGGTCTCCCTCTCCCTCTCCATCCATCCACATGTAAACTCATAACTCTTTTAGTTACATGCGTTTCATCCCTCCTCTTCACATGACCATACCAAGACAAACGATTCCCTTTCAACTTTTCAGTCACTGGCGCCACTTTCAAACTTCCCCTAATATATTCATTTCTCACTTTATCCATTCTCGTCACACCACACATCAATTATATACCTATATGAATATAAATGAATAGTCTCAATAGTTTCAGCTATATGTTGATATGTCAGTCAGTTTCTCCTTGTATATATATAGATAATATTATGTATTTAAAACTATCTTCCTTCACAGGTGATCCAGAAAGTACCAAACAACCTAACAGAATTCGACGAATTCTTCCTTCAAAGAACCAACGAGACCCGAAAACCAGTATTGCCAACCGTAATACCATACATGGTACCACTACAAGCGTACATAGAAACTAACAACTTAATCTTCCTAATACTCTCTTACGCACCTGGAAAGAAATTATTCGAATATATAAAAAACTATACAAAATCTCTACCTACAACGCCAGCAAGAGAAGTGAATTTAGAAAACGTATTTACTGAACCAAAGAATAAAAATGTTGAACAGAATGATAATGTTGATAATACTAACAGTACCAACATTACCAATATGTTGGAAAATGTTGAGCCGTCGAACAATAACGAGCTTTCTGTGAATGAGTTAGTGTTGAACTCTCAAAAGCTGTTGTTGACCGTTGATAAGGTGCTGTGCGAAGTACCAGAGGCAGTGACTGATAAGCATACTGATAAGGTTGATAATGCTTGTGATACTCCAAGTTATAAAAGGGTGAGTGGTTTTTCGTAGTATTTGTGAAGTGGATACATGATGACATTATCAAAGTGAAGATTTCTTAGGAAGTTAAGCTAAATGTTAAATTGTACATCTGTTTTCTTTGTTATATAGAGATTAGATAAGATACTTAAGTATCCGATAGTGGTGTGGTAAGTACAGACAACAATAAAATAGTTTAAATTATTCTTTGTCTGATGATCACACTAATACCACAAAATAGATAGGTTAGGCAGAAGTCAATCTCATGTATGTACTTCACTTTTCGTACCTACGCTCGGCGATCGCGCTAGGGTTAGCACGTAGTGCCCAACTGTCCGAGTGCGACCGGACGCGGTGATAAATGCTTACCTAATCTGAATCGTAAAAATATTACATGGCCATAAAATCCTCTTCTCTTTCTCGGCGCGGGGCCTGTTCTGTGTTACGTTAAAACAAACCATCAAAATACAAGCAAATATTTACTTACCTCTCTGAAACAATTGGTAGCCTAAAAAACGTCAATTCACTGTACCTACAACCGTCCACTGAACAGTTAGAATAAGGTTGTTTTTGTTGGTCCATTTTTCCACAAAAAGTTCACAGACGAGTGTCTCAACCGGATAGCACTCGAGCTCGCATTGAGCTGAATTGAGCCGAGATATCGTGTATGTGTGCGTTGCTCGAGCGCACTTTGTATGTAGATTGACTTCTGTATCTATCTATTTTATGCTTATACACTGTGTTCCCTGATAGCTGATCTAGGGGTCTTTAAGTCAATATTGAATAGTTTACTCGTCGACCTCATCATCACTTAACATCAGGTGAGATAGTGGTCTAACGTGAGCATAACATAACATATATTATCCTTATTATTAGCCTCGAGCACAGGCATAGGGTAGCCAGCCTTTCGGTGTTTTACAGGTTGCATTTTGGAGAGTGTACGCGGAAATTGCATGACTTGTTTCCGCCATCTCATTTCTACCATCGGACAAACCGACGTACGGCCAGCATCCACCCTTACGTTGTTGAAACCTCTACGGCCTGGACTAAGCGTTTCACCTCGTCGTTTATACCGCGTACATCGAATGACTGGAAAAATTTGCCTGCGGCGGTTTTCCGATCTGATTATAATTTGGGTGTCTTTAAAGCTAGAGTGAATAGGCTCTTAATAAACTAGTGCGCCTCACCATCAATGATTGCATCACTGCTTACCATCAGGTGGGATCGCAGTAAAGCACTAGTTTTTTATTAAATAAAAAAAATATAAAGGCAAAAGTTTGTGAGAGTGTGTGTGTATGTTTGTTTGTCCGTTACTTCGTCACGTTCGAACGGCTGGATGGATTTGGCACCTGGGTAAACCATGTCATGAAATAGCACGTAGGATCCTTTTTATTTTGGGAGAATATTTCCTTAGGTTATTTTTCTATTTTCACGCGGGCGCAAAGTACTATCCCCCTATTGGGGGTCAGAAGTCTATTATCCGGACTGTTAAGAGAAACCAAATAACATTTTATCCGACTCGACTCCGGACTTATTGGATGATATCTCACCAAAAAATGACTTAGTTTTCAATAGTAACACTCATTCTTAGACCAATGAGCCAGATAATTGAATTCAATTTCGCAAGCTTTATAATAATGAGACCTAACTCAAAAACAGGCTATTTGAATCTGAAAACTTTCTTTTTAATAATAAGCCAGCTGTATTGTTTGTGAACCACATTGTAATTAAAAAAAACGCTTTTTTAAAACTTTTTTTTTATTATTGATAGGCTCGCGTTTGACCATTATCTCACCTGATGGTAAGCAATGATGTGACCGACGATGGAGCACGCTTGCCTAGAATTAACCTATTCACTCTTGACTTAAAGACCCCTAGGTTGTAGTTATCAGGTAACACAGACTTTGGCAGGGAATTCCACTCCTTAGCTGTACACTTATTGTATGTGTTCCCATAACGCAATATTGAACGTTGTTGATATCATATGTGTAAAACTCGGCGGCGGCGATCGCCTCCTGCGAAGCAGTAATGCTAGCCAAAGGAGGCGGCCGATCGCGTGAGGCAACGGTCCTCACGCCCCAACCGCCGCCGGGATTCCGATCCCGATTTCCGGCCACCGTAGGCGAGGGCTTGCGGTCGGCGAGCAATGGGTGGCTCGCCGTCCGACCGTCCGGTAACGCGCGTGCTGTTCCACGCACGCCTCAGGGAGATGTCAGCAAATCGTAGGGGCCCAGCAGGGTCGAAGCCTACTGGGGCCATGGGTAGTGTGAAAGCGAAACCCGGGGCAATGGAACAAAGGCAAACAAGGAACAGAAGTGGGTTTTTGATCAGTAAAACTCTGACATTATCTCGCGCTCCGCCCAAAAGCTTGATTTGTCATAAGATGATTTTCCCACCTGTAAAAAAGCATGTGTAAAACTATTTCTAAGCCTTTTTTATGTAATTCTCTATGTCTTATTGTTTGTTTTCCCAATAAATAAAATAAAATGAAAATAAAATTTACGTTCCAAAAATAAGGTCCAATTTTCAAATACTTTCTTTTTTAAGTTAGGTCTCTTTTAGATTAAGCGTGCGTTAACTCAGCACGCTATAACATTGCAGCCTCAAGTCCGCGGGCGCGACGTGCTGCCTCCGTCGGCCGTGTGCAAGTGGGCCGCCGAGATACTCACCGCCATCGAGAGCTTGCACAACAGCGGAGTCATATGCAGGTGATGCTCTCTTATACCTTATAATCAGTGATCGGAATAGGTAGATTGAATTGGGGTCATTGATCCGAAACGTATATATTAATATGGACATTCCTTTGGAATTGGTTGGCTAGGTACTTCAGTTCGTAGAGTGCATGCGCAAAGTTGTGGCCAAAAAAAGGCCAAAAAATATTAATAATATTATCACTACCAACATTAACAATATTTAATTGAATCCGGAAATACCGGAATAATTTTTCGGGAAAATGGCTCATCCATGTTATTCTTTCTGTGTGCATTTGTAATACAAGTACTAAAAATCAATCTACTTATAATACACGCGAATGCACATAAATTAATAGAGATGAATCGCCAAACTTAAGTGGCAGTGGAGTACATACATTGCTTGCAAAACAGATGGGGTGTAAGGTTCTATAGTGGCGACTACGTGCCGAAAGACGCAGCGGTGGAAAGTCTTCTACAAGGGGTACCAAAATAATAAGTAAAAACAAAAAACAATTGGAAAATAAGCATTAATTTAGTTGATTATTATAGGCAAAGTCAAAGCGTTTACAATGTTGTTACAATATCATGTCAGTATTTTTGACTATGCAGCCTTTTACAAGCATTGCAATTTTAATTTATCCTAATTAACATACAATGGACATTATTATTATTTAATCATAGGCTCTTAATAAACTAGTGCGCCTCACCATCAATGATTGCATCTCCGCTTACCATCAGATGGGATCGCAGTCAAACACTGGTTTATATCAATTAAAAAAAAAGCAAATCAATTTATATTATTTCATTTGAGTAATTACAGTTATGTAAAATAAATTATGTCGATCAATGAACAACATTGGTAACATGTTAGACAAGAGGGGGTAAATCGATTTCCCAAGCTAAATCAAAGGAGTGACAAGATTGAAAACACCTTTTCTCCCCTTCCAGAGACCTGAACCCTTCAAACATCCTGCTGGGCTCTTGCGGCCAGGTGCTCCTGACGTACTTCAGCCACTACCCGGGCGCGGCCATGCGGCTCGCCAAGCTGCGCTCGGGCCGCTCCGTCACCGTCAACATGTACATCGCGCCCGAACTCTACGTCAACACGCTGGACGACGGGGCGGACTTGGAGCGAGTGGCCGACTACTGGAGCTTCGGGGCTGTGCTGTATGAGCTGCTGTGTGGAGTGGTGAGCTGTTTGTTCACTTATTTATTTATAATAATAATAATAATATTTTCCACAACTATCACACAACGCCGTCCAGTCTCAAGCTAAGCAGAGCTTGTGTTATGAGTACTAGACAACTGATAAACATACTTAAATATTTCTAAATACATACATATTATAGATAAATTACACCCAGACACAGAACAAATGATCGTGCTCATCACACAAACATTTGACCTGGGTGGGAATCGAAACCACGACCTCCGGCATAGCAGTCAGGGTCACTAACTACTAGACCAACAGGCCAGTCATTATTTAAAACTTTATGCACTATCTTTTGCCTGCGGGTTCGCCCGCGTACATAAAATATAGCCTATGTCACTCAAGAATAAAGCAGATTTCTATCAGTTTAAATTTAATTTTTTTTTAGCAATCTGACCATAAGCCACATGTTGGAATGCCCCAAGTGTCTGTATACCTGCACTTTGGAGGATATGATGAGTGCTACCGATGCTGCTATTAATGTAACCACCTATTGGGCCCAAAAAGTTTGACGAGTGTACCATCGAATCGTAAAGAAGAAGAAGCAATCTGACCAGCCCCTTTAGCCAAGTTACAACCGTTTCGTTTCGATTCTCTTTTCGTCGATCGCCTCGAGTAGGCTACGCCTCCGATTTCTTCATTCTGACGTCATCTCAACGCTCAGTCACGTGGTCAGAACAAAGGTATAGGAGGCGTGGCCGACTCGAGACGATAAACGAAAAGAGAATCGGATCGAAATGGACGTAACTTGGCTAGGCGGGCAGTACTTTCAGAGATTACCTCCTACAAACAAAAATAAATAAATTGCCTCTTTATAATTTTAGTGTAGATGAAACAGTGTACAAAGGCGGACTTCATGCCTTAGTTATTTTCTACCAGTCGACCTTAGGGTGGTGCGGAGACATAACATATAACATGGCAGATGAAACTATATAAGACACACAAAAAGGGAATAAGTACAACAACAAATATATACTTATATAGATATGTATATACAGATACCGGCACGGATCTTGAGCGCTTACTTCTACAGTTCCACTTGCGCAGAAGCAAGCGGAAGTGAAATATCGGGTCTCTTAAGTGGTATGACAAGAGATGCGGGGGCGGGGTGTGCAATCCTTGTACAGTGATTGGCTCGAAGATGTGTACGATGCGCAAAGCGATCCCAGATCTTTCGCCGAGCGCTCAAGATTCGTGCCGGTATCTATAATAAGTTTCCATATAATGTTTCCAGCCGCTGTCGCACTACCACGGCAGCGTGTTCACGTCGCACACGTCGCTGCAGCTGCCGCCCGGCCTGCCCGTGGAGGAGCAGTCGCTACTCACGCAGGTAACTTACATTCCTATCCTCCAAGCTCGGCCAACAGGCCACGGGATATTTTGAGACTTGAAGAGATTGAATGACTTCCGTTTCGCCTTTCAAATATGGTAAGACGAACTGAGAGTATTCTTTTGATGATTTTAATTTCGTATGTAAATTTGTGCCAACCTGGCACATAAGGGTGAAAGACCTTATTCTTATATTATTTATTGTACATAATTTTACAATTAATTAAAAATTGGACAGCTGATGTAGCAACTTTATACAGCAACCTTTATATTTGTAAAAAAAATCATTTATGAGGATAACTCAAAAAAATGCACAACAAATATAAATCAGATCACATTTACAACATAAATACGTGAACAGCTCACAATATGTATAAAAATACTATATACAATAAATAGAACCTATACATAGATATATAAGGTGTTAAAAAATTAACTTTAAGAATTTTGAGGGGACATTGTACTCCTCATTATGAACAACTTTTACTATGGGACCAAACATGAAATCGCGAAAAAAAAATCAGCTGTTCCCTATGTTTATGTTCGCATAACTCGTCTAAATGTATGGAGCAGTTGTTTTTTTTTTTTCGCGATTTCGGGTTTGGTCCTATAGTTAAAGTTGTTCATAATGAGGAGCACAATGCCCCCTCGAAATTCTTAAAGTAAATTTTTTAACACCTTATATATGGGCCATAAAGTTTACCTTGAAAGTTTTTCGCTTCAATCTTCTCATTTTTTTCGAAAAAAAAAAGCAAAAGCCAACGTCACGCGGTGTTCCCAGGCGGTCACCCATCCAAGTACTGACCGCGCCCGATGTTGCTTAACTTCGGTGATCGGACGAGAACCGGTGTATTCAACGTAGTATGGACGTTGGCGAATGACGAAATGAAATATAAGATCAGTATACACAACATAACAGACAGAACTTAGACTTTCGTCAATTTTCGAATTCTTTCCTTTGTCAAGTTATTTATTTTGGAACTACGGCACTGAGGAGATTCCTTCATTACCAAAAGTCGAAAAGTAATTGAAGGTGGCAGCGGGAAAAGGAGCGATAAAACGCATATAACTAAAAGTGATGAGCGTACATGTAGAATAGAATAGAAAATAGAATAGTATTTATTCGATGCAGGCAATACACAAAACAAAACAACCACACAAAAAAAAAGAAAAAAGATGATGTAGATGAATGGAGACGAAGAGGAAGGTCAAAGAAAAGATTGATGTGTGAGCAGTGATATGAAAGAAAAAGGAGAGTTATCGCTAACTTAGTTTCATGACAGGTGATAGTAAAGAAAGAAAGAAAAAACAGAGCAAGTGCGAGTCGGGCGCACTGAGGGTTCCGTACAAACTTACCTATGAAAACAATTCGATTCCCGAATTGAGTTACGAAGATTTTTTCGAATCGCAAAACAAAAAAAAAAGTTGTGACGTAACTACAAATTTACTGTTGTCAGATATTTTCCTATTTTGTGCTATGAGACCTTGTTTCATGCCAAATTTCAGGATTCTAGGTCAACAGGAAGTACCTTATGAATGTTGATTCCCTTGACAGTATCAAAATACACATTGCGACATAAACGGCCCTATCTTTTTGTTTTCATTAACTCAGTTTGATTTTTTCACAGCTTCAAGGGAACGCAGACCTGAGTATATTTAAGGTTTTTAAGGTTTTAATTTCAACTCGATACCTCCACGAGTTCCCGAAATAAATGGTATTGACAGACAGACATACGGACGGACTACAAAGTGATCTTATGAGGGTTCCGATTTTTCCTTTTGAGGTACGGAACCCTAAAAATCGTGTTGCACCGACCCCAAGTAACACGGGATAAGGGCAGGAAAATGATGTAGTGAGGATGAGGTAGAAGGAAGGCCGTAATAAAATTGTATAGTCACTCAAAACGTACTTTGCCGTATTTATTTGACACAATTTTTTCCGCTGCCACCTTCAATTGGTTTTCAACTTTTGATAACTATGTCTGTTTGTAGTTACGCTTTACGCAGTTAAACTACTGAACCGACTTTGGTGAAATTTGATACAGAGTAGCTTGAACCCCGTGGAAGGACATTGGTTATTTTTTATCTAGTTCTGACATTCACGCGATCGAAGTCGTGGACAAAAGCTAGTTTGAATTTAAATGACTAAAATAAAAACATTATTACTTTATTTTCTTTTAGAAATTGATTCTAGCAAAATATGCAAAAAGCCAACGTCACGCGGTGTTCCCAGGCGGTCACCCATCCAAGTACTGACCGCGCCCGATGTTGCTTAACTTCGGTGATCGGACGAGAACCGGTGTATTCAACGTAGTATGGACGTTGGCGAGTGGTGGAATGAAATTTAAGATCAGTATACGCACTTAGCTGAAAGTAAAGTAGGACGATAATTAAGTCGTTTAGTCTGGAAATGAGACTGTCGACAATTTTCGAATTCTTTCCTTTGCCAAGTTAGGACATTATTATTATTTATTTTGTAGCTACGGCACTCAGGAGATTCCTAAGTCGAAAACCAATTATAGGTGGCAGAGGAAAAAGGAGCGATAAAACACATAATATTAAAAGTGTTGAGTATGTTGATGAATGGAGAGGAAGACCACCCGCAATGTATCAAATTTCACCAAAATCGGTTCAGTAGTTTAACTGTGCGTAAAACGTAACTACAGAAAGATATAGTTACTTTCACATTTTATAGTATTAATATGGATTTCTTGTATTAGATGTAGGAAACTAAATTTACGTGCTGTGAAGGAATCATTGATTACATTCCGTTCCAATACAGGACTCACACAAAAAAGAATTTCAAAATTTGTTTAGTTCACGAGTTCCATGGAAAGTTATTCAAATTCAAAAGGTTTGTATTTCACATAGGCCTACATGGGCACTTATAAAACGTCAGAAGCTAGTGCACGGTTCCAAATTGGTCGTTTCCTATGGAGAAGAACCGGCAAGAAACTCCATGGCTACTCTTTTAAAAAAAATGTTGTTCTTACAATATCCATATTATATATACATATATATATTCCATATTACAGTATAAGTAGATATTATGTAAGGACAGTGTAGACCGGTCAGTATAATTAAATCATTTATCTCAATTCTTATTATTAGATCTCGCGAGATCTCGAATATTGGAAAATCTCGGCCACTTTTTCGGTATTAAATCTCGACTATACGGCAATCTCGTTCTAGATCTCGAAAATATCGAACGAAATTTTATGACAGATTACTCGAATCATACGCGTTCATTCGTATAGTTGTTGATTTAGAAATATCAATATCATATCTGTAGAGTTGGAAGTTTAAATACGTGAGTAACAGACACGATTAAGTTTGATATAGGCCCTGCTTAAAAAATAAATGAATATTTACGAGTATGATGTCGAAAGAGGTTAATACCGAAATCTCGTTAATTGCGAATCAAGGCAACTTTGTCGAAGAAAAATAAATGTGAGTTCAAAAAAACGACGAAACACTTCGAGAAAATGTAGATAGTGCCTTTGCGCTTCGCTTGGCTCGCCTTGGCGGGGGCACTACCGTGCCCTACATATGTTATATTCTCGCCGGGTTACGGCTCGTTTTTAAACGAGATCTCGAAATTGCCGATCTTAACCCGGGAGATCTCGAATTGCTAATCTGGGCTTGAGATTGCATTCACTAACTGTGCTGGGTCTAATAAATATCAATACGGCGCGTCGTCGGAAACCATTTTTCTTATAATAACGATTAATTCCGCAAAAAAGATGCGGAATATTGTTCTATAGTGGTAATGGATTTGGAATTATCTTGTATTACTATTACAAGAATAGTTTGTCATAAATAAAGTTTTCTAATTAAAAACTATATATTCCTAACTAAAATATGGTGTCATAAAACTCCTCCGCATCGCTGTCGACTGGAAGTGTACCCAAAACTTAAGTTAATTAAAGTTCATAATGACATAATTGACGTAATTGACATAAATGTTGGGCTGTGAAAAAGACGGATGAAAAAAGATTGCTTGTAGCGGAGATGAGAATGTTGAGATGGATGTGTGGTGTGACGAGATTGGATAAAGTGAGAAATTAATATATTAGGGGAAGTTTGAAAGTGGCGCCAGTGACTGAAAAGTTGAAAAGGGAATCGTTTGTCTTGGTATGGTCATGTAAAGAGGAGAGATGAAACACATGTTACTAAAAGAATTATGAGTATACATGTGGATGGGTGGAGAGGGAGAGGGAGGCCAAAGAAAAGATGGATGGATTGTGTGAACAGTGATATGAAAGAAAAGGAAGTTAGTGATAGTATGACGGTTGACTGGATAGAATGGAAGAAAAAAACGTGTTGCGCCGACCCCAAATAAGATGGGACAAGGGCAGGAAGATGATGATGATTGACATAATTCAATATCTGCAGTTCATATATAAAGTATGAAAAGTAGCCCAGTATTTTGTCTTCTCATTCGCCAACGTCCATACTACGTTGAATACACCGGTTCTCGTCCGATCACCGAAGTTAAGCAACATCGGGCGCGGTCAGTACTTGGATGGGTGACCGCCTGGGAACACCGCGTGACGTTGGCTTTTTGCTTTTTTTACCAATATTAATTTCTGAAAGAACATAACGTGATAATGTTTTTATTTTATTAATTTATATTTAAATATCTACTCAAAGTATTGATAAAATATGTCGTATCAACGTCGAAGATTAAACGAAATCGGACAATAGTGTTATTATTTATTATTTGATTATCAGTACAACGATTTGAATCGCACCTGTTATTAATCAGTCATTCATAATAAAATAATAATGATTATGTCTTTAAACAATGAAGTTATTGTTATAAAACATTATTATGATAACTACATAATAATATAAAGTAGTAGTAAGCTGCAAATTAAGTAACACTAACTGGTGCCTGTGACTTCGAGTAGCTTATTTTCTTCTCCAAGGTCTTATCTATCTTTATACTAATACCGTAGGCGCGAGCTTGCGGACGGCGAGCAATGGGTGGCTTGCCGTCCGGACCGAGCCCAAGTCGTCGACGGCGCGTATTGTTCCACGCGCGCTTCAAGGAGATGTCAACAAATCGTAGGGGCCCAGCAGGGTCGAAGCCTACTGGGGCCACGGGTAGTGTGAAAGTGAAATCCGGGGCCCTGGGACGAAGGCAAAGAAGGAACAGATGTGGGTTTTTAGTCAGTAAAAGTCTGACACTATCTCTCGCTCCGCCCAAGAGCGGGATTTGTCATAATATGATTTTCACACCCAAAAAAAAAAATCTAAACTAATATCCATCAAAATTGGTTCTTTAAATACCTTTATAAATTATAACCTATCGCACGCTTAATAATAAAAAGACCTAACTCAAAAAGAGAGTATTTGAATCTTAAAACATATGTTTCAATAATAAGGTTCAATTTTCAAATACCTTCTCTTTTGAGTTTGGTCACTTTATGACTAAGCGTGCGCTATGTGTTAGTCTGATGCGTAAGCATAATTGTAAAGTTTCATTAAAATCCATTCAGTAGCTTTTGCTTGATAAAGTAACAAACATCCATACATACAAACTTTTGTGTTTAATATAAGGTGTCCTAAAATTAACGCAAAATAGAAAACACAGTTTTTAGTCCTCAGATTGTGATTTTTTTATTGAATCAAAAGGTGTTCCAGAATTATCGCAAGATTTGAATTTGTCGCCATTTGGGCTGTAAAGTGTCGGCAACCCCAAAAAAAAACTGTTCTATTTAATTCAAATCTTGCGTTAATTTTGGACACCTGTATTATAGTAGAATTAATATAAAGCACAGTATGGCGTGGTTCCCTATTTCGACAAAGTTTCTATCGGCCCATTAGCTCGGTTGGTTAGAGCGTCGTGCTAATAACGCGAAGGTCGCGGGTTCGATCCCCTCATGGGCCACAGAATCTCTTTTTGTGTTTTTAGGCTGGATGAGAATAAGAAACGTTTTTGTAAAGGAATTTTGCTTTTTAAGTCACTCTTAAATCTAGGTAGCGTGTGTTTTTATTGATTGATTCAAAGATATTTTATGTAGATATTGTGCCTTATTAAGCACAATATCTACATACATACACCGCACACATTACACATACATACATACAAATGACCTAGACGCCTTCGCAAGGGCTGGTTCAAAAAAAGAATGCCTGGAAGAATTCGGGGTGGCCCAGCAGTGGGATAGTATAGGCCTAATGAAAAAAAAAATGTGCAAGGGATTGTATGGAAGTTTGTATGGAATGAACTGTGAAGAGAATCTTACTATATCTGCTAGCTTTTTTAAAGTCTGAAGACTTGTAAAAGTGTTTTTTTTTATCTATTTGCAAAATACATACAAAAAAGTATACTTTTTATACATGGTCAAATCAACCTCGTAATCTTCCCACTGCTGAGACTCCACCTTTCTTTGTAGAAGAGGGAATGGGCCGTAACCCACCAATACCAACCACGCCCAGAGCGGATTGGTCTTGAATATAATAATATTCTTCAATTTCCAGCTCCTAACCTACGAGCCCTCAGAACGCCTAGGCGCCGGCAAGGATGGCATCGAAGAGATAAAGCGCCACCCATACTTCAAGCATATCGACTGGCAGTACATATACGACAGCTGGACCGTGCCCGACTAGCTGAGGACCGACGGGTTTACACCCAACAGTCGGGTTTGAACCTGTCACACTAACGAAGAGACGTTGTAGTGAGTGTATTATAGATAATTAGGACTCCACATTTGACCATAGCCTGTACATACAACTTCTACAGCTGAATTATGGTCGACTAGCTGAGGACTGACGGGTTTACACCCAACAGTCGGGTTTGAACCTGTCACACTGACGAAGAGACGTTGTAGTGAGTGTATTATAGATAATTAGGACTCCACTTTTGACCATTGCCTGTACATCGTCTACAGCTGAACTGTGGTCGACTAGCTAAGGACTGAAGGGTTTACACCCAACAGTCGTGTTTGAACCTGTTGCACTGACGAAGAGACGTTGTAGTGAGTGTATTATAGGTAATTAGGACTCCACATTTGACCATTGTCTGTACATCTTCTACAGCTGAACTGTGGTCGACTAGCTGAGAACTGAAGGGTTCACACCCAACAGTCGGGTTTGAACCTGTCACACTGACGAAGAGACGTTGTAGTGAGTGTATTATAGATAATAAGAACTCCACTTTTGACCATTGCCTGTACATACATCTTCTACAGCTGAACTGTGGTCGACTAGCTGAGGACTGACAGGTTCACACCCAACAGTCGGGTTTGAACCTGTCGCACTGAAGTAGAGACGTTGTAGTGAGTTTCTAAGTAATTTCGAATACATTTTTGAACTCTGACTGTATGTATACCTTCGACAGCAGAACTGTGGCTGACTAACTGAGACCTGACAGGTTTACACCCAACAGTGGGATTTAAACCTGCCACACTGAAGTAAAGACATTGTAATGAGTGTATTATAGATAATTTCGACTGTACTTCTGACCATTGAATGTACATCTTCGACAGTTGGACCGTACCAGACTAGCTCAGAACTAACGGCTTTACACAATTGGGTTTCATATTTTTTTTTATTTTAGTTGGGATAATCATCTAATGACAAATCCGCTCTTGGACGGAGCGAGAGATAGTGTTAGACTTTTACTGACTAAAAACCCACTCCCGTTCCTTCTTTGTCTTCATCCCGGGGCCCCGGCTTCGCTTTCACACTACCCGTGGATTGGGTTTCACACTGAAGTATACTACATTCGCAAGAAGGGTAGACATAAACCCTATTTACTGTCCGTTCAAACGATTTTGTTTTTTATTGCGTTGGAACCATGACAAATGGTGGCTGCAATAAATAATTCTGCCCTGCTTATTGCAAATGCAGTACTTGCAAAATGACGCGGTAAACATGTTTTTTGATTTCTAAACAACAAGTCTTGGTTATATAATTTTAAAAGTGCACCAAAAGAATAAGAAGATAATTCATTGCTCCTTGAGATGTCATTTTTGCCAAAAAAGTGAAAATCCCAAAAATTACGATTACTATAATAATAATATTACTTTATTGATACAAATCCTTCATCATCATCTTCATCATTTCAGTCGAAAGACGTCCACTGTTGGACATAGGCCTCCCTCAAGCGACGCCACAACGACTGATCCTGTGCGTCTCGCATCCACCACACACCCGCTACTCTCACCAGGTGGTCGGCCTTTCAATGCTGCGTTTTCCGGTGCGCAGTCGCCACTCTAGAACCTTTCGGCCCCATCGACCATCCGTTCTACGAGCAATGTGCCCTGCCCACTGCCACTTTAGTTTGGCGATTCTTCGGGTTATGTCGGCGACCTTGGTTCTCCTGCGAATATCTTCATTCTTTATGCGATCACGCAAGGAAACTCCGAGCATAGCCCTTTCCTTTGCCAATTGAGTGACTGTAAGCCTTCTGATGAGGCCCATTGTAAGCGACCATGTTTCAGTGTCCATATGTCATCACTGGCAACACGCACTAGTCATAGACGTTCGTCTTGAGACACTGTGGTATGTTACACAAATCCTTAAAACAAGCTTAATGTCAGTTAAATTACAATAATTAAAGGCGCACAAAAGTTGACTCCTAAACTAAGAATTCCTGTGTCTTAGGAGTCAGTGTTCTACTGCTACTTGGACACTATAAACCCATATATAAGAATTTTAAAGCTGGTAAACTGATTACTGCATTTACAATGAGCAGGGTAGAATTGATTGGTATTGTAACCAGTTTTTTTTGCTTTTAATACCATTCTTATATCTTCGGAATAGAAGTCAAAATCGGTTGAACGGACAGTAAAGAAGGTTTGTTTCAATGTCCAATCTTTTTGCGAATGGAGTATCGTTTCGGCGGAATTCATCAAACTTCGGTTTTCTTCGGCTCTCAGGAGTTGCTGTGATTGGGTACAGTGTTATCTCCTTCTTATTTCTTTTGTGTGGGCTTCTTCTCCTATCATAAAGACGTAGAATTTTGTTAAGGTGAAAGCTGTGAAAGCGGCTTGTGCGTCACGTTCTCGCTAGATGGCGCTGAATTCAATCTTTATATATATATAATTCTTCTGTACGTGTGTTTCTCACAACTCCTAAACGCCTTGATCGATTGGAATGTAATTTAATGGGTATATTTGAGTACCCTGTATATACATATATACCTGGATAGTTTGAAAATAAAATTGAATCTGATAGGTGGCGCTGCAATCGGGTTCTAATTTTTTTTTTTCTGATGAAAAATCAGCCTTCGGGCAGGATAACGTCAGCCGGGACCTTTGGGTATCGGTATATAATTTTTCTGTACTTGTGTTTGTCACCTAACTCTACCTAAACAGCTTGATCGATTTGAATGTAATTTTGTGTGTATATTTGAGTGGGTCCCTGGATGGTTTGAAAAGCAATTGGCCCCAGTAGGTAGCGCTGCAATCGGGTTCTCAATTTTTTTGTCTGACGAAAAGTTATATTTCGGACTGGACGTTTGTCGTGATCGCTAGCATTTTTATAATAGTTTGTTTTGTTTTTAGGAGCATTATTAACCTTTCGAATACCGTAATTAGAGACACAATAGAAAGACAATGAGAGAGTGAACGCCGCGGCGTTCGCTTGGAGTTTAATAAATTAAGATAAGGAAATGGTATTTTCTAAAATGAGACATTCCACTTTTCACACTAAATATACTACATGAACCGTCTGAATTAAGTGAAAAAAAGTAAAGGAAAAAAATAATATTATTTGGCACACATGGATACATACAGTAAAGAAACAACACGTAGAAACTTAAGTTTAAAAAGAAAACTAACTTTGTGTCTCTCTCTCTCTCTCCAAATAGGTCCAGTTCAGCAAAAATGCGAGAGAACCAGGTAGTTTCCTGATGCCGGTTTTCAACTGAACCTTATGTATTGGTGGATTTTGAAAGCACAATTTGACTAAGTTAAAAAACTAACAAGCCAAGCCAAGCCAAGCCAAGCCAAGCTAAGTTATAAAATAAACAAAAAATGGCAAGACGAGCGCCATCTAGTGAGATTATGGCCAAGTATTGGGCCATATTTTTCACCTTGGTTTTGACTGAACATGCTCGACCCAATATTACAGTATATTAGATCTGTATAGTACAACCAATATTCCTATGATTATGTGGTAAAGAAAAATATAAAATATACTATATTATAATATAACATAGTGCAGTATATAAAGAATTGTTTACTAAGTCCTCTAGTATATTTTAGATGTATTTTTAAATTTTTATAATAAGTTACTTTATTGTCAGTTTTTAAATGTAATTTATTCTTTATTATACGTTATTCCAAGTTTTATTTTTGTTATTTTAAAGTCTATAAAAAATAGTACTTATAGAGAGAGAAAAAGTTAAGAAAATGTATTCCAGGGGCCTTTCCATTCCGGGATAAAATGTTAGTCGTGCGAGAGAGAAACAGAGATGGTAGCTTACCACCAATCTACCACAAATTTTTAATTAGTACAAATATTTAAAGGACTTTTTATTAGTTAAGTAGTCTCAATAAATAATATTCATAAACAGCAAAGTTATTAACGTTGATTTATATCCCAAAATGTCACTCTATGGAAATATTATCGTCATTTATCTATATATATAATAAAAGGAAAAACTGACTGACTGACATATCAACAGGCAGCCGAAACTACTGGGAGTAGGAACATTAAAGTCTGCACTAGGTTTCCTTTTATGACGTAGGCGAGCACTAAGAGAAGATTTTCCGAAATTCAGCCCCTAAGGAGATGAAACCGGGGTCCAAAGTTTGTATAGAAAAACTTTTTTGAGATGAAACGCGGGCAAGGCCGTAGGTACAAGCTAGTTCATCCATAATAAATGTCCTGTACACAGGCTATTGATTATGAATGAATAAATGATGATCAAAATGGAAAAACACTGCGCGTAGTATTTTCTAGTAGCAATTGTTATGAATGATTGATTCAATTATGAATTTATCAATTATTACAAATTTTCGTTTGGGATTTCTTTTTTTTTACTTTTTACTACAAAAATATGATCAGAACGGATAGAGCCCTATTTTTTTTTGTACTAATTAAAAACTAGAGGTGTATAGCACCATGCCCTTAACAGTTTAGTTTGGGTCGTCAACTGGATCGCGAGAACTCGTGGTAGGATCTTTGGGTGGAATGTAGGGAATGCAATCACGGCCGCATTCTCAAAAATGATATGATATATAAGTAAGTAGGTATATAAATAGGGATTTCATTGAACATTGTATGAAAATCTCTGTGAAGCTTATAATTTTATGTGTGATTTTATAGATAGTCATATACATCATTTTTTCGACTAGCCCGTTGGTCTAGTGGTTCGTGCTATGCGGGAGGTCGTGGGTTCGATTACCACCCAGGACAAATGTTTGTGTGATGAGCACAATCATTTGTTCTGTGTCTGGGTGTAATTTATCTATAATATGTATGTATTTAGATATATATAAATATGTTTATCAGTTGTCTTGTACTCATAACACAAGCTCTGCTTAGCTTGGGACTAGAGAGCGTTGTGTGATAGTTGTGGGAATGTTATATTATTATTATATTTTTAAGCTCCACAGAGATTCAATAATTAACGTTTTAACCGTCTACGTCGGATATATCCGACAAACACTCTCGCGTTTATTCCGCCAAGGTCGCACATTCACGACTAAATACTCCATCTTGTCAGCTCTTCTGTCACCTATGGGGATTGAAGACCTAAACGAGATGGAGTACACAGTCGCGAACACACGACCCTGGCCAATAGGGCACGGAACCATTCGTCGGACCATTTCGACGTAAGTGGTAAAAGGGTTCATAATATATTTTGTAGACACATATTTTTCACGTATCGTAGCGAAGTAGGTATAGTCCTTATATCACTTGCAACTTAAGAGACTAAAATATTAAGAATTTAATCACAAATAGACGACAATATGGCTCCAGTATTTAAACATGTGACAATATTGAATAGAAAGCTGATTATTTTATAATAGAAGAGCATATGTTGCATTCTTACAATTTCGATCTTTTTCAGGAAGAAAGGCGTAAGCGACAGTTTACCCTTTTTTTGCAGGAATGGGCTGTCTCTTAGAATAGACCTTATATCACTTGCAACTTGACTAAAATATTAAAATTTTGATCACAAATGGACGACAATATGGCTCCAGTATTTAAACATAATATGACAATACTGAATAGAAAGCTGATTATTTTATAATAGAAGAGCACATGTTGCATTCTTACGATTTCGATTTTTTTCAGGAAGAAAGGCGTAAGCGACAATTTGCCTTTTTTTTGCAGAAATGGGTTGTCTCTTAGAATAGTCCTTATATCACTTGCAACTTGACTAAAATATTGAGAATTTAATCACAACTGGACAACAATATGGCTCCAGTATTAAACATAATATGACAATATTGGATAGAAAGCTGATTATTTTTTAATAAAAAAGCACATGTTGCATTCTTACAATTTCCAGCTTTTTCAGGAAGAAAGGCGTAAGTGACAATTTGCCTTTTTTTGCATGAATGGGTTCTCTTAGAATAGTCCTTATCTCACTTGCAACTTAAGAGACTAAAATATTAAGAATTGAATCACAATTGGAGGACAATATGACTCCAGTATTTAAACATAATATGACAATATTGAATAGAAAGCTGATTATTTTATAATAGAAGAGCATATGTTGCATTCTTACAATTTCGATCTTTTTCAGGAAGAAAGGCGTAAGCGACAATTTGCCTTTTTTTTGCAGAAATGGGTTATCTCTTAGAATAGTCCTTATATCAGTTGCAACTTGACTAAAATATTGAGAATACAATCACAACTGGACAACAATATGGCTCCAGTATTAAACATAATATGACAATATTGAATAGAAAGCTGATTATTTTATAATAGAAGAGCACATGTTGCATTCTTACAATTTCGATCTTTTTCAGGAAGAAAGGCGTAAGCGACAATTTGCCTTTTTATGCAGAAATGGGTTATCTTTTAGAATAGTCCTTATATCAGTTGCAACTTGACTAAAATATTAAGAATTTAAAAGCGATTTGTACCAATATATCTAAAAAATAATGGACTATTTATAAAAAAAAATACGAAATAAACTTTATTTTATTTTACCTAGCGCCATGTTTTTGAAAACGATCGCTATTGGTTGGATCTATTTAGACGTCACAAGTCTGTAAATATGTCTGTCATTAATCACAATTGGACGACAATATGGTTCCAGTATTAAACATACTAAGACAATATTGAATAGAAAGTTGATTATTTTATAATAGAAAAGCGCATTCTCACAATTTCAAGCGTTTTAACGTATTCACTCTGTACTTTTTTTTTGTACTGATCGATTGACGATAGAAAAGAAAAATGCCCCATATAGTAACTATTTGAATTTAATGACAAAAATCTCACGTATAATTTTATTTATTAGTTAATTTAATTTTTGTATGTTTAATTTGTGTATGTGTAATATGTTTGTGTAAATGTAATTTGTTTCTGTATGTTTTATGGACTCTTATTGTCCGAAATAAAAATTTATTATTATTAGTAATTATGATTGTATTTATTAATGCGTATGTTATTTAGATATTTTTCAAATTGTGAGCATCTAGTCTGTATGTCGATACTATACTGTGGTTACTTAAGAGTATTATTCACAATATTTATTTATATTTAAGTAGATTTTAGTACAAAAATATAATCCTATATGTGTATAAGATCAGCATAATCATGTTTTATGTGTAAGTTTAAGAATATTAATAAGTAAATAGTTTTAATTTGTAGTTATTTTGACACAGAATAAAAATGAAAATGCATTGAAAGGTACAGATGCTTTTACAGGTATTATTGGTTATTGCTTTGCTTGCCACAGAAGATAGAAGTAGCTTTTTACTGGTGAAAGAATTTTGAAAATCGGTCTAGTAGTTTTTGAGTTAAATCGACAAAAAAATCAAATCTTGCCTCATTATAATAATATTTTAGAAAAAGGTTATATCGATATCTAAGGCTAGAGTGAATAAGCTCTTAATAAACTAGTGCGCCTCACCATCAATGATTGCATCTCCGCTTACCATCAGGTGGGATCGCAGTCAAGCACTGGTTTATATCAATTAAAAAAAAAAACTGTAGTATCATTAAATATAGTACCCAGGATAGTGTCATAAAAAAATACCTGTTCTTTAAAATTAATCTCGGGATTTGAGGCATATCCACTTTATTCTTTCGCTGTATGAAAACAGTATAAGTACATGAATAACTCTACCTAATTCCGACCTCTGATCATAATACAGCCTCAAGAGGACTGATCTTCTTGCAATCTTGCAAGATTATTGGAGTCCGTTAGACCTGATGCCTGCGAGGGCTACGCGATTGTTCGTAAAAGTTACCGAGGCCCCTAACTGCAAAAGGTACCTAACTGAAGGAAGACAAGGTTGGAGGTGGGATATCGTGTCATGACTTCTCCGGCGGAGCGGGAGGGCGTGTCAGACTTTTACTGACTAAAACCACACGTATGTTCCTTGAGTTGCCTTTTGTGTTCCAGAACCATGAGTATGTCCTTTCCAGAGCTAATCCCATGGCCCTGGTTAGCTGACATATCTTTGAGGCGAACGGAACACTACGCGCCGTCGACGACTCGGGCAAGACGAGCGGACGGCAAACTACCCATTTCTCTTCGTCCGCGAGCCCGCGCCTACGATGAGAACGAACACAGGGGGACTTTAGTTAGTAAAAGTCTGCAACTCCCTCTCGCTCCACCCTGACCGGGAGGAGTCTTAATAATTTCTTACGTAATAAAAGGGATAATAATATTGATCATTGACATAACAAAGCCGTCAGTCGACTATGGAAGAACATAGTCTTACCTTATTTCAATAGCATATCAAAAGAATGAGATGACGTAATCAATGCCTATTTATATAAAATTCCATTTATCGTTTCATGTAATTTCTAAATTGTATGATCTCATTTTCGGCTTCAAGTATTAATTCAAACCAAATGAATGCATTTTATTTGAAACTAAACATGCTGTTTACACATTTAGTATGTTGGAGTGTGATATTTAGAGGTTTCTCTTGTATAGGAATTTATGATAGAAAAAATAAATACTTAATAAGTACATCAGGTCTTTTCATTTCCACAAATCCTTGAATCTATTTTTTATTTTATTTAGCGCTCAAGCATATGAATTTTTACTAAGAAATCGGCTGACTAAAGCAGAAAATTAAGGTTCCCGACATAGCCTGAAGAACAGACAGTGGACAGGACCACAGATTTTTTTCTATTTCTTGGGCAGGATACATTGCTCGCAAAACAGGTCGAACGCGTAACGGAATCGCCGTCCTTTCGGGCGGAGCCAAAGTCGTTAACAGCGCATATTGTTCCACGCGTTCCTCAAAGAGATGTTAGCAAGCCGTACGTGTCCAGCAGGGCTGATGCCCGCTAGGGCCGCAGGGATTTTCTGAAAAGAAACTATGATCCTAGGAAGGAACTGTGTTCCTAGGAAGCAAAGGGCATCCGAAGGACACAGGTGGGATTTTAGTCGGTAAAAGTCTAACACTCTCGCTCTACCCAAGAGCAGGAGAAGTCTGGATTACTTCCACGTTAAAAAAAAACAACATACATGATGGCAAATAATGTGCTTAAAACAGCTGCGTGCAGATAAGTAGTGTGTCTGCAGAACTGTCAATTCACGTAATTTATTGTTCACACCTAATTGTTTAGCTATTACCAAACAGTAAACTGTCAACAAATTTCTCTTTTGAAGTATCTGCTTACATCTTCACATCATATAACCACGGAAGTAGACATTAGGCAGGCAATTAACAGTATTTGCAAAGTTATTAGCCTCCAAGTTGAGAATTATTGACGCCTCATTAAGCGCCCAGTCACGTATGTTGACGGAAGTGAATAAGTACCAACTTAGGTACGTGAGTGACAGTTACTGGTTTCTATTGTAGGCGCATTTGTGACTCACTGCCCTGAGACCTAAGGTTTGCTAGAATAGTGATTGGATCCTATTAATTGGTTAAATATAATATAAACGACCCACGACAGGTATCGTTGAAGTTGGCGTTTTAGCAGTCTGTTTTCGGATAACGCCATCTAGTATCGAGTAGTTAAATTAAAGAAACGTAAGCTTTCAAATAAATAAGTTTTTTTACACAAATAACTGCAATTCCTTATACATCCAAGAGACTAAAAAATCTAATTGTAAATCGTTTTATAGAATACCTAGATTATCAAATGATGTACCTTCAAAAATGTTTTTGTAAAATATTTTACTGTCTAGATGTCGCTAGTTTGGAATTGAGAATTTATTATTTATTTAAATTTCGAATAAGTGATCCGAATACATTATTCTTTGTATAATAGAGGCTGTTATCATTTCACATGACAATACATGAATTAAGAAACAATAGAAAAGTTCAGCAGGTGTTACATCACGTACGATGATAAAATATCAAGATTCTGCGCGGGCTTTCGGGCCACTCAACTATGCACTGCACATACCACTCGAGGCCACAGCATTTCTTCTAAGGTGATCAACTCAGCATTAACATAAACATGCCATTTTAACCACTATTCCTTCTAGACTAAAACTCAAAATATCTCCCGTAAAAAGTCTCATTCATTTCGTTGCCTGTTATATAAATATAAATCTTAACTCAATAACAAGTAATACCAATTTTCTTTAGCAATCCCACATCAACACTTCAAGAAAACAAATATAGTCAGAAAAATATTCTGAACCTTAACGCTCAGTTTTAAGATTCCTTTTACTTCGTTGACAATAAGAAACAATCGTATTAGCCGGTTCTACAAGAACGTATACACAGCGTAGCTTATTTACGACAGCTGACGACCATTCAAACTCGTTTGTGTAATAACTTGATCTTCGGAGAATGCAAGAAGCCGATTGGCTCAGACAGTCGCGCCGTCGTGGAAGGAACGCTTGTTTGTTGTGCGCATGCGCAGTGACGCCGAAGTGAACGTTTCTAAATTTTGAAAAAAATAAACTCGAGTGAGTGTAAATATCGATTATAGTTGTTAAATTAATCGATTATTTGAGGATTTGTTGTGAAAATATCGAATTTGAATCGACTCAGTGAATATCTATTGGAAAGGAAAGGAATTTCATATCGTGGAAACGGGTTCGCATCCCATGATTGTGGATTTTGTAATAATTTTATATCTACGATCGAATACTAGTTAGTTGTTTACACCTGAAACCGTGGATGTTTGATTGAAGAATATCGAGTTTCTTACTGGATTCCAATTGGAAAGGTGAGTTTCAATTTCAACATTGCTTTACAAAAATTAAAAAATGTTAGAAAGTGCAACTCATTAGAATTATGGAAGTATGTATATAATTTGAAAGTGTGTAATTAAATATACTTTACTAATTACTGCATATTGCATATTATTTTTAATTTCAGAGTTAATAATTAATTAATTTCTTGGTAAGACATGGCATTCTCCTAATTACTTTATTCATAAAAGCCTATTTTATGGCTAAAAAATGTAATCATCTAACATCCATTCCATTTTTTAAATTATGTTCTAAATAAAAATTTAAACAACAAGCACAACGGCACATTCGAAGTTCAAAAGAGAAACGTATCGACCATGAATTTTGATGAATAATACAGGATACGTTTTATTATTTAGAAATTGCGACAGGTTGTGTGCAAATTTTACTAAAAATAAATTAGAATAACATGAAGGACTGTTGAGAAATATTGTGTATGTAGCGTGTATGGTGGTTACTCCTTCACGCTCAAAAGGCTGAACGGATTTGGATGAAATTTTTTACTAAGATTTATAAAGGTGGGAAGTACTACAATCACGCAGGTGGTGCCGCGACCAGCAGCTAGTTAGAAATAAAATTTATAGCCTTGTAACTTGTAGTCCTTGATTATTGCTTGGGTTCCTTAATATTTTGTAATTCTTGACTGTCTAGTCACGATAGTTTAACGCACTACAATATGAAAACTAGTGTAGTAGATGGATTACGAACTAAAATGTGAAAATATCATATATAAAAATAATCTTAACACGAACACGAACTTATTCTTGCTTATTCTTGTCACGCAACATACAAAACAAACATCCATAAAATGCTTCTTATCAATTTACTTGACAGATCCCAGTATTCATGGAAGTTTTTCAATACTGAGAATAAAATGCTTGATAAATAACATCATTGTCGATGCTTCAAGAAGTATAAGGTACGACACATTGCCGGTCATAACTCTTGTCATTCGATGAAGTAGATAATACGATTTAAGAGCTAATCGCGTGATTATTGGTGATCCAACGAAGAGCATCCATATCAGATGTGCGTGCAGCATGCATAATGTGTTGAAAAGTGAAAGAGATATCTTTAAAAAAGTTTATTAAACCTGCTAGTTTTGGAAGAGCAGTAAAAACTGCATGCGAAAATTGAAGCCTAACATTGTTGGAATGATCTGATATAGAGGTAGGGTAAGCTAGTCAGATGATGATCAACTGTCTAGCCTTTTTCCTGTTTCTTCTAAGGTTAGCTTCTGCTGCGTGCTAAATCATTACGATTTATATCGTTAAGCTTTCGTTAAGCATCGAAGAAAAATTGTACTTCTAAAAGCTCAGTTGAAGCTTATATCCAATTGGCAAATGCAACAACATTTAAGTCTTCCAGAAATAATTTAGCAGCAGTTAGGTACTTTCTTAAAAGAAAACAAACAAGAATAGTAATTTTCTATTTACTTAGAGGAACACATATTAGTAGTAAATTCTAACTCTTCCAGGAAATACACCTAGACCATTATCTGCTTATGAATAGGTACTTATTGATAGTTTATTGCCTGGCCCTACCTCTGCATCGTGGATTGAGCTACTTTCTGATCATTCTTAACAGGCTAAAACTTTACGTAGAGCATATTCACGAAACATTTATTATGAGTGAGGCAAAATACTTAAACTTTTTGCTACAAACATTTGCCTTCAAGCAGTTAAACAACCCAGCCTTTTTAGTTTTTTAGCCCAGCAAGTATAAAAACTTGATCGAAAGCCAAGTTTTTTAACCACATATGTACCTGTGATGTGTGGAGCATTACGTAATTATCACAAATAATAAGTGAGTCATGCATTATTGATATTTCCATTATCCATACATTTGTGTAAATATATGTTTACGTGTTGTTTGTGTTTCTCAATGTGACTACTGACTGAGATTGCTATGAATGGATTTGGTTTTAATTACGTCTTATTGTCAGAGTTTTATTAAGCTGCGATGATGAAGAAGTGGTGGCTGTGATGATGAAACTATGTGCAAATCTAGGCACGATGCTTCCAGGTCCTACAGGATTGTCCAGGGATTCGGGATCGTTCGAAAGAGTTGCCATGGCTCTGGAACTCAAAAGACAACTGAAAGAAAACAGGTGGATTTGCAGGTTACCTTAAAAAAACATCAGCTAGAAGTGACGCCTTATTCAGCAAGATTACAAAATTATCTATGGAAGCGTTTAGCTACAACATTTTCTTGTCACCACAACACTTCAAACATTAAACACCACTTTTAAGGCTAGCGTAGCGACATGTGTAAATTTTGTTATTCACCAAAGTTTAACCACTTTCCCTTATGTAACTGACTAGTTTATGTAAATCGGACTTGCGTTAATCTTCTCCGCCACGCCTCGCGCGCCGCCAAGATGATATCACGTGTGCCTACACTGCCTACCTGCCTACCTCTTGGGTACCGCAGTGGAAAACGGAACTCATTAACATTGCGAAAATCGACGCTAAATATAACTTTGAAGGCGTAATCATTTTGCCTTCTGATGAGGCCTCTTGTAAATGTTTTTGACGTTCACAAGGGGCCTCATCGGAAGGCATAAAACCATCCAAAGGGTAAAATAGAGGGCTAAGCTCAGACTTTCCCTAAACGGAATCTAATATGAAGATATCCAAAGAGAACGAAGGTTACCGACAGCATAAAGAATCGCCAAACCTAAGTGGCAGTGGGTATGGTTCGCAGAGCAGATGGTTGATGGGGCCGAAAGGTTCAGGAATTGCGACTGCGTACCGGAAGATGCATCATTGTAAGGCCTCAAATAAGATGATCCGAGATGCACAGCCCGGTCGTTGTAACGACGCTTGGGGGAGGCCTATGTCCAGGAGTGGACATATTTCGGTTAAAATTATAAGTAAAGCTGGCAGCCCCGACAATAAAACAGAGTTTGAAAATTAAAACAATGCATTCATTTCTGATGTGGATCAAGAACAAAACGTTAAATACTATATAAGATAGAATTCAAGTACGGAACCGTTACCCAATGTTTGCCTTTATTATAGTTGAAGATGTGACATTAGGCAATCTATTACATCAACCCATTTGTATGCAAGAGACGAGCTTAGGGCCAGCGACATCTCATAATAAATTATTTGTTGTAGTTTCTTAGAAATCGTTGGAAATTATGATGGACGATAAATATTATTAATAAAATATTTAAACCCGATCCACGCTTGTAATATCATGATACCAATTGCGGTTTCTTGGTACATGACTACAGGAATGTTTAAATTATGTAATAATTGTCTGTTGCAGTATTTGCAGCCTACTGTTGGATGTTGAACATATTTGTCCTAAAAAGCGTTCATTATTTGAACGCAAGTATTTTGAATTTAAAGTTATAAAACTCTAGTTAAGTCACTTAGGGTTGCGAGATTTTACGACAGAGTTACCGTGGCTCTAGGTTAACACAGGTGTATTTTTGTAAAAAAAAAATCTGATACTCCTTCTCGCTCCATCCAGACCACCAGGAGTTATTTGATGATTTCCCATTTCTAAAAAAAAGTTTCATATAAAAAACCAGTATGTTTCAAGAGTTTTTTTAAATTAAAATTTCTATAAAGCGACCCTCCTGCCTTCCCCCTTGCCCTCTGCTCATCTCTTCTGAGAATACTATATGTAAGTAAGTATTTAAAAAATATGCGAAGAAAATATTTACACATATTCGTCTTCAATTCTTGTATTTACTTTAAAAATCGAAAGTAAGTAAAAGAAACGCTCTAAATTTTTCTACTTGCTAAATTTCGTTTGCGCAATAGTTAGCACTTTTCTATGATTTCTCTTTTCTTTAAACATTCCAACATCAATAAGGAATCGGGCTCCGTTGATTGCAAATACCACCATGTACTTATAAACCTGCAATTAGGTAGATACATGAATGTGTAATTAAAACCTGTAAGTCATGAACTTACTTTTATCGTTTAATATGATAATCAGCAGTTTGGTATCAGATTAAAAATTGCAAGTTATTTTACACTACTTTGCTAGGCTTTTAATAGTTAAATAATAGTTAATTTTGTAATGTTTAAATCAATAACGCAGAACCTTTTATTATTTATTTATTAAATGCTTTGTGCAAACAAAAGTACAGAGGCGAACTTAATGCCTTAGGCATATTCTACCAGTCAACATTTGGGTGAAGCAGAGAAAAATAGTGATAGGTGCAATAAAAGAGAGCGAAAAAGGCGTATACAAGAATAGATATACTAACAAACCATAGAAATAATACAATTATACAATATACTCAAATTAATAGAATACAGAGAGGAGGCCTGAGTCCCAGCAGTGGGAACATTGAAAGGCTGATTATGCTTATGCTTATTAAACTACATAATATACCTACACTAAAATAGTCAAACAGTTGGTCAAATTCGATAATTGGAAAACATTAACGCTGTGAGGATACTACTGTCAACTTTGAGACTGTCCTACGATTTCAGTATTCTTGGTCACCCTAGCCATAAAACATTATTTTTTGCGAATTCCCTTTTTGAAAATTAAAAAGTACAAATAATGATATTCTCGTAATACTTAACGAAGTGTCAATTCCGTCGCTTGCTGTGAAGCAAATTGATTGTTTATTCAGATGGATATTCGCAGGCGTTCAACCGATCTCCCATACACGGTCAATTAGTGATTGTTAATTGTCAATTAAAAAACACGGAACACGGTGTACGAGGGGGCTATTGAATAAACTTCAAGAAAAAACGCCAGGCAATAACCTTTCCTTGAATAATACATGCATTGCGGAGGTAGCTATCACCTGTGGCCCGTGACACCCTGCGTATCTAATGTGCCGTTTTTTAGGTAGGAAATCATCAAATGAGTTCTCCCGTTCTGGTTGGAGCGAGAAAGCATCAGACTATGACTCAATTGTGTTCCTTCAATTGCCCTTTGAGTTTCAGGGCCGCGGTAACTCTTTCGGAAAATCCCGCAGCCGTGAAGAGTCGGTATTGAAGACTTAAACGCTAATGTAAAAGTCTTCTAATATAGATAAGTACTAATTGTGTACATATTACAGATAAATAACACCCAGAAACAGAAAAAATGATTGTGCTCATCACACAAACGTTTGTCCTGGGTGGGAATCGAACCCACGACCTCCGGCATAGCAGTCAGGGCCACTAACCACTATACCAACAGGCCGGTCAAACTTGCTTGGTTGGTACTTCTTATACCTAAATCAGGATGATGAGCGATCAATGAGAAATATGTGCCGTAGAAAGCGAGCGTTCAATACTTTAAACTAATAGAATCTGTGGTAATAGGTATGTATAAGTACCTGTTCAAATTAGTAGAAATTGCGATCAAATTACGATACAAACTAGTCGAAAGTGTAGCAATATAATTACGATTAGTACACTAGAAATAGAAAACTGATTGTAAATGGTTAGAAGTTGGTAAATAAGGACTGGACTGCTCATTTTATTTATTTATATATACTTTATTGCATACCAAGTTACAAATTTACAAATTGAAATTGTAATACAACAAAAAACATACAATTGGCGGCCTTATCGCACTCTGCGATTTCTTCCAGGCAACCCAGAATGGATAGAAATTGCCTGGACACAAAATGGGGTTGCACTTGGTGCAAATATAAAAGTAAACAAAACTTAATACTAAAATAGATACACATATACATGCATATAATATTAACTAAAATAGATACATATATACATACATACATTTATTTATCTATTTAAACTTTATGTACAGTAGTGGTACCTACATAGGCGAACTTAATGCAATAAATCATTCTCTACCAGTCAACAGCCAGATATTCAAGCATTCATTTCATTTTTGTCAGTCATTTTAAATTATTGTAATAATTGGTCGATGAATGATGGTTTGGACTCCCATGCCTACAATACAAAAAGAAACAAAATTTAGAAATCATTGATCTTCCCGAGACTTAAAGTCCTTTATTTTTGAAAGTCTCGCATTTGATTTACTGAAGCTTGAAGTTAGGCACCGAAACTCTGTTATAAATTAATCTATCCTTGTTTGGGATTATTAGAATTGTCATAAGATGTACTCTGGCTATAAGATATTTAAGTTTGGCTGAGGGGTACTTTTTAGTGGTGGTACCATAACTAAAAAGTATAAAATAAAAAACTATCTATAAAAAAAATACAAACGACTTCAAAGTAGTAAAAAAAACAGTGAAATGTTCAAAATAATTTTAATTTCGAAAGTCGGTGTTAAATAACGAAGAGACAAAACTATAATATAAATTAAAGTTATTTTGCACTATTCAGTATTTATTTTTTTTACTTTGAAGTCGGTTGTATTTTTTTTTTATAAAAAGTTTCAATTAGTATAATAATATTTCCTATACATTAACTAACGAGGACAAGTAATAAAAACATTTACATAAAACTTTTTAGGGAACGTAGGGTTACCATAATTATGATATATTGCGGACAATTCAATAATAGTATTTGTTTAGTTCGTTTTTATACCTTCATCAGGTTGTATACATTTCTGACTTGATTACAATAATTATTAACTCACGTTATAATAACAATATGATGAGATCATATTAAGTTAATCCATTAACCATCTTTGTTAATTGATAGGCATCATTTCCTGTTGGCATGACTCTAATGCATGAACACGGACACAATACTTTTAGTGTACATAAATAATATATGTTGAAAATATGGTTTCCACGGTTGATTTATATTAAGCTTTCGTCCTTTTTACAGACAACATAAATTTAAAAAACTGGGCAAGTGCAAGTCGGATTCGCGCACTGAGGGTTCCGTACAAACTTACCTATGAAAACAGTTCAATTCCCGAATTGAGTTATAAAGATTTTTCCGAATATCAAAAAAAGTTTTTTTTTGTGTGACGTAACTACAAATTTACAGGTTTCGGATTTTTTCCTATACATGTATTATGGAACCTAACTTCATGCCAAATTTCAGGATTCTAGTTCAACGGGAAGTACCCTATGAACTTTGATACCCTTGAGGGTGGCGAAATATACGTTTTTTTTTATAAGGGTTCCGTTTTTTCATTTTGAGGTACGAAACTCTAAAAATAAGACGCCTGGCTGGGTTTTAATCCGCGATAGTATGACTCGTGAGTCGGCGCCAGGTTACCACTAATGGACCACTTTTGCTACAAAAAATTAATAAGGATTCAAAAAAAGGTTTCGTAATGTAGACTGCATTACAGTTACTACAACTATGTAACTTTCCTGCGTTATTTAAAAAGTGAACGCGGAAAGCACTTAGCATGAAGTGCTATGTAGGTACATACCTATGTTAGTGCTAATTATAGTAAATACTGCTTCTTGTGGGAACTTGGTCCAGGAAGCACACGAAGGCGCTATGTGATTAGACCAATCACTATAATTTACTAAATCGGTCTGAACTTTAAATTCATTCTACAATAAGAGGGAGTAATATGTATTTTTTTTTAATTATTTTTTTATTAGATAGTTCACATCTTTATGCAGCAAATAGTTTAAAAATAATATTTTTTTTTAAATTTGTCCTGATCAATACCGAATATATATATGTATATTAAATTTGAAACACGATTACATGATACTCGTGTTTCAATTATTTGAATTTCCCGCCATTATTATGCATTTTTAAATAAATCAATTTCTCGCTCAAAAGCAAATGATACCTAATCTAAAATATTTCTCAAGTCATAAAGTTTATTAAAAATAATATTTGTTCCTTATTTGAATCACATGCAAACTAGGGTATCCTTACATTCGGTATAATTTACTTGTTAAAGCAACAGATGGCATTAACATTGACTGTTTGGCCGTGGCAAGGAGCCAGGATAATGTTGCAATTTCTATGCAACCAGCATTGAGAGCATGTAGACCTCGAATAAGCTGAAGTCCTTAGAAATGCTTGTTGTAATAGTATATATAAAATAGAGTGGTTTTGAAAAGCTGGCAAGGAACGGAATATGACGGGTTTTTAGGATTCCGTACCTCAAAAGGAAAAAACGGGACCCTTATGGGATCACTTTGTTGTCTGTCAGTCTGTCAAAGACCCTTTATCTCGGGAACGCGTGGAGATATCGAGTTGAAATTAAAACCATATACTCAAGTGCACGGCCCCTTGAAACTGTGAAAAAATAAACTTAAAACATAACAAAAAAAAAAGATAAGGCCGTTTATGTAGCAGAAAACGTGTATTTCGGCACTCTCAAGGAAGTCAAAATTCATAGGGTATTTCCCGTTGACCTAGAATCCTGAATTTTTTCATGAGGCAAGATCACATAGCAAAAGTATAGGAAAAAATCTGAAAACTATAAATTTGTAATTAAGTCACAACAAAAAAAAATGCGATTCGTTAAAATCTTCGTAACTCAATTCGGGAATTGTACTATTTTCATAGGTAAGTTTGTACGGAACCCTCTGTGCGCGAGTTTGATTGCACTTGACCGAATTTTTTTAAAGTAAATCATATAGACTTCAACCAGTCAATTGTAAATATAAATTGGGGGCGTGTTTTTAAATTGAGTATTTTGATGTAAGAACGTATCAAACCCTACTTAATCGTTTATCGGTCAGAACAATTTGGAAGAAACTGCCACATACATACAGGGAGGATTTACTGATGGCGGACGCCACAATTTTTTTTAATTCATCGTTGAGTACTGTTGAGTATTTAATGAAGAATTTAAATATCTTTACTTAAATAGCCATAGTAAAAGAATGGACTATATATGGGAACGCGATTTTAAGAACTGTAAAATATGATGGTAAAAATATTCGCCCTGCCTGCAAAAGAGTTAATCGCTAAATTATGACAGGTCAGCAAAAAAAACACGAGAATAAAGCAATGAGGATTTTCAGGAAAATTCACACCAACACTCGGCTTTTTCTTCTTCTTTTTTCTACTTTCGAAAACGTATACATGACGTTAACTTCAATTTGAATAATGTCATCAAACTACAATTGCTATTAGTATAGTGCGGTTGACAGCTGTCAGATTCATACAACGTAGCTACCTATCCTTTTCTCTCATCATAAAGAAGCATATTTTCGTCCTGCTGTCATCCTACCTATGCTATGTCAAAATGACACAGACATAAGCGTTTAGACAGGTGCCTGGACCTGACGTCTTAGTGCTGCCACCTGCTGAACGTCATTTTAGAAACCCTCACTAACAAGTTATATTGTGTAACTTGTTGTATCTATTCTGTTTCTTTCTCATAGACCTGAGTTGAAACAAGTGCAACAATGCCGCGCTGTGCGTTACAACCATTATGTTAGAAGATGTGTGCCTCTGATAACCACGAGTATATTGCAAGTTGTTTCATTGTTAGGGTTACCATCTCTAAAATTGGCAACTAGGACAAAAAGCGTAATAATATAATATACTTAGTTCAAATAGTCAATTAATAAACTTTTTATTAATTTTCATACAAATGGTTTTGAGTTATAAAACAGTTTTTTTTTTTATATTTGAGAAAAAAATCTTAAGTTGTTTAATTTTTAAAATAAAGCACAAACTTATTATACTCTGTTATGAAAACAATCTACAAAAATATTATAAAGAGGTAAAGTTGGTTTTTTTGTTTGTAGGAGGTAATATCTGAAAGTACTGGTCCGATGGCTAAAATTTTTTTAAACAATAGAAAGCTGCTTTATTCCTGAGTGACATAAGCTATATTTTATGTACGCGGGTGAAACCGCGGGCAAGAGCTAGTAATATATAAAAATATCTATCTATCGTTGACACCCGGCAGCGCCGCCCCATGGCTTGAAAATTTTATACCCGGATTACAAATGAGACCCCGCCCGGACGCTCCCCAGACACCCTTTAAACTAAGACAAATTCCGGACACCCTTCAAACTAGGAAAAATCCGGGGTTACCCGGACAGATGGCAACCCTATTCATAGTATAACTTTACGTTGGAAGTGTTTGTTTTATGACTATTTGAAGGCTGATGGCGATCTCATGGCTTGAAAGTTACCGTGTTAAATTTGTAGGAACGTAGTAGTAGTATAGCTCCAATGACATGTCGCCATTTTGTTTTATGAGGCCCATCAAAATAACCATTTGATAATAAATTAAGGGAATAGATGGGCACTTTAATAACTGCAAATCGATGTTAGTAGGATACTTTAGTTGTACTGGCACGAACCACATTAGAATTGGTCATGCTGTTGTAAAAATTCTAGCTGATAAAGGAGAAGGGCTGATGGCCCCTAATGGCCATTGGATATGTGATAAGTAGCTTGTATTTTGTTCATTAAAAACACATAGCTTAATGTAGCAAAATTGCTACCTGATAAATACAAGAACGATGTGTATTCGCCTTAATAGAGACAATAAGAAAAAGGCTATTGGACACATTCTTAGTAAAGACAATTTATTAGTTGAGGATATAAATAAATTACTTGTTAGTCTGTATATACGGCTAGATTGTAAAAAAGTTAGGGTCCATACTTTCGATGTACTCTACGACCAGGTAAAAAAATTAGAAACACAACACTATTGCTGTCTGCCACGGATAGTGTGAAAGCGAAGCCCGAGGCGCCGGGATGAAGGCAAAGAAGGAACAGGAGTGGGTTTTTAATCAGTAAAAGTCTAACACTATCTCCCGCTTCACCCAAGAACGGGATTTGTCATTAGATAATTTAAGCACCTAAAAAAACACTATTTGTGTCTATTGCGCCTATCATTCTATATTATAATCGGATATTATCCCTTACATATTATAATCAGATACTAGCTTCTGCCAGTGGCTTCACCCGCGTGGAAGTAGTTTCCTCCATACAAACTTAGGTACCCTGTTTCATCCTCTATGGGGGTAAATTTCGGGAAATACTCTCGTAGTGAGCACTACATTATAAAACGAAACCTTGTGCAAAATGTCACGCTCCTAGTCCCAGTAGTTTCGGCTGTGTGATGATATGTCAGTCAGACAGCTTCTCCTTTTAAAATACATTTAAATAAAACAAAATCCCCACTGCGTTTGTCTGTTGTTAAATTTAAAATCTACTTAACGGATTGTCATACAGTTTTCACCAATAAACCGAGTGAATTCATGAGGAATGTTTAGGTGTATAATATATTCATTATTATAGAGAGAAACCTAGAATTTAAGCCATATACAGTTGGGGGCAGGTCGGTAGTTTCTGCAACATAATGCTTACATTACTAAGTACCGTCGTGATTCATAACAGCGCTGTCTTTGCGTCCTCGGCAGTAAATATCAGTTATTTAAAATAATGTCCATTATAACTTATCATCCATTTAAGTGTTGCAAAAGCTAACCGCACAGTTTACGGGTTATTATGGTGACAGGAGACAGATTAAACTGTCAACATAACTCGCGCGAGATTTTAACTTGACTATGATTTTTTTGCAGCGTACACACTTTAAGAAAATAGTGAAATGTCTCGCATACATAAGAGTTTTCACATATTAGTGTAGCGGAACTTAAACGAGATGCTAACTAGCAAGTCAGTTAGTCTAGCGACAAAGATTACACAAGACCAAGCAGTTTACTCGCTCATTTTGACGGAGACCACGCAGTAAGAAGGTCCAGAAGTCAAATCAGAGGCCTTACAATGATGTGTTAAATGAAATGTCATGTGTGTGAGCGAGAAAGAGGAGTGGAGCTATACACTCTATATAGCTGTATCCCTAAATAGATCGCATTAAGAGCTCGTGGTAGGGATTCAGCAACGCAACTAGCAAAAAGCTGGACGTTTGCAGTCTGTGGCCTTTCTTTTGAGGTCCAATCATCAAAAACCGTCTCCCGCCCAGGGCAGTGTCAAACTTTTACTGTTTAAAACCCACCCGTATTCCTCCAGTTGCCCTTTGCGTTCTAGGGCCGTGGTACCTCTATCGAATATTCCCCCGCAGCCCTGCAGTCTGTAGCCCCGTAGAGTTAGATTTTTAATATTTATTTTTATTTTTAATACTCGTAACGTAAGGCCCTCTGGTCATTTTGATTTAAACTTATGTTTATAATATCTTTAGAGTTTTTTTGTTATGTCGAAAAGTTCAACAATAAATTTAAAAATACATTCAGCCGAACATAGAACCCCCTTCTTTTTGAAATTGGTTAAAAATGATTGCTAACATGGTTTGGACAATAAGTAACCCTGTCTGATTTTAAGCATAAAGAATTCATTGACTCAGAAGGAGCGCCATTGCATTAATTTTCATTTTTAATGGCCTTATAACACAAAGTTTATCTCTACGCTATCTTGTTGTAACTGTCACAAACTCTATAAAGTTGCCCTTCTGAATCTGTCAGTTCCTAGTGCGGGAGTCCGCCATTTTTTGTAGCTTAGCGCATGCGCGGTGACGCAACTCACCGGTATGCATGAAACAGGTTTGCGACCGCCAGCTAATCCGGACATTGTGAGTGCGTACACTGCGAACTGTAGGCGTTAGAACGTGCTTTAAGAACTTTGGATTGTTTAGAAAAAGACTTAACTATTTCGATAAAATCTGTTTTACGGTCGAAAACGTGATTTTATTAAACGTCAATATCGTCACTTACATAATTGACACTTGACATTGACAACTGTCAAATCATAATTTTCAATAAGATTTCCATATTGTGCAATTATAGACCGGACATTCCTGTTTGCAAAAAACTTAATTTTATATTTTACTATGATGAAAGTTATTAGATAATAAGATAAATTATGTACGTATCATCTTTATTGATATTAAAGTTATTTTTCACGCAATATTATTATTTTATTTTAAATTTTATTTGGCTGTTAGTCATCTTTATTTATTTAAAAAAAAAATGACTATAAGTAAATTTCTGACATATTTTATAGTCTTTTTTTTTTTGTATTGATTACATTTTAAACTTATTTTCGTATCATGAAGCATCAAGAACCATCGATCTCCTATCTCAGGCGTCACATATAGAATTCAATTACGAAATCTTGCATCGCGCAATCAAAGTTTTCTGTGAGATTGAACATATGCAACAGCCCAAAATCATCTAGCGGGCAGTTGCCCACACCAGACATAAACACGTCTGGTCGGAGGATCCTCTATTTTTAATAGAGGTTTACGGGACTTTACTCTCTGTTCCGCATGACTCTAAAGAAATGTTTTCTTTTTTTTATGTAGTAACACGAAAATAAACAACAACACAAGGTTCTAATTCTAAATAGACGATAATATAAGGTATTATTATTTCTTAGTGACTAAGTGACTGTCTGGCACATGCCGTAAACGCAAGGCAGCATTTTTTCTTCACAAGATTTAGTAACACGACATAGAATGCCAACTAATGGCGAACATAGCTAAAGGAATTGTGTCAGCATTTTAATTAACCGAGTTTTTTAAGTTCGCAGGCTCGATACTAATAGAGAGAACATAATGGTGTATGATTCTGCAATATTTAATTATTTATTTAATCTTTTATAGAGTTCTAATGATTTGTGTATTATGAAACATTTTGATTTTGTGTTCATTGCCTAAGTTATTTCAAGATGCAATTTTTTCTCTCAATTTTGTTTTGGGTACGTAAATTTATTTATTTATTTATTAAAACTTTATGCACTAGTAAGAAACACTGTACAAAGGCGGACTTAATGCCTTAGGCATTTTCAAATCTTAAATCCTTATCCTTTGTCTTTTATCTTTTTTTAAATCTTAGTGTGAAAACTGGATTTTCCAGGATTTTAGAGATACCTATGCAGAACAAAGTGTAAAATTTCGCAAAACTCGTTTGAAAAGGGAAGATAAAAAGGAAAAAAAAAAACCTAAAATTGACCACGGAGTTTTTTCATAACTGGTAAATTCATAATAGAATCAACATTCAAAACAATTGCTACTAGAAAATACTACGCGCAGTATTTTTCCATTTTAATAGTCATTTATTCATTCATAAATCAATAGCCTGTACAATATGTCCATAAATTGAGTGACATTTTGGGATATAAAAAAACGCTAATAACTTTGCTGTTTATGAACATATTTTTTTGAGACTTTTCTTAAATAATAACAAGACCTTTTCTAATAAGCCCTTAAAGTATTTGTACTAATTAAAAATTAATGGTGTATAGCTCCAACCTTTTATAAGTTCAGTTTAGGTCATCAAATAGATCGCGTGAAAACCCCGTGGTTTTTTTTTTCAGTGGGATAATCATCTTATCACATCCCCCGCTCTTGGGCGGGGCGGGAGATAGTGTCAGACTTTTACTGACTGAAAACCCACTCCTGTTCCATCGTTGCGTTTCGTACCAGGGCCGAAAGAGTTGAAATTCAAATTCAAATTCAAAATTGTTTATTGTGGTACACAGGTAAAAATATGATGTAATAGTTTATGTAGTGAAGTACATCTATGACCCGCCTTTTGGCATACATGGATTTATAAGACTGCTGCAACATTATAGCAGTGATCAATTATTTAATATAGTAGTTTAATAACAATTGCTAGTCAATAATTTATTTATTATTATTTATTTATTTATTTATTTAAACTTCATGTACAGTGGTGGTACATAGTGGTGGTACGTTAATGTTTCTGTTTGTCGTTTTGGACCAATATCTGTATAGTTCATATAATTATGTATGTGCATTTTAATTATATGTATATATTTTTTTATGCTCTTGTTTTTCGTGTAAAATTTTCTTTTTATGCACCTACCATATTGTCTCTTCACCACCCTAGGTTGACTGGTAGAGAATGCCTAAGGCATTAAGTCCGCCTTTGTACTTTATGTTGCATGAAGTTTAATAAATAAATAAATAAATAAATGTATATATTATATTTACCTATATTGTATTGTATCTATGATTCATTTGTATATCTTTTTTATAGTGCCTTTTTTTTTCCTTCTCTCTCTTTTATTGCACCTACCACTATTCTTCTCTGCATCACCCAAAGGTTGACTGGTAGAAAATGCCTAAGGCATTAAGTCCGCCTCTGTACCTTTATGTGCATGAAGTATAAATAAATAAATAAATAATAAATAGTGGTCAATAATTTGATAGTACATAATTATTTATTTAGAGTCCGTGGTAGGGATTGATTTGTATGATTTCCATACATCCAGACATCCTGATCATAACTCAACCATCGCCTAGACCATCAATGATTGCATCTCCACTTACCATCAGGTGGGATCGCAGTCAAGCACTGGTTTATATAAAAAAAAAAAGAACGTGGCCTTAAAGTTTTTTCTTCCAATATTAATGGTTAATTAATAATCATGTTACAGTTTTATCGCCGATACAAGTTGACACCTTCCGTTTTCTCGTTATTGATTGCTTGACAAGTTTTTTTAAATGTTTTTTTGTTTTACATAATAAACTCGGAGCCACTCTATTTATATTGTACCAGTTATTCAGGAAACTAGACCTATAATTATTACTTTGATTATAATTCCAACTATAATTTAGGTGTCTTGAAGGCTAGAGTGAATAGGCTCTTAATAAACTAGTGCGCCTGACCATCAATGATTGCATCTCTGCTTACATTCAGGTGAGATCGCAGTCAAGCACTGGTTTATAACAATAAAAAAAAAAAAAAAAAAAATTATGTATTATTATAAACCTACCATTTTTTTGAGGAGGGACTTCAAGTGACTACTCGCGCTCTAGGGTTGACCGAGACGGTTGACGAGACGTGTTAGGCTTTTACTTTACTGAGTAAAACCCACTTATTTTCTTCATTTTCCCATATATATTTAATTAAAACTTAAAAATGGTCTCCTGTAAAATCATGTTTTTAGGGTTTCGTAACCGAAGAGTGCCAACAGGACCCTATTACCGAGCCTTTGCTGACCGTCCGTCTGTCTGTCTGTCTATCCGTCCGTCCGCCTGCATCTCATAAAACGTATGAGGTCGAGATTTGAAATTTTTACAGAATGTAGGTACTATATTCTAATGCCGCTGTAGCGACATCTATCGCGTCACATAAGAAAATCCTGAATCGCGCAATCAAAGTTCTCCGCGCGATTAGAACATATAGAACAGCCCGAAATCATCTATCGGGCAGTTGTAGCCCACCAGACATAACATCCCGTCTGGTTGGAGGATCCTCCCTTTTCAACGGAGGTTTGCGGGACTTTACTCTCTGTTCCACAAACCTCCAAACTGGTGACCCTCGACAAAGAACGTCAGCGCAGCCTTCGTGCAGCTACTACCTCGTGACGTCATCATCACTTCCTCAAGCTTTCGAGCAGCGAGCCATACAGCCAGCACCCACGGCTATAAAGGGTATCCTGACCACCAGCATGCCTACATGGTCATACCTGGTCATCACCCTCAGCCTCATCAGCGACCTTGGCGAAGCACACTGCACCTTCGGCCAGTCACATGAAGAGCAATGAAGAACCTCTCCTGGTCGACGCAAGCAGTCAATCCACTACGTCGCACAGCACCGCTCCGACTCACTGGAGCCAGCAGCACTACTCCGACTCACTGGAGCCTGCAGCATCATCCCGACTCACTGGGACAGCACCACCCCGACTCACTGGGGCATCACCGCAGACAGTTCCGACTCACCGAGAACTATGCGGCATTCGGTTCCGACTCACTGGAACCAACCTACCACTGGCCTGGCACGCATCAAGAAGCATCAAGAACCATCGATCTCCGATCTCCGGAGGGGAGTGATGTAGCGACATCTATCGCGTCACATAAGAAAATCCTGAATCGCGCAATCAAAGTTCTCCGCGCGATTAGAACATATAGAACAGCCCGAAATCATCTATCGGGCAGTTGTAGCCCACCAGACATAACATCCCGTCTGGTCGGAGGATCCTCCCTTTTCAACGGAGGTTTGCGGGACTTTCCTCTCTGTTCCGCCTACCTCCAAACCGCTTACAAAAAAAAAAAAAATTAAAAATATAAGAATCAATATAAGAGAATGCAAGAATCGTTATTTTGTCGACATTTTTGCTCGATTTCAATATATAATACTTAGTTTTGAGTTATGTCATCCTTGTGGCAAATGCGCGATTTGTACCTTGTACTCTTCTACCGTTTCCGGCGTCAAAAGTCAAGTACTTACTTGTAAGTTAGAGAATTATTCTTCTCGATCATCTTAGCCCATGATTTTCACACACACATAGAAACAAACACAAGGCTGCCAACATAACAGACTAATTACACTTGTTGAGTAACATCTGCCCTATAAGGCCCGCAGGTTACACATAGCGACCTTCTGATTGTCTATGGTGTTTTTGTAGGAGAATCGTGTCCTACTGAGTTAAATTATATCAATGTCATGCGTGGTTGTTAATAATGCGTTTTTCAACAACTTCTGAGGAATAAAACTTTTTTTGCGGTTCCTAAATCATTAAATAATAATTTATTCCCCCACTCTGGTTGGAGCGAGGAGTGTTATATATATATTTTTTTTTTTAAAGTAGAGGCTAGCACTTTGCCAGTGACTTGCGACAATGTTTTCATTAAAACTTTAACACCCCCAAATCGTTTTATACCCCTATAAAACGGTTTAAACTCTTTTAAACTCGTCAAAAAATAAAAGGCTTGTTTTGACATCTGTCAAAACGGGACTTTTATTTTTCGTCTACTTTACAGAGTTTTTGTAAAACGAATAATGTAAACCTGTTTTTGGTTAATATTAAAGTTTCAAGTAAGTTATTATGGGCCCAACGAAGATTTTACAACACCCTTTTCACCCCCTTAAAAGCTGAATTTTCAAAAACTTCTTATTGCTCTCCTACATCATAAGGAGACACCTTGTGCAAAATTTCACGCTCCTAGTCCCAGTACTTTCGGCTGTGTTGAATCTCTCTCCTAGAGAGGAGGCTTGAGTCCCAGCAGTGGGACATTATAAGGCTAATTATGCTTATGTACACCTGTCTTCTTTCCTTATACCAATTTCGGTCGTAATACTTTACAAATGTCGTTATAATAACTCATTAAATCAGTGAATTGAATCGAGTTAATGAGGTTTTGGACACGCACGTATACAGACTATATTGAAGCTGTTGACAAATGACATAACTGCACACTGCTATGATACGTTATTAACTGATCAACACAACGCCATTTGAATGGGAATAAAATTACTATTATACAACATTAGTTTTTTATATGTGAAACCTGAAACACGTGTCTAGTATTTCTATGTAAAGAATCTGTGTACAAAATTTCATAACTGTATCATGAAAAATCACAAATTTGTAAACTTGTTACCTGCGGGGTTACCATGACATTCAAAGTAAGATTGTTTCATTCTTATTTTAGTGTGGGTAAGGCACAGAGCTACACAGTTTGCCTAGCGCCATCTTTTACCTACACTGGAAATAAGAATGAAACAAACCTAGTTGTCCGTTCAAATAATTGGTCACCGGGCCATCCAGGCTACTGAAGGGTTGTTTGCTCCCGCACCTAGCTGTGCGCTGGCTCCTATTGCCCGCTATGACCTGCCGTGACCTGTGTTGCACTTAGTGTCGCTGGTGTCCAACTTGTGACCTTTTTTAAATATTTTTGGGAAAAAATGGTTTTAATATTATTGGAATCGATTCAGTTACTGATTCTGAACAGACTATATTCAGGTTTCGCATATACTAAAAATAATGTTATATATACATGATACGACAGGTAGTTGAGAGATTGGCTGCTATAATATGAACTAGTGCTTGACTGCGATCCCACCTGTTGGTATCCAAGCAGTAATGTAATCGTTGATGGTGAATCGCGCTAGTTTATTAAGAAACTATTCACTCTAGCCTTGAAGACACCTAAATTATAATTAAACAGGAAGACCACAGCAGGCAAATTGTTTCACTAGTCCTTCTATGTACGCGGCTCCGCACGGAAAAAATATTGGTATGGTCTACTAGATGGTTGTTCAGGGTCTAGCGGGGATACCATGACGTTCAAAGTAAGATTGTTTCATTCTTATTTCAGTGTGGGTAAGAGACAGAGCTATACAGGTTGTCTAGCGCCATCTCTTACCCACTCTGGAAATAAGAATGAAACAATCTTACTTTGAACGTCATGGTACAGGGGCATATGTCTTGTGTATGTGAGATTACTTGTTTGTGAACGTATCCACGATACAGGAGTAGGTAATTCCTAGACAAACGCGAACCTATCAATAATAAAAATATATAAGGTCGACTAGTAGAAAATGCTTGAGGCATTAAGCCCGCCTTATTACAGTGTTTTATTAGTACATAAAGTTTTAAATAAATAAATCTATATATATAAAAGCGAAATACTACTCACTGATTAATCACGAAATATCAGGGGAAGGGGATGAAACGGGGTCCAAAGTTTTTGCGGGCGAAGCCCCTGGCAGAAGCTAGTACATATATATACTCGTAAAATACCAGCTGAACTCTGATCAAGCTCGTGTTTAAGCATCATTTATATTTATAACTGGAATAAAACTAAATTTGGAAGATAGGTATGTATTCAGCCAATTTCGAATCGACATTCATGCTTGAACAGCGTTCTAGACTAAGGTCTTTGATCCTAAAACCATTTAGTCCTACGTACTTTTATTTCTAAGTACCTACATATTATATACCTTCATTTAATTTGGTAGTTACTTGACTTATTTTTTATTATTGGTATCAAAAGGTAACTTTATCCAAAATTGAAAATAGAAAGAACTTTTCAAATCCGATCAGAATAGTAAGTAAATAAGAAACCTTTCAAATCTGGTGGAAGGGGAAACTGTCAAGTAACAGAAAAAGGATGCACAAACTACACTGTGACGTCACCGCCATTAGTTACGCGCGTAGAAAAGAGATAGCCAGATTTTCCCACAATGCATCCAGTTTTTTGCTCATACTTACAAAAATTTGAAATGTCAATAACTGCTTTATTTTATATCCAAGTAGCTGCTGTCATTTATTATATACTTTGGGCAAACTAGCTTCTGGCAGCGGCTTCACCCGCGTGAATACAGGTTTCTCTATTCAAACTTTGGACCGCGTTTCATCCCCTTAGAGGGTGAATTTTGGAAAATTATCTCTTAGTGCTCGCCTACGCCATAAAGGGAAACCTTGTGCAAAATTTCACGCTCCTAGACTCAGTAGTTTCGGCTGTGCGTCGATATGTCAGTCAGTCAGTTTCTTCTTTTATATATTTAGATAAGGCCCATAGATAAAATACACAAACAATCTTACAAAATAACAAATGATAAAAACAAATAAATAAAAATACATATAATATTAATATTAATGTGTTTACTGTATTTTCTTTATAGTTTTATTTGTTGTTTAGTAGGTACAAAAAAATCTTTTTCAGCGATAATACCGCCCATTGGGACACCCTATTAATTTTAAGTTCCTAATGTAATTTGTATTTTTGGTGTACAATAAAGAATATTTATTTATTTATACTTCATGTACAGTGGTGGTACATAGGCGGACTTAATGCCACAAAGCATTCTCTACCAGTCAACCATTGGGTTAAAAAGAGAACACTGTGGTAGGTGTGCACAATAAATAAATAACAGATATTTTTGAAATAGAATGTAGAATATCTATCTATCTACAAAAATAAACACAGGACGCAATACTGAAGTAACAAAATGATTCTGGTTTTATCTGAGGTACTCTCAAGGTATAATAATAACCGCTTCTATATCTACTTATTTACAAACACGCTACTGGTTTTCTATAGTAAGACGAGCCATTTCCGTAGCTTGTAGGAAATCAAGTTTTCCAAGTACAAAAATACACAGAGTAAACAGTCTTGCCTCTAGCACCTGTAGTACCTACCTACTCCTTGTTCAAACGTTTCTTACGACACCAAAATAGCTTGCACCTGCATCGAAGTTGTTGGCCTGCATAATTTATTCCAATAAGGTCCTGTTTCATAGTTTCCGCAATATCTAACCAGAACTTCATTGCTCTATCACAATCCTTCATCCTTTACATCTATATTTACATTATATCATTTATCTTTTACCTCGGTCAGAGATTAAGCATTGCCATACAACGTGGCAATGCCGCCAGCCTTTTGGGCACACTTCCAGTCGACAGCGATGCGGAGGAGTTTTTTGACGCCATATTTTAGCTTTTAGATTTTTTATTTAAGTGTATATATGTTAAGTGTTTTATGTATTGATCGATTCCATATTGAAATAAAAGCTTTGGATCCGTATTTACATTATTATATTTAATAATACATTTATTTATAGTTAATTCAGAGGTCGGAATTAGGTAGAGTTATATATACTTGCAGCAAAATATTGATACTATAATACTACTTGCACAAATAAATAATAATAAAAAAAACCTTAGAGATAGGTAAGACAAATAAAACAAAGATAATTAACATACCATTTTTATTAGTATTTTTCATTGAAAAAGATCTCTTTACGTCAACTGAGGTAACGTTAACTTTATATACTTTCTCATCCTCGTCATTAATGCAGAGAGAAATTTTTTCTGCTATATTTCGGATAGCGTCATAAAAAAAGTCTGCTCCGGGATTTGAGGCATATCCACTTGATTCTTTCGTTGTATGAAATCAGTATATGTAACAAAACACAAAAAACCTCTGATAATTATGTACTTTATTGTACACCAAGACAATAAATGTTGCAATTTGAGCCTTAAATTTAAAAACATATAGGTACCTAATTAGTTGCCTTATCGCACTTCGCGATCTCAAAAATCAAATCAAAAAGCATTTATTCCAAATAAACCATTTACAGACACTTTTGAAATGTCAAGAAGTCAGTCAGTCAGAAAAATAAAAATAAATGATTCTAATTGCACATTCCAAAGCGTAGATCTCTATGGAGAAGAATGTGCAAGAAACTCCATGGACACTCTTTTCAATCATGTTTTGTAATTACAAATATCTCTGTTACATGTTTCTTGTCGCTATCATGTGAGAACAATGTAAATAAAAATAAAAACTAAATATAGATATTACAATAGCAACTGGCAGCTCAGAGAGACCAGCCTCAACTGACAGCGCCCGTTCACGGACATGACGCTAATATTAGCACCACTCAGCTCAACCAATTTGAAGGGAACCGAATGATCCAACACCCGCGCCACCATCAGTGAGACATTTGAGTAAGCATGACAAACTCTCAACTGCCATGCTCATTTATGTCAAACAAGTCCAGTAGCAACATAAAAACCATAAAAAGCTCCATGGTCTCGTCCATACAACCTGGAATAGACAGAGATTGTCTGAGAGAATGACTAGTGGTCATTCATGAGTTGTGGTGGCTGCTTACTTAAGGTACCCATACACGCTAGGGTATACCTGCACAGTTATACCTGTCAGGTAAGATTGTATGGAAACCTGCACAATTGTACAACATACACGCTCCGGTTTACCTGATAGGTAAAGGGACTGTACAGGCAAACCTGTCAGGTATACCCTAGCGTGTATTTTTAAACAACCAATTGGTTTATAAATTAAACATCCAATTATAAAGGTAGCGACTAGAATCCCTAACCAGTGATTCTGGTGAACACCACAAAGGGGCCATTCAAGTATTACGTAAGCACTACAGGGGGGTGGGGGGGTCTTTGCTTTGCTTATTTTTGATGACATGGGAGATGGGGGGGTCTAGATGGTGATTACGTCAGCAGTGCAAATTTTTTTCAGTTTTTTAGTAGTATAATGTCGATGTTTCAAAATTACAAGACAGTGAGCAGGCACACATCATTATGCAGCTTACATTGAAGACTTAGTGTCATGGATTAGTGTGTCATGAACTGAGAACTGTTAATTTGAATTAATAATAATGTCAAAATTTTAAATTAAATCTGTTTTTTTTTTCTTCATTTCAAGTATTCTTTTTTTCTAGATTTACAACTATGTACTGCTCATAAATTAATATTCAAACTAACACATTGAGAAATGCACGTCCCAATGTTTACGTAAGCATGGGGGGGGGGGGTGAGAGTATTGCTTACTTTTGCTGACGAGGGGGTGGGGGGGGGTTAATATTTGCAAAAAATCTGCTTACGTAATACTTGAATTGAACGGCCCCAAAGTGTTTATTTAGATTATTCGTCACAACATACTTTGTTTCTATAACTCATTCTCAAGATATGGGAAGTACAATCTCAAGATTAAATTGCAAGACTGTGAAGCAATCTCTATCGAACATTATAAATTCATTTACGTTAAGGTCGTGTACGCAGGTAATGTCGTCCGGTGACGATGGCCGTGACCGTTTGTAACCGTTTAAGGGCAGTTATTATAACTATTACTCATGGTTTTATTTTACATTCGGTTTCTATGCGAGAGGAAACTGTTTTTGCTTGCTGGAGTTTCGACAAAAAGGTTGGAAAATGGACCCCCTTTTTTAGGGTTCTGTATCTTAAATGGAAAAAACGGATCACTTTTTTGTCCATCTGTCTGTTTGTTTATCTGTCAAGACCCTTTATCTCGGGAATGCGTGGAGGTATCGAGTTGAAATTAAAACCATATACTCAGGTCTTCGATCCCTTGGAGCTGTGAAAAAATCAAATTTCTGAGTTAACGAAAAAAAGACACAGCCGTTTATGTCGCAAAAAACGTGTATTTATTATTCGACACTCAAAAGGAAATCAAAATTCATAGGGTACTTCCCGTTGACTTCGAATCCTGAAATTTGGCATGAAGCAAGGTCTCATAACACAAGTATAGGAGAAAATCTGAAAACTGAAAAATTTGTAGTTACGTCAAAAAAAAAACAAGTCGGAAAAATCTTCGTAACTCAATTCGAGAATGGAACTGTTTTCAGGGATAAGTTTGTACGTAACCCTCAGTGCGCGAGTCCGACTCGCACTTGCCCAGTTTTTTGCTTAATAGTAATATTTAGTTATACAAAAACCTTTATATAATATAATATAAGCCTATAATCAGACAAAAATTACATTAACATAAATAAATTTAAATTAACGACCCTGCTCAGTCGATGACACCTTCAACTTCGTCCGTTTGCCCGATTTTGGCAAAAGCCTTCTCCATTTCTTTCCACTCTGTTCTATTCAGTGCCTTGCCTAGTCCATGTTCTGCCCGCTATGACCTTTAATAAAGGCAACAGAAACCTTTAACATGACTTGAATACTAGGTCCATTCGGAGAATTTCTGAAAAGGAAACCCGTAGTCCTATAACGCAAAGGGCAAATGGACACAGGTGTGGTTTTAGTCAGTAAAAAGTCTGACACGCCCTCTCGCTCCGCCCAAAGCGTGAGAAGTCATTAGATGATTCCACATTTTTTAAAAATAAAGGTCCATATGCGTAAAACTTCATTGAAAGCAAGGTCACATAGATTCGAGTAAACCCTAACTCCCAAACTAGGAGATCCTGCAACTTAGGAGTCAGAAACTTCTACGTTTAAATTATGACTTACTTCTATCATTTAAAAAAATATATATACAAAAAAAAATTAAAAAAAACAACACGATTTTTAGACAATCAATCATTTGTCACATTACATGCAGACATATATTTGTCGTCGCTTAGCAATGACAAGATCTTCGGCATTTGTCCGTAAAATTCCCGAAGCATGGTGACCCTTCTTTGGATAGGAAACCATCAAACAACTTCTCCCAATCTGGATGGAGAGAGAGGAAGTGTAAGATTTTTATTGATAAACCCACCTGTGTCCCATCAGTTGGTAACCCTACGCAAGAAATAAAGTATGTTTATGTTAAGTATGGCTTAACACACGACGCTTGCAACATCGTGATGTTTATTAAATAACTAGCACGTTATTGTTGCATGTGACTTGATTCATAACAAAAGTGCAGCACTCTTTGAACTAACGAGCTAACTTAAATACTTGAACTAGGAAAAGGAGTTTATTTAAGACAAGCATCAAGGCACCAAGGCACCAAGGTTACGGACTTAACCCGCAGAATCGCCAAACTTAAGTGGCAGTGGGCAGGGCACATTGCTCGCAGAACAGATGGTCGATGGGGACGAAAGGTTCTGGAATGGCGACCACGTACCGGAAGATACAGCGTTGGAAGGCCTCCCACAAGGTGGACCGATGACCTGGTGAGGGTCGCGGGAATCCGATGGATGCGAGACGCACAGGACCGGTCATTGTGGCGACATTTGGGGGAGGCCTGTCATGTCTAACAGTGGACGTCTTTCGGCTGAAATGATGATGATGATGATGAAGAATGGCATAAGTATATCTTAAAAAATATATATATTATAACAAATCTATACAATAGAGTGAGTTATGCGACACATCCGCGCAAAACGGCCAGCGCTCAGCAAAATGCTGGGGCTCATGTATTGAAAGAACCACAACGCTGATTTTCAGCGCCAGCCGTTATCGACGAGACGTTGAAAACTAAAAATAACTTAATAAACAGACTAAAGAAATAACATAATAATTAACTATTATATGATACAAAATAATAATAATATGGTAGGTACCTAACATTTAAAAGTAAACTTTAGAATTGCAAGGGTAAACATTGCAGAGTTATGAATAGACTGTCTGAAAAGTGACCAATATATTATTATAAGACAATAAATTACAAACTTCATTTAGTCTGTTGAACGAGGAAATTTATCTAGTCTGTGCAAGCCTTGCGGGATTGTCCGAAAGAGTTTTGTCGGATTGACGCAAAGGGCAACTGAAGGAACATCGGCTAGTTTTAGTCAGTGAAAGTCTTACACTATCTTTCCCTCCACCTGGAGCGGGAGAGGTTATTACATTTTATTTTTATGCACCTACGATATTGTCTCTTCACCACCCTAGGTTGACTGGTAGAGAATGCCTAAGGCATTTAGTCCGCCTTTGTACTTTAGGTTGCATGAAGATTAAATAAATAAATAAGTTAAATGACGATTTCCTAACTCAAAGTTATTTGACGATATCCTAATCCGAGCAAAGGGTAGTTCGCCGATTGGCCGTCTAGTAATCGCCCAGACGGAGCCCAAGTTGTCGACAGCACGTATGCTGTACTTGGAGCCGTGAAACACTACCTTGTTTCACGCTCTACTCAAAGAAGTGCCAGCAAATCGTAGGGCAGGGACCCAGCTGAGCCGATGCCCCTAGGTCCTAACCGGTGGTCTTAGAGCGCAAAGGGCAGCTGAAAGACACAGGTGTGGTTTTCGTCAGTAAACGCCTGACAAGCCTTCCCGCCCCACCCACAGCGGGAGAAGAGAAGTCATTGTATGATTTACCACCTTAAAAAAAAAACATGCGACACTTTAGCGCTAGGCTCCTAGCTAGATTTTCTAGTGGTAGGCTAATCTAACAACTTCCTTTCCATTACATCTGAATTTATTTCGCCCTCAAGAAAGCCAGTATCAACAGCTCCAATTGCTTCACACACAAAGGACCTCCACAAGACCAGTTGTGCATTTATCAACGTACATCAAAATGCGGCCAGCCTTGGCCAGTGTGTACACGAAGCATTAGAACCATCGCCATGTCCCTATTGATTGCCGTAACTGATTGACAAAACGTACCTGTGGCACTAATACCTACTTAGGCAATTTATTTACATGTAGAGCCTACTGTGGTGACCACACAAGCTCAAGTTTGAAGGACACGTGCGTGATCTATGGTGACGTAAGAATTTGAGGACGCTGTTTAGTAGGTATGATTAATATTTGAAGAGTTTTTACGCATTGCGATGATAAAAAAGTTAAGACGTTTTTGTTATATTTATATCATAATATTCATAATCGGTTATTATTAACTAGCTTTTTGCCTGCGACTTCGTCCGCGTAGAAGTCGAAAATGGTTTTATTAGGTTTTTTGAGATGCAAAAATATGAAATTTTATTTATTATCTTCGTCGTGTGTGATAATCCAGCGAGCAATATTGTATCTTAAGATAAAATATTATAGTATCTTAGCCGTGTGCAGCGCCCCTTAGTGAACTCCACTGCAGGTGACGTAACCTAAGACAAACTTATTATTTGCGGTTGGTACAGTAATCGGGTCTAGAGATCGAACCGCAAAATTAAGTTTGTTTTTTATTATTTTATATGTATACTTTTCCGGGATAAAAAGTACCCAGTGTGGTGCCCAGGATATTAAAGAAAATTATACCAAGTTTCATCGTAATCGAACCGGTAGTTTTTGCGTGATGCCTGAACAAACAGACACACAAAAATTTTTGAAGTGAAAACTTCTTTAGCGGCGTTGAGCACTTTTTCTGTAATGGGTATAAAATCTTAAACTCGCGTCAGGACACGTGACCTGATCGAAAAAGCGTAAGACGGCCACCAGTCAAATTTTCTCATTCGATTTTGAACTTAACCTTCAACATTTTATGGTTTAAAATCATTTAAAGAAATTTTTAAATGTTTCCAATCAACTTTGAACCTAATGCTTTAGGGATAAAGCTGACAAATCTATTAAATAAATTGCCACCCGCCGCGCGCCGGCGCAGCGCCGCGAAACCTAGTCCTCTGGCTATCTTCATCGTCCTTAAGATTGTGATAGAACCGTGGTCTTTGGGGGATTCGCACCGTGCTAACTACGAAGGCAATTTACGTGCTTTTTACAAACGTTACGTACCTGTAGGTATGTTAGTGTAGCTAAAATTCCGTATTTCCTTGCAATTTTATTGATTGACGCATAATGACAAGAGATTCTAAAATCAATAAGACAGTGTTGTCTTTGAGTTTGCAGCTTTCTTAGTATCTAGTAGTTATTAAAAGTACTTGTGAAGGCTTTTAAGATGCAAGCAGCACAATCATGATAATAAAATAAAAAAGGAAATCGTTCAATCGCAATAAGTACCTTCCGAGTATTAAATTGCTAAACATTTTCACTAAGGCGTTTGTTGTTTGGTAAAATAAAGTTCAGTTTATTTAAATCTGCTTTAAAAATAATTTGATTACAAGTATTTACAAGTAAGTTAAAAAGCACGAGTGTTATTGGTATAGGAAACCGATAAATTCTCAGCTAATTCTGTAGTAAGATCGAATGTGACGTTCCTTACTAAGCGCCTGTGAAAAGATGTATCGCACACATTTTTATGTGCGACAGATTACTTCCACACTTTTAATTACGAATTCTTTAGGCAGGATTCAATGATAACATAACATCCTGTAATCCCCGAAGGCTCAGGCAGGGGTGCACCGAATAGTCACCCACATTTCGCAAGTTATGTTGTAAGTCTTTTTATTCATTTATTTACTTCATTTATTTTTGTAATCACTGGGATTACAAAAATAAATTGACATTTTTACTTGAATCTGCAAGAAGTTAAGACTTTAGTTTTTAAATGAATGATTAAACTTGCGGTATCACAACAATCCGCAGTCTAAACTTATGTGTGTAATATCGAAATTGTCATGTTTGTGTACGATAGCGCAATAAATGAATATTGTATTCTACCACATAAATGATAGTACTTTTATACTGATAAAGCAATTGGTGCAAAATTATTCCCTAACCATTCCAAAATATCAAACATGCTCAACGTTAATAATCAAGTTTTCACTTCTGCCGGCACTCCCGGAGAGCAACCCGTCTTTTTTTTAATCGCATTTTTGGGTTCGGTGTCGGCCTAGTAACATCCCCCGCCATTAATTTTTTTGATATTTTAAATGTACAGAATTTTCACTTCTACAGATTTATTATAAGTATAGATCAATGACGGCATTTTTTTCTTTTAGCTACGGAAGGTTTCATACCAATATGTACACTTGAAGGTGTTTTAACTTATTTATTGTCGATAAATATACAATTTGCGTCGCGGTAAAGAATTTATAGCAGTTACTTTTCCATTAGTAGGAAGATTTCCAAGTACATCGTTATTTTTTGCATAATAATATTGTTTGAATGTGTTAAATTATTTGTTTTACATATAAAACCTATTTCAAACCTAATAATTTAACTTCACGGTTAAAAATAGTTTTAATGTTTTTATTTTATGTTTGTGTGATGAGCACGATCATTTGTTTTGTGTCTAAGTGAAATTTATCTATAAAATGTATGTAAAGTATGTTTATCAGTTGTCTAGTACTCATAACACAAGCTCTGCTTAGCTTGACACTAGATGGCGTTGTGTGATAATTGTGGAATATGTTATATTATATTACCAGCTGACTCGATGAACTTCGTATCGTCTAAAAATGTGATAAATGAAGAACTGCTCGACCGATTTGGTGCAAACTTTACATAAACCATCTACTAAATAGTCCGAAAAAAGCCTAAACATTTGGTTTGGATAGGTGAGCCCGTTCTTGAGTTATAAAATTACAACGAAAAGTGGCATTGATTTATATGTATAGATTTGTTATTACGTCATGAAAATCTTTAAAGATGGTATCTACTCTACGATAATAATCTTAGTTGTTAATGGAACGCAAGCAAAAACTGGTAAACTGGTTGTGTATGTAACGTAAGACATTATGTTGTAGATAGTATATGTTGTAGATACTCATTATGTCGACGACGCAACCTGATGGCATGTGGGTGTTAGATAGAACGGCACGTAATTAAGATCATAGACTATAGGGAATGGACTTGTGATTGAGACGCTTTGCGGCAAAAACTGATAGCAATGAGACGAGCACGACTGCTTTATTAGTCGTTGAGATGTTAACGAGAACGACAACATTGAATTGGAGATTAATATATTTAGTAAAGCATCGTCCCTTTCATTCAGGTGAGATAGCGGTCAAGCGCGAACCTCATCATCATCATCATCATTTCAGCCGAAAGACGTCCACTGTTGGACATAGGCCTCCCCCAAGCGACGCCACAACGACCGATCCTGTGCGTCTCGCATCCACTGCACTCCCGCGACTCTCACCAGGTCGTCGGTCCACCTTGTCGGAGGCCTTCCAACGCTGCGTTTTCCGTTGCGCGGTCGCCACTCTAGAACCTTTCGGCCCCATCGATCATCCGTTCTACGAGCAATGTGCCCTGCCCACTGCCACTTCAGTTTGGCGATTCTTCGGGCTATGTCGGCGACCTTGGTTCTCCTGTGGATATCTTCATTCTTTATGCGATCACGCAAGGAAACTCCGAGCATAGCCGTTTCCATTGCCCTTTGGATGACTGTAAGCGCGAACCTATCAACAATAAAAAATAATATCACTATAACATATTACTCCTCACCCAATCCATCTATCTTTTCTTTGGCCTCCCTCTCCCTCTCCATCCATCCACATAACTCAATTGGCAATAATTAAAGGGTAAAGATTAAAACATGTGTTAGGCTCAAATCAAGACATATATCCAACGGTGGGTAAAAATTGACTGTGGATGATAATGATGAAATATTTGTATATTACGAAAAATTTCGATCTAACTATATTAGATTTCATACTAATTTTTCACACGATAGTAATACCAGGTACCAATAAAATTCTTGCTTAAACAGAGACAGTTTTGAATAGTTAAGTAATTCGTCAAAATATTAATGGAATTTCCGCTGTTGCGGTGAGAAGGACGTTCAAGGATGATTTAAATATTTTGGAATGTTAGTCCAAATAGAGACGAATGATTTGTATCTAATTAACATTCTGAGAGGCTGCAATTTATTGCGTTGTCCGAAATATTTGTGTCATTTATAATAACTGATGTAGTTCTTGGCCTTGCTAACTTCTAATTTAGAAAACTTTCAAGTTTTTTTCTGTTGCTTGTAAAATACAAAGGCTTTTTTTCGTGCCATTTTCTACCATACCATGGCAACTGGCAGAACAGGTTCCTCAATATTTCCTTTTGGGAACTATATTTTCTATCACCAAAATGTATATTTGTCATCAAGTTGTATCACCTAATAAATAGATCTATCGCCACGAAATATTTTCGTTCTCAGATAAACAAAAATTGTTCCCAGGTATGAATTATCAAATTAATGTTAATATATGTGTAAAATAAGAGATCGATAACCAATAAAATTATATTGCATTACATGAATATAAACTTCGTTCTTATAATAACAGTTTTGTTACTTAAATAATAGCTCTGTGCTCAGAATGGTAGATCTGTCACCAAATAAATCGATTATCGATCCCTGGCTGCGACTCCTTTTTATTTGATATTTTGTCACCAATACAGTAGTAACATTTTATTTCGTTCAGATATTAAATTAATAGTATTCGTTACCAATTTAATACATCAATTTATAATTTTAATGAAAAAATGATCAAAGGGGCGGAGACAAATTGGCGCGCTTTAAAAATTGACCAATCCGGCCTCAACGATGGGTTGTAGGTAACTAGGTTCGATCACCCTTCGAAATCCAAACCAGCGCTGATTATTCAGTGATTATTGTTTTTTAAGAATAAATATTGATTATTTTAACTTTAATTAAGTGTTTTATCTATTATTCTGCTAGCCATAAGCCAGCTATTTTAAACCAGCGCTGATTGTTCAGTGGTAATTATTTTAAACAATAAATATTGATTATTTTGACTTTAATTGTTTTATTTACTACTCTGCTAAAAATTTTATTTAAATATAATTTATACTACCAGTGGAAATTTAAAACCTTGGGAGTCTAGTTAAGTAGCAGAATCTTTTGGTTGAAACGATGATGACAACCCTAATTTTTTATTTGAACTTAATGCAATTTTCTAGTAACATAATATGATTTATTGGTGATCTCTTTAAATTAGTTTGCTTAAATACTTATTAGGACACACCTATTATAATACATACAAAAACATTTATTTGGTACTAGACCTTATATCTCAGGATTTTAGGTGATTTATTGTGGAACTGATTTTGCATTGTTTGGTGACTACATTTTGGTGACAGATCTACTATTTTGAGGACAAACGCTATTATTTAAGAAACACAAAACTAATTAAATTGGTGATAGCTTAAATGATACCCTTTCCTTTTTAGAAACACCTTTATTTTTTTTTAAATCGCAAATGGAAACTGAAAAGAGAACGCGGCTAATATCTATAGTGAATGCTGAGCTTTAAATATGGCGGCGTTCGAAAATGGCGCGAACTGATATGGAAACTTGATTACTACAAAATTGGATTTATATTCGTAATTTAACGCATTTGGACGATGTTTGTCTGAATTATACATTGCATTAGGAGTATATGGTGGATAATATTCATTCCTTCGTTATTATTGATGTATCATGCCTGCGAGTAATATTTTATTAACAAAGTGTTAACACTACAATTTTCGTCACACCATGTTTAATCATACAGTTAGCGTCAATTCGTGCAAGTGTATGTTGTTTCAGTAGACTTCCAGTTCTAATGCTGCAGAAATATTTTGTTGAATAGTATCTGCAGACTTATATTGTTTTTTTTTTTCATATATAACTCTTCCCTCATTACTTTTACGGTTCTGTACCTCAAAAGGAAAAAACGGAACCCTTATAGGATCACTTTGTTGTCCGTCTGTCTGTCAAGACCTTTTATCTCGGGAACACGTGGAGGTATCGAGTTGAAATTAAAGTCATATACTCAAGTCTGCGGTCTCTTGAAGCTATGAAAAAAATCAAACTTTCTAAGTTAACGAAAAACAAAGATATGGAAGGTTATGTCGCAAAAAAACGTACAATTCGACACTTTCAAGGGAATCAAAATTCATAGGATACTTCCTGTTGACCCAGAATCTTAAAATTTTTCATAAAGCAAGGTCTTATAGCACAGATATAAGAATATTTCTGAAAACAATAAATTTGTGGTTACGTCACCAAAAAAAAAAAACTTTTCTTTTTTTGTTGCAATTCGGAAAAATCTTCGAGACTATGGAGTCTCTGGAACTCACCTTTGTAAATAGTTCAATTCTTGAATGGTCAAGAATTGAACTATTTACAAAGGTAAGTTTGTACTGAACCCTCAGTGCGCAAGTCCGACTCGCACTTGCCCAGTTTTTTAAATCTCAAGGGACTTCCTGAACAAAACTTTCTGGTTTTCGTAATCTTTTTGGGACATAATTGGCAGCAGGTTATTAACTACATGAAATGCCAATATACAAGTAAGTATACAGTGCCGGGGTCGCGACTCTTGTACACTTGCACGTAAGTAAGGGTGCGGCCGTCGTGGATCGCAATGACCTACTGTCGCAGTTCTGTGAGAGATTTTTCCTCGAACGTTTTTGCAATTCAAAACAAGTAACTAATAGGCATTTTTATAGACACGCACACGCGACTTGTGCAATCTTGTAATTTCCATATAAATCGGAATATTTGAAACGGTTTACCAACGCTGTATGATTTGTGCTCATTTAAAAAATCATTTGAGGGTAAAATTAATATAATATAATAATATAATATTCCATAACTTTCATACAACGTCGTCTAGTCCCAAGCTAAGCAGAGCTTGTGTTATGGGTACTAGACAACTGATAAACATACTTATATATTTCTAAATACATACATATATAGATAAATTACACCCAGACACGGAACAAATGATCGTGCTCATCACACAAACATTTGTCCTGGGTGGGAATCGAACCCACGACCTCCGGCATAGCAGTCAGGGCCACTAACCAATAGACCAACAGGCCAGTCAAAAAAAAAAATTGCTTTTAAAATGTTTCTTTAAGGGCTACGGGATTATTCGAAAAAGTTATCGACGAGTCGAGACGTCGGTCGTCGTCGTGATCTGTAATAGAATATTTATTTATTTATTTATTATAAATTGTAAAGATTTTTTAGGGGTCCGTAACTGAAAAGGAAAAAACGGAACGCTTATAGGATCACTTTGTCTGTCTATCTATCAAGACTCTTTATCTCAATAACACGTGAAGGTATCGAATTGAAATTAAAACCATATATTCAAGTCTGCGGTCCCTTGAAGCTGTGAAAAAATCAAAATTCGAAACTAACAAAAAAAAAATATAGTACTTTATTTAGTATAGTACTTAATAGCTATCTAAGTATGCAAAATCACACTACGACCTACGGAAAGAAAAGAAAGAAAGAATATTTTATTTGGCACGCATGGATACACACACTGTAAAAACAAAAATTAAGACAACTAAGAAAAAAAAAACACTGACACAATGTGTGTCTCACGGCTGCGCCAAATAGGTCCAGTTCAGCAAAAATGCCAGACAACTACATGGCAATCAGTGGTAGTTGCCTGACGCTGGTTTTCAAAACGGAGAAGTACCTAACCAAAGACGCGGGGGCAGCTAGTGTGAAGTGTGAACTAATGTCGATAACTAATCGAACTAATACTGTCTGTATATCTAAGTTACTCATACTTTCTACCTATAAACTACACCGATTGAAACAAAAGAGTCGACATCAAAAGAAGATGGCGACTGTTAGCATAATTATTGGATAGTGAAAGTGTCAGTTACGTGCTTCGAGTGTTGTATCACTATCGGCAGGATTGCTGAGGCGATCGTAAAGAGAAAATACAATGAGAAGTCATAGGAATGTGGTTTTCATTAGCCGTTGCAAGTAGAAAATAAAACTGGACAGGAATTCGTAAAAACTTCTTCGATATTGTTCGAAAGAGTTACCTACTGCGAGTTTGTTCCTTTTATGACGTTCGGTGCTCTGATTGGCCGATTCCAAGCTCTTAATAAATCAAAGAGCCAAACGCGGTAAACGATTCAATCACGGTAACGTAAAAACAACTCGCACTCAGCGCACAGGGCACTGGAATGCAAAGGCCAATTGCAGGAACACAGGTGAGGTTAAATAATAATCTGTCACCCCCTCTAGCTACATACAGAGTGGAAGGAGTCAATTGATGAATTCCCACTTTAAAAAGAAAGGAATTCCTCACCGTCCGGACAGAGTCCGAGTCCAACTCAAATATACGTCAGCAAAACCGTAGGAGCCTAGCTGGGCCGAAGCCCATTGGAGCCATGGGTTGACTTCTCAAAGGGAAACCCGTGGTCTTATAAGCCAAAGGACAAAGAAGGTACATGAGTGTGGTTTTAAGATGACTTCCCACCTCAAAAAATAAAAATCATTGACGATGTTTTTGTTTTTTCTAAGATGCCAAAATATAGATACAACACAAAACTAAGCCCTTAATAAAACTATGAGATTACAACAGCTGTTACTGTTTTCGAACAAGCCAATATATTATGTAATAGGAACTAAACTTCAAACAAATACATAGATATATATCAAACGAACTAATCGGAATTCGAAGGCAATTCAACGCATTTTAGGTTAAGTCACTAATAAATTACACATTTCCTAGGGTACAAACTCACAATACAATAATAAACATGCTTAACTGCATTCCGAGATTGTTATAAAGCCTTTGGTAAATCGATAAATCAATTTACTCCTTTTCATATTTCATGCTGACACGAAATGTAAGTTTGAAAATTGTCCTTCAAATAATTATATTATTGTCACATTATTTTTATATTTATATGTGCCGCGGAATCTGATAGCTTATTTTGACGTTCTTATCACCGGCCTCGGTAGCGCAGTAGGCAGCGCGTAAGTCTCATAATCTTAAGGTCGTGAGTTCGATCCTCACCCGGGGCAAATCTTTTTGGCATTTTCCCCGACACTTTTTATTCGTTACCCGTAACTTTTTCTCAACAACGAGGCCATATAACTTGTTTACCACTAGTTCTGTTGCAACTATCAATCTATACGCACCTGGCGTTCATTGCGAAATGTTAACGCGTATGCAAAATGCAAATCCCATCAGCTTAAACAATGAAATGTCTTTACCAAACCAGCCCACGTCGGTACTATAGTATTTGTGATTGTTTACATTCATAAATAGTAATAAGACTGGTAATTAAGTCGATACAATTTCGCAACTTACATTCCGTTACGTGGCTACTACAATGCGTGCGACATTTTATAAATAGGTTACTGTCAAAATTAATTTCTGCGCCATCTATTGACAAGTAGACGTACTATTAAAATAAGAATTGACATGTCGTTATTGCAACTAATTTATTACATGTATCCGGTATACGAAATGTGTGTAATGGTATCATATAATATTCATCATGTTCTACACTAATAATAATGTCCATTATAAAACTGTATTAATAGCAAAACATAAATTGATTACTTTTTTTTTTGTTTTCAGATCCGCAACCGATCTTGCTGGAGCGCGTTTAAGAAGGATGTAAGTGCAAATTTTGTTATGTGCGTAATAGTTATAACGTTTTATTGTTTAGTTTTTATCTCTTTTCGTCATCTAAGCTAACAACCAAAGCGAATACCGTTAGCTTATCGATGGCCATCTTTAACGAATTTATAAGCGGATAGTGTTTACTTCTTTTGTAATAGGTACACAATTACCAACTTAGCTTTACTGAATATTTTAAAACTCGCAGCTCTTTTATAGTTGTGGTTCTTAAATGATTTTTCTTTTGCTTGGATCTGGTTGGGTTATCGTGACTTTGGGACCAACATGCGTCAGCAACTCGTATTGTTATGACGTAATTGATGAATGAGAATGACAGGTGGGTTAAACGGCCATGTTATGTCAAGTTTGTTGTAGGTTTTTAGGTGAGATCAGTGGTGAAGATACCGACTTACGAGTTTAAGGTCGCCAGTTCAAATATTACTTTGTGTAATAATTTATTTCATCATCACTGCTTTCAAAACGGTGAAGGAAAATAATGTGAGGAAACCGGCCTGTCCTAGAACCAAAAATTTAAAGACATGTGACGTCTACCAAACCGCACTGGGCCCGCGTGGTGGATTACGGCCCATTCCCTCTCCTAGAGAGGAGGCCAGAGTCCCAGCAGTGGGAACATTCTAAGGCTGATTATGCTATTATGCTAAACTTGTTGTATGCACAAATTAATGATGAACTTGACTTGTGATTGTCAATAGTATCCAATACAGGGACTGTAAAACGATTACATTATACATTTTTAATTATTAGTAGGTACGTTAATTATTTACTTAGGTACCTATATAATAACATAGTGTCGACGAAAATTATTTTACAATCCAGCAGTAAGGTCAAGCCAGGCATGATGGCTGATGGTTAAAATTCAGTAATTATAGATACAATGCGTTGAGATTAAAGATCATAAACGTGGAGTTAATGACTAAATATTTTTTTATGATTACTGCCTACAACTATAACCTTAACCCTACTGACCTTTGTGGTGCAGGCAGAAGCTTAACCTAAAACTTCACACTAAAAAAATCTTTATTAGTTATGATTTATGCTTTTTGTGGTTCTTTTTCTAGAGATATGTATCTAGAACATCTTTGTTCCTGAGGTCAAAACTTCCTTACGTTCTTGTACCTAATAGATAACTCGTAAACATTGCAAAACTTCCAACAAAAATAACGAATTTTCGAGTTCTGAAAGCAAAACAAACACACTCTCGCATTTAAACCACGCTTGTATAATAATTAGAAAAGAATTTAGGATTTTAATTGTTTAACCTGAAATTTTCTCATCTTAAACACAAAGAAGTGAAATAGATCAAATATGAGTAATATTTCGCAATGTTACGACTTACTTGCAAACTTATTGTTGGTAGCACATTGAAAGCATGCCGTGAGAATTCTCAGCCCCTGATTGGCCAACCATTGATAGTAAAAAGGGCTTCTGGTAAACGATTACTGTTGTCGACTGCAATTTGTATTGCGCTAATCGTTGAGTTAACTGGGGTTAGTTGATTGCTTCATTCAATATTGAGAGTTCAGGGGCCATTTAACTGTTGTACGTCAAAATTTTTTTTTAATAACTTTAACTCATACTAGGAATTAGGTACTCTTGTATCGCGAATGCGTTCACGAAAATTTCCACTCGCATTCTAAAGACACCCAGATCCGGAACAACTAGCTGCAAGCTATATCAATATTTGTGTGTGTTTGCGTGTTTTTGTGTATGTTTTGTGTTGTGTTTAACACTTCTTCTGATTTTGTCATAGAGCATTTATCGTTCAGTGGCTGCAAAATGACGTGTTAAAATCAACAGGGCTGCAGTGTTAGAGATAGATGGTGCTATTTATTCTTTATTGCGTTTAACCACTGTCTCATCAAATACTAAGCGATGATGTGGTCGAAGATGGAGTATGCTTACCTAGAACCTATTAACTCTTGACTTAAAGATCCCTAGGTTGTAGCTATTAGGAAACACAGACACCGGCAGGGGATTCCACTCCTTAGCTGGACGCACAATAAATGTATGTGTGTGTGATACAAGACGATTAGCAATATCCCTTTTTCACGAGGGAATCGTACTGGTATCATTCGCATATCATGGTACAGACTTAGCCTGGCTGCCTAAGGCATTAAGTCCGCCTTTGTACCTTTGTAAAGCATGAAGATATACATGCATGAAACTATCGTTTCAAAAGTTAGATACCTATAGGCTTTATTCATATAAACTGATAAGTTTATATGAATAAAGCCTGCACATTCCTTAGATTTAAACTGGCCTTTATCTCCCAACAACGCGGTCTATCTACATTCCAGACGAAGCTAGATTAGTGCTATATCAATGTATTTACGTAGTAGTCACGGCTATTGATCGACATTGGACAGTGCGTGACAAAAACTGCATGCCCAATGCATTACCGGCAATGTAAACACATTACGTGATGTTTTATTTAACATCGAACTCATAATTTCGCTAACTGAACATAGACAAGGACATTCCGTAAATATTACAAGATCAAGTTTTTTAGCTGCTCTTTTGTAAGTTTTATGTAATATTTACCTGAAATTTCCGTTACTTGACTACACATAATACAAATATTGTAATATTTAGACTGGGCTGTAAATGGTTTGAACTAGATAATAAAATGCTGAATTGTTCTCACAGAAGTTCCGTTATCGTACAGGTTTTGCTTATATTTTTTTGTTTTATGTAGATTTCTCTACCAGCCCAACACTGTATGTGCGTGTGAACTGAAGAAGACACAAGTATTTTGCAAAATAATACATCGCAAGATTTAGTTGCCGAACAAATCTAGGAATTTAAACAAATATATTAAAAACATTAACCCGCAATGGGCCCGCATGGTGGATTATGGCCCATTCCCTCTCCTAGAGAGGAGGCCTGCGTCCCAACAGTGGGAACAATATAAGGCCGACTATGCTATGCTATTAAAAACTACAGCCTCTAAAGTGCGTTCCCTCAGTCCTCACCTCACTGACCATCAGTCAGATATCAGAAAACATCTAAACAATTAATAGTGTCAGACTTTTACTTACTTAAATCCACTCGTTTTCTATCAGTGCCTCTTACGTTCTAAGGCCACGGTAACTTGTGAACAATCACGCAGCTCAGATAAGACATAACAACGTTAACAAATAAACAATACTTTCTCTACCTCTTTTCATTAATGAATAGTGTCAACTAATACCCATTTGCCCGAAGGACACGGTGGAGCTTACGGTGGAAGTGTGACCTGCCTGAGAAAAGTACCACCGTGTCCTCGTAGGGGCGATCGGCGGCGACGATTTCTCGCGCCGGGAATTGATACAGGCCATGGTCTGGAGCGAGGAGGAGTGGCAGGCGGTTGCGTCCTTCTGCGAAGCAGTAATGCTAGCAAAGAAAGAGGCTTCAAGTGCACGCGCGAGGCAATGGCCCTCGCGCTCCAGCCGCCAGGATTCCGATCCCGATTTTCGCGGCGAGCAATGGGTAGCCCGCCGTCCGACCGTCCGCTAACCGTCCGGACCGAACCCAAAAAAAAAATGATACCCATTCATCATTGAAAACCTTTACTCAACCTTTTGATTGTGTATTTACAAACTTTTACTTTAAATAAATCACATAATTCTTACATAAATCACACCATATCAGTATTTCTGGATCAAATTACACCATACGGCCCGTACCAAACAGCTTTCTGAAATATGATTTCATTGCAACCTACAAACTTTGCGTAGCTGTTGATGATTTTTTTGGCGAAATCGCATTTCACCAGCAATAACCAGAAAAGTGGGTTCTTTTTGCGCTATTTTTCAAAGAAATCGCGACATTTTTGATGCTATCAAAACGAGTTATTACTGTGAGATTGTGAATATACACCTGTGTGTTGTTTCACTTTATTAAATTAATGTAAACGATGTGGTTACAGTGGCAGAAGCGAGAGTTCTTTGAAGGCTCTGCAACCAGTTCGAAGGAAAACGAAAATAATTTACTGATGCACTACAGACCATCTACCACTACAGTTTGAAAGTGGTGCCAGTGACTGAAAAGTTGAAGGGGAATCGTTTGTCTTGGTATGGTTATGTAAAGAGGAGAGATGAAACGCATGTTACTAAAAGAGTTATGAGTATACATGTGGATGGGTGGAGAGGGAGAGGGAGGCCAAAGAAAAGATGGATGGATTGTGTGAACAGTGATATGAAAGAAAAGGAAGTTAGTGATAGTATGACGGTTGACAGGATAGAATGAAAGAAAAAAACGTGTTGCGCCGACCCCAAATATGATGGGACAAGGGCAGGAAGATGATGATGACTACAGACCATCTACATTATTTTGTGGATCGATATTCAAGCATGCTACTCGCCCCAGCTTCGCACGGGTATTAGAAATCTTAGAGATTCTTTAATACTTACTTGTATTGTACACCTAAATATTACTCATGAATCACTCTGTATATTGTATGGAAATTCGTTCAAAAGCCTTTGAGTTTGTCGCCAACAGACAGACAGACACGGTGAGGGTCTATAGGTAAAATTCATTCATAAAAACAGCCGATACTTCTTTTCACAATTACCCATTGTCTCATTCACCACAGCAACATCAGTTCTATCAATCTCCAGCAAACTGTTATGATCGAACATGGCTGTCATATTCTATCATCTGGTTGTGTCATTTACGACCTCTTACGTAGGTGCAACCTTGCAGTTAGTGGGTTATGACGCGTTGCGTGGGATGATCATTGTTTGCAATTAAGTACCCGCCTCCTCTTATTAATCTCTTTGGAGATGAAAATATTTTTGGCTTGACGACCTTTATTTATTAGTCTATTATAATTATATACTTCTAAGCTGATATTATACAGAGGTACTTCAATTTCGTAGGAAGTAATTTCTGAAGCTACTGAACTGGTTTAGAATAAAATATTTTGTCAGTAAAACCTACAGTAGTGAAATGGTTAGTTTATATAACTTAGTGGAAAAACTTCGTGTTGCGTTTAATGAAAGTTTGGAAATAGCAGAGAGAACGTTACTGAAAGTAAAGCTTCCTTTATGTAGCCAAGTATGTATAAAAAGGTAATAAGATCGAATTTACAATAGCCTCCAGGGATTGGCCATTTTCTTCCAAACACTGCACGGTCTTTAGCAACCATTGTGTTTCACCGCGGGTGATATCACAAAACGATGACCTTCCAAATCATTGCTCATGTAAAAAGTATCTTTGAAACTCTGTCAATAAAATTGCTAAGAAATTTCGTGAATGTTCATTGCAAACGACGCCGACAATGTGTGCATCTTTAGTATGTACTTTCCTTCTTACGCAAGTATCAAGTAACAGCTGACCGATTACCCACGTTTTATGGACGTTTTGTTATGGCCGTAATTTTTAACTTGAAGATTCTTCCACGGTCCGAATCGGGAGCAAAGATGAAATACGCGGAAATTACTATAAATACCGTGCATTATTAGACCTAGAATGTTAATGGCTACCAATTATTCATTACTTCTAGAATATGGCTGCAACTCCGCATTCTTTGACGGTTAGTTTTAGATGAAAGCGTATTAAGCAACTACATAATAATGCTAGATCATGATGTAAATATTTTCTTTTTAAAATTGTGAAAGTTTGTGCGGTAACAATCAGACGTCAATGAATTGCCCTACAGCAAAGGCAAAAGAAAATAATACAAATTAATCATTCGCCTCATTGGTGACATGGTTTGAGGCCTCCACTTCTAAATAAGGTGATAGTATCGCATCCATTAATATAGTTGCGCTTTCTAGTATAGTAGTTTAGGATCGATATTATAAGAGCTCCAAATTAGAAGTTCTTTCCAGGAAGCAACAGGATTCAGAGCAAAAGGAACCCATCGACATTTGGTCACGCAAACGAACCATAAAACCACAAAAGATCGGCTTGGCTGTCTTGCAAAATAGATTACATAAAGATAACCGAGTTATTATATCAATAAATTTTGTAATAATCCAGCTTGTCATCCATAAGAATGGACACACTGAGTTCATTCATTATTATTGATGAGTACCTATGCTAATGAGAGAAAGGTGCCGTCAATAGCCTCACCATTTACAGAACTCTTTCATTGAAGGATTGCTTATAAAAACATTATTGTTACTGACAGACAATACTGGATTTGGGATTTGAAAATAATAAACTGACTTTTAGTTTAGACTTCAATTGTATCCACAGGGTATTGTTTGATCGATGATATCGATCTACGTCGTTCCATTGGTGGAGTAGATTGCCTGTAATTTGGTGTAGTAGGAACTGTCAATCGACGTTGACAGATCCATTCTACGTTTCTTCGATCGACGTTCGGACGATGGGTGTGGTAACACTCTGAGGCTTGTGAATTTAAACTATCGATGTCATAAATTCTGATGCTTATGTTATGAGTATCATAAAATATTCTTGTTATTTTGTAACATGTCAATAATCTGAGCTTGATTTGTCAATGCCAGATTCATAATCAATCTCTTTTCTAATCTTTTAACATCAAGTGATATTTGTAAACGTCGATCATAATAAAATTAATGTGAATGAGATGTTCTGCTAAAACCTATGTAAAGTATCAGTAACAAGCTATGCCCCGCGATTTGGTACGTTTTCACATATTGTTGTTTCTCGCTTTTTTTTTCTAAGAGTCGTAACGTGTAATTTACCATATCATGTAAAAAAAATTGTTTTTCATTAAATTTCCCAAAAATTGATAGTTCTACAGATAATAAGTTAACAAAAAAAAAACTCTTGAGCTTTATTTTCTTAATTAAAGTATAAACAGATGAGAGAGAAGTTTTACTCAGAGAAATTTTACTTTGATAGTTAAGTGACAGTGATAACTATATAAACGTAATCAGTAATTGGGTGGCAACACCCTCAGCGCTCACTTGACTCTAGCCACCGGCGGCGGTTACAATTCCGCAAGCCAAAATGACCATGAAGATAATGACGGATAAAAATCGAAAGTGACAGAACGACAGACAAGTAGGCGGCATGCTCTCTTCATGTACGAGATTGGATTCGTATTTTTCATACATGTGGGCGCGGCCGAATGTCTCATGCTCGTCGTATATTACCCGCTAATGTGGTGTAATCATTTCTTAAATAATTGTTGATAGACTTGCGTTTGAAACACCATCTCATAGTGCACGCTTGCTTAGTAGATAGTTACTGTTCACTCTTGATTTAAAGATTATAGATGAATGAAAAAATGAATTAAATTAAAAACTTGTGAAATGTAAACTAAGCTACGTTTTTTCCTGAATTATTCGCCGCTTTAAAATAAATTCTTTAGACTCTCTTTTAATATTAAAGACTTTTAATTTTACAATTCATAGTGAAAGTGTAAATAAATTAGCTATCCGAGTTAATTTAAAGATTTAAGTAGTAATAAATGTGTGCGCGTATAGTTTATGATAGCTAGTAATTTATAAATAATAAATACCAGTAATAAAATATGTTTTAATAAGCAACATTTAAAATGATTCTTTAGAGAAAAGTCTATCCTTTCACAATACATATTTATTTTCGATTTCCTTCCACTAGACAATAAAACATCAGTTAATATTTTACTAAACAGCGATATTAGTGTCGTCCAAGACTCACAGGTTATAAAAAAATCATCTAATCATTGTCACCGACTTTCACATATTTACCGCAGATTGTAATCGTTCAGTGTTGCCACAACAAAGCCAGTAGATACGATCGGGGACAATTTTGTGTAATTAGATTTGTTCAGCCATTGTTAAGTCGAGTGCACTTATTACAGGGCAAACGATACAGTTAGCAGATAACGGCCGCAAAGGTGAGTGTCGCGAGATTTTAATTAGCGCTCACAACACTGAGAAAATTCTACAAGTGTCGTATTAAATTACCATGGACGGTTGTGTGAGAACAGGGAAATTATTCAAGGCATACTCAGTTGTATTTTTAATCGTTTGCTTATGCAAAAGATGTTATTTAAGAACAATTTGCGTTTCCACTAATACACGTAACATTCAAAATATCAACGTTAACTAATGCGAAGTAATGACAGCAAATACCGCAATTCACACAATGCTAATTGTCAAAAAAGACGTAAAATAAACTTCACTTTCGTCCATAATTTCTATATAAACAAAAAATATGCATACAAAGTGCTTTCATCGATTTTTGTGAGCGCTTTTCGCTGTGTCCGGCATTCTCACGTACGTGCCACTTCGCGAACACCGTCGCGCTTTCCAATCGCGAATTTGAATTAGAAGATCAAAATTAAAATTAATATTCACGCCATCTATTGTCGAGTAGTCTTAAATTCTAAAACTTTTATAAGGTACTTCTTTGTACAATATCTCAACTAATAAATATTATGACTTATTAGGTATATATATATAGAAACTGGGTTTTTAGGGTTCTGTACCTCAAAGGGAAAAATCGGAACCCTTATAGGATAACTTTGTTGTCCGTCTGTCTGTCTGTCTCTCTGTCAAGATCGTTTATCTCGAGAACGCGTGGAAGTATCGAGTTGAAATTAAAAACATATATTGAGTTCTACAATCCCTTAAAGCTGTGACAAAATCAAAGTCATAAGTTACCGAAAAAAAAAAGATACGACAATTTATGTCGCAAAAAAACGTATATTTCGACACTCTCAAGGGAATCAAAATTCATAGGGTTCTTGACCCAGAATCCTGAAATTTGGTATAAAGCAAGGTCTTATAGCACAGGTATTTTGGTTACGTCACAAAAAAAAAACTTTTTTTCATATATTCGAAACTCCATTCGGGAATTGAATTATTAGCATAGGTGAGTTTGTACAGAACCAGTTCTTTTTTATTGAATAATATCTAGGTCAAAAACGTTTATTATTTAATAATTTAAAGACTAAAATGAGGTGATAAAATAACTTCAGAGTTTGGACCTTTGCAACACGACTTTGGAGGTAGGCGGAACAGAGAGTAAAGTCCCGCGAACCTCCGTTGAAAAGGGAGGATCCTCCGACCAGACGGGATGTTATGTCTGGTGGGCTACAACTGCCCCATAGATGATTTTGGGTTGTTCTATATGTTCTAATCGCGCGGAGAACTTTGATTGCGCGATGCAGGATTAGTTCTTATGTGACGCCATAGATGTCGCTACACGACAATAAATAACTGAATGGTTTCAAAGCAATTAGGTACTATTACAATCACTTACAGAAAATAAAATACAAGCAAAATAAGGTCATACGAGGTTTAGGTATTATTTTAGGTTTAACTTAGTGTTGTGAAGTGTGAAAACTAACAGTCTCTATAAGAACCGGTTGACATCACAGAGTATTTTGTTGGTATTGACTCGGGTCTATGTCGACTTCGTGACCTCGTAACAGTGATTTTATTTTTATAAAAAAAATAGTTTCTATTCAAGATTTTTGTTTTTGTCAGACCCATTTAAAAAACAAGCTTTATTATTTTAAGGAGATGTCAGCAAACCGTAGGGCCGATGCCCGCTAGCTAGGACCCCGGAGAATATCTGAAAAGGAAACCCGTAGTCCTAGAACGCAAAGGGCAACTGAAGGACGAAGGTGTGGTTTTAGGCAGTAAAAGTCTGACACGCCCTCCCGCTCCACCCACAGCGCGAGAAGTCATTAGATGATTTCCACATAATTATTTTATGTAATTTTTCAAATATTTTCGTGACATCTCGTAGACACATACACGTAACAAATATACACGTTTGAAATCGTAAATTAGAGTCGTGAGTTAGTGAGATTCGAGATTTTTTTTATCAAGCTTACTAATTTGTGTTTTAATTTTTACCCAGCGATTAGTCATAATATATGGTAAATTTTAATAAAATAATTTTTCATTGCATTCTCTTTTATTTATATTTATTGATTTCCAGAGGTTCAAAGTTAGTGCAACCTCGCCTTAAAAGAACTGTTACTCCAATACCTATAAATAACAGGTATTTTTTATCAAGTGATTCCTATGTACTCGCATACCTTCGCGTTCCATTACGTCAGGGCAGGGAAAGTGTTTGTCCTACTGTTGAGTAGGTACATATTGATAAGTACTTTGTTATTCGCACCAGCACCTTGGAATTTCTCTCATTGGTATATCTGTACTAAGTTAGGTTATGAAGAATTCTTCTATACCAAAATTTATCTTAATTAGGAGGTTCAGTAGTTTAGGCGCGGAAATTTCAAACAAAAATATTAACACTTAACACTTGATATTTCAATACTCAATTCTTTATTATGCCATAAATATTTGCCAAAAGAAACAATCATGGACCCTGTCGGGCACAGCAAAAGAAGGGGAATAAGCGGAGAAGAGGAATTATTTTCGGCTTCTTATAATCTCTAACTTAATCCTCATTATAAGTTATCTACCTATTTATATTATAAAAGGGAAGAGTCTGTTTGTTTGTTTGGACGCGCTAATCTTAGAAACTACTGGTACGAATTGATAAATTATTTTAGTATCGGATAGCATCAAAATCTGTTTAGCCGTTTCAAAAGTACTGCAAAAATATTTAAAAAAAACCGGCCTAGTACAAGTGGAACTCGCGCATGAAGGGTTCCGTACCGTAGGTAGAAAAAAAAATCACGTTTGTTGTATGGGCTCCCATACCCTTAAATATTTATTTTATTCTGGTTTTTAAGTATTTGTTGTTATAGCGGCAACAGAAATACATCATCTGTGAAATTTTCAACACATAATAATTTCAAATATCACGACGTCTAAGTAATAGGGTCCCATTTTACCGTTTGGGTACGGAACCCTAAAAGCGACTGACTAGCAGATTATTAGCAATATTTATTGACACTAAGAGGAAATTGCTTCGGTCTATAATCTAGACAACCCAACGACGTTACTTCACCTTTGTAAAGTATAAAAATTGCTTAGTTGATCCAAATTAAGTAATTCAATCATTTGGCAACATATTTATTTTAATATTCGTTACAGTTTTTTATAGATACCGTAAGTAAATAACAGTTATTTTAATGTAGCAGTAACTAACTGATTAGGGAGTGAATTTTGGAAAATCATCTCTTGCGGGGTTAACATGACGTTCAAAGTAAGATTCGTTCATTCTTATTTTAGTGTGGGTAAGAGACAGAGCTATACAGGTTGTTTAGCGCCATCTCTTACCCACACTGAAAATAAGAATGAAACAATCTTACTTTAAACGTCATGGTACAGATCCTTGATGTTTAATAAAAGGTATCCTTGTTTGCCTTCGTTATAAAAGAAAATTTGTGCGATATTTCACACTCCTAGTCCCAGTAGTTTCTGCTGTGCGTTGATATGTCAATCAGTCAGTTACTCCTTTTATATATATAGAAGATAAATTTAAGATCTTCTATATATGATCTAAGATTTATGATTAAAGATCTTCTATGATATATCTTGACTTCTTTTCTTATTTCTACACACTACTGTCTACATTCTTTTTTATCTCTCCTTTCGCAGGTCTGCTAGAAGAAATTTCTTTTAGAAATAAGCAGTACATTTGTACGATTTTTTAAATGAAATACTGTGGTTTCTTCCAATATAAAGTGTGTACAAAAATTATAAAATAAATAAAAAATGATTTAAGATCTTCGATTCTTCTTCAGTGTTTTGTGCGTTTTATTTATTTTTATTTATTTATTTATTAAAACTTTATGCACTAGTAAGAAACACTGTACAAAGGCGGACTTAATGCCTTAGGCATTTTCTACCAGTCGACCTTAAGGTGATGCAGAAATATAACATGGTTTTCTTAAAAAGCCATACATAACACTGATTAAAACATATAGGTAAACATGATCGCTATGGTTATAGCCAACTCATAAAATTATTAAAACGATGAAGTTAAATACAGCTTTTATGACGTGTTAAGTTTCAAAACATATTTCGAAACACCGCTTAAAATAACAAGCCGTGGTCAAGTGTAAACCGTACAGAGTAATTAACCGACTTGAACGACTCGTTTACAACTCGATTACGTGTGTAAGTCGTAAATCGATATAAAATTTGGCAATCGAGTGAAATTAATATCAATTTTCGGTGTCATAATAGAGATGCTGTTTTGCGTAATTTTATGAGAAGGATTCGATTCGATCGGAGAATCGATTTGACATAATTATAGTTATCTAAAAGTATTTTTTAAACATTTGGAGGTATGCGGAACAGAGAGTAAAGTCTCGCAAACCTCTATTGAGAAGGGAGGATCCTCCGACCATACGGGTGTTATGTCTGGTGGGCAACTAGCCGATAGATGATTTCGGGCTGTTCTATATGTTCTAATCGCGCGGAGAACTTTAATTGCGCGATGCAGGATTAGTCCTTATGTGACGCCATAGATGTCGCTACAAACCTATTTGCAAAATAAAATTTGTCATCCAACGATCGTTATTTGTTTAAAACTGGATACAACCCCAGCTGTGCTTGAGTGTTATAAATCTGTGAAATTCTCGGGTTTTCTCTTCTATAGTATGCATGTTATATAAATCTGAACCTGCCTCCTTCCTGAATCACTCTGTCTAGTACATGAAAATCTGTTCAGTAGTTTTTGAGTTAATTGCAATCAGACAGATAAGTTGGCATTATTTTTTTTCAGAACTACTCCTAACAGAAAAATTAAGGAGGATTTAAAGATTCTATTGACGAGGGTTAAAACTTGAAACTTGGTACAAATTCTAATCAAAATGAATAAATAAAGATTTTTATATTAGATATCCTATATGTATACTAGTTTTTTTCAAAATTACCCTCAAAATACTTTGGCCCCCGTTTCATCCCTTTAAGGGTGAATTTTAGAAAATCCTGTCTTAGTGCTCGCCTGTGTCATTAAAGGAACCCTTGTGCAAAATTTCACACTCTTAGTCCCAGTAGTTTTGACTGCGTTGATATTTCAGTCAGTTTCCAAAATGCAAAAAAAAAAACAAAATGCAAACATAACAAAAAATTCTATGCCTATCGATCCTATTTCATAGGGATCAAAATACTCTATGGCACTATTTAAAGTATGAGTACTAGAAATGACAATGACAAATGGAACAAAACTATTGTATCCTAGTATCTAAGAAATACATAATACAGTGAACATGAACTTGGACAGCGTTGAAACGTATCGGGTACTAAAACATGGAGGAGGCTTTTGTCATAGCTGGGCAAACAGACCAGGCTGTTGATGTCGAATCGATACATTGAGTCAACAATAACTGAATCTGCCCTGTATTTCAACAAATGCCTTTTATTTTTTTTCACTTCATGCTTATTAAGTAAAGCTATGAAATTGAGGCATATAATAGAATCGTTCACAGTTACATGAGCGCATCTTACTAAATTACAAACAGTTTCATCATTGATGCTAACCGAAGAATCACACTTGCCATGCTTCATTGATTCTGTCCCGCTGAGCTGAAAGATAAATATCGATACGACAGCCTGAAATAAAAATAAATGGTACTCACTGCTGACTACAGGCCGATTTTACTAATAACGAGATATGCTGAAAATATTTTATTTATTTATGTACACACAAACACTTCAAATCGAAAAGAACAAATACAGATAAAAGAGTACAAAGGTCTTGCTTATTTCTAACGAAATTTCTTCCAGCAGACCTGCGACAGAAGAGTTGGATGAGAGATGTAGACGCAGTGTGTATAAATAACATAGAGAAGAATTAAATAGACTATATTATCTAAAATAAATCATATAATACATACACATATATCAATAACAGTAAATAAATGTACACATAAATTAAATTATAAAAATACATATAACTATATTATATAACTTTCAAGATGGTAGAGAGAATATTATAAAGATGCAAACCTTTTTTGAAAAAGGAGCATCCATCGACCAGTTGTGTTATGTATATGTTCAAATCGCGCGGAGAACTCTAATTGCGTGATGCAGGATTTCGTAGTTTAGTTCCTATGTGACGTCAGAGATGTCGCTAAACTAACAAAAAAAATACTCGAGAAAATAATATTGTTGTTGAAATCCAGCGTCAGGCAACTGCTGAGTAGTTGTCTGGTATTTTGCTGAATTGGACCTATTTTGCGCAGCCGATACATAATTTTTTAATTTTTTTTTCTACATCTACTTGTATCTTCATTTTGTGTATCTATGTGCCAAATAAGAAGTTTATTTGGCACATAGATACACAAAATGAAGATACAAGTAGATGTAGAAACAAAAATTTAAAAAAGTAATATAATTTGTTCTGTTTCTTAATTTATGTTTGACAAAATTTGTTTCGAAAATACTTGAAACAGCTGTATTATTTTCTTTAGATATATTTTTTATCATTTTTTATCTGAGCCATGGCAGAGATGAAAGTTGTCTGAAGATTAAATATTACTTATTTAGAACTGCCAGAAGTTTCGGTTAAGTCGCAACGTTCATGGACAAGACTGAAAAATTAGGGAACATCTTCTCTTCAGTTATACATACGATAATTTGGTCTTAATTACTAAAGTATCAAACTGGCAATTCAAAACGAATTGTCGTACACTTATTTCTTGAATGGAGAAAATGTGATAATGTAAATCTTATTACTCGTGACATTTTCGTCTTTTTTACAGATCAGTGCAAAAAATGGTGACGGAGCGAGGCGTATTTCATATTTTAGTCCACTCTAAAAAAATAAAGTAAAGAAACTAAAAAATAAAGTTAAATATTATTAGTCAATAGTACCGTTTTTTTTTTTTACTAATAAAATAAAAACAAAAGAAAAATAAAAAAAAACTTTAAAACAAGCGTAAATACGATATTTACTATAAAAAGAACGCCATTGATAATAAAAAAGAACGCCATCGACGATAAAAAAGAACGCCATTGACGATAAAAAAGAACGTCATAAGTATCTACAGATAAGTAAACAAAGTACTCGTTGCAATATTATTACGTTGTTACTTGTGATCAGTCTTCACTCCTAAGCGTTTCATCAAGGAAGGCCACATTGGCAAATCCGTTTGATCTATCCCACCTTAAATAGACATCCCTACATAACAGTGACGGAAACAACAGTTCCTCCTTAATGCTGTGGCGGCAAATTATGCAAAATTCTTCTTTATCTAGACGACATAAGAATCAAATGACACGCAAAGATAATATTGTATCTGTACAATATTACTCCACAAAGTTTACTAGAACATGACCTTTGTTGCGACGTAAGAAGGTTCAATACAAATGCATGGATAACATTGTGTTCTAAAGTAACCGTGAAGGCGGCATTGCTGTGAGGCAAATCACTTTGTCACGATAATTTCAAGCTTTTCATCGAAGATTTTACACTATTTTCACTGTTTCTGATTAATGTTTATTTTATAATTTATGGAGTTGCACACTGATAACTATAATCTAAATTATTGGGGTCTATAAGAGGCTGTTGATGTTCAATATATTTTTTTTTACTAATGTAGATTTCTCACAAACACAACGATCACCACGATGCGTGGGTTTCTTGATAAAACGAAATTCACATTTGACAAATTATGTATTGCTACTCGTTACTAGATGGCGTTACGGAAGCATATTACCAATAATTTGCAATTTTTTTTTCTAATTTTATAATTAACATATTTTTATTATCATTAAGTATATTTCACATTTATTAATTTTCGTATTAATGTTATATTTATTGGCCGCATAAGGAATTCGCCATTTTATGCAATCAGGCAGAGATTGTTGCATTATTATTTTATAGATTAAAGATTAGAATAATAATGCAGTAGCACTAACGACGAAATTACGGTTATTAAATATTTTATGAAGAAATTATTATACACTAGTTAAGATTGGCCAAGATTATGCTACAAGAACAATATAAAAGTTGAGCAAAGATTATAAAATGTTAGGTAATCTATGTAATAGTAAGACAATAGGCAAGCAAGCAACTTATTTCCCTGTCACAATAAACAAGTTGCGTAAAAAATCCAAAAAGTACTTCCGATACCGGGAATCGAACCCGAGCCTCCTGGGTGAGAGCCAGGTATCCTAGCCACTAGACCATATCGGATATTGAGTAAGAGGTTGAAATTAACTTTTACAAGCTGAACTCGTATTTAACCAACGTTAATATTTTTTTTTATGACTAATCAAAATACTAATTGCAGTCGAAACCGTAACCGAATGTTCGGCTCGTCTTCTAGTTTCGGCCGTAACCGAAACCGAAACTCTTAAAAGACCACTTCGTAACGTCTTTTACGGCACATCCCTGCGGAAACTGTACAACGGACGGGTCGTGGGGCTCTTTAGACCGGGACATTGGTACCAACTTCCACCTATAAAAATATTTTTTATGTTTAGTAGTATTTTGGGACCACAAGGAAGTACAAAGAAAAAGTCATCACAAGTACAGTTACTGAAAAACCTGCATTTATTTTATTTGTGGTCCCAAATTATTACACAAAAAAAAAAATGGTGCAATTTGGGACCGCGGTCCCGGTCCAAATAGCCCCACAACCCAACAATAGTTCCAGAGAACTTGTAGGTACCATCCAGTACCTACACAGCCACGTCGCGTCGTCATTTACATAACACTAGCATTCGGAGTAAATATTCACACATGTATGTCATTGTTCCGTTGAGAACTTACACACAATGCGTATTATTGTGCTATGAGCTTCTATGGGAAAGGAAAACGTAGTAAACTAGTAAGCACTGATTTTCGTAACAGTTGTAAGTAATGAATCCTTAGTTGTGGCCATCCATGACGGTGTTAAAATGTCAGCTGTGTGAGCGAGAAAGAGCGATGGAGCTATACACTCTATATAGCTCTATCCCTCTTTTTCCCTCTGATTGTCTGAACTGTTAAAGGGATGGAGCTTTACAGACTGTAAAGCTCCATCTTTTTAACAGTTCGTTTAGGTCTTAAAACTTGTGATACTACTGCAGATTAGCGGCTAATCGATTATAAACGATATTTTTAAAACGATTTTTTGACTGACTTCAAAAAGAAGGAAGTGATGAAGATGTTCGGCTGTATGTATATTTTTTTTTTGTAATGTTTGTTCACCGATTTCTCGGTCAATTGTAAACTGATTTAAAAAATTATTGTTTGTAATTTTTGATTGTAAGGTCATACTTCCGAGTTGGTCCCATAGAAATATTGTTATGATCTGATTATGAACTTTGAAGATATGGAACGGAAATCCTCATAGGATCACAGCAGAACTGTCGTAACAAGTAATATTGCTATGTTTATTCGTATACGTGATGACCATAAGTTTGACTGAGGGATACTTTTTAGTTGTGGTACCGCAACTAAAAAGTGTAAAATAAAAACTTTTTACAAAAAAAAAAGTACAACCAACTTTAATGTAAAAAAAAAACCACTAAAACTGCAAAATAACTTTAATTTCAGAAGTCGGTGTTAAATAACGAAGAGGCAAAACTAATGAAGAAACACCGAATCTTAAATTAAAGTTATTAATAATAAATATTACATATATTTAGTGTTTATTTTTTTACATTGAACTCGATTGTATTTTTTTTTTGTCAAAAGATTTTTTCGATCTGCTTTTTTAGTGTTGGCAGGCTTGCACTTGACTACTATCTCAACTGATGGTTAGTGACGATCAGGTCGACGATGGACTCCTTAGTGTTTGATTGTTTTATTTATAATGTGTCTGTGAACCATCTAAAGAAGTCCTGACGAAAGAGTCTCTGCTATATTCAACCTTTGAGCCTTCTTTTGTCACACTTCTGGGTAAAGGCCCACCTGTATAACATACTTAGAAATAATCCGAGCCAGAAACATTTGTACGTACAAAAGGTGGGTATTAAACCTAGGAAAGAAATGACGTTAAATTGGATTGAGTTTTTAATTCCCTGAAAAGGAAACCCATGGTCCTAGAACGCAAAGGGCAACTGAAGGATTATATGTAACCGTAGGTGTGATTTTAGTAAGTAAAAGTATTACACGACCCACCGCTCCACCCTAGAGCTGAGAGAGAAATCTATATCATCTCTACAATCCCACTCACACATTCCCTTCGAGCGCCGATTGTACATACCTACTTCTGTACAACTTGAGTGATCTTGATCGCATAATTGTCGTTTTGTACACACGGGTGTACGAAATTTAATTGCCAAAAAATTTTGCTCTCTATATCTTCGACTTTCCTAGAAAAATCCAGAAAAAAAATCTTTCTTATTTTTTTGTGATTTTTTTTTTTTAATTGATATAAACCAGTGCAAAATTAAAAACTAAATTAAAGGAGACAATTTTTTTTGTTTGGGGAATAGGCCCACCACAAATTGTGGCGTATAGCAATGAAAAGCACGTTATTTTATTCCTTATAATCTCTAAATTACAGTGGTAATATCAGCAAAACTTTATCTAACCGGAATACTGTTAAATACGACAGTCAAAACAGGACTCCTAAAATCTCACAAGAGCGATTGTCAAATAAGTGGATAGGTATTTTGAGTTAAAATAGTGCACTGTTCAATAATATATAGTATAAAACAAAGTCACGTCTGTACTACGTGACAGATTTTGATGTGATTTACACGATTTGATAGACTTATTCGTGAAAATTGATTACATGTATTCATTTCGAAATAACGCGGTTTTTGCCGGCCATTGACTGTAGATCTAAAATAATGTGATGTATTACTTACACAACTAGCTTATTATATATAGATGTATAAGCTAGTTGTGTAAGGAGAAAAAAAAACACATTATAGGTACGTCACAAGAAGTATTTATTTCTGTTCATCATCATCATTTTCAAAGTCATCTCTTAAAAGCAGTATTTGATCTGAAAAAGATACAGGTGGCTCAACCTCATTTTGATGCCGCGACCAAGATTAAAACCACACTATACACATCACAAGTGCACAGCAGCCAGTTGGCTGCTGACGCACAGAGACGCACAGTTAGCAGTAGAGAGAGAGAGAGACGCACAGTTGTGCGTCTGCCCACTAAACAGTTACAACAGTATCCAGCATGAGCAGCTCTCGTTTTAGTAATTGATGGGGTGGTATCAACTAATGTATAATAAGCTTTCCTACTTGTGTGCCTTGATTGTATCCTACCTTTTTTTTCGTTGGGAAAATCATCTTATGACCTCCCCCACTATGGGGCGGGGCGGGAGATAGTGTCAAACTTTTACTGACTAAAAACCCACTCTTGTTCCTTTGTTGCCTTTCGTACCAGGACCGAGTCTTCCTTTCAGAATCACACCTCTGGCTCCATTAGGCTTCGACCCTGCTGGGCCCCTACAGTTGCTGATATATCCTTGAGGCGCGCGTGGAACAATACGCGCCGTCGATAACTTGGGCTCGGGCCGGACGGTTACCGGACGGTCAGACGGCGAGCCACCCATTGCTCGCCGTCCGCAAGCCCGCACCTACGGTGGTCGGTAATCGGGATCCGAGTCCCGGCGCGAGAGATCGCCGCCGCCGATTGCCCCGACGAAGACACGGCGTTGCTCTGCCGAAGCGGGGCACACCTTTTCTGTATGCTAAACCATGTCCTCCGGGCGGTCTACGCAATGGTGACACCCGGACGTTTCTTCCGCACGAATCCAGTGCAGGAACCTCCCGAACTTACCATGTCCAGTGAGGACCTGCGTCATGCGGAAGGAAAGGACGCCGTGTTGCCTTTCCAGCCACTCCTCAAAGAGGGGACTTACCGCCATGATTATGACGTGCCCAGATTTTATCCTGCCTCGTACAAGATAATTGTTTGAACCAAAATCATGGTCAGTTTGTCGGTATACCTCGATTTTGAATTGTCCGGTGGCCCTGACATGCTCTCCATAGTACGAATGAGATTGTTTGATTTGATAAATTCCTAGAGAAAATAAAATTAGGTCCGGGAATGTCAATTCAGGAAAATTATCCACCTCTGGAAGATTACCATCAATACTGGCAAATTGCACTCACACTCTGTTTAAATTGTGCATTTCTATATAAGAGGCTAAACGGTTTGGAGTGTTCAGTTTTGCTTGGGCAATCGCTAATATCTGTTCAGCATAAAAAAAGTCTCTGATTAACGTATGAAATCGATTTATTAATGCTGCAGCTATTTTTTTAAAGTCATGTATGAGGTGGGATGATGCTGTATTGAAATATTCCTGACGGAACAATTTGAAGTCCGGTTTAAATCTGCAATTCACGACTTCAATCACCCACCTACACAAGGTCACAACGGATCTTATTGGCTGCAATGGTCGATAATTGGTGTTCACCAGCCTGTTTAGATTCAGGCATATAAGCGTTGTAACCATATTGTAACAATTGATACAATGGCTTTGTGGATTACGCACTGTAACTATGGATGCCATTTTCATAAAATCTTTCGAATAAAAATACGAACAGAAGAAACATGCAACTATCTAATAATCGGAAACAATAATAATGTTGTCTGTTAGTGTCAAACTGATTGAAACTGGACCACAGAGTATCTGCAACGGGCTATTAATTACGTTTCGTTCCACGGTGATTTTTAAAGTACGTTACTTGATATTTGTGTTAAACGTTAATAACATCGTAAAAAACTAGTTCACTTTACGAATTAATCAGGTATTATCTCTTTAAACGCATTTAAAGCCGATGTTATTACCGCTGCGCATCGTAGAAACCTTTTTTTTCACGTTAAAATAAACCTAAAAACACTCCTAAACAACCATTTTTTGCCGTAACACTTTTTTACAATTATTTCATTATTCCGGTTGGATTTCTAAATAATTTTTGGTCTGTTAATTATAATAAGATGATCACTTCTTTCATGTGTAATTTCATTAATATACGTTACCGTTTAATAGTGGGCCCAAAAAAAATTGTCTCCTTTACCTAAAAACGCGCAACTACATAATAATAATACCCCTATACGCGCGAGAGGTTAAGACCGCAGCTGCAACAATAAGTGTTAAACGGCGACAGTAGGTATTTTATTTTATTTTATTTTTATTTTATTAGGAAAACATACAGTGTATTCATACAGAGTTGAAACAGATATAAACAACTGAATACCATTTACATGTTTCCGCATTTAAACGTATCTTTGTATACGGATAATATCCACGGCTTTTTTTTTATTGGGTGGGAAAATCATCCTTATGACATCCCCGCTCTTGGGCGGAACGGGAGATAGTGTCAGACTCTTACTGACTAAAAACCCACTCCTGTTCCTTCGTTGCCTTCGTCCCAGGGCCCCGGGTTCCGCTTTCACACTACCCGTGGCCCCAGTAGGCTTCGACCCTGCTGGGCCCCTACGATTTGCTGACATCTCCTTGAGGCGCGCGTGGAACAGTACGTGCCGTCGACGACTTGGGCTCGGTCCGGCTTAACAACATGAACAAAACAATACGTTAAGTACCCAACACAATCGAAGTACACAACAAACAGGTGGTTAGTACTGACGACCACTTTCACCACATTCCTATGGTTGATCAATGGCACTATAACCACGTCGCAAATACTTGCGGTAACCATTAGTCCTATGAGTAACTAGCGTAGTAGTAGCTTTCTTCATACAAATTTTGGACTCCCGTTTCATCCCCTTAGGGGGTGAATTTTGGAAAATCCTCTCTCGGTGCTCGCCTACGTCATAAAAGGAAACCTTGTGCAAAATTTTACACTCTTAGTCTCAGTAGTTTCTGTGTGTGGTTATGTCAGTCAGTCAGTTTCTCCTTTTATATCCTTCTAGCTTCTACCAGCGGCTTCGCTTTCGTGAAAGTAAGTTTCTCCATACAAACTTTGAACCCCCGTTTCATCCCCTTAGGGGGTGAATTTTGGGAAATTCTCTCTTAGTGCTCGCCGACGTCTTAAAAGGAAACCTTGTGTAAAATTTCACACTCCTAGTCCAATTCTTTTCGGCTGTACGTTGATATGTCAGTCAGTTTCTCCTTTTATATCCTATGAGTATGAGTAATGAACCTATGGCTATAAAAGCAGAGATATGAGTAAGATTGTAGAATTAATTAGGTTGATGCTTGGTAGATAGCAGTTCTTGGAGTGAATTTACGTCCGGTGGACTTTGGACTTGTACTTACTTTCTGACATGTTTATCACCTTAAGGCCTGAGGCCATATCAAGAGCTCTTAACGCAATCCATTTGGCGTCCTAAACTGAACTGTTAAAGGGATGGAGCTATATAGGGTGTATATCTCCATCCCTCTTTCTCGCTCATATGCTTGACATTTAAACACATCATGGTAAGGCCCCCTGGACCTGTACCATGATGTTTAAAGTAAGATTGTTTCATTCTTATTTCCAGTGTGGGTAAGAGATGGCGCTAGACAACCTGTATAGCTCTGTCTCTTACCCACACTGAAATAAGAATGAAACAATCTTACTTTGAACGTCATTGTAACCCCGATAGTCACATTACCTACCACGGCGTGGCATAGGATGCTCCAAGGTAGCTCGTGAAAGACAAATTTACTTAATGAAATTACACGAGCTAATCACAGTAAACAGACCTGAGTATGTCGTTTTAATTTCAACTAGAGGTATCGACCTCCATGCGTTTCCGAGATAAAGGGACTTTTTTTTTATTGATATAAACTAGTGCTTGTCTGCGATCCCACCTGATGGCAAGCAGTGAAGCAATCATTGATGGTGAGGCGCACTAGTTTATTAAGAGCCTAATCACTCTTTGACAGACAGACAGACGGACAACAAAGTGGATCCGTTTTTTCCTTATGAGGTACGGAACACTAAAATTTTTTACAAATGGCGTTTTAAAACACCAAGTCGGATCAATTTGAAAAACACATTATCGTATTATGGCAATATTAAGTCATTATTTATAAACTGCTAATAATAATAGCTAGTGGGGCCAACTTCGCTACTTATAACGCCTCAAAGATAATTAAGATGATTGGTCCATACAGCCATATTTCCACAGTTACACATTGCAATTTTGTGTGAATCACGAAATATATCGAACGCTCGCTCGATCATGGGATATCGAATGCATCATCTGTCGTGACGAAGACCTGGCTGAAGCGGCCATAGATAAACTGTAGATGGCCTTGTACAAAAAACATTCAAATTGGAGGTTTGATTAACCAGCAGGTAAATTATGGCTATAAGAGTGTTAGGAGATGATGTAGCGAGAAAGATGGTGACTACTCCTAAAAGGATACGCCTATATGAAACAAGAAAATCGCGTACATCGAAGGAATGGAACAATTTGCCTGTTGCGGTTTTCCCATCCGATTATAATTTGGGTGTCTTCAAGGCTAGAGTGAATAGGCTCTTAATAAACTAGTGCGCCTCACCATCAACGATTGCATCACTGAGTACCATCAAGTGGGATCGCAGTCAAGCACTAGTTTATATAAAATAAAAAAAAAAGCTTCTGGTGGCTTGTTTGGTTGAGATAAGAAGCCCTTTTGAGAAACAAACTAATGAACTATTGTCTTGGCAGAACAGTAAATAGGTATTCCAAAGTACGGACGAACAAGTTTCGAAAAACACCAATCAAAATTGGTGTTTTGGTTATTACCTCATCCAGCCATTCATCTGCGGTGGTCAGCAGCCAAACCATAGAAAACAAAAGTGATTATATTAAACAAGAGCGGACCATTGTTGTGGAGAAAGTTTGGAGCTCCGTCGACTGTGACGACCAGATAATCGACCTTCATACAGGGATGCCACTAGAAGATGTAGAGAGGTATGGAGGCAAAGAATTGGTGGAAACATATATTGTATGGATTTGAATGAAGATTATTCAACATTATCATTTCAGCCATCCTTTAGATTAGGTCTCGCCAAGAGTCCCCACAACGACCGGCTGGCCATGTGCGGTGTGTGTGTGGTGTCCTGTGCTGAAATGATAGGGATAGGGTTCTGGTTTGGCGACTACGTACCGGGAAACGTAGCGTTGGAAGGCTTCCCAAAAGGTGGACCGATGGATGTGAGATGAAGATAACGGTAGATGAATGAATGGAAGCTATCAAATCTTAGTTTTTGAAGAAGATCGTTGAAGCGTGACGATGTAACTGACTTCAAAACAATTTCTACATAAATCCAGAACAGGTATTGTAAGCAATTGTGTATGACTCATAGTGAAGTGATTGTTTGCGGAATTATTCGATACAGTTACCGTAGCCACTGGAACGCAAAAAGCAAAAAGATTCAATAGATTGGATATAATTTTATACCGTAAAGAAGTGAAGTACATAATTCTCACTCATACTGAAGTATTTAGAACACATAGTATGGGTCGCTTTTAAAAAACAAAGAAAGAAAAAGAAGAAGTAAAGTAATTGAGACTCAAAGTAAAGAGATTCTGACACATTGTGAAGCAATAGTCTACTAGAGAGCAGTGGTGGCCAAGTGGTAACGGCCCCGGTAACGGACTTACGAGTTGTAGGTCGTGGGTTCAAACCCAGCCAGGCGCATTACTTTGTGTTTATTAATTTATTTCATCACCGTTGCTCTCAAAACGGTGAAGGAAAACATCGTGAGGAAACTGGAAAATCGAAGACATGTGACATCCACCAACCCGCACTGGGCCCGCGTGGTGGATTACGGCCCATTCCCTCTCCTAGAGAGGAGGCCTGAGTCCCAGCAGTGGGAAAATTAAAAGGCTGATTATTCTATGCTATTATGCTAGTCTACTAGTAGATCAAGAACTTGTAAAACCTTTAAAACATTTAACTGAATCTGTATCATCGTCGTGTATCTATGTCGTCTGTGTCGTCGACGTGTTCTGTATCTCTGCCAACCCTAATCGTAGAAGACTTAGCAATCTGATGCTATCTAAAGATGAACAAACTAAATCCAGCCTTAAAATTGACTAGTAGAGTATAAGTTCATTTACAGCTAAGCCATGCTTTGGAGATGAGAATGAAAATGGCAAGTTGCACGCAACATCACGATGATTGGCTTTAATTTGATGCTAGTTGGACACCTGTCTGTGTAAGAGTACAAAGATTATGTACGTGTAAAAATAATAATATAATTCCGAATAAATCAATTTACCGAGATTTTTCCAGAATAATCGGATGCAGCTAAATATCATGAAAAACGTGAAAGTAGAAAATATATAGCCAGTGATAAAGTAGCTTCTAATATTAAAAGATTTTTTAAAATCGATCCAGTGGTTTCAGCGATTACCTCCTACATTCAAACTTACTCATACTTCTTAGTATAGATGTCATAGTCAGATCATAGAAATTGATCACTACATGATATGGCCAACTAAAACTGGCCAGATCATTTAAATGTTAGCATTTGATGATATGTCGTTCCTCGTTTGTAGGATTTCTTCAGGATTCAGAAAGTAGGTCAAACGAGGATTGAAATATCGTCAAACTTTAACGTTTAAAATGATCTGGCCAGGACATAGATATAACACGATCTATCCAACCTTCACATCGACCCAGTAATTTGGTAACACAATAACCCTTGGCAAAACTGGTTTCAGATTTTGTGATTTCTACCTAACCGTTGGAGTCCTGACAAAACGATACAAAACAGTTTTTCTCACTCTTATACAACTTTCGCTTTGAGTCCATCTTCAGGGTTTCGATCTTCCCATCCTGTTATAGGCAGTCTTCAGTCTCATGCTAGGTGGAGCGATGATCATCGCAAGGTAGCTACTGAATGAAAGTAGTTTTTTTTGGTGGGAAAACATCAAATGACTTTGGAATGTTCTGACACTGTCTGTCAGAAATCTGCTTTTACTAACTAAAATCCAGATGGATTTTAGGCAGATGCCTCGCAGCTCTGTGGTCTGGATAAGAGTAGTAGAGTTAAATGGTGAATGATTGGAGAGGCAGTCCAGCTATTTACAAATGATCATGATGACAATGGTAACATTATATTTGGTTTAATCATTGAACATGATATTACAATTTACTCACTAACATCGTCAATGTCCATTAAATTTGCGCAAGATTGTATCAATTTGAGACACCATTTGCTTGAGATTATTGTAATGATGTAAGGAAGTTGATATCCTGTAGATAATGATTGTACAATGAGTTAGTTTTCTTGTGTTTAGATTTAGATCTCTTTTGACCTAATTTACTACTTAATGGTGGCTTTAACGGCTACAATTGGTGCATTATTTTATTATTTAACGTTGTAATTATTTTCCGTCTGTCAGTACTTATGACAGGGCAACGATTGCTCGTAGAGCAGATGGTTGATGGGGCTGAAAGGTTCTGGAAGTACCGGAAGACGCAGCATTGGAAGGCCTCCCACAAGGAGTACTGAGGACGTGGTGTCGGTTGCGCGAATCCGATTGATGTGAGTCATTCAAGACTGGTAATTGTGGAGCACCTTTGGTCCCAGCTATATTCAGCAGTGGACGTCTTTCGGCTGAAATGATGATGATAAGTACATAACGAGCAAAGAAAGACCAAATTGAGAGTCATCATAGTCCTACCTTTATTTTACAGGTTAGTGCTTAGATCATACAATAATTGGTCCGTGCGCCCGCAACGTACCTCCCGTGTCGTTTTTGTGCCTACGTAGCATGCCCAGAACCTAACTAGCGAGTTTAGACTTGTCAATTATTCATTGTCATCATCATCACCTCAGACAAAAGTCGTCCACTGTTGGATACAGGCCAAAGTGTCGCCACAATAACTGGCTTTTTACATTTCGCATCCATCGGATTCCCGCGACCCTCACCCAGACATCGTCAGAGCTATACCATTTCCATCTGTTTGACCCTCCATCAACTAAATGTAAACAATCTTGACATGTCTTTTAACTAAAAATGTTTACAATTTGTTATTTACATAAACCGATGTTTGGTAATTAACTAAATTTAAATAACCTTACTATATCTTTTATACGATTTTTTTTTAAATTAAAAAGACATGTATCAGGATTGTTTACGTTTAGTTAACTACAGTCAAATGGGGTGAATAGAAACTCAGGGGTGAATAGAAACAAAACTTCAAAGGTTATTTTCACGATATTTGAATATTTTTTGCAGCATTTAACTATATCAGTTTAATAATGAATTGTTATTCTAAAAAGTCGATGCTTTATTAGAAGCCGAAATTATGGTATCAAAGTGAAAAACCAAACCAAAGTTTTGTTTCTATTCACCCCGTTTCACGGTACTTAAACAAATGGAGTATAGATCTTTAGCACAGAAAGCGTCATGGTCGAAGAAATATGTCTTCTTTTTTCCAAAATATGTCTTAGTCATCACAACTGTCACCTCCTTGCTAGCTTTATCCTCTTTTACATAAAATCCATCCCTCGCGTCGTCTTTTTAGTCTTTCTTCTAAACTTTCAAATTCAAGTCATGCACTTAGAACATTGCTGAATCGTCTAGTGTAATTATTTGAGCTTTGTTCATGTTTCTTACATGTATTCTTTAAGAAACATGTATGTATTGTATAATTGTATGATATTTATGGTTTATTAGTATATTTATTCTTGTACCTATTCGCCTTTTCTCTTGCTTTTATTGCACCTACCACTATTTATCTCTGCATCACGTTAAGGTTGACTGGTAGAAAATGCCTAAGGCATTAAGTCCGCCACTGTACGTTTGTGCATAAAGGATTAAATAAATAAATAAACAGGAGTTCTTCCAACCGTAAATCACCAGACATTTTATTTTGACATACTTTCTTGTTATAAATTAATAAAATTACGTCGTGAGCGACGGCTTTCTATGAAAGTAACTGCTAAAACTAGTACGTGTAACGAAATTGATCTTATTTACCGATACGAACGTTCGGCGGGCAATGTAACTTAATGACTGCAATCATACCTACCGTCGTTACTCAATTGTTTTCAACAACATCGCCACTTGTTTTCTTAGCAAATTGTTTTTGTAGACATTCATTGTTATGAATAAACTCTTTGGTTGTGAAGTCTTTTCCGTGGTGTCTAGTTTGTAGTTGTTTAGCATTTTTATATTTGTTACTAGCTGACCCAGTGAACTTCGTAATAATACTGGCATTACCAGAACAGCATAATTCATTTTATTATGACATTTTAATTAGAGATGGCGTTGTATTCGGATTTCTTATTTCGTTATTTTTCCATTTTTTCTCACCGTTCCCTGGAATGTCTCGAATATTTCAAGACCAAAGTTTCAGGGCCCCCGGGGATCTCTCTCGCATCACCCATGGCCCCAGTAGGCTTCGACCCTGCTGGGCCCCTACGGTTGCTGACATCTCCTTGAGATCAGAGATGTTTGAGGTTGCATTTATGGCTGCAATTGTGTCACTAACATAGTTGTACGTTTGTTTACTGCATAAGTCTCATTGTTAGTCACAATAAAGAATATTATTATATGTAGTGTGGCGACATCTATGGCGTCACATAGGAACTAAACTACGAAGTCATCGCGCAGTTAAAAGTTCTCCGTGCGATTTGAACATATACAACAGCCTGCAATCATCTCTCGGGCAGTTGCCCAGACCAGACGAAACAGTCTGGTCGGAGGATCCTCCCTTTTCAACGACAACATACCTCTTAAATAGCAATATTTTGACTTTGCGTTAGGTAATTGTATCGTTCATGTCCGATACCATCGAATCTCAGGTAGGTACTCTTAGTCCACCATATATTTGTCTGAAATAATTAGCGAATTCGCAGCACTTAGAAGTCACGCTTGGCTACCGCTGGCGGGGCGCGTACACAATGGCGCTACGTGGTTGTTGGTTGTTTCCTTGAGACCAACATCCTACGTATTGTGTGAAGTATGAGTGAGCGGCCATTATCTTCTCAATGTTGGCAGAATGTGTAGGTGTATGGAGGTAATGATAGGCTTGGGCACCTATACGTAAGAGAAAAATGTGTTGTAACCTCTGATCTTTGTAAGTAGTTACACTGTTTATGTAGTGTTTACTTTACACTAGCAACTAAGGTATATTTGCAAGACAAGTCTATTGGAAAGCTTGATAAAATTCTTGAGAATGTCATGCTTGACCGAAAATACAAGTTTGGAGGGTTGGCGGAACAGAGAGTAAAGTCCCGCAAACCTCTGTTGAAAAGGGAGGATCCTCCGACCAGACGGGCAAAAAAATAAATGAAATAATAAAATTAAAAATCCACCCCGCCTACCCCACCGACATATCCTGCCCTACTTTTAATTACCTAAATGTAAAAGTTTGTGTACAAAAAATAATCCAAGATACTAAATAATTCATGTTTAAAAAAAAAATTCATGGATATTTTCCATGAAAACTTATTTCGTGACCATTTATTGAATCCAACAATTAATTCCCTCAGTGATAAACATGATAATTTTATTTATATATTTTTTATTATTTTGTTACAGATAACAACAAGACTTAGCCACCAGTAATACAAAGAAGAAAAAAAAAAATGACGAGATAGAAAAAAAAGTTTATTTCAACGATGGTTAGGACGTTCTAAATTCAAAAGTGATGAAGCGCGCGCAAAAGTGAAGTGCGAAGTATAAACAAGATGGCTTCGTTAATAAGTGTAGTGTTATTGTTAGTGTACTGTTGTGTGAGTGTGTACGGACATGTTGCGTTGACCTATCCTCCAGCCAGGAGGTACGACCTGGATTTTCTGGATAATTCCAGAACGAAGCCGCCATGTGGGATGCCTAAAGGTAATTTCTTTTTTAATAACTTAGCCAACGCTACTTAGTTCCGACGTGGTTTGTGCTTGTTCCTTTTTATTTTTTTTTATTAAATGCATATGAAAGTACAGTATGGCCACGTATGGTCAAAATAATTTGACCGCCCCAAAATTTATCGATTATTTGCGCAGTAATTCTTTAAAAGAATTATATGGCGAACGCGTATGCGTATTTTTTCGAGTACTTAAATACGTGCATTTGTTCGGAACGCCAACTACAAAGCGGCCATACAAAAATGAATTTGTAAAATTTTCGTCTGTCTGTCAGTCTTTTCCAGCTAATCTCAGAAACGGCTGGACCGATTTTGATGAGATTTTCACATTAATAAAAATAAAGAATTAGGGTTCCGTGTATTGTGATTGGCCTTACGCGGACGAAATCGCGGGCACCAGTTAGTCACCCTCACCTATATTTAGTACTTACCTATAAGTCCAGAATTTTCTCATTTCCTAAATTATTTCAGACTTACACTGTACCTAATCCACCAAAAAGTTATTAAGTAACTGCTTAAATTTAAACGAACCATAAAATTAAGAAAATTAAAAAGTCCCTTGCAATCAGACAGCATGTCTCAATCTCAACTACGATTAGTAAATTGGACACACGGTCTAAGCACTAGTCGGGCCGAATTCAGACCCAGATGAAAACGAGTCTGTTTACAAACGGACGACCTCGGGGTCGTTGACCTGGTGACTCAGCTGACTGACATTGTTGCAAATCTTATTTTGAACTGTACTCATAAATTGAGGTAGGTCTCTAAACAAATTATTACCTACATTTTTACCCGACTGCTCTTGATTATTTCATTTTTTGAGTGTACTTAAGTAGGTCTGTCTGTACAATGCGTTTCAAGTAAGAATAGGGTGGACTTAGCGCCATGTTGTGACGTCATAGCTATCAAATTGAATCAGGTAGGGTGAGTAATTTTTTTTTTAAAAGTTTTATTTACGAAAAACGGAAAAAAATTATCAGAATTCAAGTCAAATTCCGCTTATACATCTTCAAAGAAAACAGTTTAACTAATTAGACTTTAATAAAGTATTTTAATTTAGATTTAAAAAAAAAACCCTTTTTTTCACTTAGATTTAACTATGACTCGGTTAACCAAAAATAACAAGAAACCGATAATGATACGCAAATGAGTTTTTTTCAAAAAATAAAATGGCGGGTTTTTGGCGCCAAATTAATGTTTTCAACTTTTTTGGCAGCTGTGTACCTAGGCTATCATAATGAAGTGCTCGACGAGAGAATTTGAAGAGCATTTATTCACTAAAATGTAGGAATTAAAGAGTTGTCAGTGTCAAAAACCCGTTCGCAAAAAAAGAATTAAAAAGTTCTAAACAAGTCACTAGAGTGATGCAGTTGCTAGCGTGAAATCTATTGTCGAACTAAAATAAAATCAACCAACTGCATCAGACTGCATAAAGTGATTTGAATTGAATTTTTTTGTTACTTTCTGTGGTCGAGTTTTTGACTTGGTCAACTTTTTTTTTATTAAATTAAGGTAAAGAGCGAGACATCTCCCTTTCCGAGATCCGAAAGGTCCCGATTACTCCCGAGTTTCCCGCGTGTTCCGAAGCCCTCATCGCGTCAGCGTCAGTGCAGGTCTTTGTAAAGTGCAAAAAAAAAAATAAGAGAAAGGAGACTTACTTTTTTAAGAGATTTTAGTACTTACCTAAGTTGCTACGCTCGCTTGCTAACCTTTTTACCCATTTACGGGTTGAATTTCTTATTCCTCGTCTTATAAAACACACCTGAGGAAAAAAACACTTTTCTAGGCAAGATCCACTTAAAAAAAAAGAATTTTCCAAATTGGTCTAGGCGTGTACGACAAATCGAGGAATATATAAAATACCGGCCAAGTGCGAGTCGGATTCTTGCATAAGTGGTCCGTTACTGTCCGTAGCAAAAACCGGCAATAATCACATTTGTTGTATTGGAGCCCCACTTATATATTTATTTTGTTCTGTTTTTATTATTTGTTGTTATAGCAACAACATGATCTGTGAAAATTTCAACTGCCTAGCTATCAGAGTTCATAAGATACAGTCTGGTGGCAGACAGATAAATTGGAGTCTCTTAGCCTAGCCGTTTTTAACTTTTGGGTACGGAACCCTAAAAAAGATTCCGACGCATTGAGAACCTCCTCCTTTTTTAGTTTGATTTAAAATGTTTCAATTACTAACAAAAATAAAATCTAAACCTTGTCTTTGTTATGGCGTAGTTGGTTAATAAATAGTGTTTAGAAATAATTAATTATATTTTGTAATTTGTATGTAATGCATTTTTTACTGGATTTCGATTTAAGAATTTGATTCGAATATTCGCTGTGCATTTGTCATTTATTTCCTGTGTTTCTTTAGATTGCTTTTTTCAATTGTTTAGTGTCCAAATTGTCTGATATCCATTCGCTTTACTTCAAATACGAAAATATCTGGGACTTAACTTGGTTTCTGTATTTTGAAGTTGTGTTGTTTGCTCAATTATAGCCTGAAAACCTGTTAAAAAATATGAGTGTGGGGCAGGGGCGCCGACTGCGTGGGTGCTCGGGGCTCGAGCACACATAAGAAATAAACAGTGGGTGCCGAGCTCCCCTGAGAATAGACATCAAGAAACAGATCAGTAATCGCCTTTTATCAGGTTACATAAATAAATTATAATATTTCTTTATAATAAAAACTAGTTTCATTTGTATATAATAGTTTCATTTTATATTTTATCAAACATAATTAGTAATTAAGTACGCAGTATGTAAGTTGGTCGATCAGTATGCATTTCTCTTCTCATACTTCGCCACTTTTTCGAGTCCTCAAATGAGCATGAGCACCCATATTTTTTTTTTTTTTATTGTGTGGGAAAATCATCCTAATGACATCCCCGCTCTTGGGCGGAGCGGGAGATAGTGTCAGACTCTTACTGACTAAAAACCCACTCCTGTTCCTTCGTTACCTTCGTCCCAGGGCCCCGGGTTCCGCTTTCACACTACCCGTGGCCCCAGTAGGCTTCGACCCTGCTGGGCCCCTACGATTTGCTGACATCTCCTTGAGGCGCGCGTGGAACAAAACGCGCCGTCGACGACTTGGGCTCGGTCCGGACGGTTACCGGACGGTCAGACGGCGAGCCACCCATAGCTCGGCGTCTGCAAGCCCGCGCCTACGGTGGCCGGAAATCGGGATCGGAATCCCGGCGGCGGTTGGAGCGTAAGGACCGTTGCCTCACGCGATCGGCCGCCTCCTTAGCTAGCATTACTGCTTCGCAGAAGGAGGCGACCGCCTGCCACTCCTCCTCGCTCCGGAGCATGGCCTGAACCAAGGCCCGGCGCGAGAGGTCACCGCCGCCGATTGCCCCCACGAGGACACGGCGTTGCTCTGCCCAAGCGGGGCACACCTCCACCGTGTGCTCCACCGTGTCCTCCGGGTGGGCCACACAGTGGCGACACCCGAGCGTCGTTTCCGCACGAATCCGGTGCAGGAACCTCCCGAACTTACCGTGACCTGCGTCATGCGGAATGTGAGGACGCCGTGAGGTCTTTCCAACCACGCCTCAAAGAGGGGACTTACCGCCATAATTGTGGCGTGCCCAGCACTGGGTCGCGACAGTCGCTGTCGCCATTTCACCATGAGAACCCGCCGGAGCTCTGTCCGCCATGCTGCGACTTGTCGCGGCAGCGGAATGAGCACCCATGAGGTTTTTTAAAAGCCGGCGCCACTGGTGTGGGGTTTGATTGAAACGTGCATAACTTCAAGCTTTCAAAGCAGGGGCAGCGGGATTGTTCGAAGGACTTACGCCTGAGAGCAGGCCTGGAAGTCCTGGAACGCAAAGGGCAACAGAAGGAACACATAATAGTAGCGATCAGAAACATGTAACCGAGATATTTGTGATACATAACATGACTGAAAAGAGTGTCCATCGAGTTTTTTGCACATACTTCTCCATAGAGGTCTTTTCTCTATAGTTTCTCGCTCTTGAGCGGAGCGTAAGGGTGTGTCAGACTTTTACTGACTAAAAACCCACTCCTGTTCCTTCTTTGCCTTTCATACCATAGCCGGGTTTTCCTTTAAGAAGCGAACCCATGGCTCCAGTAAGCTTCGACACTGCTGGGCCCCTACGGTTTGCTGACATCTTCTTGAGGCACGCGTGGAACACTACGCGCTGTCGGCGTCGACGACTTATTCGTAGAGGTCTACTTGCTTTGGAATGTGCAATAAGCTTTATTTTTTTTTGTCTTACTTCTTGACAATTCAAAAGTGTCTGTAAATGGTTTATTTGAAATAAATGCTTTGATTCTTGACACAGGTGGGTTTTACTCATTAAAAGCCTGGCACCTGTCTTCCCAATTAGTGCCAGAGAAGTCGTTTGATGATTTACCACATTGTTACGGTCGTATCAAGTCTTCATTCTAACGCTGGTGTTCATGCTTTTCTCACGTACTCGCTTATGCACTTTGTTCAATTGATCTTGAAGATCACTTATGTAGTCGTACCTGGAATAGCATTACTCGCAGAACGGATGGCCTTTGGGGCCGAAAGGTTCTAGAATGGCGACCACGTACCGGAAGACGTAGCGTTGGAAGGCCTCCTACAAGGTGGACCGATGACCTGGTTGCGGGAGTACGATGGATGCGAGACGCACAGGACCGTTCTTTGTGGCGGCACTTGGGAAGGTTTATGTCCATAATCATAATCATAATCGTTTATTCTGCAAACATGGGTATAGCTAGTACATAGGTGTTTTTTTTTTATATAACAGAGTCCTCCATATTTTACCATCACATTGGCATGCAAATTTTTACAATTCTTTTAATTCCGTTGTAATTTAAAAATAATATATTTTATGTTAAAAATGTCAGCTTGATAAAGGTCATAGTAATAAAAATTAAAATAATATTATATAATGTCAAACGGAAATAAAAAGTAAGTCAAACAGGATCAAATAATAATTTCAAACAGAGTATCAATATGTCAATCAATTGGTTCACTAATTTGGTCATTAAGAAAATCGTCAATCGTGTAATAAGTTTTCATAATTAAAAATTCATTTAGCGCCTTTTTAAATTGTATTTTTGTCATATTTTTTAAAAAGTTAGGAACTTTATTATATATGCGTGGGGCAATACCAAAGAAACTTTTTTGCATTAGTGCAGTTTTACATTTAACTTGACATAATTGATTATTGTATTGACTCCGCATTGGATTTTTCTTGACCTCTGAAATTTTCTTAAACAAATGAAGGTTACATTTCACAAACAAAGCTGTTTCCAATATATATAAACAAGGAAAAGTTAAAAATTTTAACGATTTAAAATAGGGAACACAGCTATCTGTTGTCTTAAGACCGCACATTGACCTGATGCATCGCCTTTGCATCCTAAATACCAGCTCCCTATCAGTAGACTGCCCCCAGAAAATAATTCCATAGCGCAAAACAGACGCAACTAGTCCATGGTACGCTGTTAAAAGAGCCTGACTGTTAACTTGTTTGGACAGTTGAAAAAGAGCATATGCGGACTTGCTAAGTTTCTTACATAGTTCTTCTACATGAGGCTTCCATGTAAGTTGGCTATCAATTATGATACCTAAGAACTTAGCCACAGTAGCTTGTTCAATATCACAGCCCTTGTAGGAAATGCAAACGTTCGGGTTTTCTCGTCGCTGATAAAAATGCATGACTTTTGTTTTGCTCAGGTTCATAACCAAGTTATTATTATCTAACCAATTTATAATGTCACTTAAGCAGGTATTAATGTCAATATTATAATTATTTGAATTAGTAGATTTTATTATAGCTGTACTATCATCTGCAAAAAGAACCATTTTGTTAGTTGTTGCTTTCGGGAGGTCATTTATGTATATTAAAAAAAAAGTCCAGCAGTGGACGTCTTTGGGCTGAAATGATGATGACGATGATGATGACCTGGATTAGTCTTGTCAGGTGGCACGCCAGTTATAGCAACGACTGGAGGTCTCATCTCTCTACCGAAGTTCACTCTTGCCGGAATATGTCCCGTACGTGCTATCTTGTACTGCTGATCAATAAGACATCAGAAATAGTGGAACATATGTATCTTGTGGTTCATTTCGGCCTCTGCATTGCTCACAATTTAAATATGTTTTTTTGAAAATTTTTCGGACAGTCGAAAGGATAGCATAAGCATAATCAGCCTTTTAATGTTCCCACTGCTGGGACTCAAGCCTCCTCTCTAGGAGAGGGAATGGGCCGTAATTCACCACGCGGGCCCAGTGCGGGTTGGTGAATGTCACATGTCTTCGAATTTTTGGTTCTAGTACATGCCGGTTTCCTCACGATGTTTTCCTTCACCGTTTTGAGAGCAGTGGTGATGAAATAAATTACACAAAGTAATGCGCCTGGCTGGGTTTGAACCCGCGACCTACAACTCGTAAGTCGAGGCCGTTACCACTCGGCCACCACTGCTCTCTGTCGAAAGGATATTTCCCACCAAAAACTTCTCATTGCAGAATTTGAGTGGTAGAACTATAAGTTAGACACTTATTAGCTATGACATACAACTATTCCACGACAAGTGAGTAATAAGTCTACAGGCAACTTCAACTAGGCCGTCATCATAAACATCATAATTTACAGCATATTTAGTATCATGGTCATTTGACCGAGTCAGACAGACCATCAACACTTCATAATTACCAGCTATAATCTGTCACTTTGAATATTTCAATACTAACTGGGCATTGGGCTGCACGCAGTAGTATAATCATTATTATTTTAAGGTTCATAACATGCCTATTGAGCCGTGGTGGCCCAGCGGTCCCCACTTAAAAGTTGTAGGTCGCATTACTTTGTTTCATCAATTTCATCGCCATTGCTCTTAAAAACGGTGAAGGAAAACATCGCAAGAAAACCAGCATGTCCTAGAAACAAAAGATTTGAAGATATGTAACATCTACCAAACCGCACGACGTTCGTGACTCCACGTGGTGGATTACGGCCCATTCCCTCTCTTAGCGAGGAAGCCTCAGTCCCAGCAGTGGGAACATTATAAGGTTGATTATGCTTATGCTTTATACATAGGCTCACACCCAAACTAAGTGAAAAGCAATACGCAAAAGCTTGCCATCTGTTAAACCTATTGGTATACTAGGACAAGGTGAAATCCGGCAAAACCCAGCTAGAGGCGTAGGGCCTCTGGCTGGTTTCTCGAGCTCTTAACACGATCCATTTAACGTGTTAAACTGAACTGTTAAAGGGATGGAGCTATATGGATTATATAGCTCCATCACTCTTTCTCGCTCGTATTACTGACATTTTAACATGGCAAAGGCCGAGGCTCTTTTAGAAAACGGAATCCCTATAAGGTCACTTGGTTGTCCGTCTGCCTGTCTGTCAAGATCCTTTTTCTCAGGAAGACATGGAGGTATCAAGCTGACATTAAGATACACAATAGTCTGTGTGTTGATATTTTTACTCACTTTAATAAAATTCTAAAAAATAAATGTAAACAATAAACCTACCTTCATACTCAAATCAAACAAAATAATCGATGTGTCAGTAGGATACTTGTGGGTTATGTTACTATTTTTGTTTATTGTTAATAAATTTTTAACAAAACATTTTAGCATAAAACAAAATTATTACACATTTACACTCGTAAAACCATGCAGGAAGAATAGATAAAGCGATATTTAGTCATGATAAATAGTTAAGTTTTTATGCGTAAACAAACGTATAATCGTGTCCTAAACAGGGGCGCTGACTCCGTTGGTGCTCGGGGGCTCGAGCACCCATGAGAAATGAACAGTGGGTGCCGAGCACCCCTGAGAATAGACATCAAGAAACAGGATCAGTAATCGCCTTTTAGGTTACGTATAAATTATAATATTTCTTGATAATAAAAACTAATTTAATTTTATATATTGGTTTCATTTTATATTTTTATCAAACATAAATAGTAACTAAGTACGCAATATGCAAGTTGGACATTTATTTATTTGTCGGTCGATCAGTGTGCATTGCTCTTCTCTACTTCGCCACTTTTTCGAGTCATCAAATGAGCATGAGCACCCATGAGGTTTTCTAAAAGCCGGCGCCCCTGGTCCACGTGTGGGTTGTTAAGGGTTAATATTAAATACTCAGGTCTACTTACCCTCGAAGAAGAGAAAAATTAAACTCCTAAATCAACGCAATCTAAAGATAAGGCCGTTTATGCTCTGTTTATGGGGAATGTTTTGACGCTCGCAAGGTAATCAAACTCCGTGGGTACTTCCCGTTGACCTAGAATCCTGAAATTAGTCAAGAAGCAAGGCACAAGTAGGTACAGGAAAATATCCTAAAACCGTAAATTTGTAGTTACGTCACAAAATAATTAGCTACTAATAACTTTTTTTGGGATTCAGATAAAATTTCGAGACTCGATTCGGGAATCGACCTATTTTCATTAGTAATTTGGTACGGAAGCCTCGGCGCGCGAGTCCCACTCGAACTTAACTTGACGATAAAGAATGAACTCAGCCGAATCCACTTCAGATTTTATTCTGAATCACGAATATTATGATCATAAAAATATACTCGAGTATTTTAAGTTTATGCTTGCATAGTTGAAATAACTGTGAGTCACTAAGTTGACGGCACGACATCACGACGAAGGGAAACGCAAGCGGCCCAAGGGCGTCCTTGCTTTGCCCTCTTAAGAGAACTATAAAAGCCAATCGCGAGTTGGCGGAAATGAATTCCACAACCTTACTGCATGGACAGAGAAAGAATAGGAGAAATAAATGGATTAGGGATCTTAGGTGTGATCTGCTCGGCGGGTCACTAGGACGAGCGTAAGAAAAACGGTCACGTAGGTAAGTTGGAGGGATAAGACGGGTTGTGTAAGATGTTAAAAAGGAGATATAAAATTCGAATGTTCGGATCGAATGGATTGGGAGCCATTTAATGCGCCTCACCATCAACGATTGCATCACTGCTTACCACTAGGTGGGATCGCAGTGAAGCACTAGTTGAGTTCTTTGCGAAAGTGAGAGACGTAGTGACATATTTTCTTAAATCGAAGCTTGTTCAATAGCTCTTCAGTAGCATCCAGGTAGCAGGCGTCGGCATAGTCATCAGCTGAATAAGTGTTTGGGCTACATCATTTGCAGTTTCGGTGTAGTAAATACGAACGCCATCAGAAAATAGAGGCGGTAAAGAAGAAACTATAGCCGCATTGCGAACGAATCTACTGCCTACGATCATGGCCTGAGATTTTGTTGGGTTGATCTGCAAACCAAATGACTTAGCCCAAGCTCTGATATAATCCTCATGATTTTTAGCAGCAATAGCAGAAACTGCGTAAGCAACAGCAAAATGTCAGTAGCAAAGTGTCAGTTGGCAGTAGTGTCATCACAGCGTTAATGTTTTCAAATTGTCGATTTGAACCAATTGTTTGACTTTATTGGTGTAGATAGTTTATTAATTTGTGTATGTATTGTATAATTGTATGATTTATTAGTATATCTATCCTTGTATCTATTCGCTTTTTCTCTCTCTTTTATTGCACCTACCACTATTTATCTCAGCATCACCCTAAGGTTGACTAGTAGAAAAGGCATTAAGTCCGCCGCTGTACGTTTGTGCTGCAAGTCATCTGCATCTTTTTTACATAGCATGACAGCAGGACGAAAATATGCATCTTTGGGATGAGAGAAAGGGATAGGTAGTACATTGTATGAATCGGACAGCTGTCACCCGCACCATGCTATAACAATGGCAGGTTAGTCCTCTTAACGCTTCTTGTTGTGATGTTATTATGTTGGTAGTACTAGCTACTTATGATAAATATTCTCTTCTCAGCTGTCTAACAAGTTAAAATGCTGAAGCATTTGGATAGCTACATTCTTAAACCTGTTTGTGAAAACAGGTTTGAGGATATAGCTAATTTATTTAGTCTTATATGTATTCGAGCTTTGGTAAAATGATCTGGTTAGGTGTCTTCAAGGTTTAAGTGAATAGGGTCTTAATAAACTAGTGCGCCTCACCCTTAGATTAAATCAAAACAGAGGATCAATGGCTTCACCATCAACAAAAGGTAAAAAAAAATGGATCTCGATTTTGGTTTGGGTTTGGTTCCATCAAAATAATATTGTTATATATTTGGCTTTGGGTCAATAAGACACATAAATAGTGCAAATAAAATGATGACTGTCAATTTAGTCGCTAGACCACAAAACACATAGGAAGGATAGGACGGATGAGAGAATTAGGGTTAGGTTTGGACTCTTTTGCTGAGGACCCCTAAAAATTACTTATTTTTGTATGTTGGTAGATTTGAAACATCAAATGAATATACAATTAGACAAGGAGACACTGTACGGCAATTTCGCACTCTTCTCTCAAGCAGTCGTGGCCGAGTGGTTAAGGCGTCTGACTCGAAATCAGATTCCCTCTGGGAGCGTAGGTTCGAATCCTACCGGCTGCGGATCTTTTTGTGTTTCTTGTTAGTGAATATTTTGTTCATTTGTTTATTTTTATTTATGGTTGATTGATATACTTATACGTATGTGTATTTCAACTATAATACGTATACGTTTTTTACTCTTGTTTTAGGAATAAATTTATTTTTATGCACCTACCATATTTTCTCTTCACCACCCTAGGTTGACTGGTACAGAATGCCTAAGGCATTAAATCCGCCTTTAAAGCTGCATGAAGTTAAATAAATAAAATATTTAATATTGTTATGTTTTAAAGTAACTTTGAAAAAGAAAAAAAATCTATGTGATATTTCAACTCATTTGTTTTAGTTTTTACTACTAGATCTCTCAAATAAATATTTACTCAAATATTGTAAAGTCCTATTTATTTAAATTGCTCAATGCTGATCTTAGCGTGTCGATGGCAAAACTAGATTTTTTTTAAATTCCGTGGCTGGCCCAGTATTCGGCCACGGCAATGCTGTCCGCTGACGCTGTCATTAGATTCCCTACTAGAACAGGTAACTGATACGTGCGATTGATTGGTTGTTAAAATGGCTGCTAAATCTTCTTCTATGCTGTCTATAAAACTAGTTTATTTATTTTACTTTTATTTAGTTGGTATTTATCCAGTTCATCTCTCCACCTTCGCTTTGGTCTACCGCGGTGTCGCCTTGCGTTTAGTGGGACCCAATAAGGGGCTCTTTTAGCCCACCGCTCATCCGACATGCGGCAGACATGTCCGGCCCAATCCCACTTCAGAGTGGCAGCTTTTCGGGCAACATCTTGTATCTTAGCTTTGGCGCGCAGCATTTTGTTCCTTACACGGTCGGAAATTCGAACACCCAAGATACTGCGCTCCATAGCTCGCAGACAAAACAAGAATGACCAAATGCCAATTACACTGATTAGATTACACACAATAATTATGTAAAGTACATTAAAGATAAAATAACACAAATATATAACTAAGCTTCTCACTCAGTCTTCTCACAAATCACCAGAAGTTCAGACAGTATCTCCTTCCATTCATCAGCAAACTGGGGCCTTACCATGAGGTTTTAAAATGTCAGTCGCGCGAGTGAAAAAGAGGGATGGAGATATACCTACAACCTATGCACCCCAAGCTTTTAATTAGTACAAAAAAAAAATGGGGCTCTATACGTACCCGTTACTGATCATATTTTTGTAGTCAAAAGTATAAAAAAAATTATCCTCAAATTGTCCACGAAAATTTATCATAATTGGTAAATTCATAATAGAATCAATCATTCATAACAATTTCTACTAGAAAATATTACGCGCAGTGTTTTTCCAGTTTGATCTTCAATTATTAATTCATAATCAATAGCTTGTACAATATTTACATAAATTGAGTGAGATTATTTATAGAAACGCTAATAACTTTGCTGTTTATGAATATTATTACTACCCGGTGACGGCACCGTGATAAAGACGTATTCTGCTGCCGCTAAGCTTAAAAAATTGTTTTAAAATATAAAATCCCGCAAAATAAGCTAACTTTCATCATATCTCGTCACTAAACTGCAAACATTAGTGTAGTGCATATAATCATAATAGTACAATCAATTATAAACTAGTTTAAACAACAATTCAAAGTGATAACTTTTATAAAAAGTAGAATCAGTTTTGGTTCGTGTTTTCAAAAGCGGGTGTTTGCAAAATTTAAAATCAAAAATATCACCAACGATCATTGGCCGGATCCAGCAGTCAACCGAACTAGTAAGATTTTTCAACACTAAAAATTAATACGGCGGTGGCTCAACGGCGTAAGACGCTGCCCGAGTCTCGATAGTATTGATGAGGCGCAAGTTCAAATCCAGCCGAGCAAAATACTTTTTGTGAGGTTTCTGCGGGTTTCAATTAAGTACGATGCATCGATCCCCGCCTGCGTCAATGTCTACACCAAATCTGACAGCTCCTGTCGATGATGAGAGTGACGAAAATATTACTTGTCGTCAAAAATCTCAAAAGTCACAGAGCTCGAAACGTAAATGGGTGAACGGTGGCGTAGACGAACTATCCGCAAAACTAGACGAAATGAAAGAATTGCTCTCTAAAACAAGTTTGGAACAGGAACAAAAACTTCTTTCCCTACATGTTACTATATCGGAAATCAAAAACCAAAACGAAGAACTTAATAAGAATGTTCAATTCATGTCAGCAATGTATGATGAAGTAAAGGCCAAGCTAACATTGATAGACAAAGAACGCAAAGAAGCGTTTAGTTATATTAAGCAACTTGAGAGCAAGGTGGAATCCTTAGAAAAGAATGCGCGTTCAGGAAGCATTGAGGTACGCAACGTACCCAAAAAGCACCGAGAAACCAAGAATGATCTCATAAATATAGTCCAAAACATTGGTACTTGTGTAAGCACTCCAATCGATAAAGCAGAAATAAGAGACATCTTTCGTGTTAACTCCAAAGGCCCATCTAATAACACCATTATCGTGGAACTTACTTCAGTGCTTAAAAAGGAGGATATCATAAACTCAATAAAATCCTATAAAAAGAACCACAACGAGCTACCTACTACACAGAAAATCAACATGGATGGTCCTCCCTTACCTATTTACATCTCAGAAAATCTCAGCTCGAGTACCAAGCGTCTGTACGCCTTGGCACGCGCGTATGCAAAGGAAAATGGCTACAAATTTTGCTGGACAGCCCACGGACAAGTATACATACGGAAGAAAGAAGGTGACGCAGCATGCCGCATTCAGAATGAAGAAACCCTAGTCGATCTTAAAAAAACACTGTGACTAAATCTAAGTTTTTGTTTTCTCTCTGCTGTGTCTCTTCCAATAGTATTGTATATTATTCATCCTGTTAGTTATAAATGCCATGCCACCGTTTCTGTATATTTTATGTCAACATTGCATTATCTTGCTTTCAAATATTCACTCCAGCTCAATTCAATAAGGATAGCTTCAACACATAATCACTTTATCTACACACATACTTTACTTGGCACCACCCTGACATTTATACTCACACGTCAATCACAAGCTAAAATACCAAATCTTAGTGGTTATTTTTTGGGCAAAGCCAGGTTTACCTGTAATGGGATAACATTAGTCTTTCTTAATTCCATGAGAATATTCCTTGTAACAAAAAAAAACAAAATTCCACCCAGAAAACGTTAATATTATTAACGATATAGAGAATAGTGGCAATATTGAGTGTTCTAGTATTGAAGACATCACAACAAGTAAGGTATTTATCAACCCAGCGTCAGATAAGGACGTTTTTACAGTTCTGGCTGTAAACATCCGTAGCATCAATAAAAATTTTGATTCTCTAATCGTATTCCTAGCCAAAATTGACATAGTTATTGACATCATAGTTTTGACAGAATGCTGGACTGATAGCAGCTCGCAGATTGAAAATATAAACGGTTACTTACAATATAGTACACAACGCAGCCACAACCAGAATGATGGTGTAGTTGTTTATGTGAAAGAGAACCTCGGAAACGTGAGAGTCCAGGAGTACTTAATTGTGGACGGTAACTGTCTCGTGGTCGAAGTCAACAAAATGACAGTCATTGCTTCGTATAGACCTCCTTGTTTCACGAATCCAACCAACTATATTAATTCTCTTAATGATTTACTCCTCGATACACACTGTGAAAATATTATCGTTACGGGGGACATAAACATAAATACGTTGTCCGAAAACCCAAGTGGATACACTTCCGATTATTTAAACATGCTAGCCTCACACGGTCTAAAGCAGGGAATTGATAAGCCAACGAGGCTTGATAATTGCCTTGACCACTTGATGATTAAAACACACAATAGAGTCAAAACTTTCGTGTTTGAGCCGCTTACAGATCACAGTCCAGTTCTGCTATGTATGGAGAAGTTGAACACCGTGAGAACCTGTACGAAGCACTGCAAAACCACAATCGACTACATTCAATTAGAAAATGACCTTGGCAACATCAATTGGGAACTCTTTTTTAACATCCAAAGCGTAGAAGATGCTGCAAACTACCTAATAAGAGTGCTTCAGAACTTGATCACTAAGAACTCCACTACAAAAACAATTTCCAAAAAGAAACAGCCACTAAAACCTTGGATGACGGCAGGTGTTGTTAAATGTATCAGGAAAAGAGACAAAATGCACCTTAATAAAAAAAAGTCCCTTAACAACGAAGATTTACGAATACAATACACTAAGTATAGGAACACTTGCAACAAAATTATCCAATCTTTAAAGAATTCATACTATCGAACAGAATTGGAGAAGAACCATCACAATATCAAAGGAACATGGAATATCATTAAAGAAATGTGCTTTGTGAATAATGACGCTAAAAGTGCCTCGGAACTTCTGAAACTAGAAGATAACACGCAGAACTCTTTAAACGAAGTTAATAAATATTTTACGTCAATAGGGAAAGAACTGGCTAGTAAAACGCTTAACAAATTAAACGTAGTCGAAGACACACTAGTGAAACTCAGTGCGAAGATAAAAAGCCCTCTGAACTCGATGACACTGGGACCAACAGATGAGATAGAGGTTATTCAGGTGATCACTGGCCTTAAGAATGGTAGTGCTCCTGGTTGGGATAACATAAATGTAGCCATATTAAAAAAATACAAGCATAAACTTGCTACACCCTTGGCACACCTCTGCAATATGAGCTTCATGCAGGGTATATTTCCTTCCGCTTTTAAAAAAGCTGTAGTATCTCCCATCTTTAAGGCCGGCGACAATTCAAAACTAACCAACTATAGACCAATATCTCTCTTAAGTACTCTCGCAAAAGTCATGGAAAAACTAGCAAACCGGCGACTCATAGAATACCTCGAAAAAAACAACCTGCTATCCGATAAACAATACGGGTTCAGAGCTGGACGTTCTACAAATGATGCGGTTTTAAGGCTTACCACGGCAATCACGAACTGTCTGGATAGAGGTGACAAATGCGTCGGCATTTTCCTCGATCTTCAAAAAGCCTTCGACACTGTGTCAATTCCCATCTTATTGAGTCGATTGGAGGGCGTCGGCGTAAGAGGTGTACCCCAGGATTGGTTTATGAGCTACCTGACTGGCCGACACCAAAGAGTCCGCATTGAGGGGCAGATGAGTGACGAGGCTCTATGCTCTTTCGGTGTTCCCCAGGGAAGTACTTTAGCCCCAACACTTTTCCTGGTATACATTAACCGACTATGTGATCTTCCAATCCATCAAGCCGAAATAACTATGTTTGCTGATGACACAGTCCTCCTTTTCCACAACACATCTTGGGAGAGCTTGGCACAGGTCAGCCAACGAGGGCTTGCTAGAGTAACAGCCTGGCTCGAAGACAGCCTTCTATCCGTAAACGCAAGTAAAACTAAATACCTGTGCTTTAGTATTACAAGGTCAGGTAGCCCCAGCTCAGACTTTGAGGTGCCAATCCACTCGTTCCCTTGTAACAGAGGTTCATGTATTCACGCTACGTGTGCTTGCCCTAAGCTTGAAAGAGTGAACAACATAAAATACCTCGGTATTACCATCGATGAAAACTTGAAGTGGAATCAACACATCTCAGTCACAGCAAAAAAAACACGCAAACTAATCTTCATTTTCAAAACCCTGAGACAGGTTGCCAATGAGAAACTTCTGATACAAACGTATAAAGCACTGTGTCACTGCATCTTGGGCTATGGTATCTGTGCATGGGGTGGCGCCGGCAAATCCCACATGTTAGAAATAGAGCGTTCGCAGCGTGCAGTTCTGAAGGTCCTACTATCACTTAACTTCAGAACTCCTACCAGTTTAGTGTATGAGCAATCACGAGTGCTAAGCGTAAGAAAAATATTTATTTACGAGTGTCTACGGAGATATCACCGACTTAAGGTCCCCTACTTGACTATTCAAAATAAAAGATCAGACAGATATCCTGCTCCACGAGTAAGGAGCCAATTTGCCCGAAAGCACTATATCAGCTTAGCACCTCGCCTCTACACCAAAATTAGCCAATATAAACCAGTCAAGTATGTGAGTAACTTCCAGATAAAAAAGGAAATATTACTTTGGCTGGAAAATTTTAGCTACGATGACACTGAAACCCTAATCAGTAATCTAACCTAGTGACTGACACGACTATTACACATACACACCAACATACCTACATCTCACCACACACACACACACACACACACACAAATACACATACACCCACACATATACAGACACAAATACCCACACACACACTATCGCTATTCCTTAATAATATAAACTTTGCTGTGAGCTTTTAGCAATTAGCTTAATTTTGTTATTATTAATTAATTTTTATTTTTATTTTTCTGTAATTTATTTCTTTTGACGCACAGTCTACACATATCGGATCATTGTAATCGGAGATACCGCAACCCCTGTCATACAGGTTGTCCTAGTTCAGGGGTTGAAACCACATTGATGTAATGTATTTTGAAGTTTTGGAAATAAATTATTATTATTATTATTATTATTATTTATTAAGCGATACATTTGACGACCTAAACTGAACTGTTAAAAGGGCGGAGCTCTTCAACACTAATTTTTAATTAGTACAAATATTAAAGTAAAGTCTACTTAAAAAATAACAAGACCTTTTTTAGTAAGTCCTTTAAGTATTTGTACTAATTAAAAATTTGTGTTGAAGAGCTCCGCCCTTTTAACAGTTCAGTTTAGGTCGTCAAATGGATCGCTTTAAGAGCTCGTGGTAGGGCCTCGGATCTTGCCGGAATGGATTCAAGGAGAGTGTTGAGTTAGATCAGCATTCGCGGAATGGGTGACATACGTCGCGCAACCTTAAGGTGCCAATTTGAACTTCGGCTGCAGGCTGTGGATGCAGGCAGCACTTGCGGCGGCTGCACGAAACAGGCTGCAGCTGCACGACTGGTTTTCTACGTAGTATTATGGAACCATTCCGAACGCGGCTGCGATCGCACGTGTTGCCGAGTTTCGGCTGCGAGTGCTGTCGCGACCTGCAGCCGCAGTCGATGCGCACATAGTGACGTCGCTCGAGTGACGTAACTACGTGTGACGCAAATTGTTTTGACAAGTCCGAAATAATCGCTACTCAGAGCCGATAGCGCTCATATTAGATTGAATCGTAGATTTGCCCGTGCAGCCAGCCTCGGAATCACTGCCGGCTGCGGATGCAGGCAACGGCTGCGTGACATGCGTGTGCTAACTGCATTCGCAGCCTGCATCCGCAGCCTGCAGCCGAGGTTATAATGGCACCTTAACGTTAACGTGGCACCATAAAAAAATATGCTGGTAACAGATATCGGGCACGAATATTTTACTCAGTTTCCCATGCAAACTAGGCGGGTAGATGGTTCCGTGTAAGATTTTGCAAGCAATTACAAGCTGATCAAAAGCTCGTAACCTGGAGCGAAGTACAGTCCAAGCAACCTAGTAGATTTTTGCTATATCTATATATATAAAAGGAAAAACTGATTGACTGACATATCAATGCACAGCCAAAACTACTAGCCGTGAAATTTTGCACAAGGTTTCCTTTCATAACGTAGGCGAGCACTAAGAGAGGATTTTCCTGGATGGAGAAACCTACTTTCACGCGTGAGAAACCGCGGGCAGAAGCTAGTTATATATATTTGGCTTCGCACGTTTAAGTTTTCAGTCACTGTATGTCACTTTGAGTTCCATTAGAACGCGGATGTGACACATTCTAATTTTTTTTGCAATATTTGGCAGCAAATGTATCGGGTCAGCCTTCTCAGAAAACTTCGCTGTGGTGGTGAAGCCCTTTCATCAGAAGAGTAAAAGGGATCTAGTTTGATTTTATTGATAGTAGAATAAGACGCTTTGACTTTGAAAAGTTTGACTTCTGGAGAGATGTGTCTGAAAACCTGTGTGACCTCTTTCTTAACAAGAGCAGCCAATCTTATCTAACCAAATTGGGTTAAGCTCGCCTGTGTTCATCAGCTAGCCTGTTTTATATTGTTTTTAGGGATCCGTACACGAAGGGTTAAAACGGGGCTCAATAGACATATGTATTTTTTTAATGTAGGAAATCATGTAATGACCCCTTCCCCCCTTTTCGTGTCAGACTTTTACTGATTAAAACCCACACCTGTTCCTTCTTTGCCTTCGTTCCAGAGCCACGAGGTTCTCTTTCGCATCACCCAGGCTTCATCCCTGGCCCCAGTAGGCTTCGACCCTGCTAGGCCCCAACGGTTTTGCTGTCATCTCTTTGACCTTCCTTGGGTTCCGTACACAAAAAGTAAAAAAGGGACACTATAGATATGACACTTACACTAATAAATTTTAAACTAAGTTTTAGTACTTTCGTATCTAGCTGTATGTTAGTGGGTCCTAATTTTTATTTTTATTCCTAAGTACAAAGATAATTTAACACACACGCACACAAAAGTAACACTAACACTTAGTAGTACTGTGCTTTCAAATTTCATCTTAATCTATGTTATATTATTTAGTTTGCAAGAACCCCTCTACAGGTGCAGGCTTTCTCCAAAGATGTCTCTAGACTACGTTGTTTACATCCAGTCTTCCCATCTAGCAAAGAGTCTCTTTTTGCATTTTTCTTGGGGGCCCAGCCATGCCGTTACCTTTTCATCCATCTTTGATATTGTAGACGCGCAATATGTTCATAATGCGGTCATACGGCCCGATTACATTTTGATGACAAGCTCTAACATTAAACACAGGCACTGGTAGAAACCAGTGTTACTGGCGTAGCTATCTCCCAAAGGGACCCTGTATTAAACATTTTTGACGATAATCCACGAAGGAGATGGTCAAATTTACTGGATAAATTACATCTATACTGACTAGGAAGCGGGCCACTTATCAATAGAATAAATTGAATAACATGTTACGAATTTTTGCACTCGTTATAGGTTCCGTAGCCCTGGGGCCTCTTAACATTGATACGGAGGTAGCTACGCCCCTGGTTTGTACTAGCCTACCACTGTCTGATCCTAATCCTAACAAACACAGTCAGGAAAATAATTAAGTAGATTATGACGAGTCTCTTTTATACATTGGTGAGTCATATCTTACAGACGCTCGATTCCGCCCGCGTGTTATTAATTTATTATCCCCAATTGGCTAAACATTAGTGTTTTTGCTTGCCTGTCATTATAGCCACCCGCAATCGACATATCGACCATCCCTGGTCGTTCCATGCGAATAAGCAAGGGATTTTAAATCAAAGCTAAATGTCTAATAATAATTTTACGCGTTCATCAAATTTAGGTACACCATAAACACATCAGTGTGGAAAGGGTTTAACGAACCATGGTCCACTAAAACCGCACGCTTTTCTGCGTGCGCACCACTTTAGAAGCTACCCCTTAGTACGACTTCCTTGCTCATAGGACCGTGTGGCCTAATGGATAAGGCGTCGGACTTCGGATCCGAAGATTGCAGGTTCGAGTCCTGTCACGGTCGAAGGCTTTTTGTGGGTCTCAGTTGAAGGTTCAAGAAAAATTTGTTACAAAAACTATGCGGTCAAGAGTTGAAATTTCAGGTTTAACTGTGATGAAAAATGTTATAGTTTTTGGTGGTTAAATAAATTTTTGAGGAAGATAAAGTAATTGTTGCTGCTTTCTTGCCAAAAAAAAAAAATAAAACAAAAAAAAATGATTAAATACTATAGTGAAAAAGTTTATCAATATAAAACCAATACACGAAATTCACCCAATTGGTATAAATTCGTATTTTGTTTACTTACTTCTTTTGTCGCGTCAATCGTAATTCAGTAGTTTTTTCTGCAATCAAACGCTACAATGGGTAGATCTTGTATTTTGTAAACATTACAATAAATAAGTTATTTTTAAACATAAGTAGGAAATTTTTATTCAAGTTAAAGAACATTAAAATACCATTTTTATTACAACAGGAAAAAACTTGGCCGATTCTGAATCTTAGGCTCACCATCTAAATAGCGAGTTACTACTATGTTTTCTTTCTACAGTTTCATCAAAACCGTAACCAAAGAGTACATAATTAATTAGAAAACTGGTTTACATAAGAAAAAAGTTTGTTTAGGCTCAATAAATTCTTAACAAGTTATAAAAACCCGTTCCCACCAATACCGGAATGTTACGTCGAAAAATAGTTGCGACATCTACATGTTGTTGCGTAACACTATGCAAATGATGTTGAACGTTCCACTACTTGATACTAGATGGCGCTGATAACAATAAATTTTTAACCATGTGCTCGGCTGAGACAATCCACTTTTTATTTTTTTTTCTTTTATATTTTGTTTTGTTTTATATTATTTTGACATTATTTGTGTAAAACAAATCCCATAATTGCGTCTTAATTACTTATATACCGAAATCTGTGTTTTTGATAACGTTTATTAATTTATTGTTTTCGTTTGTTTCAGGATCATTGAAAACATCGTTTTTAGCTGGATCAACATTTACAGTACATTGGCATTTAGCATACGCGCATCGAGTAAGTGATCCGTATTTTTAGAATTACTAGCACAGCCCGGCTAGCTCAGTCGGTAGAGCATGAGACTCTTAATCTCAGGGTCGTGGGTTCGAGCCCCACGTTGGGCGAAATCTTTTTGTTCATATTTTATTTTTATTTTTGTAGGGAGGATTTAGTTTGAGGATATTGGACGATTTGGAGAGACCACTGCTTGATCTTACGCCGAGAGCAGGTGGAACTGAGTTTGTTCGAGATGACGTCACGTAAGTTGATAAATCTATGAATTTTTCAATAATAGCTACGCTGTACTAGGAGGAATTTTTTTTTGTTAGTCGATTATAGTTTATTTAATTCATATATATTTTATTTATTTATTAAAACTTTAACACACACAAGGTACAAAGGCGGACTAAATGCCTTTAAATATAAAAATATTTGTATATATTTCTTTATCTTTATTTTTATAATAAGTGTACTAAATAAAATAACGAAAACTCTCAAAAATAAGAATCTTTAATCTACAATTCTGTTCTGAATTCATTGCGGTTAGGGTTCTTCGTGCTCAGGCAAAAAAAATATGTTTAGGGTACTTAATACACTTGTGTATTGAAAAGGTTTTTTTTTGTAGGATCTCTGAACGTACTGGTCCGATTGCTAAAATTTTTTCACCGATAGGTAGCTCGAGTGGCATAGACTATATTTTATGTACGTGGGGGAAGCCGCGGGCAAAAGCTAGTTTATTATAAATGTTTGTTTAAATTTGTACAATTACACTATTTAATTATAAGGGCGAAAGTTTGTGACTATGTTTGTTGCTTCTTCATTCTTAAATGGCTGAACAGTTTAGATGAAATTTGGCATAAGTGTAGATATAGGTTTGGCACATACGATTTTTCCAGAAGTAAAGTATAAAATAAATGAAAATAGAGTAATAGCTGTTGCCCTCGAGATAGTAGATAATTATCCAAAAGGAACGTACTTCTAGGATAAGAAGTATGCTATCCCAGCTATCTAAGCAGTCTACCGATGTGTCAAGTTTCATCGAAATCCGTTCAGCCGTTCGAGCGTGACGTGTCTTTACATCACGTTTCTGAATCGCGCTGTTAAGATTCTCCACCGTCGAATGACCCCGCGCGGTACTGAATCAAGAATCATATTTACCTGGCATAGGGGATACCGTGATCAAGAAGGCGGTTCCCCCAGGGCGAGGCCTTTCGCTTTAGGTTGACCCCTGCGATTATCCCTAATGTGGATAACTCGGATGCGTAATTTTTGGTAGTGGGGACTGCGTACGCGCTGTGCGGACACTTCAGAACGTGTTTGTTACACCGTAAGCTTGTGATTACGCGTACACTTATAAACTTTCGGCTTTGAAATATTAGTTTGATATGATATAAAAATGGCAGTGGGAAGGGCACAAGGGTTCTGGAATGGCGAACACGTACCGGAAGACGCAGTGTTGGAAGGCCTCTTATAAGGCTCCCGATGGATGCGAGACGCATAGGACCAGTCATCACGGCGACATGGGGGAGGCCTATGTCCAACAGTGGACGTCTTTCGGCTGAAATGATGATGATGATATAAAAATTCCTTAACACTTATTTACTTCACTGACTAAAGGTTCAAAGACACAACTAAAATACCATCTTCTAATAAATACTGTACATATTCTAGGGCCCAAAAGTACGAGGTGCGTCTACCAAGCGACTTCACTTGCGAGAATTGCACTCTTCAACTGCAGCGCGAGGCCGGCGAGTGGGGCAGCAACTACAGATTCTGGTCCTGTTCCGACATCGACATCCTGCCTCGTGAGTATTGTTTGACTTTATAAGCTTAAGAATAGCAAAATCAGCCTGCTAGGACTCAGGCCTCCTCTCTAGGAGAGGGAATGATCCGGAATCCACCACGCGGCCTCAGTGCGGGTTGGGGAATGTCACATGTCTTCGAATTTTTGGTTCTAGGACATGCCGGTTTCCTCACGAGGTTTTCCTTCACCGTTTTGAGAGCAGTGGTGATGAAATGAATTACACAAAGTAATGCGCCTGGCTGGGTTTGAACCCGTGACCTACAACTCGTAAGTCGGGGTCGTTACCACTCGGCCACCGCTGTTCTCAGCTTTAGAACAACAAAAAACATCAATTATGAAAATTTCAACTATCTAACTATCACGATTCATAAGATACAGCTTGGTGACAAACAGATGGACAGTGAAGACTTAGCAATAGGGTTCCGCTTTCCCCTTCCACCTACTCGCCGTCTGGCCGTCCGGTAAACATCGTGTAGTGTTCCACGGGCACCTAAAAGAGATGCCAGCAAACCCGTAGGGGCCCAGCAGGGCCGAAGGGTACTGAGGCCATGGGTCAACTTCTGAAAGAGAAACCCGTGGTCCTAGAACGCTAAGAGCAACTGAAGAAGCATAGATGTAGTTTTAGTCAGTAAAAGAAATCAGAAATCAGAAACGTTTATTTCAAATAGACCAATTACAGGCACTTTTGAATTGTCAAAATGTCAGTGAGTCAAAAAAATAAAAAGTGAAGCTAAATTGCACGTTCCAAAGCGTAGTTCTCTATAGAGAAGAACGTGCAAGAAACTCCATGGACACTATGATAAAAGTCCTCCGGGCCTTCCCGTTTCGCCCTAGAACGGGAGAAGTTATTAGATGATTTCCTACGACCACCAAATTCAAATGAAAGGACTCTTAATTTGGTGTCAGTTGTAATCGACCTTTAAAAAAGAAAAAAATTAAACCTATGAATTTTAATGAACCCAATTTAAATGAACAATTAATCATCTCACTTCTGCGACATCTCAATATTAAGCAATGATCTAAATAACGAAATAACTAACTTATTATTAATGCTAATATATTAATAACAAAATACTTGACTGTTGAGATGTAGCGATAATCGCTGGCATCCGAACGATCAGATGTAAGTCAAGGCAAACCAGATCGCACATAAAAATATGCGTGGCTCATTAGAATATATACATTCTCTTGTAGTATTTTGACAGCCACAGATATATCATGCGACAAGTTGTAGAAATTTATGCAAGTTTATGCACTTAATTAGCAAATAGATTTCTTTAGCTGGCTGTTCTCATCATCATCAGGCAAGCGTGATCCATCGTCAACCACGATCAGGGGCGCCGGCTTTTAGAAACCCTCATGGGTGCTCATGGTCATTTGGTGACTCAAAAAGTGGCGAAGTGTGAGAAGAGAAATGCACACTAATCGACCGACAAATAAATAAATAATAATAAATTGGAAAAACATCACATACATTGTCCTGGTACCAAACTAAGGTTTTCCCTTGTACTATGGAAACCAGGAACAACGAAGGTACCACAAACACCCAGACCCAACAAATACACAAATATCTGTTTCATCAACAAACATTTGTGTTGGTGTGTGAATCGAACCCGCGACCCTTGCGTCTCAACCGGCGCTCTAAACCAGTGCGCTAAACGGTTCATCGGGTAATGAAAAAACGCCCATCCCTAAGGGCCGACGCTGCATTACGCGGTCGCCCGCGCGGTCCCATACAAAAGTGTACCGTCGCGGCTCGCCACGCGGGCACCCGTAGCGGGTCATCGCACCCCGCGCTCGTTTTGTTACGTAATAATAGATTAAAGTTCTCCATCCACACGACTACATGCACTCCGTTAAAGTGTAACTAGCGACACTGCGCAGATAATAATCCGGTTTCGGTTACGGGAACCTCCACCCAAGACACACGCGCATAGTCACGCGACGGGTACCCGCGCATGCGCCCGGTTAACGCAGCGTTGGTCCTAAAAGGCTGACTGAAGACTGATCTGTTTCTTGATGTCTATTCTCAAGGGTGCTTAGCACCCACTGTTTATTTCTCGTGGGTGCTCGAGCCCCGTACGAAGTCGGCGCCCCTTACCACGATATCGCTTATTTATCATCGACTAACAAAATTATGTAAGTTTTTTTCAACAAACATAATCCTATTTTAGTCCGCTAGTCTTTAGTGTTTACTAAATCAATTCTATTCTGATTTGTGTACATATTAAGTCAGGTATTCTCATTATCGCCGGCTGATTGAATGCTTTGTTTGTGTTTAATGAGCCACTGTCGGAATGTTAATTAATGCACATCTCATTACAATACATTAGATTGTCGGATATCAATGTTTGCTATGATTGACAAGGTTGTGGTTACGTTGATGAGATTAGTGGACACTGGACAAGATTGTTATTTGTTGTCAATTGTAATTATTTTGTGATAAGCTACTGTACTGTCTTAGGTTCCGGAATTCCGGGTGATTAAGTTCCTGACAATCGAAATTCAAAATTACTTACATGAATATTTTTTTTTTACTTGAATAAAATTATTGTAATTATTATTCAAAGGTTCAACGCATTTTATTTCAAATAAAACATTTACAGATACTTTTGAAAATATCATTTAAGAGTAGGTTGGTACCTACTTAATTTTACCCAAAATCTCATATATAATAATATTTTCAGATTCGTTCAAAATTAAGTACGTTATAGAAAACTTTCAAATCAAAAAGGGGAAACTGTCGAATAACGGAAAAAGGGTGCACAAACTGCACACATGTGACGTCATCGCCATTAGGTCACATGCGTTCAAAAGAGATAGCGAGACGTAATATTTGAAAAGATTTGTTTTTGTATTAATTAAAGTTTATTATAAAATATTGTACATTCTTACATTCCACCCTAAGGTTGTCTGGTAGATATCGCTGTTAGCGATAAGACCGTCTTTGTACCCATAGATTTAAGTTTGTGTAAAAGTTTTGTTACTATTTGGGTGTACAATAAAGTTTATTCTATTCTATTCTATTGTACAAAAAACAAAACAGGCAAATACACAATGGTAATTGTTTTGTAATAAGCTGCTGTACTATCTCAGTCGGAAGTGGGTATCCGGTATTCCGGGTGATTAAGGTATTGTCAACCAAAAGTCTGACACTCCTTCTCGGGTCACCCAGAGTGGTAGGAATTATATTTAACGATTCCATACCCAAATAAAAACAAGGAATAGTTACAACGAACCTGCGTACAGTCAATTCTTCATCTCAATGAACACCTTCGTCCTTAAACACCAATTTAGGGTGTAGTTAACTACTATTTTGTAATCAGATTAAAAATTACGATTAAAAGTAGTTAACTACATGTAGTTTGATTACATGTAGTTATGATTACATGTAACTTAACTACAGTAATCAAACTACACGAAGTAGTTGTTAATTTAATTGCTGTATTAATTTGGGCCCGGAAGTCCCCGTCTCCTTTAGCCAGTTTAGTTAGTTATTTATTTCCCTTGCGAAAGAAACCAGAAATATTAAAATTGCTGCAATCTAGTAGTTATAATTACCAATTATTTGAGTACTGAAAACTTATAATGTGCAATTAAATAAACATGTAATGTGTTGGAACAATTGGTTTATCAAAACTGAATCTGATCCAAAAAATAATTTAAAAAAAAAACGGTATCTGACTGTATGAAAATTCACGTATGTTTATTTTTACGAATAATTAAATACAAGGCTTGAAGTCGTAGATGATTATGTACTTATATTTGTTACATAAGATTATCAAGTAATCAAAAAATCAACCTTTAAATGTGTAGTTATAAAAAGTAATCTCGTAATTGCAACTACAATTTGTAATTAGTATAATCAAAACGTTTAACTACATCTTACGATTATTTAATGTAATTTGTAGTTATGATTACTAACTACAATATGTAGTCGTAGTTATTAATCGATAGTAAGATTTCATATTGCCCAACACTAAATAATGTACGTTTACTTCCAATTCCAGGCAAAGAATACCACGAGACATGTTCAGGGCACGGGTTCTACATCCTAGGCCGCTGCAAGTGCAACAAGATGTACTCGGGCGCTCGCTGTCAGTTCAGCGACGAGTGTTCAGACGACAACGACTGTGGCTTGAGGGGCAAGTGCATAGACGTGAACGCTACCGAGTCGCCCACCAAAATGTGTTACTGTCCCTTCGGGTTCTACGGCAAGGGGTGTAACAAGAGTGAGTAGTAGTTTTATTATACTAGCTGTCCCCGCGGTTTCGACTGTATTTCTGGTTACTGCTATATATAAAGAAATAAAGAAAAACACGTTTGTTTAGCACACAGACATATAATGAAGAAACAAGTGAGACTGGCTTGTAGGTCTAGGCCCTGACTGCTATGCTGGAGGTTGTGGGTTCGATTCCCACCGAAGACAAATGTTTTTATGATGAGCACGATCGTTTGTTCTGTGTCCGGGTGTACCACAAGCTCTGCTTAGTTTGCGACTAGATGGCGTTGTGTGAAAGTGGTGGTATATTATTATTATTAAGTAAGTACATAGAAACTTAACAACTTTGTGTGTCTCACGGCTGCGCCAAATAGGTCCAGACGATATAATAGCCTAGCATATAGAAATATAGCCTTTAGCTTCCCTCGATAAATGGGCGATCCGGCACTAAAATATTTTTTCATTTTAAACTGTTAATTCCTGAGATTACCGCGATCAACTAAACAAATAAAATCCTTAGCTTTATAATATTACTAAGGATAGATAAGTAGCTTTCTGGTGAAGGTTGCGGGAATCCGATGGATGCAAGACGCACAGGACCGTTCTTTGTGGCGACATTTGGGGGAGGCCTATGTCCAGCAGTGGACGTCTATCGGCTGAAATGATGAAACAGCTTCCGCCAGCGGGTCAACCTCATCTTCATTCATTCAAATTTCATCTAAATCCGTTCACTCGTTTGAGAGTGAAGGAATTAACAGAAATACACACAATAAATCCAATAATTATTTATTTCTTATTATCTTATGTCAACAGAGACGCCCTGGAAGGACAAGAAAGTGAACCTCGGACTGTACAACAACCGAGAGCTGTCCAAACACTTCAACCTGTACTGGAGGATTCTGAAGGAGGAAGCCGAGGTGGAGTTCATCATGATGGTCAACGGCACATCGTATGCAGGTGCGTCCACTATATACACGGTGTCTTTGACATCGATGCACAAATGAATACTACGGATCCAGTACATGATTCTGGCTTTCAGTGGTGGAATTTTTCGTCGGCTTTTTCGTAATAAAAAAAAAACTATACCTTTTAAAATTTAAAATCGTTATTCTAACCATACCCGATGATAACTTTAGTAAAAAACCAAAAAAAATAGTTTTGCATTAAAAAATATTTAATTAAAAAGTCATTGAAGTAGATAAAACCGTTATTCTAATCAACCCCGATGTCATTTTTAATTTTAAAAGCAATTATTTCATTTTTTTTACTATATCATACGTATCGAGGGTCCCCGCTTGGCCGTACAAAAAGAAGTCAGGGGAGCCTATATTATATGAATTCTAATCGATTCGATTGGCTATCTCTACGTGAAATCCCTGCGACCTGTGAGAAAAATAAATTTGAAAGAGTTTTAATTCGTTTTCGTTTTATAAAGATTTTGTGAGGCCCTTCGTAAAAAAAAAGATTTTGTGGGGCCCTAAATAGAATTTGCTACAGGTCCCGCGCTGCCTTAATGCGACACTGATTTCTACCCTACGTTTGTTTGTTTACACACTTGTCCCTAGTGTCTACTGTATTTTATTTTTATTGTGAACTAAAATCTAACATAATCTTTATTTTTTATTGTGGGCGTATAACGTAAAGAGATTATTATAGAAAGTCATGGTAAAAAAATGATGTCCAATATTTCAGGTGTTGGATGGCGGCCAAATGGTTTGAGCAAGGAGTGTAAGAACTTCCCAGTGTTGGGACCCCCTATGGATGCTAAAGGTAATATTATCAAATATGTTTCTTTGATTTAGTTTTAAGTTAACAATCCTAATAGAAAAATAATCTAAAATTAATGTTTTCTCTTTAATAATAGCTACCACACCAAAAACTGAACCATTACCGCAACCAGAACCGAAAGCAGAACCTGAACCAAAGGCAGAGCCAGAACCTAGTGCAGAGCCAGAACCTAGTTCCGAACCTGAACCAAGCCCAGAACCGTCATCCGAACCTGAACCCAGCCCAGAACCGAGCTCTGAGCCAGAACCGACGGCGGAACCTAGTGTTCATCCAGAACCTAGTGCTGAGCCGGAACCTAGTGCTGAGCCAGAACCTAGTGCTGCCCCAGAACCGACTTCTGAGCCAGAACCGAGTCCAGAACCGAGCGTAGAACCGGAACCAAGTAAGCCGGAGAATGACAATAGGAATAAGAGAGTTGCTATGCATTCATTTGACGGTTTTGATTTCAAGAACCTTGGCAATGACGTCACGGTGAAGACCAGTGTGTCCTACAAGGTGTCCAGTTCTAAAGGTAAGGTTCTTGATTAAAAATTTTCTATTCTTTAAAATTAGGTGTCTTCAGTGGACGTCTATCGGCTGAAATGATGATGATCCACAATAAAGATATTAAAGTTGAAGTTCCCTTTTAATATATTATGATCTAGTATTAATATATCTTTAACATTGCAGGTCGTAAAAAGCGTGCAGTAACGGAGCCCACGAGTAAGTTCCTAACCCCACTATATAAATACCGCACCACACTTAACACTACGCTGACCGCGCACACAGCCAAGCGACACTACGCACTTAGATTATATTATACTTTAGCAATATATGAGGCTACTAACTGCGATATTTTATATGTTCTGACGCCATCTGATATGTGTGTAACTTCCATTAAAAATTGTTCTTACAATGTTCGAAAATTCTTAGAAAATCTAGAGAAAACGGCAAAAGAATGAGAAAATTCTTCGTATATAGAAAATTATAAAAATTACCAAGAAATTATGTCATAAAATTTGGATATAACCTGATATAATACCGAGTCTTTTTGCAATAATGCCGATAAAAAGCTATCCAATAATTGTTTTTTGTTCTTACTGTGATATTCTTAAATAAACCTTTCAATTATTATTTAATACATTTAAAGTATATTTGGGCCCATAAACTATCAGGTAGCGATGGAACAAGCTGTCATGTATATATGATGCTGCATGATGAATTATTTTTACAGATTCGGACTCTACAACAACTCTTAAATCCCATAGTCATTCTGTTGTACCCACAGAACCTATAGCTTCCCCGGAACCTACTGTCGAACCTGAACCTTCCCCAGAACCCACTTCTGAACCAGAACCCACCCCTGAACCTAGTGTAGAACCTACTCCAGAACCCAATGTAGAACATAGTCCCAAGCCTAGTGTTCAACCTAAACCAAAAGTTACAACTAAACCAAAGTTCAAACCAAAGTCTAAACAGTTAGCTGAACTTAGATTGTCAACCCCTAGACCCACTCCGGAACCGACTGTAGAACCCGAACCAAAAGCTGAACCTGAACCGACTTCGGAACCTGAACCTACCCCAGAACCTAGTTCAGAGCCAGAACCCAGTCCTGAGCCAAGTTCTCACCCAGAACCCGCTCCTGAGCCAAGTTCTCACCCAGAACCTACTTCTGAACCTGAACCAAAACCAGAACCTGCTTCTCACCCAGAACCCACTCCTGAACCTGAACCGTCCTCTGAGCCTGAACCAACCGCAGAACCAAACTCTCACCCAGAACCAACCCCCGAACCTAACTCTCATCCAGAACCAAACCCCGAACCTAACTCTCACCCAGAACCAACCCCCGAACCTAACTTTCATCCAGAACCAACGCCCGAACCTAACTCTCACCCAGAACCAACCCCCGAACCTAACTCTCACCCAGAACCGACCCCAGAACCTAACTCTCACCCAGAACCAACCCCAGAACCTAGTTCTGAACCAGAACCGAGTTCAGAACCTAGTTCAGAACCAGAACCTAGTCCCGAACCCGCTCATGAACCTAGCATTGAACCTATCGCAGCATTGGAACCTGAGACCTTGCTAGTGAAGGGACTCAAGGACGAAGCAGGTAACGACACATGCTTTGCACTATCTTACGTGTTTATTGGTGTTGATTTAAAAAATTTAAACAAATAAAGTTTTACGTAGGTACGAATTTGAAAATGGCTTTGTTTTGAAGTTAGTAATAATAATTTAGAAAAAACTGGTCAAATGGCTTTACAATCCGTTCAAATTAAACTGTAATTGGCAAATAATTGGTTTTCTGTTGCGGGATTTTTCGAAAGAATTACTGGGGCCCTTGTAACGAAAAGGGCTTTGAAGGTTATACTATACATACTATTTGATGATTATCAAGCTAAAAAAAAATTGTTTCCTTTGGTAATCTAGTTGACTAAAGTTGTAAAAGGCCCGTTTTGACATCTGTTAAAACGAATACTTTAATACGCAAAAAGAATACTCGCAATATATTCCTACATATTATATAACGCGCCAAAAAAATGTTTGATTTTTAAAAAATACTTTGTTATTTTATTGTTTCTTTCAGTTTCGTTCCAAGTCACATTATAGGGAATTTCTCAAATGTCAAAACGGGCCTTCTATTTTTTAAAGAGTTTAAATCTAGAATTAAAAGATTTCGACTAGAAAAAAATACTTTGTTCTATAATAATAAATTATTGTGCCAACAAAAAAATATTCCTAATTAAATACAAACTCTAGAACCCATATCAGGATTCCCTGTTTCGTGGGGTCTAGTCTGTTTCAGTACAAAAATAAAGTTGCACAAACTTGAAAACTAAGAGTAAATTCAACAATGTAATTATTTATTTAGTACATGGAAAACTTACAGCTAATAAAACCAGACAAAAATAGAAAACCGTAATCATTGGAAAGCCAATTACAAGTCCTCACGTATAGACATTAGAATAAATTAAAAAGTGGTGTGAGCACAGAAAAAAACCTTCGCTTTTTAGTTAAGTAGGATACAGCATAAATAACTAATAAACAATCTATTAAACCTAATGCTACTTGAAGAATTTGAGGCTTAAGCACCTTCTGGCCGAGTTCACACTAATTGTGAATGGATCCCAATCATATTCCTTGCATATGTCATTGAAATTACGGCTTGCACGCACGATATAACTGTTCCGCCTATAATTTGAAGACGTATGAGGAACACGTTAAATTAAACAGAAAATATTAAAAATCAAAAGTTCTACAAGCACAGAATAAAAAAAAAGCAAAAATCAAATTGGTCCTCCAAGAACAATATTCTGTTGAGCTAATTGTTGACTTTCAATTTAAAGATCAATTTTTTCATATATTTTTTTGAATCAGTACCAATGAATTCGTATGTAAATATATTAGATGTATTTGTATAGCAATTTGTTGCACTTGTCATTAATTATGTAATTAAATTATTGTGTTTAACACTATTTTATGCTTTCTTTTTGTAAGTGAAAGGAGTGAAACTGATGACTGAATGATTATTTACGGCTATATTATTTGTAAAAATGCATGAAAATTGGATATAAATCTCTGACATAGTGGCTTGAAAACTACTCATTTCTAATTAATATTGTGACCCATTTTTAAAGTATTAACACAATCGAATTTGGTTCGATGGACCGAATCCGCTGACCAAATCCGTTCTCGCAAAAGACCATCGGATTGGACAGTCACTTTTCGTACGATATGTCAAGTGCACGCCGTCCGTTAGTGGACCTACACGGACTCAAATAATAATAATTATGATCAAAGTCAAAGTCAAAAGATTTTTATTTCACATAGGCCCACATGGACACTTATAAAACGTCAGAAGCTAGTGCACGGCTCCAAATTGGTCGTTTCCTATGAAGAAGAACCGGCAAGAAACACCATGGTTACTCTTTTAAAAAAAAATTGTTGTTACAATATTTCCATATTACAGCATAAATAGATATTATGTAAGGACAGTGTAGACTAGTCAATATTGTAAAAGTACAATGAAAATAATCATAATAAAAAGTGACCTGAGAATTCGCGGAGTCTACAGTGCTCTGACATTAACATTATAAAAAAAGAGGCTATATAAATAAAAGCAAGTAAAATAAATAATTACAATTATTAATAAATGATACGTTAACAACTACTACTACGGTCGCCGGACTACTCTACAGACGGACAGATTTGATTCAGAAGCATACCAAATCCGTGATCCGATCGTACCGAATTCAAGCGTGCGTTATGAGTTTAAACTTTTTTTTTTTAAATAATATTTCATGTATTATTTCATGAGTACCCCATTTTCGTGCACTCTTAAGCTAGAACTACATTAGACCGACGTATACTTGTAATTCTACTAAATTATGCATGAAGAAAATGCATTTAACCACTCTATATACATATCGTCTTCCGACGCTCGGGGAATACGACCGTTGCCGAACAGTGACGAAGATTTCTATGCGCATTGTCACTTTGGGGGTCTGTACGTAGAACGACGTCGCGTGGCGTGGATCTAGTGTAGCTCTACAAGTTCAGTTTCCATATAAAATGTATGGAGACCGACGCGTCTGACGGCGTGTGTGGCACACGTGTGCGCAGTGTAGTTCTAGCTTTAATATAACAATTCAATCTTCACTTTTCTATCACTATAAATAACTATTTTCATCTTTATTTTGATTCTTGCATGCGAGAAAGAAATACCAACTTCCACAGTACCTTCATCTTGCATGTTAGTAATACCCGCTTTCCTATAAGTTTCTGCTTTAATATTATTTTCTATGCTTGGCGAGGCTTTTGGGTGCTACTTTTTATTCCCCTCAACCCTTTTATCCCATTCCTAATAGGAAACATTTTGACTTCAACCGATCTTCTGAAACCTTTACTGACACAACTTTTTTTCTCCTGTGTTTCTTTTTGTTTCAGCCATTCTTTCTTTTGTTATCTTTATTTTTCTATTGTTATTTAATTAATTACTCTTTTTAACCAACTTCATAAAAGGAGGAGGTAATACTTTTTAAAATTTTACTTTTTAAACTGTTTTGTATGAATGTGTAACTGTGTAAGGAATTAATCGAAGGTGGTTCTGTAAATAAAATGGGTAACAAAAACAATAATGATTTGGTAACCAGTGGCGTAGCTAGTCCCATAGGGACCTCCCATGTCAATTTTTTTTACAAAGTTGGTCCTACAAGCGCAGAAACACCGAGATGGTATCGCGATAAGGCACGGCGGAAATAACATGTTACGTACGTTAACACACGTCGGGATCCTGTTGCCTGGGGGCCCCATATTATTGATACGGCGAGCTACGTCCCTGGTGTTAACCTATGTTTTAAGATGGATTCAGGAAGTGGTAAAATATTTGTAGTATAGATGCAGAATTAATATTTTACAATAACTGTGTGTTTAATAAGTTTGATAAAATACCCTTTCAATGTAGTCTAAGGTCTCTTTTACATAGCAGGCATGGGTAGGATGACAGCAGGACGAAAATATGCATCTTTGAGATGAGAGAAAAGGATAGGTAGCTACATTGTATGAATCGGACAGCTGTCACCCGCACCATCGTATAGCAATTGTAGTGTAGTAGTATGCAGTTAAATTTCGCGCTCTTAAAACAAAAGTGGCGCCATTTTGATTTTTAGAAGAGTGTCTTTAAGTTTCCAATGTACTTATTTACTCGATAAAAAGTTGCGAATCAATTACTGAAGAATATCAACTATTCGAACAAAGACTTTGACAATTGGATTACAAATTATTTGTATTGGCTAGATTACTAAGTTACAGGTTTGTCTAAAAATTACAATTTAAAAAAAGAACACAACGACCTTACAGGCATACCAATAGAACCAATCAGAACATAGTACCCCCGTACCTCGGCTAGTTGACAGCATTGTTTTTGTGCGGTAGTTCAAACATGAAGCGTCTAGTCGCTGTAAGGTCATTGAAGAAACAGTATTATGCCAGATTTGTTTTAAGGGTGCATCCTTCTTGTCAGATCTGGGGGCTTACCATGACCTGTTACTCGTACAATGTCAGGCGTGCGAGCGAGTAAGAGAGATGGAGCTATACACCCTATACAACATTAGTTTTAGTATATGCGAAACCCGAAACACGTGTCTGTACCATGAAAAATCAGGAAGTTATAAGCTAGTTATGATACCTGGTTGGCCGCACAAATACATGATCACCGGACCACTCAGGCAAATGAGAGGTTGTTTTATTCCCGCATCCGGCTGTGCGCCGTGACCTGTGTTGTACTTAGTGTCGGTTGTGGCCAACTTGTGACCTTTTCCAAATACTTATTTTTGGAAAAACTATAACATGGTGTAAAAATTATTTGAATCGATTCAGTTACTGATTCTGAACAAACTACATTCAGGTTTCATATATACTAAAAATAATGTTGTATAGCTCCATCCGTTTAACAGTTCAGTTTAGGTCGTCAAATGGATCGCGTAGAGAGTGTAGTTAACTTATGATTTCAGTTATTTTCTACTAGTTTACACCTCTCTTTGATTATATGGTAGTTTAGATATTAGCACCACAATATCTAAATTATTTTAACGTTGCATTCTGTTAAGAAAACTTTTTTCTAGACTTCGACAAAAAGTTTTAGTTTAGAGCAGTGGTTGACTGATTGGCCGCTGTTCTAAGTGTTTCGGGTTCAATATCCACACGGAACAAATATTTTTATGGCCTATATATAGTTATTTCGGGCCCGGGTGTCTTGTGTAAATGAGTTGACACGTTTGTGGTTATATGGCATCGTGGTTTCATCCACGATGCTGGAGCAATAACCTAGAAAGGGGAAAAGACGAAAAAATCCGTATCTTATAGTCTTACAATAATTTTGCCAGAATTTCATGCACTTTTTCTGTGATCTAGATCCTATATTTACCCACCATAGCTCCTTACATTCTAGGCGTATAAATAAATTCAATCTTGACGTTGTAGGTTACTTCCCCTCGCACGAGTACGTGCCTAAGTTCGACTTCAACCCTATGGACTGCACCGACATCGTCATCGGTACTGCTAAAGGCAATTACCATCGAGTGCTGGACTATTACACTAGAGACAGGTGAGAACTCGATTATAATAATAATTAAAGTATAGTACGGAAGGACTGGAACAGTTTGCCTGCTGCGGTCTTCCCGTCCAACTATAATTTAGGTGTCTTCAAGGCTTGAGTGAATAGGCTCTTAATAAACTAGTGCGCCTCACCATCAATGATTGTGTCACTGCTTACCATCAGGTGGGATCGTAGTCAAGCACTGGTTTATATCAATTTAAAAAAATAATATTGACTTGGTTTGCGAGGTGGTCGACATGTGGGAAGTTGACTCGGCGATCATTGTGCCGATAGTCGTGTCAGCCAACGGCTTAATAGCCAAGAGCCTCGACCAACACCTTAAGAGGCTCTCGTTAGGCGGCTGGATCAAGGGTTTGATTCAGAAACTGGTACTTCTGGACCCGGCTGGAGTCCTGACCGCCGGTTGCTTGGACCCTGTTCCCGATGCCGGTGGGATACTATTTTATTACATTTTTAAATGTTTTTTTATGATTTTGGTGAAAAAAATATTTTAAAATGTAATTTATATGTCTATACAATGAATAAAGTTGATGATAATAATAATTAGACCCCACGAACCCGATCTCTCGGGAGAATTCTTGTTCTTCATATTCGGCTTGCCTTAATTGGCCGGCCATAGTGAGCACTGACGAGGAACATAGCTCCCACCTCTCTCTTGCCTTTATAGGCTTGGTCTATGCCTTGTTTTTGTACATACTAATTAAAAATTAGAGGTGTATACTAATACTAGTGCCAATAAATATTTTTTAAATCTTGTCCAGGTCGACTCCCCGCGTGGACACGTTCTGGGGCGGGCACGACGACATCACGGCGGCGTCTGGCTACGAAGAGAATGGCGTCACCACCATCATGTTCAGGAAGAAGATCAAGGTAACAAACGCCATTATTTTACCATAATAACTGATTTTGGTTGCTGTTTAGTTTGATAGAATTACATTGCTAATTTATAATAATTACTACACATAAAAAACACCTAACCAGAAAGGTCATTGCAAACTATTGGCATCATTTTCTTTTTTCTTTTCGCCAGAAATGATACCTAGGTTATAATGTTAGAGGCCAATACGAGGAATCAATAGCAAAAAGAACCAGGCCTTTAAACCATAACCGAACGAAGATACTTATAGAAGCTTTGCTAGTATATTTTTGTCAGGTGTCACCTATTTTCGTTATATTATAATGAAATGGAAATATAATATGTGATATTTTGGGGTTTCCATTCACACTCAGTTTTTCATCACTAAAAAAAAACTATTTAAAAAAATTAGTGATAAACGGATCGAAAAGATACGCGTTAGTGATTTTATTAAATAGTTGACACTATTTAATGCGCACTCACCATAAAAATCGAAACTTAAACTATATTTATCAATGGTAAATGTAAAATGTCGGACATACATTATTTTTATTTGAGAAAAAATAACGTCTGATGAAAAAATACAGCAATTTACTAAATAGTCTCTAACTTCGTTTGGTTACGGTTGGTAGACATAATTCTTTTTGCTATTGATTTATCATACAGTCTTTAAGATATGGTGTACCTAGGTTTCACTTTTCGCGAAAATAAATAAAATTACATGGCAGCAATGTATGGGAAAAGTTTCATTTTCCTTAAAAAAGTCTCAATTGGTTTTCTTAATTTGTGATTAGTTTTGAAATGTTCATTATTTAGATAATTCTAGCATTTATTTTTCATATTGTGAGATTTGTTCAGATTGTGAAATGTAATTTTTACTCAGCATTATCTTTAGTTGCTAGTTTTAAAAAGTACTTAAGTAAGCCTGTGAAATAATATATTTTGAATTGAATTGAATTTACTCAAAATGCACGGTGAGGTTTATATATTCGAACTTAAAATACTTTTAGGCCAAGGAGCCCACCGACCACTCAATCGTAGATGACACCATGCACGTGATCTGGGCGCGCGGCCAGGAGCCCGGCCACTACGTGCACTCCCCGCCCTCGGGCCTGGAGAAAGGGACCGCCTCTACTGGAGACTTCTACAGGCCGGACGAGCTCAAGTACCACGGACACGGCGCGCAACGCGGCGTCACCAGCATCAACTTCTTTGGTAAGAAAACATTCTTATTACAGATTCTGACTTGCTCACTGTGTATATAGTACAGTAATTTGGCTCGAAAAATAGTGGTTACCTGGAAAACGTACCAGGAGTTTTGAAAATTTGAGATTTTGATGGACTTTTTCCGAATTTCGACTTTGACACCTCGTATTATTACTGCCATATTGGAAAAATGGCGCCTAAAAGATTTTTGATAATATTTGTAAAAACGTGTTGCGCCGACCCCAAGTAATATGGGACGAGGGCAGGAAGAAGAAGAACTCCTTTGGATTATACGATAAAAATAGTTATGTACAAAATTAGAAACAATTGCCTACACTTTATGATTTAATTTTTTTTTATTAACTCAATAGTTTTGGCGTACGAGTGCCGCAAATTGTACTCCAATATGCGTTTTGGTCATTACTTATCAGAGGTCGGAATTACGTGTCGGGATTTCAGACGGCGAAAGAATAAAGTGGATATGCCTCAAATTCCGAGATTAATTTTAAAAAGCAAATTTTTTTTATGTCACGATTAGAAATATAGCAGAAAAAATCTTCCTGTATTAATGACGAGGAGGAGGAACTTTGTTAACCTCACCTCAGTTGACGTAGAGAGATCTTTTTCAATGAAAAATACTAATAAAAATTGTATGTTATCTTTGTTTTATTTGTCTCTGAGGTTTTTCTTATTATTTATTTGTAATATTGTTGGCCATAAGGGATTTTTCATTAGACATCCCGGGAAGATCCATATTAATATCAACATTTTTATGCAATTACATGAATAACTCTACCTAATTCCGATCCTTGCTCATTATACATTCCATTTAATTTTAACTGATTATATTTTGTTAATAAATTAAAAAAATGATTTCTCTAAATGTCATACAAAAAATTCACCTTTTTACTAAGCCCTTCATATAATTTCCAGAAGAAACAAAAGTATCAATCTCCGGCGGGATCCACCCACTACCAGACAAATGTGGTGGCCAGTGGCGCCTTCCAGCTGACTGCGACCCTTCCAACCACACGTCGTGTGACTACGTGGCCACGTGGACGTACCTGGGGCAGGTGCGCGGGAAGGACTCCGTGCGCTTCACGGTCAGCACCAAGCAGAGCAAGCACTGGACTGGCATCGGCTTCAGTGATAACAAGAAGATGGTAACTTTGTACTAGAGTCTTTAGTAGCCTAAATAGGGATGACCAATTTGATTAGTTGTTGTGTGTGGAATAAAATGTTAAGGGGCCATTCAAAAATTACGTAAGCTCTACAGGGGGGTGGGAGGGTCTAGGTAGTGATTATATAATAATAATTTATTTATTTATTTTCCCTTCACACAGTTATCTTATGCTAGCTTTTAACATTGCTGATATCTTAGAGCTAACTTTGTGAGGGACTGGTGCCTGATGTAGGTATGTACAACAACCTGTATTACAGGTCACCAGGACCCACCCGCGGCTAGTATGCTATTATGACAGCATTAGCAGGCAAATATTTAAGCTAAGATTACGTCAGCAGTTTAATTTTTTTTTAGTTTTTTAAGAGAACTTTGTCGATATTTCAAAATCATAAAAATGTGAGCAGACACACATCTTAAGAAGCATACATCTAATGTCATTGAAGACTTAGTGTCATGAATTAGTGTATCATGGACTAAGAACTGTTCATGTGAATTAATAATGGCACAATTTTAAGGATGGAAGTGAAGAGGAAGGATGAGACGCATGTTACTAAAAGAGTTATGAGTTTACATGTGAATGGATGGAGAGGGAGAGAGAGACCAAAGAAAAGATGGATGGATTGTGTGAAGAGTGATATGAAAGAAAAGGAAGTTAGTGATAGCATGACGAGTGGCAGGGCAGAGTGGAAGAAAAAAACGTGTTGCGCCGACCTCAAATAACACGGGACAAGGGTAGGAAGATGATGATGATGAATGTCACAATTTTAAATCAAGTCGGTTTTTCCTTTATTCCTTTTTTCTAGACTTACAACTACTGCTCATAAATTAATAACGAAACACGTACCAATGTTTACGTAAGCATGGGGGATGGGGGTGAGCTTTGCTTATTTTTGCTGACGAGGGGTTAATATTTGCAAAAAATCTGCTTACATAATACTGGAACGGCCCCTACTCTACTCTTACCTACTCTACTCCACACTACTCTACACTACTTTACCTACTCTATACTACTCTATTATATTCTCTTTATTTCACTCATGAGTAACGACTCCATTGTTTACTAACTAGACTCTGTGAGATCTATCAATAAAAAAATCAATTTAAGAATAAAGAACGAGCGATATCAATTATAGTACGAAGCTTCGAAGAGGTTCGCTATGATAATCATTAAACATCATGAATAGTAAAAATGTTTTTATAAGTTCTGGCTAGAGACTTAAATTTTACTAAAGTCGCCACAGGCAAGTCCTGTTCACCAGACAACCTTGAAGGTTGATCTGCACTAATCTACAGGAGACTATTAAAAAAAATAAAGAAATTCGTTTTTTTTAAAAAAAACTTCACCATTGGTAAATCTAGTGTATTTTTAACTTCATTGAAAAATGTAGTTATTAAATGCAATCTTTAATCGCTATATTTCACCGGGACACCATGGCGGCGCGACCAGTCGCCGCTACCAACAAAATGTATACAGCTCTATAGAGAGTTACTCACCTGGTGTCCGTTAGGTTTTGGCGGCGTGACCAACTCGGACGCGTGCACTTAAGGTGCATTTTGAGACATTCTCAGTGTGGTGTAGCGACTCTGGTGTCTAGTTTGATAGCTTAAGGACACCATGGCGGCAGAACTGGTCGCGCCGCCATGGTGTCTCGGTGAAATATAGTCAATACAACAAAATATTAACATGTAATCCCTTTCTTCTCCCTAGTCTCAATCCGACGCAGTGATAGGCTGGGTGGACGCACGTTCAGGGCGACCGTTCCTCATGGACACCTGGGTGTCGGGCTACTCCGCGCCCAGGGTCGACCCTCGCCAGGACCTCACGCAGGAGGCGGGCAGCTTGGTGGATGGAGTCACCACTCTCAGCTTCGTGAGGAAGAGGAACACGGGAGATCAAAAGGTAAGTAATTTACAGGCTCAGAAATTATATGACGCAAGCGTCCTTATTCTACTCTACTCTACACTGTTTATTTCTCGTGGGTGCTCGAGCCCCCGAGCACCCACGGAGTCGGGGACCTCTGTGTGGAGGAGCATAGTTTTGATGAAATAAAATAAACAAATTAAAGCACCTGCTTGGTTTTGTACTCAAGACCCGATTTAAAAAAAACACTAAATCAAGTGGTTTTCTGCATCTTAATTTTTTCTTTCTTGACTTTCTTGTGAGCAGTGGTGGCCGAGTGGTAACGGCCCCGACTTACGAGTTGTAGGTTGTGGGTTCAAACCCAGCCAGGCGCATTACTTTGTGTAATTTATTTCATCATCACTGTTCTCAAAACGGTGAAGGAAAACATCGTGAGGAAACCGGCATGTCCTAGAACCAAAAATTCGAAGACATGTGACATCCACCAACCCGCACTGGGCCCGCGTGGTGGATTACGGCCCATTCCCTCTCCTAGAAAGAGGAGGCCTGAGTCTCAGCAGTGGGAACATTAAAAAGGCTGATAATGCTATTTTCTTGTCGTGGCCAGATCTTAGAAATTGTACACTTCATGATATAGCCAAATAAAACTAGCCAGATCATTTAAATGTTAGCATTTGATGATATGTCGATCCTTGTTTGGCCTTGTCATTGATGTAGGATTTCTATGAAAACAAAAAGTCTAAAAAAGTAGTACAAATGAGGATTGACATCTCATCAAACTTTAACGGTTAAAATTATCTGGCCAGTTTTAGTTGGCCCATAACATGAAGTGATAAATTCTAAGATATGACCACGTCATATATAATAAGAACGGCTACAAGCAACTTATACTTAGCACACATGCATAACTCCCAATACTTAAATCATACTAATCAAATACGATAGTGCTTAAAATATTTAGCAAAATGTTGTAAAATAATAGCTTACTTCGAATTTTTAATATTCTAAATAAAAATTGTATTAAAAAATAGTTAAAAAAAAGTTTTCAAAAATTTGAACAAAATCCAAAAAGATATGCGTCGGCCGGGAATCGAACCCGGATCAACTGCTTGGAAGGCAACTATGCTGACCATTACACCACCGACGCATGTGTTCATTGGATTCAAATATGTGTATACTTTAGAATCGTAACTTTGGATTTTTTATTGTTAATACGGTTCATTATTAATTTATAGTTTAATTGACGTTTGCTTTAATTACTTACTTTAGACCTAAATCAGTGTATAGTGTACACTTTTTATTATACATAACTAGCTGACTCGGCGAACTTCGTACCGCCTAATAATATGATAAATGAAGAACCGCTCGACCGATTTTGTGCAAACTTCACATAAACCATCTACTAAATATAATATAATAATATTCCCACAACTATCACACAACGTCGTCTAGTCCCAAGCTAAGCAGAGCTTGTGTTATGAGTACTAGACAACTGATAAACATACTTATATATTTCTAAATACATACATATTATAGATAAATTACACCCAGACACAGAGAAATGATCATGCTCATCACTCAAACATTTATCCTGGGTGGGAATCGAACCCACGACCTCCACCATAGCAGTCAGGGTCACTAACCACTAGACCAACAGGCCAGTCAAATAGTCCGAACAAAGCCTAAACATTTTGTTTGGATAGGTGAGCCCGTTCTTAAGTTATAAAATTGCAACGAAAAGTGGCTTTGATTTTTATGTATATAGATAGATTACAAATAACGATTAAGAACTATCTGGACTACACTTGTATCAAACCCTACTTTTCATAGTTTGACCCACCACTAACAATTTTTTTTTAAATTTAAATATCTTTTTTTGAGGGTAATATGCATTTTTTTTTTTCTTTTTCGTGCTCACCCTTCCGTTCCCCATTAAAATACCGTTAGTACAAACCATAGACATTTCAGAAATATAAAAAAAAAATCATTATAAAGTTAAAAAATACGAAGATCCTCAGCAGTAACAGAGATTATTAGATTATAAGTAAATCTCATTATTTGATATGGCTCAATCTAATTGTGCGGAAAGTTAAATATAACAATCATAACATTACAATGACGTCATACGTTTACACTAAAGATGTGACAACATTCGCAGTAAAGACCATATTTTAGAAATACTGGGTGTCACAGAAATAATTCAATTTAATATATTCATAAAAAATTTACAAATACATTTTATACACGCATTAATTTACAAAATCAGAAACTTACTTTATAATCATTAATTTTATAAAAATAACATTATATTAAAAGTGAGAGCAGTGGTGGCCGAGTGGTAACGGCCCCGACTTACGAGTTATAGGTCGCGGGTTCAAGCCCAGCCAGGCGCATTATTTTGTGTAATTTATTTAACCACCACTGCTCTTAAAGCGATGAAGGAAAACATCGTGATGAAACCGGCATGTCCTAGAACCAAAAATTCGAAGACATGTGACATCCATCTATCCGCACTGGACCAGCGTGATAGATTACGGCCCATTCCCTCTCCTAGAGAAGTGGCTCTGAGTTGTAGCAGTCGGAACATTATAAGGCTGGTTATGGCTATTATGTCTATTCCAATGTCGTCCTTCGCGGCTCTGGCACTATTCAAAGTGATCTCTAACATTCATGACAACGTGTCTCGGCAGTTAAGTGGGAAAGTGTTTGACATTCGACCGAAAATTGTTAACTAGTCTAGTGTCTAGCAAGTGATGTTCCATTCCTGTATGTTCTATATTCTTACACTCAAGTATAAACAGAATGGATTTATTTATTTAATTATTTATTAAACTTCATGCACAATAAAGTACAAAGGCGGACTTAATGCCTTATGCATTCTCTACCAGTCAACCTAGGGTGGTGAAGAGAAAATTTTACACGAAAAAAAAGAGCAAAAAAAAAGAGTATACATATAATTAAAATGCACATACTATTATATATAATACACATACATATGTATTATATTATTTTAATATAAAGTAACGAAAGAAGTTTTGAGACGATTCTGCTATTGATGGATATAGTTTTGATCGACTTTTATGTACATTTAAAACGACCATCCGCGCGTCGACTTTAGTAGTAGGTCGACAGACATGCTTTTTATTCGATCAACTTTAAAAGTAGATTGAAAGTCAGGCGGCCAATGTTTTCCTTCATTCCTCTTACAGAGCAGACCTCATACCTTCGGATTTTTTACTCTGGGGTTATCTGAAGAGTAGGGTGTACAACAGTAATTCATCGATGGTTGTACACTTTGGATTTTATTATTTATGTTGACGAGTATTTAAATGATGTAATAATACATTTTTATTATTATTTTAATTAATTCGAAGTAATTTTATGATTTTTGCTCTTAAGATTTTATTATTATTGTATTTTGAATTTAATTTATTGTATTTGTACGCCTTTCTAGGCAAAACATGTTGGAACTTTTTTTTTTGTAATCATTCCAACTGATTTCTATCCTACACATGTTTTTGACAAATAAAATTTATCTTATCTTATCTTATTGACCATATCTGGATTGACGGAGTCCAGGATCATGGGTTTCGCTTTCGGAAGTCAACCCATGGCCCCAATAGGCTTCGGCCCCTACGGTTTTGCTCTTAGAGGCGCGCGTGTAACACTACGCACTGTCGACGACTCTGACTCGATCCGGACGGTTACTGGACGATTGGTTGGCTGGCCAACTAATTGATATCTTTTGAATTTGTTACAGGATCTCGCTTTCACCGACTCTCAATGTTTGTACATGATGTTCATCACCCACGGTGGAGGCTTCGATCCCGTTAATAAGAGAACGAGCAAGCACATGCAGACTCCCATCATCACTGACGAGAGGGTCTGCATCCGGCCGTGTGGACCTGGTGAGTTAAGTTTTTGGCGAGATTTTTTCGAGCTAAGTTCAGTGGCTGTTTTAATGATTTGTAAATTGATTCCTAGTGGATGAGTGTCCACACAACTGTATTGTCGGCGGCTTGAACCATGGGAAGCGTCGTGAGATGCTCAGAAGTCGTTTTTTAGGTCTCTTTGGTGACATGCGGGGCGGGAGGAATAGGGTAGCATCGTTTCGAGCGCGCGATTGTTTGGTCAGTCCGTTTACTCCAAAATACACTGGCGTGTAGAATAGTTGTACTTTGTTTACGTTGAGTTTTTCTTACGAGTCCGAATTATTGTTTTGTTAAGTTTTTTATTATCGTTCTGTTTTACATTTAATTATATTGCCACGATCCTATGTAATTTTACGCAAAAAAACCGGAAAAATGGTTTATGATGTGTATTGTGTACATGAAAAATTAAGACAGAAAGACATACAGCCGATGAGCCGAACATAATAATATATAATAAACTGTTATTATTGAAATCCATAAAATGGCGTTTCCTTTAGTGTTCCACCAACGAAACCTAACAATAACCAAAATAAAGTATTTTGAGTTATTGTTAGGTTTCATGTTCGAGTAACAGGGCAGAGTGGAAGAAAAAAACGTGTTGCGCCGACCCCAAATAACACGGGATAAGGGCAGGATGATGATGATGTTAGGTTTCATGTACGTTGTATAATAAACTTCAGAACTTTTACATATTTTATATATAACGCCTAACATACTTCACGAATTGCTTATGCTTTTTTTGATTATCTTCAAAAGCGAAATTTAGAACCGAAGTATGCCGAGAAGGTTGACTGGATACATTAGCTGCCAAATCCATATTCTGATGGAACTTTAAGTGACTCAATGTATACATTTTCCTCTTCCAGAGCCAGCAGAAGAAGAAATAACTACGGAACCAATCCTACCCGGCCAGTCGTCCTACAACGTCCTCATCCGCATCACCGGCCTGGGAGACAGCTTCAAGCCACCCGCAGCCGGCAGCAAGGAGTATGATGAGCTCAGCAAGCAGGTGGCAGATAACCTCGCCGCAGAGCTGGCCAAGAACAAGGGTTACCAGGCTGTTATCGTTAACGGGTTCATGCAGTAAGTTTTATTAATTTCTACCATTAGGGAAATAATTTCTACCATTTAAAAAATATTTTCTACCATTGTAAAAATAATTTCTATTATTGTGAATATGATTTCAACCATTGTGAAAATAATTTCTACCATTGTGAAAGTAATTTCTACCATGATGAAAATGATTTGTTGATATATATGATTTTTTTTAATTCTACAATTATGAAAATTATTTCTACCATTGTGTAAACCAATTGAGCTATTCTGCAAAAAAAAATCCAAGTATTAAAAAAAAATGCTAGGTACAAACAAACCTATTGTGTCCACCAACACATTTATTGACTTATTTTTTACCTACAAACGAGTATTCATTTGGGTACGTATTATTTAGCCCCAACTCACCACAAAGCAATTCCCACCATTTTACAAAACCTAATATTCCTTTACAGAAACGAAACCAAAGCCATCATTGCCGATCTGACCCTGAAATCCATAGAGTTGAATGCTATAGAGGGCTCCACGGGCCGAGCACTTGACACCGACAACAGTACGAACTCTGAAGGAGATGCCGAGCGCTGGGAGAGGGTAGTGCGCGACACGCTCGCGCTGGGCAGGGTTGGGAACCTCAACGTGGACCCGGAGTTTCTGGTGTTTGAGCCGCAGAGCTGTGAGTATACCAGTGAATGTAGGTACAACAGTACGAGCGCTGAGAGAGATGCTGAGCGCAGGGAGAGGGTTGTGCGTATATGTTAAACTTATAATAACAGATTGAGCATCGAATTTTCTTTCACTCTTTATCATATCCTATACTGAAATACACACGTCTTTAACCAGAAATTCGATTGATTGGACAATTGAATGAGCAGCTGAGTTCTTGACGTCTAGATATAATGTACTTTTCCTGATTGCACCAAAGAGATTCAACAATCAACCTGTACATACCATTTTTCTCTCAAAGAGACACCCAAGTCACATCATCATTATGACAGCCGAAAGACGTCCACTGTTGGAGAAAGGCCTCCCCAAGTGTCACCACAACGAACGGTCCTGTGCGTGTCATATCCACAGCATTCCCGCGACTCTCACCAGATCATTGGAAAAGTCACAGAACAGAAATAAAAAAAACATGTTTTTTTTAATTGATATAAACTAGTGCTTGACTGTGATCCCACCTGATGATAGTAAGCAGTGACACAATCGTTGATGGTGAAGCGCACTAGTTCATAAAGAGCCTATTCACTCTAGCCTTGAAGATACTTACATTATAATCGGACGAGAAGACCGCAGCAGGCAAATTGTTTCAGTCCTTTTTATTAATATTTTTTCTCTCCGCAGTATTGTCAGAGCGTCCCATCGAAGATGAGTCAACAGGCAACGCGCGCTCATTCTTCGGCCTCGCGGAAACTAAACTATACGTCGTAGTGGGATGTGTGGCTGCCCTCATACTGGTGGCCCTCCTGCAGGCGGGCTGCACTCTCTACCGCAGCGGGAGTGCCGCGCAGAAAACTAAGGTAACATTGGCAAATGACATTACATTATTCTTCATTAAATGGTACATTTTATTCATTGGATGGCATATTCTATTCATTATATGGCATATTCTATTCAGTAGATGACATATTTTATTAATTAGATAGTATATTATATCCATTAGATTAAATATTCTGTTCGTTACATGGCATCATCTCTTCATTAGATACCACATTCTATTTGTTGGATGGCTTCGTTTTTTTTATAATTTGTGCATTCTATTCTTTAAATGATATCGTCTTTTCACAGACGGCATTATTCTTCATTAAATGGTACATTTTATTCATTGGATGGCATATTCTATTCATTACATGTCATATTCTATTCATTAGATGACATATTCTATTCATTAGATGTCATATTCTATTCATTATATGGCATATTCTATTCACTAGATGACATATTTTATTAATTAGATGGTATATTATATACATTGGATTAAATATTCTGTTCGTTACATGGCATCATCTCTTCATTAGATACCACATTCTATTTGTTGGATGGCTTCGTTTTTTTTATAATTTGTGCATTCTATTCTTTAAATGATATCGTCTTTTCACAGACGGCATTATTCTTCATTAAATGGTACATTTTATTCATTGGATGGCATATTCTATTCATTACATGTCATATTCTATTCATTAGATGACATATTCTATTCATTAGATGTCATATTCTATTCATTATATGGCATATTCTATTCACTAGATGACATATTTTATTAATTAGATGGTATATTATATACATTGGATTAAATATTCTGTTCGTTACATGGCATCATCTCTTCATTAGATACCACATTCTATTTGTTGGATGGCTTCGTTTTTTTTATAATTTGTGCATTCTATTCTTTAAATGATATCGTCTTTTCACAGACGGCATTATTCTTCATTAAATGGTACATTTTATTCATTGGATGGCATATTCTATTCATTACATGTCATATTCTATTCATTAGATGACATATTCTATTCATTATATGTCATATTCTATTCATTATATGGCATATTCTATTCACTAGATGACATATTTTATTAATTAGATGGTATATTATATACATTGGATTAAATATTCTGTTCGTTACATGGCATCATCTCTTCATTAGATACCACATTCTATTTGTTGGAAGGCTTCGTTTTTTTATAATTTGTGCCTTCTATTCTTTAAATGGTATCGTCTTTTCACAGACGGCGCATTCTATTCTTTAGATGGTTGGTTTCTCCATTAGATACCATACCACATTCTATTTGTTAGATGGCTTCGTTTCTTCATAGATGGTGCATTCTATTCTTTAGATGGTATATATCGTCTCTTCATTAGATGCCACGTTATTTTTGTGTGATGGCTTCGTTTCTTCATAGATTGTGCAATATATTCTTTAGATGGCATGGTCTCTTCATTTGATACCACATTCTATTTGTTGGATGGCATCGTATCTTCGTTAGATGCTACTATTTATTAGATGGAATCATCGTTTTATAGAGTGTGCATTCTATTCGTTAGACAGCATTGTGTTCATTACATGGCTTGGTCTATTCATGACCCCAGGACAGAAAGTATCTATGTTATAACGTCTATATTTTACTTTTTTATATTTTTCCTGTGTTTATGTTTACTTATATATTTTATACCCATAACGAGTAGAAATGATATACCATTCTTAACTACACAATACTAAATCTTATCTCCCATTCCAGGACCAACTGATCCCAAACTCAGCCTGGAAAGACTATTCAAACGCGAACACAAACTATGCCTTCGAACCGTTTGAAAACGACGACAAATACAACAGCACGGCGTCCACAGCCCCCCTGCGACACCGCCAGACCCCCGCGCGCCCCACCGACCCCCCGCCACCACGCCCCGGCAGCGCCAGCAAGACCCCCTCGAACGGGAAGAAGTCTAACGGACAACATGAACAGAACGGTCAGCACAGACCTAGCAGTCAACATGATCATCGGGGGAACGGACAACACATGCCCCATGGCATGAATGGTCAGCATGTACATGGGGTCAATGGTCAACATATGGGCCATGCGGGGGCCAATGGGCATGGGACTAATGGGCGCATGAACCCGAAGCATCAGAACAGCGCGGCGCAGTATTACCATGAGACGAGGTCGCTGCAGCGTCCGAGAGGAGGTGGACAGTATAGGTGAGTCTATTTGTCTCCACGAAACAATTAAAACAAGTGCGAGTTAAGAGACACGTGCACTGAGGGACAAACTTACCTATGAAAACAGGTCAATTCCCGATTTGAGTTACAAAGATTTTTCCGAATCGCAAAAAAAGTTTTTTTTTATGATGTAACTACAAATTTACAGTTTTCAGATTTTTTCCTATACTTGTGCTATGAGATCTTGCGTCATGCTAAATTTCAGGATTCTAGGTCAACCGGAAGAAGTATCCAATGAATTTTGATTCCCTTGAGACTGTCGAAATATACATTTTTTGCGACATAAACGGCCGTATCTTTTTTTTCGTTAATTCAGATTCAGATTCGTTTTTTTTTTTACAGCTTCAAAGAACCGCAGACCTGAGTATATGGTTTTAATTTTAGCTCGATACCTCCACGCGTTCCCGAGATAAAGGGTCTTGACAGACAACAACAATTTATTCCTGTTTTGTTTAAACTTCATGTACTTCATGTAAACTGCATTCTCTACCACTCAACCTTTGTGTTAAAAAAGTCAACACTACTGTTTTCTACTAAAGTTACATTGTACAGTGGTTACCATTGCATAAATTTTTAATAAATAATTAAATGCCTTTGTTCCTCCAAAAACAAGAATGGTGTACTAAAATATGCTTTTCTTTGAATACAAAACTCGCTCAGGTTTTGAATTCAAATGGGGTTGACGTTTACCACCATTTATTGTAAGTAGGTAGGTACCGTTCACCCTATAAAAGGGTTCGCGAGTTTTAACGACCCCGTCGTCGCCGCTCCGTGTGAATCGGTGGGAAATATTGATTTGTAGCCGCAAGCCGTTGTTGCAAGCAAGCTAACACTGTGTCGACCGATCTACGGGGTTACCATGACGTTCAAAGTAAGATAGTTTCATTATTATTTCAGTGTGGGTAAGAGACAGAGCTATACAGGTTGTCTAGCGCCATCTCTTACTCACACTAGAAATGAGAATGAAACAATCTTACTTTAAACGTCATGGTACAGGTCCTAAACACTATTGGAAATACAGAGTTTATTATAATTAGGTGACCCATTTTGTAAAACAATTTAAATATAAGAACGAAGATATTATATTTTCTGATAATTTTTTCATATAACATGAAGAATGTTTTTTAAATTACATAAACTGCTTGACTGCGATCCCACCTGATGGTAAGCAGTTATGCAATCGTTGGTGGTGAAGCACGCTAGTTTATTAAGAGCCTATTCACTCTAGCTTTAAAGATAGCTAAATTATAATCAGACGGAAAGACCGCAGCAGGCAAATTGTTCCAGTCCTTCGATGTACGCGGTATAAACGACGAAGCGACATAATGTTAAACTTATAAAGAAAGAAAGAAAGAAAAATCGTTTATTCGTTCCGCACACATACAGTAGAATTTTAAGTACGAAAAAAAATATTAAATCTGTTTTATCTATACATCACCCAAGTCACAAAAACCTAGGGCCACTGTAAACTTCTGAAAAGGAAACCCTGGTTCTTGAACGCAAAAGGCAACTGAAAGAGACAGGTATGGTTTTAGTCAGTGTAAGTCTGACAAGTCCTCCTGCTCCACCCTAGGACGGAAGAAGTCATTGATGATTTCACACCTCAAAAAAAAGATGTCATAATAATCTTAATACAGACAACATTCAAAATACAGTAACCTATTGTTGTGTGTATAAAAAAATATATATCAATAAAAAAAGGGGTGATCATTCACCTTGCACTATACTGCTTCATAATTTGGCAAAAACTTTCCATGACCGTGTGGCCTAATGGATAAGGCGTCGGACTTCGGATCCGAAGATTGCAGGTTCGAGTCCTGTCACGGTCGACAAGCAACTTGTGACACAACATCAAAAATGTTCTACAAGTTGCTTTTAATTAAGTTTTGCTATTGTTATTAAAAATTGTGACAATACTTTTCAATTTAATTTTGTCTCTTTAGCTCTCAAATTTTATTTCACTTTTAGATACAATGGAATTTCGTTTCCTAACAGCTAATTATAATTTTGCAATGTTGCCTTGTAAATAAATATAGTTCTTGTTTGTAGGAGGTAATCTCTGATAGTACTGGTCTGACTGCAAAAAAATATCCACCGCTAGAAAGCTGCTTTATTCCTGAGTGACATTATGCTATATGTTATGTACGCGGGTGAAGCCGCGGGGAAAACTAGTTTTATAACATTTTATTAATTTAATAAATAAATAAATAATAAATTTATTTGTTAGAATATTGTTGTTACAAGGTGTTACATACAATTTTACGTCAAAAATATTCTGCTTTTTCCAGCGTACAAATATTTTCAAGAAATTAAATTAAATTAAAATCAATTGATAAAAATCATACAATGTCAAGTGTAACGCTGCAATTATTTCTATGCAATATTACTGTTTTTATTATTAATAGGCTTGCGTTTGGTTACTATATATCCTTATCTTATCAACCTAATAAACTAGTGCGCCCACGGATATATAAGTTTTTTTTTAGCTGTAAGCACAATGAATGTGTTCCCAGAAAGTTTTTTGGTTGGAAAGAATAAATTTAAACAGTAAGATACTACATTTTAAAATTGTTTGCTAATATTTGCAAAACCAATTAACAAATTATGATTCTACATAATGGCTTGGAATTAACTAGCTATATATTTAATTAATAGTGAGTTTAACATAATTTGTAGGTAAATATTTTCACTCGAATTTGAGGAACTATTATTAAGTATATGGATAACTAGCTTTTCCCCGCGGCTTCATTCATGTACATAAAATATAGCATATGTAACTTAGAAATAAAGCAGCTTTCTATCGGTAAAAATTTTACCAATCGGACCAGTACTTTCAGAGATTTCCTATTCCTACAAACAAACAAAAAATAGTAGATTATGTGATTAGGGGATAAAGCAGTGTGTTTAAGTCGCGGGCGGCATGTTGAATGCCAAATGAAATGAAGGTTGCTAATTTTAATCCCAAACGATAGTGAGGGATTTATATAATTAACTCCCGAGTATTGTGAGGGAGTTAATAAAGAAACCTGAGTGAAGTGTAATCAAGCCACCCAAGACAAAAACAGCTTTATCCCCGCGTTGGATAGTCTACTTTTTACACCATCTGTGAGATAACAAAACAAATCATAATATTAGAGAAATATAAGTATTATTTACAAGTTAATCTTAGTTTTCTTGTTCGTTAGTTTTGAGTGACACTCAAAATGTTTTGAAATTTGAAGCAAACAAAATTCACTACTCTAAGATTCTATCGTTTCAATTTTCTTTATCGCTCCCGCTTTTTTATTACTTTTTTTAGAAACTCATCAGTGACCACGGCCACGTTTTATTCTACTTTTTTTTTCTTAGTGGCCGGTTTTAATTTTGAATAAACTTATTTCATGCATGTACATTTTAGTTCACTTAGTGTTGACGTTCCAAATTGAATTCTTTTTTATTTCATGCATTATCGACCAGGTGGTGTAAAAAAATGTTTGAATGCTCCAAAGAACCTCCAAGCCTCTAACCTCCAAGGAACCAAGGAAGGAATTGTTTTGATTAAGAGATGCGATCGTATAGCTAGAACTACATTAGACCGACGCAAATGTAACACGCCTGATTTGTACGTAAAACGACGTCGTGTGACGTAGAGTAGCGTGGATCAAGTGTAGCTTTACAAGTCTAGTTGCCATATAAAACATATGGAGACAGATCCAGATCGGTGTGTGTGGCACACGTGTGTGCAGTGTAGTTCTACCTTAAAACGTATTTATTTCCGGAATTATTATATTTATTTATTACTAGCGTAGTGGAAGTCGAAAATGGTTTTATTAGGTTTTTTGAGATTTATTTTTAGATTACTCCAAAACCCTACCTTTGTATTCACACTCCAAAACTGTTTTACGTCCGTCACAACCACAGGTTCAGTTGTAATTGTAAACTGAACAGCGTTAGGCACTAGTTGTCTGGCATTCGTGCTGAGCTGGATCTATTTTGGTGCAGCCGTGAGGCACACAACTGTATCTTATGCTTGTTTTTTGTTTTGTGTTATCTAAATACTTATTGTGTTTGTGCATTGTGCTGTACCAAATGACTTTTTTCTTTTATTCCCTCCTTTGACCTTCTAGCTTTGGAAAAGTCAACTCAGTATTTGATTTGTTATTCCTGTCCGTCTGCCCGCAGCTACTCGAGCCGTCCGGACCGCAACACGTACTCGCTGCCGCGCGGCGCGCGCGCCGAGCCGGGCGCGGGGCTGGCGCCGCACCCCGACTTCTACTTCATGCCGTCGCAGCGCAAGTACGAAGGTGAAGTAGTCAGGGTATACGTGGGCGCCCAAGGCAGGCGCCCCTACTGAGGTGCTGTAGCTTGGGGAACTGGAGGCCCAGTTTGTGTGGGCCTCCACTACCATACCAGTAGTTTGGGAACGTAGAGAAACTCAATTATGCGCACAAAGACAGATGACACCAGATTCTGGAGACGTCTATAGTTATTATGGTGTACTGGTCCTATTAATTTGGGGAAGTAGAGGATCAGTGAAGTTTTGCTAGCAAATTAAAATTACCCAGCGAAAGTTCGCACATAAAACGGTAAAAATACTTTTGACATGATGATAACACATAAAGAACTTTAGAATATGAAATATCGATTGGTTATATGTGCGAAATATCGCTAGCTAATCGAATTAAATCTATTATAGCAATCGAGGTTTATCGGGATAAATGTCACCTGTAGTGGAAATACGGGAGTAGAGGGCTTAGTGTAGCTTGGCATGCTCAATTTGGTACAGTCAGCTACTTTTAGGCCTAATAGCACTAAAAACCATAGAAATAATGTTTTAAACTTATGTTATTATCAGTGATTTTTGGTACAAGTGGGCCTTAATCTATGTTGATATTAGAATATACTCGTTTTGAATTGAGTCGTTTGACAAATTAACACATTGAATGCCAGCTACGAGATATCTCGTAGATGACTTCTTCTAGGATGCCACCTACGAGATATCTCGTAGATGATTTCTTCTCGGATGCCACCTAGTAGAAAACTCGTTACGAGTGGCTTTTATGAAAGTATTTTTTTAATCGATATTAACTACTAGTGCTTGATTGCGATCCCACCTGATGGAAGCACCTTGAAGCGCACTAGTTTATTCAGAGCTTATTGCCTTGAAGACACCTAAATTATAATAATTAGTATTAATATTACTGGTGCCTAAGTACGAGATATCGCGTAGGTACATGATTTATTCTCAGATGCCACCTACGAGAAAGCTCGTAGTGTCTTTCGTTGCAAGCGGCTTCTAATTAAAGTATTTATATTGCTGGTACCTTAGAACAAAATATCTCGTATACGGGCACTGCTTGGTTAATAGAGACACCTGCTACGAGATTTCTCGTAGGTTGATGATGTATGGTTCGAAATTAATTTAATTCCTTGAAATTCTTGGCATTCAGTGTGTTAACGAAGAAAGGTAATACCACCAGGCTTTTAGATTAGCCCGTCCAATTAATTAACCAAAAAATATTATGAATAATACAAATTCTCACAGTCGCTTAGCGTTGACAGTAATATTTTAAGCTTTTAGTACAAATAATAAATTAATACTTACTGTAAGACTATAATAAGCGGAGATCGGAGTAGGTACATTGAATTGGGGTCATTGATTCGAAACATATATTAATATGGACATTCCTCCTAAGAACCGGAACCGACCATAGAACTGGTAGGAATTGTATTAAAATGAGTAATATTATATTCTTAATATTATTTTTTACGACACACAGTCAAGATTTGACACAACCCAACGACCAATCAGAACATTATACCTTCCTTAAAATTTTGAATCGAAATCCGGAAATACCGGAATTACTTCCCGGAAAAATGACTTACCCATGTTATTTTTTCTGTATGTATTTATGATACAAGTACCAAAAATCAATCTACCTACTCCGACCACTGATAATAAGTTAATAGCTACAAAAAAAATTATTATATTATTATTAACTACTTACAATTTATAAAAGTGCCAGTATGTTATATATAAGTAATAATACCTACTTAACATTATGTCTAGGCCTTATAATATTCTGTAGATTGTAAGTAATTTATGTAGCTATTTTATTTTATTTGGACATGCCAAACTGCAGTAATTTGAATCCGTAATGATAATTTAATTATGAATAGTAAAACAACATAATTTAACTATAAATCAAATGCTTATACATGTTGTTACAAAAAATATTGTTTTTCAAGTGTATAAAAGGCTGATTTTTTAATAGTCAACGCTTATCTGAAGAATAAAAATGGCGGTTTGACATTATTACTATAATTATGTTAACACTAGAAGCGCGGAATATCAATGTCAATTTTTACCATTTTATTTCTGCTACAGTAATATGGAGAGATGGGATTGAAATTAAACTGTTAACTGATGTTACAATATTTTTATTATGTACTAGCTTCTGCCCGCGGCTTCACTCGCGTGAATGTAGGTTTCTAATTCAAAATTTGGACTCCTTTTCATTCCTTTAGGGAGTGAATTTTTCTTAGTGCTCATCTACGTCATAAAAGGAAACCTTGTGCAAAATTTCACCCTCCTAATCTCAGTAGTTTCGGTTGTGCGTTGATATGTCAGTCAGTCAGTTTTCCCTTTTATTTGTATAGATTACACATATTTTGGTGTAATTTGCGATTCTACGTATATAAAACTGAACATAGGAATAGGTCCTTGGGGGTGTCCACGCTTCTGGTGTTAAGGCTATATATATATTCTTCAGTTAAAAAAATATATTTGAAAATGAAAAAACGGGTTTAAAAAAAAATATATTACTTCTATCTTACGACCTGCAGTGTTACCATGACGTTTAAAGTAAGATTGATTTATTCTTATTCCAGTGTGGGTAAGAGATGGCGCTAGACAACCTGTATAGCTCTGTCTCTTACACTGAAATAAGAATGAAACAATCTTACTTTGTACAACACTTGCACTCGCACTTGTTCTATTTGTATTTTGCACGCTATGTAATATATAGGGTGACTGGTAATTAGTGACCGATACTTAAACACGTGATTATACTCATGACCATAAACAACTTTCCCAAAGAAACTTTTATTTTTTGATCTAGTAGTTAACAACTGAAACGTAGGTACATACACTGATTACGTACACCGCTAGGTTTGCAAGTCGCGTGGGTGTTCTATCACTATTGCAGGTACGACGGCATCACTCGGCTAACAGCTGAGCGGTCGCTTGTCACAGGCGTGCGCGTTTTAGATTCAAACAGCTGTTTTATTATTGTGATAAAACGTTTCTTTGGGAAAGTTATTTGTAATCATGAGTACAATCACAGTATCGGTCACTAATTACCAGTCACCTTATATAAAGAATGGCTGCATTTTGGCATTTGAGGTGCGCTGATTACTACTGTATGGCTCTGCATGAAATGTTCTGTAGTTAGTTCACCATGAATATGTTATGTTGTATTTTGCTTCTATCGCTTGGGACATTATTAAAAATAATGCAGCGTGAGTTTTGATTAATGAATAAAACGACTTTTACCATTTTTTTTTGAGGTTGAAACTGACCAAATAACCCCTCTCGTTCTGGATGGGATGGGGAGGAGGGAGTGTCAGATTTTCTACTGACTGTGACCCACCTGTGTATTTTCAGTTGCCCGTTGCTTTCCAAGGTCATGGTAACTCGTAGTCCGCAAGCTTTCATTTATGCACTTATTTAGAGCTGATTTGGTAACACCACTTACCTATCGGCCTGTTCATGACTTCGGTCTTAGCGCCGAGCGGCGCGGCGAGCGGTGCGGCATCGGTACGCGGGCGCGTGGCGCTATGAGCGGCGTATCGTGGCGTGTTTCAAACATTTTCATACTTTTGATCTTACCGCTCGCCGCACCGCGCTTAGCTACCGCTCACAGCGGCAAGGTTGTAAACGGGCCGTTATCCAAGGAACAATAAGTTTGACGCCTGTTAGTTTTTGTGTGGAAGAACTGCCAAAACATCAAAATTATGGTTACGTTCTATTTAATTTATTTTTCCCCAATTTACAAACTATACAGGGTAATCTAAAAAAAGATACTCTTTTAAATAAATATTTGGTGTTGAAAGAATCGACCCTTAACCTTTTGATTGCCACGTCAAAAAAGCAAAATCGTGCAACTAGGCATCAACGGGCAATTCGGTGATTTCATACTTTAACAACACAAATAAGAAAAAAAATACTTTCTAATACGATTTATTTAGTCTGTCATGAAATCGTGTCTGTGGTATGCTGGACACATTTTGCTTTGTCATGTATTCATGACTGGCGTTGTGAAAAGGTTTATAATATATTACTGCTAATAATGTCCCGCATTTTAATTCTAAAAGCACGTATTTAGATCCGCTGCGGTAATTATAAATATGCTATAATTGGCTTATTATTTGTAGAATGCACTTAAATCCACTTGTATCGTCGTTTAACTTTTTGAATAAAAACTCAATGACGTATTTACTCCTTTGAGAAAAACTAAAATTGTTTTTAAGATAAAATTAAAAGATAATACAAGAAAAAGATGAAAAAGATAAGGAGATAATTGCACCCGAATTTGTCTATGGTAACCTGTCATTACTATACTATTTTGAGCACATCGGTCTCACCATTAATCTATATATATTAAACAGAAATACCACTCACTGATTAATAACGAAATCTCCGAAACTATAACACCTACAAACTTAAAATTTGGCAGATAGGTTCCTTATAGGGTGTAGACATCCGCTAAGAACGGATTTTATTAAACTCTACCCCTAAGGGGTTAAAACGGGGGTTGGAAGTTTGTATGGAGAAATCAACTTACGCGCGGGCGAAACCGTTGGCAGAAGCTAGTCATAATATAAATAACAGTTTTTGTGGTTTTATGACGTAATTGCATTGTTAGTTATTGTTAGCAAAATGCGTCATACTAAAAATATTATTTGCTCAAAAAGTTAAACCGACGTAGGGTAACAATGCTTCATAAACTATAAAAGAAAGAATAGAATTTAAAAAATACCTATTATAAGTTATCACTTTTAAATTCTATTTTTTCTTTATAATATTTATTTTGACAATTGACCAGATCTTAACATTGAATTTAAACAAGAAAATAATATTTTGAAAAAAAATATCATTTTTTTTTGTTTTTTTTTGTCGTTATTTTATGCCTTCGGTTTGTTTCTTTACAGATTTTTGAAGGAGACTTCGCTGAATTCTGATTATATTTAGTTACCAACATTACTCTGTAACTTTTAAAGCACCGATTTATTTTAAGATTTTTTTTATTTTTATTTTACTTTTCACAATGATAATAATTATTTTATATCTTTTATTTCCAAACCAGATCTAGTCTCATGTCACAGTTTTAAAAAATAAGTTATTTTCACTTCTAATTATAATTGTACTTAATTATTATATTTTCTTCTTTTTACAAACATGAAGTTGTAAATATTAATTAAATTTATTCGCTGTAAATTGCACAATAGTTGTAAGAATTGACGAATAAAATAGAATATTCTTTTTCTACGGATAGGTTATGTTAACAAATTATGAGACAAATTTGCAACGCTATAAACGTTGAAATAAGTAAACTAATTTTATTTATAAGCTTTTTATTTTATTTTGAAAAATAATACTTAATAGGAAATCAAGAGGAGGATATTTTAATAGGGTTAAATGTGAAGAGTAGCCTTTGTATATAAGCCTTTATTTTAGTGTATAAGTCTATTTACCTTTTAACCACCTACGTCGGATATATCCGACAAGCACTCTCGCGTTTGTTCCGCCAGTCGCATATCCAATTCAAATATTCCATCTCGTCGGCTCTTCTGTCACCTATGAGGATTGAAGGGCTAAACGAGATGGAGTACACAGTCGCGAACTCACGACTCTGGCCAATAGGACACAAAAACACTCGTCGGACTAATCCGACGCAGGCGTTTAAAGAGTTAAAAATATTTAAATATAAGAATAATAAGTAATTTAATAATTCCGAGCCCGATAAAATAAAATGAGTATTACAACCGAAGTAGAAATAAGTCTTTACCGTACCTAAGATTGTAAATGAAATAAAATATTTTTTATAGTTTACCATTGTTGTATTTCATAATCCTTTAACATTAGATCCCTTATACACCACTTTTTTTTTTAATTAGTACAAAAAATATGGGACTCTATCCGTACCCGTTACTGACCATATTTGTGTAGTCAAAAGTAAAAAAAACACGAAATCCCAAAATTGTCCATGAGAATTTGTCATAATTGGTAAATTCATAATTGAATCAATGGTTCATAACAATTGCTACTGGAAAACAACGCGCAGTGTTCCTCAATTTTGATCGCCATTTAATCAATAGCCTGTACAATATGTCCGTAAATTGAGTGACATTTTGGGACATAAACAAACACTAATAACTTTGCTATTTATGAATATTATCTATTGAGACTTTATTTAAATAATAACAAAACCCTTTCCTAATAAACCCTTTAAATATTTGTACTAATTAAAAATAAGTGGTGTATGACTTAAACATTAATAATTTCATTACAAGTTACTTCTCACACCTCTTACTTGTTTTGTTTTTATGCGCCATATATCCTGGAATAGGAAAAAAATATATACATTGAGTTCAGCGCCGTCTAGCCATGAGAACATAACTGAAATTGCAAGTTGTGGACTTCGATCCAGGGCGAAAGGTAAGCGATCGTAAAGGTAAAGAAAGGTCTTAGCTCATGAGAGCCACCCGACACCCGACCAGCACCGCCGCGCTTCGCCTCGAGCGGTTAGTGTTCTTAATATGGGGTACAGTGGGTATACGCTCACTACATGCACTTCGGAGCGCCTCGCCCGCGGCCTGATCAGTGTGGAGCACTCGGTGATCACCTGCCCCCCTAGCCAAGTTACGATCGTTTCGTTTGCGTCGAACGCCTCGAGTAGGCCATGACTCCGATTCCTTTGTTCTGACCACGTGACTGAGCGTTGAGATGACGTCAGAACAAAGGCATCGGAAGTGTGGCCTTCTCGAGGCGTTCGACGCAAACGAAACGATCGTAACTTGGCTAGAGGGGCTGTTGATCGCACGAATGTATCGCGCGCTGCTCGCAGCTCACGCGCGAAGACGAGGCATCGGTGGCACTCCGCTCCACTTCCTTTCATTTCTAGCTCTAACAAATTACTTATCTATATGCGGACTACGCAATGTCCACCCGTGGACCACCTGACGTTCACTGGTTGACACACGGCATCTAACCGTGGACCAACTTTCGACAACGTGCAAACACCGAGCGACGAGGTGGTGTTGGGTGGGTCTAATGAACTATGAATTTAAAGGTAATCTTAATTAAGGTGTAAACTTACAACATAACTGAGGTTACTGCCCCTCCTTCTGAGCTCGGCCTCCACTTGTTTGGCGAGTTTCTCTTGTTGCGTGCCGTACACGTTGATGTAGTGGCAACTGCTGTTTGCGTAGTGGCAGGTTATCGCTTTGCGGTATATCTGGGGAATGAGACGGAATTACAATCTGTCACTCTTTCCACCCTTGTCCCATTTTATTTGGGGGCGAAAAACACGTTTTTTTCTTCCTTTCTGTCCTGTTAATCGTCACTCAATTACTAACTCACTTTCCCTTCATATTACTCTTCACAAATCCATCGTCTTTATTTTGGCCTCCTTCTCCAGTTGCTATTACTAACAGAACTCATTATTACAGCATTATTGTGATATCTATAGACCGCAACCGCAACTCATAAGAGTGGACAGAGCTCGGCCTGCGCCTGACACTCACGCTGGACACTGCACGCTGAATAAGCACCTCCACACAATAGGCATCACAGACAGTCCCCTGTGCAGAGCATGTTTGGAGGGGGAGGAGATGATTGCACATGTGCTCCTAGACTGCACAGACGTAACTGAAATATGTACACGAACCTTAGGATCCCCGAACTCCCTTACTGATGCTCTGAAAAACCTAAGAGGCCTAATCTGTTTTTGGAGAGAGGTGGGCTGGTTGGAATGAGCCCACCTAAGGTTTTGGCCGCTATGGCCCACGTACAATGGTCCACATAGGACCGCTTAGATTATCGAAAATTGAATTTAAAAAAACTGAATCCACAAAAATTATCGAATTGTTTTTAGAAGATCATGTAATATGAGTGTCTGAAAATATACCATCTGCCATCGGACAACCCGACGTACGGCGAGGGTCCAACCTTATGACCTTACGCAGGCGTACACCAAGCGTATAATGACGAATACGCGTCTATGAAGCTACGTGTCCGCAGTATACCTTAGAAACATTAGGCCTGGATCCGTGCACGATGTTAGACTGGAAGAGCACGGTGTCCCCGGGCTGCATCTCCACGTACACTCGCCTGTGCTCCGCCGCCACCTCGCCGGAATTCACGATCCCGAAGAAGAACAGCTTCGCTGACTGTAACAATTTTACAGTCACTCACTTTGTTGGGAACGAACTTTTTTTACGTGGGAAATGATCAAAAGACTTCCCGCTCTGGGATGAACGAAAGAGAGAATGTCAGACCAGTGGCGTAGCGTGGATTAATTTAGACGTGGGCGAAGGCGCATCAGCGAGGCCTTTTTAGGGTTCCATACCTTAAAAGGAATAAAAACGGAACCCTTATAGGATCACTTTTTTGTCTGTCTGTCTGTCAAGACCATAAATACCCTTGTTCTTTTATAAATTCGAAAACGAGATAGCGACTGTCGCAACGCTATCCAGTGTTCGACAACATCGTCGCTTACTATCGGGTGAAATAGTGGTCAAGCGTGAACCTATAAATTATAAAACAAAACCTTCGTCTTTAGAGTCCTCGCACACGCGAGGCCCCTTTGGGTGCGAGGCTGTGGGCGAGGGCCCACTTCGCCCACGCCACTGACCACTATGCCGGAGACGACCTCCGGCACAGTGGTCAGTTCGATTCCCACCCAGAACAAATGTTTGTGTGATAAGCACAATCACTTGTTCTGTGTCTGGTTATAATTTATCTATAATATGTATGTATTTAGAAAAACATAAGTATATTTATCAGTTATCTAGTACTCCTAACACAAGCTCTGCTTAGCTTGGGACTAGACGGCGCTTGTGTGATAGTTGTGAAATATTATTATTATTTGTAGTTTAGTAAAGATCACAAAAGATACTAATACACTTACATTAGCTTGCTCATCGTGTTCATACAAGATATCTGGCTTGTGTGAACCTGGCACCATGTAGAGGCAGCCGTTGTCTTTGCTCACGGGGTCTATGGCAGTCCATGTGGCGATGATCTTGTCTGCAGGTCGGAACGGCAAGTATAACAGGTCCTAGAGGCAAAATTAACCACTGCTTAATGTGAAGTTTGGTAACCGAGAGTCTTGAGTTCAAACTCTACAACCTGGGAGTCTTCAAGTCAAGAGCAACCTATTCAGCTTTTAGGCAAGCGTGCTCCATCGTTGACTACTTCTGGGCACGCCATAATCATGGCAGTAAGTCCCCTCTTTGAGGAGTGGATGGAGAGGCATCACGGCGCCCTCACCTTCCGCATGATGGTCATGGTAAATTTGGGAGGTTCCTGCACCTGATTTAGGCAGAAGAAACGCTCGGGTATCACTATTGCGCGGACTACACAGATGATACGGTGGAGGTTGAAACAAGAATGAGATAAAAGAATGAGAATAAGAACAAGAACTAGAAAGAATGAGAATAAGAATGAGAACAAAAATGAGAATAAAAATGACAATAAGAATGAGAATAATAATGAGAATAAGAATGAGAATAAGAATGAGAATAAGAATGAGAATAAGAATGAGAATAAGAAAGAGAATGAGAATAAGAATGAGAATAACAATAAGAATGAGAATAATATTATAGTAGGTACTTATTAAATAGATCTACACATGGGCCCTTTGGTCAAATTTGCTACAAGCGCCGCGCTAGCTTAATCCGTCACTTCTCATCCTGTCGATACCATTTACACATAGCTACATGACTCAAGACGCTCTTTCCACATACCTGATGCGGAGGATGCTCGTTAGTCCCGGGTGGCTTGTTGATGAGCATGCAGTTGACGGCGGTGACGTCATCCCCGATCAGCTGCGTCACAATGTGCAGCAGCCGCGCGTCCTCCGAGTACGTGCTGAACACATCGTCGAACAGGAGCTCCTGGATCTGTACCGCGGAATGACGAATTAGGAAGGTGAGATATATGCTCTAATTCAGAAAGCTTGGTAAAATAGTTAATTTTTTAATGATGGTGGCCTGGGGCCTTACCATGACGTGTTTTTTTTTTCATCAGGAGTGGGAAATCTTTATGGACGCTCAGGCTACCTCACAGATGAAGCAGTCTGGGCAGTGTCAGACTTCTACTGACTAAAACCCAAAATCAGGAATCTCCCGACCTTCAACACATGTACAACCCATTGTCGCAAAAATTCTGCATCAAAGAAATCGCCTCTCAACCCCAGAAACATCTATGGGTTAAGTAAAAATGACCTCGGGGCCCTGGAACGCAAGGCAAAGAAGTTCCTTCTTCAACGAGTGGGTTTTAGTCAGTAAAAGTCTGACACGCCCCCCTTCGCCCAAGGGCGAGAGATGTCATTACAGAATTTCCCACTTAAAAAAAAAACCCAGAAACATGACGTGTTGAAATTAGGGATTGCAAAATCCGGATTTTTTTGAAATCCGAATTTCTGTACTATCGTCCAATAAAAATCCGGATTCTCCGGATTTTTCGATTTTTTAAGTGTTTTTAGTTGATTTGAATAAATAGGATAAATAATTTAAAATATGTATTTATTCGCTCAATTCACAGCACGACAGAATAAAATCAACTAAAATAATCCACAAAACTTTTAAGCATCAGTCATTTTTCCCGTTATAAATTCACGTAATCATTTTTAATATAACATTAACATAAACTTTAGATAATTAAGATAACAACATAAACCAATTTAAAAAATCATTAGCGTTGTGCGAAATATTGTAAGGCACCGACAGTATAGAGGCGTCTCTCTTTAATGCTCCTTTTCAATGAATTTTACAGATGCTTTGTAGATATCATGTCTTGGCTGTCTAATGATTTAATCAAAAATTTAAAACCTTTATCGGCCGTTAGAATTGTGGCATCTCTGTGGCGAGCCAAATTCGCGCAAATACACTACACTACACCTAATCCTACCAATTCAAATATCGTTTGGGTAGACCAAAGGATATTTGAATTGGTTTTAATGGAAATTTGAGGATAACTGCGAATAAAAATCAAATTTGAGTCCAAAAAACCGGATTTCAAAATGTCAAGAAAAACCGGATTTTTCAATTATTTTCGAATTTCGAAGAATCCGGTTTGCAATCCCTACCTATGTCAGAAAAAAAAACAAATACTTTTTTGCAATTCGGAAAAATCTTCGAGACTCCATTTGGAAATTGTAGTTTGTACGGAATCCTCAGTGCACGAAACCGAGTCGTACTTGCCCAGTTTTTTTTTAATTTGAATGCCTCACTTTTCCCCGCCAAAACGTAGATAATTTAATGGTATGGTGAATTAACAAATAATACCTAAATTAAGTTGCGCACTCAAACCTCAACTCAACCTTTTATTTGACCATTACATATTAACTGTATGGACTTTAAAAGAGCCTTTGACCCCTGAGTTGGTTTCGGTGTTTCTTCTCAGGGTAGTCAGCTAAGAAACACCGGCCTCATTTAGTTTAAAATGACGAAAAAAAAATTGACATGTTTTTTTAAACCTACTTACAAAATAAATATCATTTAAACTTAAAATAACCTTGCTCTGGACATTTAACTGTTTACAAATTGTTTACAGTCATGCGATGTGTTGATTAAAATCTTAATTGTCTAGCAAATAATTAAAGACTCCCACATTGTTGGATTACGGTTAAGGCGAAATATAATTACTTATGTTGTTTATATACCTGTTTGTTTTGTTACTTGTTTTACTAAAAATATTTAGATGTATTTTTTTTGTATTTGTTCTAATTTTTTTTTTTTTTTGTGAGTGGCCTCTTGCAGGTCAACCTAGGAGGTTGTCGGCTGCTTAAACGGACTTGCCTGTGGCGGCCTCGATTAGAGAATCAAAGCCTCCAGCCAGGGCTTACTTAACTAACTTAAAAACTATGCGACTACACGCTAAGGGCACCCCCTGTGGGGTACGGACCTCGACTTAGGGCGTCGCTTGGGCAGCAAGGGACGAGCTGGATCGAACAGAATTTGTTCTAAGTCGGACATAACTTTATTTAATTAAGTAAAATTGTGTCCGACTCGACTGGCCAGCGTTCGGGAAGCTGCGCGGTGTCTTCTCGTCCAATATACCACAGTGTCTCAAGACAAAAGTCTATGACCAGTGCCTGTTGCCAGTGATGACATATGGCTCCGAAACATGGTCGCTTACAATGGGCCTCATCAGAAAGCTTAAACTCACTTAAAGGGCAATGGAAAGGGCTATGCTCGGAGTTTCCTTCGTGATCGCGTCAGAAATGAGGATATCCGCAGGAGAACCAAGGTTACGGACATAGCCCGAAGAATCGCCAAACTTAAGTGGCAGAGGGCAGGGCACATTGCTCGCAGAACAGACGGAGGATGGGGACGAAAGATTCTGGAATAGCGACCACGTACCGGAAGACGCAGCGTTGGAAGGCCTCCCACAAGGTGGACCGATGAGGTGGATGTGAGAGCCGCGGGAATCCGATGGATGCGAGACGCACAGGACCGGTCATCGTGGCGACATTTGGGGGAGGCCTATGTCCAACAGTGGACGTCTGTGACTGTGATACGGCCTGGTGACAGACGGGCGGACAGCGGATTCTTAGTTATAGGGTCCCGGTCCTTTGGGTACGGAACCCTAAAAAATTACAAAAACATGTTAACAATTTCTTAGAACAATGTTTTGCAATTTATTCATCTGATATAATTATATAGGTACATTATAATAAATCTGTAGAAGTTTTTAGTTGTGCGCGCATCACGTAACATGTACGAAATCGATGTACTTAGATTACTTTTATTCATTGAAATTGTATGTAACTTGATATACTACGCTTTGTTTCATCGCAATCGGTTGATTATATCGAAAGATATATACTACATTCACTGACTGTTAGGCGGTACGAAGTTCGCCGGGTCAGCTAGTATTGAATATGTTCAAAATTTGTAAGCAGTTAATAGGAAATTGCACACGGGTACAGTCCACCGTAGGCGCGGGTTTGCGGACGGCAAGGAATGGGTGGCTCTCCGTCCGACCGTCCGGTAACCGTCCGGCTGAGCCCAAGTCGTCGACGGCGCGTACTGTTTCAAGCGCGCCTCAAGATGTCAGCAAATCGTAGGGGCCCAGCAGGGTCGAAGCCTACTGGGGCCACGGGTAGTGTGAAAGCGAAGCTCTGGGCCCTGGGACGAAGACAAAGAAGAAACAGAAGTGGGTTTTTAGTCAGTAAAAGTCTGACACTATCTCCCGTTCCGCCCAAGAGCGGGATTTGTCATATGATGATTTTCCCACCCAATAAAAAAAACACGGGTACAGCCCATACCTTATTGATGTAGTCCTCCGGCCTGGAGTGCGTCTGCGCTAGCGAGCGGTCTTTGACCACAGTGACGCGCCCTTTCTCCACCCGCCCTTCACATACATCTGTAAAGCGTTGTCTGCAAACATAATAATGAAATCCAACAGTTATCAAAAGGCTTTGTGTATTTTTTTAACCGACTTCCAAAAAAGAAGGAGGTTCGAGATTCTCAATTATTCGTCTGATTTTTTTTGTATTTTGTTAATGCATACGAATACACAGTGATCGCGGCAAGCGTCGCCACGCAGCAGGTTCCTGATCCTGCAGAGGGAAAGCGATGTCGAAGCCAGCCTAGAAAGAGGTAGCGAGATGATCTGCCCCACTAGCCAAGTTACGATCGTTTCGTTGGCGTCGAACGCCTCGAGTATAGGCCACGCCTCCGATTCCTTTGTTCTGACCACGTGACTGAGCGTTGAGATGACGTCAGAACAAAGGAATCGGAGACGTGGCCTACTCGAGGCGTTCGACGCAAACGAAACGATCGTAACTTGGTTAGGCATAAGCATAACCATATGTGGGGCAATAAACGCTAGGAAAAAAAAATCTCAAGTGATATTTTAACCAAATGTGAACCCATTTTGGCGATCATTTTTAGGGTTCCGTAGCCAAATGGCAAAAAACGGAACCCTTATAGTTTCGTCATGTCTGTCTGTCTGTCCGTATGTCACAGCCACTTTTTTCCGAAACTATAAGAGCTATACTGTTGAAACTTTAAAAAATTAAAAAAAATTGGGGGTTCCCCATACTTAGAACTGAAACTCAATTTTTTTTTCATCAAAACCCATACGATCTATGGATAGGTCTTAAAAGTTATATTGAGATTTCTAACATTATTTTTTTTTCTAAACTGAATAGTTTGCGCGAGAGACACTTCCAAAGTAGTAAAATGTTTGTCCCCCCCTGTAACTTGTAAAATAAGAGAATGATAAAACTAAAAAAAATATATGATGTACATTACACATACAAACTTCCACCGAAAATTGGTTTGAACGAGATCTAGTAAGTAGTTTTTTTTCAATACGTCATAAAAATAAACCGTAATTTACCTTTCAAGTTTGTACGGAACCCTTAGTGCGCGAGTCCGACTCGCACTTGCCCAGTTTTTTTTTTGTCTAAAAGAGTTTGTCTGCCTGGTGGTTCCATTTTAAAGAATGATGCTAGTTTGTATGAAGTCTGGGATTCTGGCCCACCTTCCAATAGTTATGGGTATTATATCTCACCTGATGGAAAGCGATGATGCGGTCGACGATGGAACGCGCTTACCTAGAAGTAACCTATTCACTCTTGACTTAAAGATTACCGGGTTGTAGCTATCAGGAAACACACATTCCGGCAAGGAATTCCACTCCTTAGCTGTACGCACAATGAATGTGTTCCCAAAACGTTTTGTGCGTATAGGTGGAATGTCCACCATGTACCGGTGGCGCTTTATTTTAAGCTGAATAAAAGTTACTCTGGCAACAAGTTCCAAATGTTAATCCGTTCAGAGTTATTCAAATGTTACTTGTTTTACAAATAAAATAAGAATATAGTAAAAAAACAAGCCAGGACATTTACATGACTTGTTTTTCAACTCGCTTTTTACGTTCACGTACAACAGTTCGAGTTCGTGGTACGTCTGAAGAATCCTTTACGCAGCCTACCTGTAGCTGTTCAACGCCGGTATACCGATGAGCTTCTTGATAACCAGGTATCCATTGTCTCGGTAGAACTGTATCTGTTCAGGAGATAAGGGGTATGAAGCTGAAGACTCCGCACTCACGCTGAAAACAAATGCACTATATTTAGGTAGGTACCTACTTTTGAAAGATCGTATTGGTAGATAAGTTGGTACATTTGTCAATGTAGCATAGCATAGCATAGTCGGCCTTATAATGTTCCCACTGTTGGGACTCAGGCCTCCTCTCTAGGAGAGGGAATGGGCCATAATCCACCAAGCGGGCCCAGTGCGGATTGGTGAATGTCACATGTCTTCGAATTTTTGGTTCTAAAACATGCCGGTTTCCTCACGATGTTTTCCTTCACCGTTTTGAGAGCAGTCATGGTGATGAAATAAATTACACAAAGTAATGCGCCTGGCTGGGTTTGAACCCGCGACCTACAACTTGTAAGTCGGGGCCGTTACCACTCGGCCACCACTGCTCGCTTTGTCAATGTATTAAGGTAGAACTACGTAGGTCAGACGTGGGCCACGTACGCTGATATGGGCGCGTCGGTCTCCACACGTTTTGTATGGCAACTAAATTTGTAGAGCGCGCGCTGCATTAGATCCACGCCACGCTACGCGACGCGACGCGACTTTACGTACAAATCAGGCGTGGCCGCGGTCTAATGTAGTTCCCGCTAGGCGTGTGTAACGCTTTACTGAACCGACTCACTGTTCCGAAACATTTTAGTGTTCCGAAAGACTGGAACAGCAGTAATGTTTTAAATGCATCATTTGGAACAATTGGAACAGTTAGAAGTCTTTTTAAAATTCAAATTATAATGTGTCTATAATTAATGACCTGCTAAATAAAACCACATGCATGATAAACATCTGCTTTAAATTATTCTCATAATCAATTAAATAAAATTTTTAGTGTGTATGACGCAACGTAACACATCACGATTCATAACAGTCACTGTCTGTATTAATTTTTGGAGCCGTTGTTCCTAACGTTCCGTTTGTATCTTATGAGCCGATGTTCCAAATGTTCCGTTTGTATCTAGTGAGCCGATGTTACAAATTTTCCGTTTGTATCTTTTGAGCCGATGTTCCAAATGATACATAATTATCACTGTTTCGGAACATTTCAGTGATTCAAATGCAAATGTTCCAATCGCACTTTTCCCACGCCTAATTTCCGCTTTACTCAGTTTTAGAAGTAATAGTAATCAAATTCTCAGTGGTATTTTTTTTAACCGAATTAAAAAAGGAGGAAGTTCTCAATTTATCGTTTTAATTTATTTTTTATTTATGTTCTTCAATTACTCGTACTCCCATTACTCATAATTCGCAAGCCCGCGCCTACGGTAGCCGGCAGCCGGGTTGGCTGAAAAGCAGGTCCCATACTTAAATTTTTCATCAAAGACTGTCAATTCACCAACCAGGACGACGAGCAATACTTAGCTCACCGCCTGACCGTCTGGCCAGGACTGAGCTCTAGTCGACGGTGCGCAGTGTTTAACGCGCGCCTCATGAAGAGGTCAATAAAAGCGGAGGGGCCCAGTTGCCCAATGCTTGTTAACTTGGAACCTTTGCAAGTGTTACTGCGGCGCTAGAACTTTTAGTCAGTAAAAGTCTGACACGTCCTCTCGCTCCACCCTAGAGCGAAAGAAATCACTTGATGATTTCCTACATCAAAAAAAAAATAAGTCCTTAATTAAATTCAAAAATAGTAGTTAGGTATTCCTTAATTACCGTTTGGGAATAACTTTAAAACTCCTGCTGGCCATTACACAAAAATTATTTAACACACACTAAAAACAACCAAATTAATAAATAAACAATTAAAATAGTTCCTTGTCCAACAGGTACTGGCGGTTCGAAAAGCGCAATAGAATTAACTAGACGAATATTATAAGTTTCCTAATTGATGCTAATCTTATTGATCAGCTATACTCAACCTGCGGCCCGCGGACCGCATGTGGCCCGTCTAGCATTTCTGAATGGCCCTGTAGTCTAGAACAATATTAATAGCGGAGTAGTCTCAAAAATTCTTTCATTTATCCTTATATAAGTAACTAGCTTTTGCCCGCGGCTTCGCTCCCGTCTATATTCTACTACTCTACCTTACTCTACCCAACTCTACCCTACTCTACCCTACTCTACCCTACCCTACTCTACCCTACTCTACCCTACTCTACCTTACTCTACCCTACTCTACCCAACTCTACCCTACTCTACCCTACTCTATCCTACTCTACCCTACTCTACCCTACTCTACCCTACTCTACCCTACTCTACTCTACTCTACCCTAATCTACCCTACTCGATAAAATGTATCCTATGTCCGTCCGTCGGTTCTGAACTACCTCCCCACCAATTTTCAGCAAAATCGGTTGAGCAGTTCTTGAGTTATAAATAGTGTAACTAACACGACTTTCTTTTATATATAGATATATATTTATGTATATGTAAGTTCATATTATATTAAATATTTATGTACGTTTATTTTTTATATATATACATTTGATACCTTGTTTTCCTAATAATCTTTTTCTTTTTTTTTATGCACCTACTATGTTTTCTCTTCACTACCCTTGGTTGACTGGTAGAGAAAGCCTAAGGCATTGAGTCCGCCTTTGTACTTTTGTGTTGCATGAAGTTTTAATAAATAAATAATACAAAAACACAAAGTACACTCAGGCGTCTTCATCGCTGTCATCCGGAAAAGTGCCCAGAAGACGGGTAGCACTGTCACGTTGAATGGCAATGCTAATTCTTTGGGCGAAGAACGAGCCAGCCCTCTTGTCACACAGTGTTGATTAATCGGCGTGAAATTTCATTAAAAAGGAGACGCGCACTCGGACCCCATGACCTAAGCGTTTCGACCCCAAACGGCTCAAAACTGTAATTACCAATAAGGTTACTGTATTTGCGCCGTTTAAGGGTCTCAGCAGCCGCAGCGGCAGCGCCAGCACAGCCTGCCGTACTTGGAACATGGGTTGGCGCAAGAGTGTCGACACAGGTTGCGTCCCACAATAGAGGCCTACCTACCTTCCTTCCTTTAGCATAGCATAGCATAGTTGGCCTTATAATGTTCCCACTGTTGGGACTCAGGCTTCCTCTCTAGGCGAGGAAACGGGCCATAATCTACCACGCGCGCCCAGTGCGGGTTGGTGGATGTCACTTGTCTTCGAATTTTTGGTTCTAGGATATGCCGGTTTCCTCACGATGTTTTCTTTCACCGTTTTGAGAGCAGTGGTGATGAAATAAATTACACAAAGTAATGCGCCTGGCTGGGTTTGAACCCGCGACCTACAACTCGTAAGTCGGGGCCGTTACCACTCGGCCACCACTGCTCACACAACAGGCCCTTCCTTTATGTAGATACAATTGAATGTTGTTCGATATAACTGTAAGCTGTTGCGGCCCATCGTGATAATGGTGAAGCACCATGTGGCCCTAGAAGAAAAAAGGTTGAGTATAACTGAATGATGCCGTACTTAAGTATAAACAGGTAATTATGTAGTTACCTATTGTTAACGAATTAATCAACTTTAAGGAATCCGCAATTGTTTAGAACAATTTGTTTTTTTAGTCTTGTTGTCTGCAGTTACGTTCGTATAAGACGCAAAAAATGCAAACAAAAGTATGAGACAATAGTGATATTTTTAGCAGTCATATTTTCGTTTCGCATTAAGTTTTTCAAAATCTATGTCATTTTTCTCAAATCGGACCGAAATCAGAGTACCACCCTAATGAGAAGCCGAATATAAAATATTAGCTTTTACCAGCAGCGTCGCCCGGAAAACTCATGTTATGAACAGTAGTACATTTTGATACAAGCGGAAAAAGTTTGTCATTGCAACCGAGGCGGAATTCGCCCGAGCCGTCGGCGAGGGTGTTACGGAGCTAAAGGCTACAGTGACAGTAATCACGCGACTCAAACGACGTTTTTGAGTACGTGGGGGTCGCTTATCGTGGGCGCCTGATACGGAAAATTTAAATTTTTGCCGGGGGCGAGTTCGCGTAATTTTCCGCAAGAGTATGAAAAATAGTAGGTAAATTGCGTGCCTAAAACCGGTGGGGATAACAGCAGGTCTCGAGTAAGTGTATTGTAAAATAAATTTAAATGCCTCTAGCACTCAGGGATAGTGCAGTAACATATTAGAGAATTTTCAGAATCGATTCAGTAGTTTTAAAGATTACCCCCTACATACAAACTTACAAATTCTTTCTCTTTATAATATTGATACCTATCGTTAAAACTTTTTCAGTTTCACACGGGTTTTAGTTTTTTTTTGGAATTCTCGGTTTTTCATAGCGGGCATTTATTTGTTCTTCGAATTTTCGACTTCATATGCATGTATTAATATACTAAACCTTCCTTATGAAGAGATATCAGCAAAACTGTAGGGGCCCAGTACGGCCGATGTCTGCCAGGGCTATGTGGAATTTTTAGAAAGGAAACTCTGGTCCTAGAGCGCAAAGTGTAACTGAAGGAAACAGGGTGTGGTTTTTCTCAGTAAAAGTCTGATTTGCCCTCTCGCTCCATCTAGAGCTTGAAAAGTTATTGACCTTCCCCATATCATTCTGTCTATAGATTTTTTTTCAGGCGGCCGCTTTCATTCCCTCTCGCTCCGGACTATGTGTGTGAGAAGTCGCCGCTACCTATCGCCTCCAGTTGGACACACCGGTAGTCTGCCCAAGCACACCTCTTTTTTATGCCTCTTATGCTTTCCGGGCAATCCGCACAATGGTGACGATCAGGCGTTACTTCCGCCTGAATCCGGTGCAGGTACCTCCCGAACTTACCATGTCCGGTGAGGACCTGCGTCATGCGAAAGGTGAGGACGCCAGTCACCTCAAAGAGGCGGTGTACAACTCGTCTAGATTAGTGAAAATTAAGTTTATTGTGAACAAACAGACAGACGCGGTGGGGGATTTGGTTTTATAATGTCTAAGGAACAAACGACGACAACAATATTATTTATGCACGTGTACCGAAATAAACCTCCACTAATATTAAAAAGGGCTAAAGTTTATAAGTTTGTTTGTAGAAAGTAATCTCTGGAACTACTGAATTCATTTTGACGGAACGGTTGGCGCAGTGATTGAGCGATTGGCTGCTGCACTTACTGTCGCAGTTTCGATTGGCTGCTGCACTTACTGTCGCAGTTTCGATTGGCTGCTGCACTTACTGTCGCAGTTTCGATTGGCTGCTGCACTTACTGTCGCAGTTTCGATTGGCTGCTGAACTTACTGTCGCAGTTTCGATTGGCTGCTGCACTTACTGTCGCAGTTTCGATTGGCTGCTGCACTTACTGTCGCAGTTTCGATTGGCTGCTGCACTTACTGTCGCAGTTTCGATTGGCTGCTGCACTTACTGTCGCAGTTTCGATTGGCTGCTGCACTTACTGTCGCAGTTTCGATTGGCTGCTGCACTTACTGTCGCAGTTTCGATTGGCTGCTGAACTTACTGTCGCAGTTTCGATTGACTGCTGCACTTACCTTTAAATTTAAGCGTATCTGTAGATACAATTACAAAAGTCTTATCATAGAAAAACACTGAAGACTTATGGGGTATATCCGTTAAGGTTCTTTTAGATATTATTGATACAATTGCTCCTGCCCTCTAACAGGCATATTTAATCAAAGCTTAGACAGCGGAACATTCCCTGATTGAAGAATGAAACATAGTAAAGTAGTACCGATATTCAAATCAGGTAGTAAGAGTGATCCCTCTAATTATAGACCTATATCTGTGCTTCCAGCAATGAGTAAAATATATGAAAAAATCATGCTCGACCAGATGTTGTCTCATTTTAATTCAAATAGGATTTTGCATAGTCATCAGTTTGGTTTCACGAAAGGAAGGTCAACGACGGATGCAGGAGTGAAACTCATCAGTTACATTTTGGAATCCTGGGAGAAGTCCCAGGATTGGCATATTCTGTGACCTCCCAAAGGATTTGACTGCGTTGACCATAATACTCTAATCTGTAAATGCCGCCAGCCTTTTGGGTACACTTCCAGTCGACAGCGATGCGGAGGAGTTTTATGACGCCATATTTTAGCTAGTAGTTTTTGCTTACAATGAATATATAGTTTTAATTAGTTAAGTGTTTTTATTGAATTATATATACTTTCATATTTGTTTAAATATTAATATTAATTCGTGGACGACCTGCTGATCTTTATTATAATTTACGTTTACCAATAACACTACTCAACATTCACTGCATTTATAATGTTTGACATTATAACGTCGGATGGTGTCGGCTCTCTGCCCAAACGTGCGGGCCGGCTGTTGGGCGGCTAGGCGCACCATTTTACGTTTTTATTTCTAGAGGTCAGACGGTCAGACCTCACCGGATACCGCCTGCACTTTGAACGTTTTTAATAACTCGTTTACACGTGTTACGCAAACTATTATTGTTTTTCTGAACTGCTATATGGTTGTGAGTATTGTGTTTCGTCTGTCCGTTCTCTTTCTTGTCATGTGTTGTGTATGGATGTTTATCTAGAGCCATAAATCCTGAGACTTTTATTTCTACGCACTCACTACGTACACGTAACTAAACATTTGTACTCCAAACCTTCATAATATTAGACTGGTCAGTTGGTCTAGGGGTCAGTGGCCCTGACTGCTATGCCGGAGGTCGTGGGATCGATTCCCACTCAGGAAAAATGTTTGTGTAATGAGAACGATCATTGTTCTGTCTGGGTGTAATTTATCTACACTTCTGGACACATCTATTGGCCCACCTTAGAGTTTAGGTTTCGATGGCCCCTACCGAAATATGATTGCTAGATTGAACAAAAACTGTTGATGCAGTTTTAAACCTGATACATTTTATCATCTTTTTCGATCGTATTGTTTCAAATTTGAATTCAGAATACCATACGACATGGAGCTACGCCTAACAAGTCGGATATGCGCCTTGTTTTATTTGTATTATTTGGGCCCACATAGTCCGCGTATGGTATCACGTGAGGTTCTAAGCACTCACGAATGTACCTTTCAGCATTTAATGTTGGCAGCCGTGGTCCTGTAACAACCTCAAGTTGAGTTTTGCCGCTCGCGGATATACCGCCCCAGACAGTCCATGAGCCACCGCCATAAGCAACCCTCTCTTCAAAGCAGCATTGTACGAAACGCTCTCCCTTACGTCGGTAGACCTTCTTCCTTCCATCATTGCCATGTAACACAATTTTAGACTCATCAGAAAAGAGTACACGACTCCAATCTTGCTGTGTCCAATTTAAATGACTGCGTGCGAAATGAAGGCGCGCTGTTCGGTGGGCTCGCGTTAGTTTGGGCCCATTAGCTGGCTTGTGTGGTACCATATCGCGTTCTTTTAACCTTCTCCGAACAGTTCGAGCGCTCACAGATACTCCGTGGAAGTCGCAAAGTTGGATTTGTATCTTAATGGAGGTAAGGTGACGATTTCTCAAGCTGGTCGTCACGATGAATCGATCCTGCCTTTCAGTTGCGACCCGAGATCGTGGCCTTCCTTGGCGACGAACAAAGCCGCCAGTCTCTAGGTACCTCCGATAAACATTTCGGACCGCAGATCGACTTAAATTAAGTTGAGCACTCACGTTTCTTTGGCTGTGTCCGGCCTGAATAAGTGCCACAGCTTGGGCGGCAACTTCAGGTGAAGTATCCATAGATTATTGATAGAACCTCACCTTAATGTTAAGAATAAGTAATGTTTGTTGCAAAACCAAAGATATCAATCACTTTTTCAAGAATTAAATCCAAGTAAACCAATAAAACCAAGTTTTCTTAGTATTCGATTGTTTGATATCAACAAACAGGCTCCAAATTGTCTTTTGTTTCTTTAAATTCTGTGTTCGAAATTCAAAAAAAGACTATTGAATAAAATTGTGAATGTGCCAGGTTCAAAACTGCATAAAAACTTTTTGCTCGACCTAATGTAAAATTTTAGCTAGGACCAAACGAAACTGAAAATACAAGGTGGGCCAATAGATGTGTCCAGAAGTGTATTATATGTATGTATTTAGAAATATATAAGTATGTTTATCAGTTGTCTAATACTCATAACACAAGCTCTGCTTAGCTTAAGACTAGACGGCGTTGTGTGGTAGCTGTGGAATACTATATTATTAATATTTAAGTTATTGTAGTTTTTTAATTTCTGTGCCCGGAGTTCAGAAGAGGATGGTGTGACACCTTTATGGCTCGGAAAGCAAGTTCCGCCGCTGATCCTGCACTGTCTCTCCGGTACTGTTGGGTTACCGTCCTATCATGACTCAGAAATCGGAGGTTAATTCTATTTCGATATGGTCTACATGTATGCAGTGAGTAGTGGTGGCCGCGATTTACGAATTGTAGGTCGTGATTCGGGCCCGTAGGTGCCTCGCCCACGACGAGTTTTTGTAGCGATGCTGTCGCGTGTTAGTCGCATTTGCAAGCGCTATAGAAAAGATGCCAGCGTGCTACAGCATCGCGACTGTATCGATGCGAACGCGCGACAGCATCGCTTCTAAAAGTCGCCGTGGGCGAGGGCCCTGAGGAGCATCAGGTAGTTTGTGTAATTTATTACATCACCACTGCTCTCAAAACGGTGAAGGAAAACATTGTGAGGAAATCGGCATGCCCTAGAACCAAAAATTCCCACGTGGTGGATTACGGCCCATTCCCTCTCTTATAGAACAGGCCTGAGTCTCAGCAGTGGTAACATTATAGGGCTGATTATGCATAGGAAAATGAAAGAACTACATTTTCTTTATAAAAACATGTTTATTTAAATATTCTTTAAGTCAATATCACAATCTCCAAAACAATAAGGTACAAAATTCGTTAGTTTACAATTTGATTGTATTGCCATATCCCCCATCCAATTATAATAATATTACCATAACCAAAAACCAATAAATCTAATTTAATATTAATAATTTCATTATAAATCACTTTATGTTTTTGAATTGCCTTATTTCTTTGGGTATCCTTCGACCTTTGTGTTGGTTAAAACATTGTCATCATCTCCCCTCTCAGGCCCCAGTGTACCAAAAATGGTACACCGCGGTACCAGGTAACTTAAATCTTATTTTTAAGTAATAAGGTTTAAGTTAGCTGGTACGAGGTGTGCCAGCCCCTCTAGCCAAGTTACGACCGTTTCGTTTCGATTCTCTTGCGTCGGACGCCTCGAGTAGGCCGCGCTTCCGATAATGATATATTATGATATTACTGGCACGGGTTTTTTTTTATTGGTTGGGAAAATCATCTTATGACAAATCCCGCTCTTGGGCAGACTGGGACACGCTTACGTACTATTTACTATATATATCTTTGATACTATGATTGCACTATTACATTGTATAATATACAGATTTATATGAATAATAAACGCTTTACGAAAACCAACGACCTTATAGCCACTAGACGTCTAATAACAGGCGACGCATGTCTGTCAACACATATGATTATAGATCTGATGCAATCCCCGCACCAATCAGAACGTAGTACCCCGCTCCCCGTACCTCGGCTAGTTGACAGAATTGTTTTGGTGTACTGGTTCAAGCATGACGCGTCTAGTGGCTATAAGGTCGTTGACGAAAACAAACAGTAAAATTAACAATACCTTATATAAATGCACAAGTATTTTTGACTTTATGATAATTTTATTTAGTTATATACAAACGATATTTACAAAAGGTCTATTTTCCAATCAAAAGTCACACAAGTTTTATCGGTAGGTACTTACTTATATTAATTATAAACCATAATAGGAATATATATAATAAACTACCGTGAAACGGGGTAAATAGGAACGCAGGGGGTTAATAGGAACAAAAATTTACCTAGGTTTTTTACATTGGTACATGTTTATATTATTGATTTCTATCAAAGCATCCGTTTTTATTACAATTAATGAATTTATAGGAGTACTTAAATTCTGAAAAAAAAAAATATTTTACGGGAAGATTCCCTTCAAACTTTTGTTCCTATTTACCCCTGCGTTCCTATTTACCCCATTTGACTGTGTTCGTTTCTTATTACATTGACAAAAAACCTTCACCGGATGCTGAATAATAATATTGTTTTTATAAATTTGATCGTACTCCTTTAACTTGCTTGCTCTTGAAACGCCAAACGTCCTGAAATGAGAATTCAAAAATTCATTAAAAAATCCTACAAACACGAAAGTTTGTATGGATGTTTGTTACTCTTTCACGCAAAAACGACTGAATGGATTTCGATATAACTTGCTACACGGGTAGACCATGTAGGCGTAGGCTTGGGGACGGCGAGCAATAGGTAGCACGCCGTCCAGTAACCGTCCGGACCGAGCCCAAGTCATCGACGGTGCGTAGTGTTCCACGCGCGCCTCAAGATGTCAGCAAATCGTAGGGGGGCCAACAGGGTCGAAGCTTACTGGGGCCATGGGTTGGAACGCAAGGCAAAGAAGGAACAAACAACTGGGTTTTAGTCAGTAAAAGTCTGACACGCCCACAGAACTGATAAAAGTATCTGTTCTGTGGACACGCGGGAGATGTCATTAGATGAATTCCCACCTAAAAAATAATAAAAAAAAAACGGGCAGACCATATCCTGAAATAGCTCATAGAATATTTTTTATCTCGGGAGTTTATTTATTTATTTATTAAAACTTCATGCAACACAAAGGTACAAAGGCGGACTTAATGCCTTAAGCATTCTCTACCAGTCCACCAAGGGTAGTGAAGAGAAAACATGGTAGGTGCATAAAAAAAAAGATTAATAGGAAAACAAGGAATCAAATGTATTTAAAAGGTGTTAAAAAATTAACTAAGAATTTCGAGGGGACATTGTACTCCTCATTATGAACAACTTTTACTATAGGACCAAACCTGAAATCGCGAAAAAAAATCAGCTGTTTCTTACGTTTATGTTCGCATAACTCGTCAAAATGTATGGAGCTGCTGTTTTTTTTTCGCTATTTCAGGTTTGGTCCCATAGTAAAAGTTGTTCATAATGAGGAGTACAATGTCCCATCGAAATTCTTAAAGTTAATTTTTTAACACCTTATTTATATATAAAAAATAAACATATGTACATAAATATTCTCGAGATATATTCGGGAGTTTGTTCTCTTGTGATTATTTTCTATTATCACACGAGCGAAGCCGCCGGCATCAGCTAATACATAATCATCGTACGAACACGCCGAACTTATTAACATTTTCCGACGGTGACATTTGTTTTTTTACAAGCTAAATATAAGCTTGTAAAAAATCAATGTCAGTTTACAATGCTTGCAAATTAAATTTGATCCACTTCCCGGTTACTGATTGAGTTGGAATTTTGCATGCATGTGTAAATCAAATGATAATGCAAAATTCTTATGACATGGAGCTGATCTGATGATGGAACCGGAAGGTGGCCAAAGAAACTCAGATTTATTTAGAAGGGTTATCGTGTTTGAGCTTTTTAGAATGGTCTTGATGAGTATTAATTATAATAAAGGTATATACCGCGCTATCAAAGCTTGCTATGAAAAAATAATTTTAATTGAAAATGAGTTTCTTTTGGTCATTCACGGTTTGTGCATTTAGCCAGTGTCAAGTTCAAAAATATGTATCACATAAAGAGTCAAGGTATACATTTGTTGTTAAATATAGCAAAAAAATTGACCCACGGGCGTCACGTACGCCGATCCAGGCACGTCAGTCTCCATACATTTTGTATGGCAACTAGATTAGATATATTACAACTTAAGTACGTAAACACACAACTATCATAATATTTTTTTAAAAGCTTGACGCGTGAACGATTATATTACACTAAGTTTTACTCATTACTTCATTAAAAGTTTATTTAAAAATATTTTTACTCATATATTATTTAGATACCAGTAACTTTTCTTTATATTTTTCCTTGTTTATAGAAAACAAAAATGCAAAAAGCCAACGTCACGCGGTGTTCCCAGGCGGTCACCCATCCAAGTACTGACCGCGCCCGATGTTGCTTAACTTCGGTGATCGGACGAGAACCGGTGTATTCAACGTAGTATGGACGTTGGCGAATAGTTGATTCAAATACTCGACTACTTTTTAACAACTAGTGCAACGTCACAGTTCTAATATTTATGTCTCACCGAATATGGCGAACGCCAAGGTTATTATAATAAGCTTTTTACTAATTACAGGCTTCTGTCAGTAGCTTCGCTCACGTATGCTAAGTTTCATCTCGTCTTATATGGCACCAGGCGTCATAATAGTTACAAAGAATATAAATTACTAGCTGACTCTGCGAACTTCGTACCGCCTAACAATGTGATTAATAAAGAACCGCTCGAACGATTTTGTGCAAACTTCACATAAACTTAATAAGTTTTCGCAAAAGTAGCATAATCCATCAAAATAGCATAATCAGCCGTTTAATGTTCCCACTGTTGGGACTCAGGCCTTCTCTCTGGGAGAGGGAATGGGCTATAATCCACCACGCGGGCCCAGTGCGGGTGGCGGAATTGTCGTTTAAACATTCTCTCCTGTTCGTAAATCTTTTTCGCACAGAATTTCAAAATATGAGGAATGATTTTAATGTAGAATTGGCAGTTAGTGCTATTGTAATGGATTGTGCTACTTTTGCCAAAACTTATTAAATTAAAAGAAAAATGTTTTACCTGTGTCACCTAGAAGGCTGGTGACTCCAAAAGAATTAGCGTACTTTTTTGTCACTATTTTGACGCCTAGTCTACCCATAATATGCTACCACGTCCTACCATATGGGTTGACTTAGATTAGACGCACATTACGATACAATTTTGTTTTCAATTGTTCGAAATTATGTCGTTTTTCTACTTCCACATTAATAAAAAAAAACTTGTAATAAATTTGCCGTTCGCCATATTCGCTAAGAAATAAACAAATTAAATCTGTGATGATACACCATTTACTTAAAAGATAGTCGAGTATTTGAATAAATTAAGATTATTTTGATGATAATAAATAAATATATAAAACACGATAATCAAATAATGCGCATTTGATTATCGTGTTTCATATTAAAGAAAAAACAAGCTTTTAATGCAAGTAATAAATTAAACTTAGATACGTAAAAATACAATTATAATATTTTCTAGGACTAAGTATGATTTACTTATTACTTTTTAGTAAATTAAAAGCTTGTTCGAAATCATTTATTGTTCATAATTATTTTTATTTGTTGATAAAACAATAAAGTAAATTAATTACAAGAAAAACAATTGACCTAAGTCGAAAAAGAAAAGCAAAAAAGCCAACGTCACGCGGTGTTCCCAGGCGGTCACCCATCCAAGTACTGACCGCGCCCGATGTTGCTTAACTTCGGTGATCGGACGAGAACCGGTGTATTCAACGTAGTATGGACGTTGGCGAATGCTTGATTCAAATACTCGAGTAGTTTATAATAACTGGTTGCACGTCATAGACTTCATTCGTTTTATTCTTAGCGAAAATGGCGAACGTCAAGATATTTTACAAGCATTTTATTAACTAGCAATGCTTGTATGTGTATTTAGGTCATATCTTGTAAATGAATTTTAAGCAGTTACCCCTAAACAATAACTGTATTGAAACCACTTTTTTTGCTGTGAATGCCATCCTTATGCCAACGCAATAGAAATGAAAATCGGTTAATCGGACAGTGAAAAAAGTTTGTTTAAAAAATTGCGAACTAGCTTCTGCCAGCGGTTTCGCCTGCGTGAAAGTAGGTTTCTCTATACAAACTTTGTACCCCAGTTTTATCCTCTTCGGTAATGAAGTTTAGAAATCCTCTCTTAGTGCTCGCCTACGTCACAATCGGAATCTTATGCAAAATTTCACGCTTCTAGTCCCAGTAGTTTGGGCTGTGGGTTTTTTTTTAGGTGAGTAATCATGTAATGACTTCTCGAGCTCTTGGGCGGAGCGGGAGGACGTGTCAGACTTTTATTGACTAAAACCCACTCCCGTTCCTTCTTTGCCTTCGTTTCAGGGCCCCGGGGTACACTTTCGCATAACCCATTTAGGCTGTGGGTTGATAAGTCAGTCAGTTTCTCATTTTATACAACCCTAGTTTTAGTATATGCGAAACCCGAATACACGTGTCTAGTATTTTTATGTAAAGAATCTATGTACAAAATGTCATAACTGTGTCATAAAAAATCACGTTTATAAGCTTGTTATGTTACCTGATTGTCCGCACAAATACAAGATCACCGGGCCATCAGGGTGTCTGAGGAGTTGTTTTGCTCCCGCACCCAGCTGTGCGCTGGCACCTATTACCCACTATGATCTGCTGTGATCTGTGTTGTACTTAGTGTCGGTGGTGTCCAACTTGTGACGTATTTTAAATATTTTTGGGAAAGCCTCGAGCACAGGCGCAGGGTAGCCAGCCTATCGGTATTTTACAGGTTACATTTTGGAGAGTGTGAGCGGGATGACATGACTTGATTCCGCCATCTCCTTTCTACCATCGGACAACCCGACGAACGGCGAGGCTTTTTTTTTTTTTTTTTTTTTTAATTGATATAAACCAGTGCTTGACTGCGATCCCACCTGATGGTAAGCGGAGATGCAATCATTGATGGTCAGGCGCACTAGTTTATTAAGAGCCTATTCACTCTAGCCTTGAAGACACCTATATTATAGTTGGACGGAAAGACCGCAGCAGGCAGATTGTTCCAGTCCTTCGATGTACGCGGTATAAACGACGAAGCGAAACGCTTAGTCCGGACCGTTGAAGTTTCAACAACGTAAGGGTGGATACTCGCCGTTCGTCGGCTTGTCCGATGGTAGAAAGGAGATGGCGGAATCAAGTCATGCAGTTCCCGCGCACACTCTCCAAAATGTAACCTGTAAAACACCGATAGGCTGGCTACTCTGCGCCTGTGCTCGAGGCTTTGTAGATTGGACTTAACCAAATCTGGATCCCCAATTAGCCTCTTCGCACGCCTTTCCACTGAGTCCAAAGCTGCTAGATGGCATTTTGCAGCACCAGCCCATATGTGACTGCAGTACTCCACACACGATCGGACCTGTGCTTTGTATAACATTAGAAGCTGTCCCGGTGTGAAGTACCGTCGGACCTTTGCAAGAACGCCTAGTTTTCTAGCAGCTACCTTGGCTTTGGACGCAATGAACCGCCCGAAATTGAGATCTGAGGAAATTTCAACTCCTAAGAGTTGAAGGCGGTCGGTGCACTCCAGGGATACATTCTGAAAAGCGGGAGCCAAGGTGAACGGGCTCCTCTTAGCGGTGAACAGACACGCTTGTGTTTTGGCGGCGTTGAATCTTACCAGATTGGTTTCGCCCCACTTGGAGACTGCCTGAAGTGAGACATTCGTACGCTCTACCATAGCCTCTCGTTCGGACCGAATTTGCTCCTTACTGGCCCGAGGACCTGGCAGGTACCTCTCTACAACTGTGCTATCGTCTGCATACCCATAGATACCGGGCATCAGCAGATCGTTAATATGCAGCAGGAAAAGAGTTGCAGAGAGAACTGACCCCTGAGGAACTCCGGCATTAGTCGTCATGGGCTCTGATGAGCATCCATCGACAACAACTCGGAGAGACCGTTCACTCAGAAAGTCTTTTACCCAGTTAATCAGGCCTGGGGAAATGCCGTACGCTGGAAGCTTACTCAAAAGGCTGGCGTGCCATACCCTGTCGAAGGCCTTCGAGACGTCTAAGGAGACAGCAATCGCTTCTCCATTCTTCTCGAGGGCTAGAGTGAATAGGCTCTTAATAAACTGGTGCGCCTGACCATCAATGATTGCATCTCCGCTTACCTTAGGTGGGATCGCAGTCAAGCAATGGTTTATATCAATAAAAAAAAAAACTACTGATTCTGAATAAACTATATTCAGGTTTCGCATATACTAAAAATAATCTTGAATTTGACTGGTCTGTTGGTCTAGTGGTTAGTGGACCTGACTGCTATGCCGGAGGTCGTGGGTTCGATTCCCACCCAGGACAAATGTTTGTGTGATGAGCACTATCATTTGTTCTGTGTCTGGGTGTAATTTATATATAGTACTAGCTTTTGCCCGCGGCTTCGCTCCCGTCTATATTCTACTACTCTACCCTAATCTACCCAACTCTACCCTACTCTACCCAACTCTACCCTACTCTACCCTACTCTATCCTACTCTACCCTACTCTACTCTACTCTACCCTACTCTGCCCTACTCTGCCCTACTCTACCCTACTCTACTCTACTCTACCCTAATCTACCCTACTCGATAAAATGTATCCTATGTCCGTCCGTCGGTTCTGAACTACCTCCCCACCAATTTTCAGCAAAATCGGTTGAGCAGTTCTTGAGTTATAAATAGTGTAACTAACACGACTTTCTTTTATGTATATAGATGTATGTATTTAAAAATATATATGTATGTTTATCAGTTGTCTAGTACTCATAACACAAGCTTTGCTTAGCTTGAGACTAGACGGCGTTGTGTGATAGTTGTGTAAAAAAAAAAAAATCTTGTCAGAATTTTGCGATCTACACTAGAGTTTCCCCTACAAAGCAACACTCACAACATAGCTGATCTGTCCTATGCCCATCTTGGCAGCTTGGTCGGTGACCTCCTTGGCGAGGTGCTCCTGCACGGTCCCCGTCAGGTCGATGTACTCGCACGAACTGTTCGCGAAGTGGAACGTGATCGCTTTGCGGTAGTTCTGCAAATATAAACAGAGTTTAAACAATAAAAAAAATATTCCTTTTGACTAAGGTTCGATATCATCATCGTCATTTCAACCGAAAGACGTCCACTGTCGAACATATACCTTCCCCAAGCGACATCTATTGCGTCACATAAAAACTAGTCCTGCATTCCGCAATTCGCGCGATTTAAGCATGTAGAACAGCCTGAAATCATCTATCGGGCAGTTGCCCACCAGACATAACACCCGTCTGGCCGGAGGATTCTGCCTTTTCAATGGAGGTATGTGGGGCTTTACTCTCTGTTCCACATACCTCTAAAGTAAGTATCGCATCTTAATCTATATATCATACATAATTAATCATCATCATTTCAGCCGAAAGATGTCCACTGTTGGACATAGACCTCCCCAAGCGTCGCCCCAACGACCAGTCCTCTGCGTCTCGCATCCATCGGATTCCCGAAACCCTCACCAGATCATTGGGTCCACCTTGTGCGAGGTCTTCCACCTTGCGTCTTACGGTATGTGGTCGCCACTCCAGAACCTTTCGTTCCAATCGACCATCTGTTTTGCGAGAAATTTGCCCTACCCACTGCCACTTACTTACGTTTGGCGTATTCAAAGTTTGAAATCTCGTAGGTTAATCTCCGAAACAGCTGGACCGATATTGACGGGACTTTCACTGGTAGTTGAAGTTATAACGAGTAACTTATGCTACTTTTGTCTTAGAAAAAGAAATAGGATTCAGCTTATTATTTTGTTTTTTTAATTATGACCTAATAGCAATGTGCTGTTTTACGAGTAGACGCGGACGAAGTCCCGGGCACTAACTAGTCCATAGTAAAAAAACTGGGCAAGTGCGAGTCGGACTTGAGCCCTGAGGGTTCCGTACAAACTTACCTATGTAAAAAATTCAATTCCTGATTGGAGTCTCGAAGATTATTCCTAATCGCAAAGGATTTTTTTTTTTTTGGAAGCAACTACAAATTTTCTGTTTTCAGATTTATTCCTATACTTGTGTCATAAAACCTTGCTTTATGCAAAATTTAAGGATTGGATCCCTTGAGTGTCGGAATATACGTTTTTTGCGACATAGACGGCCATATATTTTTTTTTCCGTTAACTTAGACGTTTGATATTTTCACAGCTTCAAGGGACTGCAGACTTAGGTATAAGGTTTTAATTTTAACTCGATACGTCCACGCGTTCCCGAGATCACGGTCTTGACAAGCAGACTGGCCTGTTGGTCTAGTAGTTAGTGACCCTGACTGCTATGCCGGAGGTCGTGGGTTCGATTCCCACCCAGGACAAATGTTTGTGTGATGAGCACGATCATTTGTTCCGTGTCTGGGTGTAATTTATCTATAATATGTATGTATTTAGAAATATATAAGTATGTTTATCAGTTGTCTAGTACTCATAACACAAGCTGTGCTTAGCTTGAGACTATACGACGTTGTGTGATACTTGTCAATTATTAAAAAAAAAGACAGACGGACGGACAACAAAGTGATCCTATAAGGGTTCCGTTTTTTTCTTTTTGAGGTACGACACCCTAAAAAGGCTTACCTTAGACACATTAGGTCCAGATCCGTGCAGCAGGTAAGGATGCAGGAACACAGTGTCACCAGGACTCATCTCCAGGTGAACTCTCTTGTCTAGTGGAGCTATGGACTCTTCGTCGACGCCGTGATACATTTTGAGGGCGTCCTGAAATTATTCAAATTGATTTTAGTACTTGTAGGCTATTAGTTGTTATTTTATTCAGAGGAGAGAAAGAAAGAAAGAAAGGAAAATATTTTATTTGGCACGCATGGATACACACACAGTAAAACAAAATTTAAGAAAAAACAAAGAAAAAAAACTTTAAACTTTCAACAACTTCTTTCAATTGCTGTTGGTATAGTTGTCAGTGATCCTGACTGCTATGCCGGAGGTCGTGGGTTCGATTCCCAACCAGGAGAAATGTTTGTGTGATGAGCACGATCATTTGCTCTGTGTCTGGGTGTAATTTATCTATAATATGTATTCGAAGTCAATAGTACGGAAGCTTGAGAACGAATGAACAAGCTAGGTGAAAAGTGACTCATGTCATTTTGACAGAATTCGGGCTGACGTTTGCACGAACCGAGCAGATAAAGGTGCCGACCGCAGAGGTGTGCTCTTTCCTCTGTCGGCAGCCGTGCGAATAACGTCTAGTCTCGGGGACTGTCTCACGGCTCATTGTGTGAAGCAAATACCTAAAGCTTGCATTCTAATAAATCAGTTGTATGATCTAGTATAGTTTGTTTATTGCTCGTTACCCAGGCATCGCCAAACAAAACAGAGTCCCTAGACAGAACTTCAATGGTGATTGGCTTCCGTGCGCCGACATATATAAGTATGTTTATCAGTTGCCTAGTACTCATAACACAAGCTCTGCTTAGTTTGGGACTAGACGGCGTTGTGTGAATGTTGTGGAATATTATTATTATTATTAATTTCTCTTTCTTATTAGACTTTTGAAAATTTTCAAAGTACAAAGTGGGCCCTCGCCCACAGCCTTGCACCCAAAGGGGGCACGCACAAGCAAGGGCTCTTTAAAAACGAGTTTTTTTTTGTAATTGATAGGCTCGCGTTTGACCACTATTTGATGGTAGGCGACGATGTGGTCGAACACTGGGTTGCGACAGTCACTGTCTCGTTTTCGTATTATTGGTACAGCTGCTTCGGTTTATGCCAGCCTGGTACCGCGTATAGGCAGCCGTTCTCTATGTTCACGTGGTCTATGTCTATTTACAATATGTTGGTATTACCGTCTTCCCCTGGTGTTGGTACAGCTGCTTCGCTTTATGCGAGCCTGGTACCGCATATAGGCAGCCGTTCTCTATGTTCACGTGGTCTATGTCTATTTACAATATGTTGGTATTACCGTCTTCCCCTGGTGTTGGTACAGCTGCTTCGCTTTATGCGAGCCTGGTACCGCGTAAAGGCAGCCGTTCTCTATGTTCACGTGGTCTATGGCCGTCCAAGCTCCTATGATCTTCTCGGCTGGACGGAACGGAAAGTAGAACAGGTCCTGAAAAGTAAGAGATGATAAGCATGAGTTTGAGGTGGAGAGAAAATTAGTGTGGAAATAAAAAACTTGAGTTTGGAAACTGTATTGGTATTATATGATTTGTTGAAATATTAAAGTTACGCTAACGGCTTCGCCTGAGTGATAGTTTAAAATTATCATAATGGGAACAGTCTTGGAATAAAAAAGTAACCTATGTACTATTTTAGTACATGGTCTCGTAGGCGCGGGCTTGCGGACGGCGAGCAATGGGTAACCTACCGTCCGACCGTCCGGACCGAGCCCGAGTCGTCGATGGCGCCAAACGGCGTACGAATTTACAGTTCTCAGATTTTTTCCTATAATTGTGTTAGTTACCTTGCGTCATGCCAAATTTCAGGATTCTAATTCTCTCTTCTATATCTAATTCGAAGAGTACCATATGAATTTTGATTCCCTTGAGAGTGTGGAAATACACGTTTTTTACGACATAAACGGCCGTATCTTTTTTTCCCTTTAACTCAGATATTTGATTTCTTCACAGCTTCAAGGGACCGCAGACCTGAGTATATGGTATTAATTTCAAATCGATACCTCCATCCATTCTCGAGATTTAGAGTCTTGACAGACAGACGGACCGACAACAAAGTGAAGGACCACTTTGTTGTCCGTCCGTCTGTTTGACCCTTATAGAATATAAGGGTTCCGTTTTTTCCTTTCTAAAAAGGTATTGTATTCGTACCTGATGCGGCGGATGGCGCGACGAGCCGGGCGGCTTGTTGATAAACATGCTGTTGACAGCAGTAATGTCATCTCCGATGAACTGAGACAGCACCGACAGCAGCTTCGGGTGCTCCCCGTACGTGATGAACACGTCATCGTACAGGAGCTCTTGGATCTGGAAATTTAGAAACATAGGTAGAATAACCATGACTGGCCTGTTGGAAAAACCTGGAACTTTCACACAACGCCATCTAGTCCCGAACTAAGCAGAGCTTGTGTTATGAGTACTATAAAAGACAACTCATAAATATACTTACATATCTAAATAGATACAATATTGTAGATAAATCACGCCCAGACACAGAACAAATAATCATGTTTACCACACAGACATTTGTCTTAAGTGGGAATCGAAATCACGACCATAGCAGTCCACCAAGAACTCATACACGCGAACGGCATGTTGCCAACGGCACTGATAATTGCAACCGTCGACACGTCGGCGGCAGGTGTTGGCGCGTCGACGGCGGCCGTCGACATTCCAATTTTGAAAATCAGCGGCAGCCGCCGAAGTGCGTCAAGTGTCACTACAGGTCGACAGCTGCAATGATTTATCTACAATATTGTATGTATTTAGAAATATATTTACAAGTACATTTATGAGTTGTCTAGTACTCATAACACAAGCTATACTTAGTTTGAGACTAGATGGCGTTGTGCGAAAGTTGAGGAATATTATTATAAAAAAAAAACAGTTCAGTTTAGGTCGTCATATGGATCGCGGTAAGAGCACGTGGTAGGGCCTCTAAGACGTAAATGGTAAGTGAAAGAACCGGCTGGGTTTTAGTTTCTCTCGCTCCACCCAGAGCGGGAGAAGTTATTTGATGATTTCCCACTTTAAAAATAGGCCTAAAAGTTTTCAGAATGAATGCATAAAAAAAAAAATCGGAATATTACCTTATTAATATAATCTTCGGGTTTCAAATTCTGCTTTACTAATGTCGGCTCTTTAACGACCCTCACATTGCCAGCAGGAACTATACCCTTGCATATTTGTATGAAGCGCTGTCTGGAATTAAAATCATCATCATAGCATAAGCATAATCAGCCTTTTAATGTTCCTACTGCTGGGACTCAGGCCTCCTCTCTAGGAGAGGGAATGGGCCGTAATCCACCACGCGGGCCCAGTACGGGTTGGTGGATGTCACATGTCTACGAATTTTTGGTTCTAGGACATGCCGGTTTCCTCATGATGTTTTCCTTCACCGTTTTGTGAGCAGTAGTGATGAATTAAATTACACAATGTAATGCACCTGGCTGGCTTTGAACCCGCGACCTACAACTCGTAAGTCGGAGCCGTTACCGCTCGGCCACCACTGCTCCTCATTATTAGAAATAATCCATTAAATTGATAAATAGAAACTGATCCAGGCTTACAAGGATACATCATGTAGTATAACATAATAGTATAATCTGCCATTTAATGTTTCCACTGCTTGGATTCAAGCCTCCTCTTTAGGAGAGATGGGTCGTAATCCATCAGGCGTGCCTAGGGCGGGTTGGTCTAAAAATTGTTGGTTCTGGGACATGACGGATGTGATAAAATAAATAACACAAAGTAAAGAGACTGGCTGGGTTTGAACATAGGTACTACTCGTAAGTTGGCGCCGCTACTGGACCACCACTGCTCCGATACATATATAAGGTGTTAAAAAATGAACTTTAAAAATGTCGATAGGACATTGTACTCTTCATTATGAACAACTTTTACTATGGGACCAAACCTGAAATCGCGAAAAAAAAATCAGCTGTTCCCTACGTTTATGTTCGCATAACTCGTCAAAATGTATGGAGCAGCTGATTTTTTTTTCGCTATTTCAGGTTTGGTCCCATAGTAAAAGTTGTTCGTAATGAGGAGTACAATGTCCCCTTGAAATTCTTAAAGTTAATTTTTTAACACCTTATATAATAGTATAAAAATAATTAAATTTTGAAAGCAAGAGTTTAATGGATTGAATTGTAAGAATTACATCAGCAAAAATACCTAATCTATTTATTAAATGATAAACTCTTGATAATTAATCAGTCACATTAATTAGTCTGTGTCTTAGATGAGATAAGTAATAGTTTAAGATAAACACATAATCCGCAAGTCATACATAATAGTGGATGAAGAACAATAAAGCATTCAGTTGTTAATGGTAAATAAATATGTCATTATCTACCTCAAAATGCATTTATTTGCACCTTTGTACTGTCAGTACAAAGGTGTATCTTTGATTGATGAATTATCAACTAATTATTAAGAGGTGGGCACCTATTCCGAAAAAAAGAAAACCCTAAAATGGACAAAATATTTGCTCAGATTTAAAATAAATATAAAAAATAGTTTTGTAGTCTGTACGGTCTTCTTAGCGTGATGATGACGAAACTAGTTAAATTCGTTGCTTGGCCCAGTATTTCGCTACGGCAGTGCTGTCCACTGACGCTGTCATTAGGTCCCTATGTGAACAGGTAACAGGGCATGTGATGCAGGATGGAAGGTGGGACATGGTCTGCAGAAAGTCGCCGCACAAACACTGAAGATCGGAACCATCTGAGGACCCATCTGTGCTTGTGTAATAATATGTGCTTTGGACGTGGAGTTGTAGACATCAGCCCGGTTCCATAAATTGAATAAACAAATATAGTCATTAAACTTACTTATAACTATAAAGAGAAGTAAAATCAATCAACTCTTTTATGACCAGAAAGCCGTTGTCATCGTAGAATTTAATTTGTTCTGGGGATAGTATGTAGCCGTCCGAGGCTTCTGCAGACACCCTGAAATAAAGGCCATAGTTTAGTAACAGCCAATGTAATATTATGTTCTGTTTGTAGATTGGACTTAACCAAATCTGGATCACCAATTTTTTTGCCTCTTCGCATGCTTTTCTACCAAGTCTAAAGCTGCTAGATGGCATTTTGCAGAACCAGTCCATATGTGGCTACAGTACTCCACACACGATCGGACTTGAACTGTGTGTCAAGAAATCTTTTATTTATAAGAATATTCCCAATTACAGAAAATTTGCCTTTTTGTATTTTGGTTGCCATTTTGAAAATTAGGCATTTTGCACCTCAACCTTATGTTCCACCATTCTAGGATATGTTTTCATATTTTTTTGCTGTTTTGTTCGAATATTTTTTTTTATGTCTAAACACGTAGTTCAGATAAGAAACTTGAAGTATATTTACTCGACTGCGCAACGCAAAGCAGAGAAATAAGTTTATCAGCCTATGTTGATGGCCTCCCACATATACTGTTGAAATTGAAAAAAATAATATTTTCATTGTATTACCGAAATGTAGTGTGTCGTTTGTTCATTTGTGGTACTCAACAAACCAGATTACTAGATGCATGGGCTAATTTTCATGATTCTTAGATCAATTGATTTGTCTTAAACTTGTAAGTGTCATTCAGTAATTAACCTTTCGAATATAGTAATTAGAGATACAATAGAACAACAACGAACGAGAGAGAGAACACCGGCATTCCCTTGGGGTTTAATGAATTAAATTGCAATATACTGATAACTTGATGTAAGGATCTTAATTTATGAATACTTTCAGAAACTAAAACATTATAAAATCATTTTTTTTTCTTACAGTTAAAAGTATACAGAAAATATTCTGATATTAAACTTTGAGCCTTACATAAAAAATACTAGATAAGTCAATTAAGATAAATAAATGAAGACTATTCTAATTGTTTATTATATAATGAATGAAGAATTTTATAAGTGAATAACAATTTCGATTTTTTAAATCATTATTTAGAAGACAACATAGACGAATTTATAATAGATAGATAAGACAATAAGTTAGTTATCTTTTCTTAGCAATAATTATCATGTAATAACTACCATTTTAAAGATAAAAATGAGAAACAAAACACGATCAAAACAAAGTTTAGGAACTATTTATAACTTTAATACTTACGGTTTAGGAAGAGCCCTAACACCAGCTAAAGAATTTACTCGCACCATTTTGAGCACAAATAACTAAATAAGTAGTTAGATAAACTTTAATATCTTTCAACAACAGTCTTGTTCGAACGATTTCAAGTTGTTGAATGTTTACAAAAATAATTCATTGCCACTTCCTTCGTTCGTTGACGTACGACGGTCGACGGACTTTGACACTTTTGTGTTTTTTTTTTGTTAAGGTTTTTAGCTTGGATACTAAGTCTTTTCAATTATATTTTCGCAAAAATAGTTAATCTGATTTCAATGTTTTTGTAGTATTTGGCAGCAAATATATTGTTGCTGCCAAATAATACAAAAACATTAGAATGTGTACGCCTTCTACCTTTTTGCCTCACGTTATCAAATTATTGAACAATGCAGGTCATTAAATGTTAAAAAATGCAAGATGTAACCATTAGTTATTTTAAGAAAAAAAAGTTTTCTTTTTAAATGGCTTCTGTAAGATATTTTGTAAGTGTGTTCCTGTCCTCCGAAATGAATAAAGGCTATCATTATTAATTTTTCAAAACTACCTCCAAAATAGGATTTATGGGGAGCGAACGAAGTTCTGGGCAAAGTGCTAGTCCGTAAATATAAGATATTTACGAGGAATTTATGATAGCATCATCATTTTTCTGGAACGCAAAAGGCAACTGAAGGACAAGTGGATTTTAGTCAGTATACTTTCTCAATTCAAAAAAAAAGTCACTAAACAATTTTTTTCATTACTTATGACCAGAGCTCGGAATTAGATAAAGTTATTTAAGTACTTATACTGATTTCCTAAAGCGAAATAATAAAGTGGATATGCTTCAAATCCCGAGATTAATATTAAAGAGCTGAATTTTTTTATGACACTCAGAAATAAAGGAATAAAAATTAATGACGAGGTTGTATGTTAATTATCATTGTTTTATCTATCTCCGAGGTTTTTATTTATTTATAATATCGTTGGCCACACGGGATGTTTCATTAGAAATCTGGGGAAGATCCATATCAACATTTCGTTGCAAGTACATGAATAACTCTACCTAATTCCGAACTCTGCTTATAACACATCTAATAATTCATTGGTCATAAAGCTAAATCATACATATTTAGGAAGCTGACACATAGATAGATCCACACAGATTACCTTGTAGTAATAAATAAATAAATAATAGATTCAAGATAACAATGCGAATATTAAACGAATGGAATCAATGTTTATTAGGACCTTCGTATCAATGGCACGGTACTTACTTATGTCATTCTTCTTGTCTGTCATACCTAAATGTGGTAACTCAGTAATGATGACTTACCTACTTAAGTACTCTACAAACAGGACACAAGAGGGTCTAGTTAGACTAGACAAGAAGAAAATCCATTTGCAGAATATAACACTAAAAAGTCAACTTCATCTTCGACCCTTCATAAAAGGTATTTGTGGAACGGACACCACAATTTTGTCAATAACACGTGCGAACTATTAATAGATCATCAAACGCTGGACAGCATTGATTGAGATGGTTATTAACTGATATTTACTGTAATACTCTTTGTTAAGCTCGAAAGGTTTTTTAAGAATGGTAGATTGTTATTGTAGATATATGAAAACCACATGATATCATTGAAATGAGCTGTAAAGAGGAAACACCAAAAAATGAAGTTTAAAAGCTTATTCGAAAGCTTTCAAAAGTAGTGAAATAGCGAACATTACCTGTAATTAAAATAGTAGATTTTGTGACTAGAGGATAAAAGTCTTTCAGTTGCGGTCGGCATTTTGAATTCCGAACGACACGAAGGTTGCTAAGTTTTAACCCCGGACGCAGTGAGGGACTTATATAATTGACTCTCGAGCACTACGAGGAAATTAATATAGAAACATGAGTAATGTGTGGAATTCAAGCCACCTAAGGTAAAGACAGCTTAATCCCCGTTTTGGATACTCTACTTTTTTAAGTGTCAGAACCCCTGGACCAATATTTTACACCTAACATCTTTTAGGTAGGCAAAAAAAGCTGAAAAAATATGTGTTGAGGTACTAGAAATGTAGTAAAAATTTACAAAAAGATAAATTAGCTGTGTTGTCTCGAAATAAGAAAAAAAAAATGGTCAAGACATCCTGACGTCAGAATGTCTGCCCACTTTCTTTTCTTCCCGCGTTTTCTCGTTGTCAATACAGGTACCAAATATTTGAAGGTAGGTACCAAATAGTAGCAAAAAGGTTCGGTATTTTCTAAACGTCAAATATCGCTAGTGGTCTAGGCGTTCAGACGCTTACTTTACTTTTTACACCTTCTGTGAGGTAATTAAAACGCAATATATTGGAACAAATTATATATTAGAGATATAGTATTATTAACAAATTAATATTCACTCGAGATGTTTTGAGATTTGAAACAAATAAAACTCATTACTAAATTGAAGTATCTGTTTTAATTTTCTATAACACCCACTCTCTAATTTTTTATATAGACACAACCATAGAACATACATTCACCAATTTTATTCTTTTTTTTAAGTTAGTGGCCAGTTAGATTTCTGAATAAACTCGTTAGATGCAAGTACATTTTAATTTTTAATTTAAGATTTTGTTATTCAAATGGTTTTGACGTTCCAAATTCAAATCACATTATTCCCTAGCCAGGGTACGCTTATACTACATTAGGTCCCTAAAGACAGAACGCCTTGCATAAGTGAAGGTTATATGACACTTAAAAGGGCATTATCGAGCAGGTGGTGTAAAAAGTTAATTCAACTTTACCTATTCAACCGTTTCACTGAAATAAATTCATTAACCTACCCATTGTAAAAGCTAGGTTTTGAGTAAGCTCCAGTGATTATTGGCACATGTTGGATTCTGTCTGCAATCATGAATATGAAGGGTTTGTTAGCAGCGAACTCATCGTACATGAACCGCGACTGCATCAACGTGTCCGTCGCTCTGCCAACGTCCATGCCTTCCTCAATCACTTCCAATTCCGCCTTCTGTATAAAATTCGTCAGGAACAACTGGTAATATGACGCACCAGGGAAATCGACTTCTTCCTCTTTAAATATAGAACTTATACCCATAGTCATAAGAAGTTCTTTCCAATTACCAAACTTGGATGACATTTTGAATCTTGGAATTTTCAATGTGATTTTTTTCGGATCACTAAGTTCGTAAACCTTAAATATGGTGCTTAAATTAATGTTCGTCATCATATCCAGAGTGGTTGTGAGGGAAACGTTGTGTTCTGGTAGAAATATTAACATGGAGTGTCTGTAACTGTCATCTCCGAAATATGGAAGTTCTATGACAGTCGCTCTAATTTGCGGAAATGTTATAACATTATATGAAGCACTCAGGTGCATGAGGGAGACGTGACCGACGGGTTCACCTTTATCGTCATAGAACGCGTTAGTGTCAGTGTCTTCGAAAGGGAACGGAATCTTCCAAGCACCTTTAAACGTCAAAGCGTCTACCGTAAGTGTCGAAAGACCATCTAAATCATCCGGCTTGACAATATTTTTCATAGATTCGTCTGTAATACTCTTTACATGTTCGTTGATACTCTGGGCTGTTTCATTATGGTCTACGAAGTACATGATTCTGGAACTGTAGATACCAGCCTGGGATAGAACGTCGAAGAAATTTTGATTGGTGTTCTCTGAAGCGTTGAAGAAGATTGTGGAGCTCCGTTCGAACGTCGACAAGACTGGGTTGTTGGGTTTCATGGTCACTTGGTTCATAAGTTCCAAGTACAAGTATACGAAGCAACTATGAGGGTGTATTTGGAGTACTTCTTGTATTTCTTGGCGTGTTGTGTCGGAGCCACCGAGTGTCATCACCAGCAGTAACGTCCATGGTGTCAGTGCAGATGTCACGAAGTGGCTCTCAGTTTCTTGATTAATCCTTTTTACTAGCTCTAACGTAAAATTATAGACAGACTTCTGGAAATATGGTCTTGCTGCAAAATAGTTACACTCCACGGAAATTGCGATTTTTACCGACGTTAGGAACAGAAATATACTTGTGAATGTCGCCATTTCGTTAGCGAAGTAAAGAAAAGATTGCAAATGTTATGAATAAGTGGTTTTAATACCGTAATAAGAGGAATGTTATCAAGAATTTTATGTTCATAACAAGGCCTGAGGTTGGCGTGAGTTGTGATATTGGATGATTGTATCGTATTAATTGGAGGTTGTTTAATGTAAATTTACGCACGGAAGGAACCTTTGGAGTTTAAATAACGTAAAAATATCTCGCAGAACAGATGGTTGATGGGAACGAAAGATTCTGGAATGGTGCCCTCGTACCGGAAGACGCAGCGTTGGAAGGCCTCCGACAAGGTGGGTCGAGACGCAGAGGATCGGCCATTGTGGCGACATTTGGGGGAGGCCTATGTCCAACAGTGGACGTCTTTCGGCTGAAATCATGATGATGATGAAAAATATCTCATAAAAATTGCCTTCAAAAAGGGAAGAATACTATGTGTGACACAGAGAAGGTAGGATATCATTCAATGACTTATTGTCAGACTTTTACTGACTAAAACTACAGCTGTGTCCTTTTGTTGCCCTTTGAGTTCTAAGACCACGTGTTTCCTTTTCAGGAAATTCCCTCGGGCATCGGCTCTGCTGGGTTACGGTTTGCTGATATCTCTTCTAGGAGGGCGTAGATTACTACTTGCTGTCGTCGACTTGGGCTCGGTCCGGTCGATTAACGGATGGTCGGACGGCGAGTTACCCATTACTCGTCATCCACAAGCCCGCATCAACCGTAGCTGGTAGTCGGGGTCGGGGTCTTGGCGGCTGGGGCATGAGGATATCCGTTCCCTCACGCGTGCTGTCGTCTTCTTCGCTAGCATTACTGCTTCATCGAAAGAGGCGACCGCCTGCCATTGATCCTCGTTCTGGACCATAGCCTGAACCAGGGCCCAGTCGCAAGAGGTCGCTGCCGCCGATTGTCTCTACGAGAATACGATGGTTCTCCGCCCAAGCGAGGCACACCGTATGCTCCACCGTGTCCTGCGGGCGGTTCGCACAATGGTGACACCCGGGCGTTTCTTACGCCTGAATCCGATGCAAGAACTATTGAACTTACAATGTCTGGCGAGGACCTGCGTCATGCTAAGGTCAGGATGCCGTGACGCCTCTCCAGTCACCGTCGGCTCAAACTCGTGTTGTCGACGGCGCTTTGTGTTCCACACGCACCTCAAGATGTCAGCAAAAACGTAGGGGTTCAGCAGGGGAGAAGCCAACTGGGGCTATTGGTTGTGCGAAAGAGAATCACGGGGACCTGGAACGAAGGCAAAGAAAACATAGGAGTGGGTTTTAGTCAATAAAATTCCAATACGCCCTTCCTCTCCACCCTAGAGCGCGAAGAGTCATCTTATTATTTATACACTAGCGACCTGCCCCGGTTTCGCACTGGTGCAATGCTGATCACTTTATAGTATAAAACAAAGTCGCTTCCTGTTGTCTGTCCCTGTATGCTTAGATCTTTAAAACTACGCAACCGATTTTGATGCGGTTTTTTTAATAGATAGAGTTATTCAAGAGGAAGGTTTATATGTGTAATACATGCACAATATGGTAGAGATATTTATAATTAAGAAACATAATGTTGCGGTGCCCAGGGTTCATGTACGATACTTATATTTAATTTGTAACACCTTGTAAATGACATGAATGCAATATAAATTAAATTAAATAGAGAAACAATGATAATTTTAGAGGTTTTTAATGTGATGTCGAAAATAAACGACTAGTTAAACCCTACGAGATAGATCAAAATAATGTATCAATTTAAAAAATTCTAAATATAATCTTTTTATAGTCCAACTGTACGTGTATTTGTCACCTGATGACTGTGTGTGTATTTGGATATAAAACATCCAAATCCCTGGACGGTTTGAAAATACAATTGGACTCGGTAGGTGGCGCTTCAATCGGGTTCTCAATATTTTTTTCTGACGAAAAGCCTGCTTTCGGGGAGGATACGAATTACGTTTGTCGGGACCGCTAGTACCTACCTATAATATAATTTCTTAGCATACACCCAGCTCCCATAAAGCCGCAAAAAAATGAGGTAAAATATTAATCTGCAAATTACTACACAACTACGAACTATTAACATATTAGAGTTCAATACCCTTAGATAAAAATTGACGAACTAGAAACAAAATAAAAACAAATGAAGTAACAACAACAGAAATAAGTATTAGGTAGGTAGCATTGACATATATATTACTAGCGAAATCATTGGTAGGTAGGTACCTTAATTACTAAAAACATTCCTCGTAAAGTACAATACTAGGACCTGTACCATGACGTTCAAAGTAAGATTCTTTCATTCTTATTTTAGTGTGGGTAAGAGACAGAGATATACAGGTTGTCTAGCGCCATCTCTTAAAATATATATCACTTAGGTATAAATAAGAATGAAACAATCTTACTTTGAACTCCCCGTCCTTTGCTCGAGCCAGCCCGCGTCGCTGAGCCTGTAGTTTAAAAATCCCCGTTCATCATCATCATCATCTTCCTGCCCTTGTCCCATCTTATTTGGGGTCGGCGCAACACTTTTAAAAATCCCCGTTAATAATAATAAAATCTTTTCGATCCAGCTCGTCCCTTGCTGCCCCCCCCCCCCCCGCCAGCGATGCCCTTAGCCGAGGTCCGTACCCCACAGGGGTGCCCTTAGCGTGTAGTCGCTTAGTTTTTAAGCTAAGTAGTTAAGTAAGCCCTGGCTGGAGGCTTTGATTCTCTAATCGAGGCCGCCACAGGTAAGTCCGGTTAAGCAGCCGACAACCTCCTAGGTTGACCTGCGAGAGGCCACTCACAAAAAAAAAACCTTACTTTGAACGTCATGGTAACCCCACAAGTTTATGTACAATCTTACGTAGGTAATAATTACGTAAAACTAAAAATACGTTATGTAATTTGAGTAACGACCACAATCAAAATCATGCCAAACTCCGGGCCGGGCAGTGTTATCGTGGGGTCATGCTTGATAACTTGACTCTTAAAACGACAGTAAAACAAGTCTCTTTAGATTAGTCGTCCTTATACATCGCCAGAGAAATGGCGAGACACGGAATATTACTGTTTTTAACCGTGCTAGTGCCCTTAATTTCGGCACAGTGCAACTATAGGACGGCGACGCCATATTTCAAGAGATCCGTTTACGAGTTTACGTTGAAGCTAGCAGAAAGAATCAACCTGGAAACAGAGAGTCACTTCGTAGCATCCGCGCTGTCGCCATGGACTCTCCTATCGGCAATTTCTCTGGGAGCCTCTGACGATACGCTTCAAGAAATACAAGAAGTACTCCAACTCCATCCTCACCAGTGCTTCAACAATTTGTACTTCGAACTCGTGAACCAAGTGACCCAGAAACCAAGTAACCCGACTGCTTCTATGCTGGAACGAAGTTCCACAATATTTTTCGACGATTCACTGTACGTCAAGCAAACTTTCTTCGAAGACGTGTCCAAGATTGGTATTTGTGACGCCAGAATCGTGTCTTTCCTAGATACTGCTGAAACAGCTGCGATTATTAACAATCACGTTCGAAGTGTTACGAATGAAGCCATCGATGAAATAGTCACTCCAACGGATCTAGAAGGTATTACAACAGTTATGATTGATGCTTTATACTTCAAGGGTGCTTGGAAAGTACCTTTCCCGTACGAAGATACTGAGTCCAGTGCGTTTTATGACGACAAAGGTCAACAAATCGGTGATGTCTCCCTGATGTACGTGAGTGGAGCATTCAACGTCACAACAGTACCCCAGATAAGGGCTCAAGTTTTAGAATTACCATATGGAGACAACAGCAGATACTCCATGTTAATATTCCTGCCAAAGCCTGATGTTTCTGTCACAACCATGGTGGATTTAATGAAGTCGATCAGTATAAGTTCAATTTTCGTTTTGTTCAAAGAAAACAGGATTGCGACAGTTGACGTGCAGATTCCGAGATTCAAGATATCTTCCGATATTGATAATTTGAAGGAGCTCCTTGTTGATATGGGTTTTAAGACAATTTTTGACCCTCAACGAGCTAATTTCCCCGGTATATCTGACTACCAGTTGTCTTTGTCGAATTTTATACAGAAGGCTGATATAGAAGTGACTGAAGATGGCACGGTGGCTGCAGCGGCAACTGCAGCGTTGTTCGAATCCAGAATGATGCCGGAACAGTTCGTTGCTAACAAACCTTTCTTGTTCATGATTGTTGACAGAATCCTTCATATTCCTATATTTACCGGAGCTTACTCGAAACCTAGCATTTTCTAAAATAATCTTCAAAATATAACTACATATAAATTTAAAAATAACAATACTATACGAGTATCTATGTATGAATGAGAGATTAAACTGTTGAATGATCATTGTCTTTTTTTATTGATAATGTCTTGATTAGAGCTGATTGGCTTATTGGTGGAAAGGGAGGGTTAGACTTTTACTGAGTAAAACCCACCTGTGTTCCATCAGTTGCCCTTAACATCCCAGGGTCACGTATGGTCGCCGGGCCTTGGTACAGGCCATGGTCCGAACTGAGGAGGAGTGGCAGGCAGTCGCCTCCTTCTGCGAAGCAGTTATGTTAGTAGACGCCGCACGTACACGCGCGAGGGAGCCCTCACGCCCCAGCCGCCGGGATCCCGATTTCCGGTCACTATAGGTGCGGGCTTGCGTTCGGCGTGCAATGGGTAGTTCACCGTCCGTCCGTCCGGTAACCTTCCGGATCGAGCCCAATTCCTGTACCATGACGTTTAAAGTAAGATTATTTCATCCTTATTTCCAGTGTGGGTAAGAGATGGCGCTAGACAACCTGTACAGCTCTGTCTCTTACCCACACTAAAATAAGAATGAAACAATCTTACTTTGAACGTCATGGTAACCCCGCAAGTCGTCAACAGCGCGCCTCAAGGTGATGGTGGGGCCCAGCAGGGTCGAAGCCTATTGGGGCCAAGGGTCTGCTTCTTAAAGGAAGACTCGGTCCTGGTACCTATGAAAGACAACGAAGGAACAGGAGTGGGATTTTAGTCGGTAAAAGTCTGACACGCCCTCGCGCCCCGCCCAAGAGCGCGGGATGTCATTGGATGATCGTCTCACCTACAAAAAAAAAGGTTCACTTAGGGTAACTCTTCCGAACAATCTCGCAAACCAACTTGTAGATACATAATGAATAGATAGATATATTTTTGAATGTGTGTTTTTAACCGACTTCAAAAAGAGGAGGTTATATATTTGGTTCTATGTATTTTTTTTAAATATATATTTTCACCGATTTATCGGTCAATTGTGGACCAATATTATTATTTTTTTTTTAAAGGTTTATACATGTTTCTTGAGCGCTGACTTCCACTTGCGCAGAAGTGAAATATCGGGTCTCTTTAGTGGTATGAAGTGAAACGCGGGGGCGGGTAGTGCAATCCTTGTACAGTAATTGGCTCACCGACGTGTACGATGCGCAAAGCGATTCCCGCTTTTTCGCAGAGCGCTTAAGATTCGTGCCGGTATCTGTACTCTTGAATTGGTCCCAGAGAAATATTGATATGATCTGATCATATATAACAATTATTGTTATGAGCCTCAGAGGATCATAGCAGAACTGTCATAATTAGTAAAACTGCTTTGTTTATTTATACGTGTGTGCGTGTAGTCGATGACTGACTGAAGGAAGAAGGGTAAATTGGATAAGAATAAGGAATATATTGAACTGGTCGACACACGACGACACGCCCAGCCTGATACGATACATGAATAAAATTAAGGCGGGGAGAGCACGCGCACTTTTCTGCACTAGTGCAGAAAACAGTCTACTGCGTGCCAAAAAGCGGTGGGATAAGAGCGGGTTTTCGAGTAAGTGTATTGAAAAATAAATTAAAGTTATTTTACACTTTTAAGTGTTTTTTTTTTATAAGTACTGACTGATAAGTTAATAATTATAAACTAAGTGTCAAATGTCATGTAAAAATATGTTTGTCGGTACGTATGGCTCAGTGATTGAGAGATTGAATGCTACACTGTACACGCACGGAACAAATGTCTATGACCAGTGCGTGTTGTTCACTATGGGCTTCAAGTCTTAAAGTGGCTTAAAGTCACCCAAAGGGTAATGGATTAGAAATAAAGTAATTCGCAGGATATAGCCCGAAGAATTGTTAAACTTAAGTGGCAGTGGACAGGGCACATTGCTCGCAGAACAGATGGTCGATAGGGCCGACAGATTCTGAAGTGGTGAGTCATGAACCAATGACGTAGCGTTGAAAGGTCTCCTACAAGGTGGACAAACAAGAAGGTGGCGGGATTTCGATGGTTGCGAGACGCGCAGGATCGGTCGTTGTGGCTACACAGTATACGTCTTTCGGCTGAAATATTCCTTTATTTGTGCTATGAGATCTTTCTTCTTGCCAAATAGGATTCTATGTCAACGGGAAGTACCTATTATTACCCTATAGGTTTTGATTTCCTTGCGAGTGTCTAAGTATGCGCCTAAACGGAGCATATACGTCTTTATTGTATTGACTTAGGGTCGAATTCACCAATAAAACTAATCGCGTTTTAACGTTTGGCTCGCATAATCACGTTTAGCCGCTCTCACTAGTGTCACTTGTAAACAACAAAAGAAAAATACAGACACAGTTTATTGGTGAATTCCGCCCTTAGGAGTTTAAATTCAGTGTTCCAAAGTTAAATTTAAAACTGTTGGACAAAGAGGGCGCTTTTTTTCCAGGAGTGTTCCACTTTCCTCCATTGATACACCCTTCTTTCTTTTACTCTTCTAATTCTTCTTCACATTTACGTCTGAAAACAAAATCACAATTATTTTGAAACAAGTTAATAATAGGTACCACATATAACACACACAATTAAAACAATCAAATGCCATAATATAATATAACAATATGCATATTATTTAATTTAGCCATACTTACACGTCTCCTATAAACAATAGAAAATGACTGTTAAATCAAAAATGTCTGAATGGAGAAAAATACCTATCATTGAAGATATTTTTTCTATGTATTGTGTTTCAGAAGTTCATATTTCAATTTCTTCAAGAGTTTTCAATGCCTTTACCGTTCTGTTAATTTGAAGTTTAGCCTGCTCACTGTCGATATCTCCTAAAAAGTATAATAGGTACACAGTGAGTAATATTGCAATTTGTTATAAATAATCAAAAAGTATCAAACTGTTTTACTACATATTCAAAACACTAACCTACAAATGAACTTATGGTATCCAGCCGTCGCATTTTCTCTGCTGATTTCTGAATAATCTTACTTTTTTGGTCTTAAAATTTATCAATCATCTTGAAGATTACACCGCGTACATCGAAGGACTGGAACAATTTGCCTGCTGCGGTCTTCCCGTCCAACTATAATATAGGTGTCTTCAAGGCTAGAGTGAATAAGCTCATAATAAACTAGTGCGCCTGATCATCAATGATTGCATCTTCGCTTACCATCAGGTGGGATCGCAGTCAAGCACTGGTTTATATCAATTAAAAAAAAAAGAAGAGAAGCTTCCTCGACGAACTATTTACTGTTTAACGCATAATTAAAAAAAAAATAAACAAAAAAGTTTCATATAAACACAAAATGAATGAAGTATCAAACGTTAATGACACAATTTTGACAGTCCTTAAATTCATATATGAACTTTAACAAATAATTCGCGAGTCTAATCGATTACAGTTTTACAAATTTTTATGTTACTGTAAACGCCCGTTATTGGTATATCTTAGATTTTACTAATAAATCTTAAGATATAGCAACGTGTGTACGTAAATGTCAGAATTATATAAGCTACATATTTTTCGAGTTTTTCAGTTCCATCCTAACCTAACCGACATTGTATACAAATGAAATTGAAGAGTCGCAACACTCGGAAAACTACGGTAAAAGGGACCTTTTTTTTTTTTTTTTTTTTAATTGATATAAACCAGTGCTTGACTGCGATCCCACCTGATGGTAAGCGGAGATGCAATCATTGATGGTCAGGCGCACCAGTTTATTAAGAGCCTATTCACTCTAGCCTTGAAGACACCTAAATTATAGCTGGATGGGAAGACCGCAGCAGGCAAATTGTTCCAGTCCTTCGATGTACGCGGTATAAACGACGAAGCGAAACGCTTAGTCCGGACCGTTGAAGTTTCAACAACGTAAGGGTGGATACTCGCTGTTCGTCGGGTTGTCCGATGGTAGAAAGGAGATGGCGGAATCAAGTCATGCAATTCCCGCGCACACTCTCCAAAATGCAACCTGTAAAATACCGATTTGCTGGCTACTCTGCGCCTGTGCTCGAGGCTTTGTAGATTGGACTTAATCGAATATGGATCCCCAATTAGCCTCTTCGCACGCCTTTCCACTGAGTCCAAAGCTGCTATATGGCATTTTGCAGCACTAGCCCATATGTGAATGTATGCAGACATTCGATTATCTGGACATTTTTAAAGATTATTTGTATACAACTGAATTTGAAGAGTCTCGACACTACGGTACAGGACCACTACGTGACTTTGTCACGAAGTCTAGAATAAAAGTTATTTATTGTATATGTTCCGGCGGGATCTCATGACGGAATGGCAACAGCGAATATCGCAACCCAGTGCTGGGCACGCCATAATTATGGCGGTGATTACCCTTTTTGAGGAGTGGCTGGAAAGGCAACACGGCGTCCTTACCTTCTGCATGACGCAGGTCCTCACCGAACATGGTAAGTTCGGGAAGTTCCTGCACAGGATTCGTGCTGAAGAAACGCCCGGGTGCCACCATTGCGTGGACCGCCCGGAGGACACGGTGGAGCACACGGTGAAGGTGTGCCCCGCTTGGGAAGAGCAACGCTGTGTCCTCGTGGGGGCGATCGGCGTCGGCGATCTCTCGCGCCGGGCCTTGGTCCAGAGCGTGGTAGGCGGTCGCCTCCTTCTGCGAAGCAGTAATGCTAGCAAAGGAGGCAACGGTCCTCACGTCGCTACCGATTCCGATCCCGATTTCCGGCCACCGTAAGCGCGGGCTTGCGGGTGGTGAGTAATGGGTAGCTCGCCGTTCGACCGTCCGGTAACCGTCCGGACCGAGCCCAAGTCGTCGACGGCGCGTACTGTTAAACGCGCGCCTCAAGGAGATGTCAGCAACTGTAGGGGCTCAGCAGGGTCGCAGCCAACTGGGGCCAAGTGTTTGATTCTGAAAGGGAGACTCGGCCCTGGTACGAAAGGCAACGAAGAACCAGGAGTGGATTTTTAGGCAGTAAAAGTCTGACACTATCTCTCGCTCCACCTAAGAGCGGAGAATGTCATAAGACGATTTTCCCACCGAAAAAAAAAATAAAAATAATATTGTGTATACTATTGGTTATTGGCTTTGTTTGAGAGATTTAAATTTGTTCATAAAAAATTGTATATCTTGTGATAAAATAAAAATAGCTACTTACATAATTTCATTTTTTTACGGAAAAGGATATAATTGAAATTATGTAAGTTACGCCTATGCAAAGTTAATTCAGCTTGAAAAAAGTGAAACATAAAACGGTACTTCTTAGACTTGATTGCTTTTAGTTTGTGTGTTTCTTTAATCAGCGATTACACACTATGACGACGATGTGGCTAATATACCGACTTCCTAAATTATATTTATTATTCAAGATCATTTTAATTATAAACTTCATAATAATTCAAGTAACTCTAAAATTTAATGTCCATTTCTTTTTGATCTGTTGAAATATAATTAGATTAAAATATGACATGTTTAATATAATATGACCATGAAACTTTTTACAGTGAAGTTTTATTTAGCGACACTAAGATATCATTGCAGCAGTACACAGCGGAGTGGTAACGGCCACGACTTACGAATTGTAGGTCGGGAGTTCAAATCCAACCAGGCGTATTACTTGGTGTAATTTATTTCATTGCCACTGCTCTCAAAACGGTGAAGAAAAACATCGTGAGGAAACCGGCATATCCTAGAACCAAAAATTCGAAGGTATGTGACATTCACCTACCCGCACTGGGCTGGTTATCAAGACGAATCTAACGATATCTTAACTATGTAAATCCGTTCAGCGGTTTGGAAGATAATACATACATTCATACATACATACAAGATACGTGCGAAAAACATAACCCTTCATGCAGTCGGGTTAGTAGTGGACCAAACGTGGTATGTATTTTCTTTTATGTATTGATATGTCATCTCCAACATTTCACGGTTTTTACTAGGGACCCGGAATCCTAACCCACACTATAACGTGCTAGCTTCTGGCGTTTTATAAGTGCCCATGTAGGCCTATGTGAAATAAAAAACTTTTGACTTGACTTGACTTGACTTGACTTGACTTGACTTGACTTGACTTGACTTGACTTGACTTGACTTGACTTGACTTGACTTGACTTAACTTGACTATCCCGGAATCCTTTCTTTTAAGGACCTCTTGAAAGAGAGGTCAATAGAAAGTATTATTGCCGAAGAAAACACAGAAATAAAGTCATACTCAATGTTCTAATACATAGTTTTCATTTAGTTTCCTACAATTATCTTCAGAGCAACACTTAACATTTCAGTAAGATTATTTACGTTACTGTTTAAAAGAATTTGGTTAGTAGGCAATGTTTATAATAATAAACATTTAGGTTTAGTTTTTGCTATCTGCGTAAATCTTCCATGAGTCCGGAATTCCATTCATGTTTCTCTATTTCCATCTAATTATAATGACTAGGGCAAACCCCAAAAGAAATAAACCTGTTTATATTAAGACTAGCTTCCGCCAGCGGCTTCGCCCGCTTAAAAGTAGGTTTCTCAATACCAACTTTTGAACCCCGTTTCTTCTGCTTACTGAGTCAATTTTGGAAAATCTTCTCTTAGTGCTCGCTTATGTCATAAAAGGATACCTTGTCCAAAAATTCAAAATCCTAGTCTCAGTAGTTTCAGTTGTGCGTTGATATGTCAGTCAGTCAGTTTATCCTTTTATATATATATGAAAGAGAATTTTTCCTCGTGTGAAAACGGCCACAACGCGTTGTAGCAATGGAAAAAGCCTTAACCCGTTCTGGACCCTGATTATTTAATTTCTAATGACGTAATCTCAACGCACTGAGCGTTGTAGAGGCAAACGCACGTAGTCAGAACAAAGGAATAGGAGGCGTGGCCGACTTGAGGCGATCAACGAAAAGAGAATCGAAACGAAACGGTTGTAACTTGGCTAGGGGGGCTGACACCCAGGCGTCTCTTGTGGCGGCGGCTGGGGCGTGAAGTTATCCGTTCCTTCACGTTCGTGGCCATCTCCTTTCCGAGCATTTCTGGTTCGCTGAAGGAGGCAACCGAATTCCATTCTCTCTCGCTCCAGAATATGACCTGAATCAGGCCCTGGCGCGAGAGGTCGCCGCCACTGATCGCCTCCACGAGGACACGGCTCTGTTCCGCCCATGCTGGGCACACCTCTACCGTATACTCCACCGTGTACTCCAGGCGTTCGCACAGTGGTGACACCCAAGATGGAGTGGTGACCCGAACTTGCCATATTCGGTGAAGACCTGCATCAGGCGGAAGGTGAGGTCACCATGGAGCTTCTCCAGCTACTCATCAAAGAGGGGATTCACCGTCGCGATTGTAGCTGGAATAGGAAATGGCTCATAAGCATAATCAGTCTAATAATGTTCCCACTGCTAAGATTCAGGCCTCCTCTCTAGGAGAGAGAATGGGCCGTAATCCACTACGCGAGCCCAGTTCGAATTGGTGGTTCTAGGACATGCCAGTTTTGTTCTCACGATGTTTTCCTTCACAGATCGTAGGTATTTTCATAATCCTGCAATATTCCGTTCCGTTAGTATATTTCCTACTATCACTTGGGCGAAAACGCGAGTAAAAATTAGTTTTAGCATAAATGCTTGGGGTTAACAGCTTGTTTTTAATTAGACAGTAAAATTCAACAATGACAGACAGCACACCGAGACTAGAACTTTGTTTAAAACTAAAACTTTCACTGAACATTTTATTGATCAAAATATTTACGTCTCAGTTTCTAGAATCTGCGTCAGCTTACAACCTGATTAGTGGATTTTTATAAGCTGCGTAACAGAAGAAAATAATTCCAAGAAAACATACTCCCGGGATCAAAAGTGTCCTATGTGCTCTTCCAGTACATTCTCATGTTAAGATGGATATGTGGTATGACGAGAATGGATAAAGTGAGAAATGAATTTCATTGGAAGAAGTTTAAAAGTGGCGCCAGTGACTGAAAAGTTGAAAGAAAGAAAAAATGATTATTCGTGCCTCACACAATCGTAAAAACTAAAATTACACACTAAAAAAAGAACCAGTGCGAGGCCAAAAAGGCACCTAACTCAGAAAATCGTTTGTCTTGGTATGGTCATGTGAAGAGGAGGGATGAAACGCATGTTGCTATATGAGTTAATGCGTATACACGAGGATGGATGGCGAAGGCGAGAGAGGTCATAGAAAATATTGTTATTGTGTGAGAAGTGACGAGTGACAGGACAGAAAGGAAGAAAAAAATGTGTTGCACTAACCTCTAGTAAAAAAGAGAGGCAGTGGTGGCCGAGTGGTAACGGCCCTGACTTACTAGTTGTAGGTCCAGGGTTCAAACCCAGCCAGGCGCATTACTTTGTGTCATTTATTTCATCATCACTGCTCTCAAAACGGTGAAGGAAAACATCGTGAGGAAACCGGCATGTCCTAGATCCAAAAATTCGAAGACATGTGACATCCACCAACCCGCACTGGGCCCGCGTGGTGGATTATGGCCCATTCCCTCTCCTTGAGAAGAGGCCTGAGTCCCAACAGTGGGAACATTATAAGGCCGACTATGCTATGCTAGTAAAAAAAGTAATGGTAGGAAGACAAAGATGGATGTGCCTATGAGGGCGCGAGCTTAATGCCGGGTCCAAATCTAGACTCTGATCAGCTATTGAGAATCTAAAATAATATAGGACAAGGGCAAGATGATTATGAAGTCACCTGCCTGGGTTTTTATGGCGTTAAGTCCCCTCTTTGAGGCGTGGTTGGAAAGATCTCACGGCGTCCTCACCTTCAGCATGACGCAGGTTCTCACCGAACACGGTAAGTTCGGGAAGTTCCTGCACCGGATTCGTGCGGAAGCGATGCCCGGGATCCGTGACCGGATTCCGATCCCGATTGCGGGCTTGCGAACGGCGAGCAATGGGTGGCTCGTCGTCCGGTCATCCGATAACCGTTCGGACCGAGCCCAAGTCGTCGACGGCGCGTACTGTTCCACGCGCGCCTCAAAGAGATGTCAGCAAATCGTAGGGGCCCAACAGTGAAACCCAGGGCCCTGGGACGAAGGCAAAGAAGGAACAGGAGTGGGTTTTTAGTCAGTAAAAGTCTGACAGTATCTCCCGCTCCGCCCAAGAGCGAGATTTGTCATTAGATGATTATCCCACCTAAAAAAAAACCTGCCTGGGTTTGAAACCACACTTCATAAGTCGGGGCCGTTGCCACAGGGCCTAACTGCTTCCGATTTCTCTGAAAAACACAAAAACAGCACATTTCTATACAAATTATCCAAACTCCTAGTTGATATTTCGCGTAACTCAAGGACTGGCTTTTACCTCGGTCAGAGATTAAGCATTGACATACAACGTGGCACTTCCAGTTGACAGGGATGTTGAGGAGATTTTTGACGTCATATTGTAGTTAGGAGTTATATTGTAGTATAGTGTATCATTGTATATATAGTTTTAATTAGTTGTGTTTTTATTTTTCTTGTTCTATAAAAGTAAGTTAGTTAATTACTGTCCCAGTTATATTTTTGAGCCTTTGGCGTTGAAACTTTGCGTGACCCAAGGGCTGGCTTTTAGCTCGGTCAGAGATTAATTATTGCCATACAACGTGGCAATGCCGCCAGCCTTTTGACCACACTTCCAGTCAACAGCGATGCGGAGGAGTTTTATGACGCTACATTTTAGTGGGTGAGAGTCGCGGGAATGCGGTGGATGCGAGACGCACATGATCGGTCGTTGTATACTATAGACGTTTGGGGGAGGCCTATATCCAACAGTGGACATCTTTCGGCTGAAATGATGACGTTATTTTAGCTAGTAGTTTTTGCCTTTAGTGTATATATTATACTTTTAATTAGTTTGTTTTTATTGAATTAAATGAAACCCCTCTTACTAAAATAAAATTACAATAAATAAAAATAGAAATAAGTTTCTAGGTAAAACTATGTGCTTAGACAAATTTATTGAGGCAATCCAAATATTTTCTCCAGGTTGTTGACCTGAGGTGCTAACTAATTATGAAAGTTTGTGTATTTTCACTGTCTGCTGCCAATGTTTGAAGTTTTGCTTCTAGGTAATTGTTTGTTGATCTTTTCGCAGGTGTGATGTGGATGCATACGTCGGTACTCGTTTTTACTGTGGAGTGAATTGGTGGTACAAATATTGATAGTGATACATCATGGATCTTTTCTTAGATTCTAGAGTTTTCTCTTCTATTGAGATTATAATTTAGCATTGCATTTATTTATTTATTTAGTAAAGTACGGCCACATCACCTACATTAAGTGTCGCCGCATATGTGCCACATGCCACAGCCACAAACGCCGCCACGAGAAGCTAGAAGCTGCCACAAAGAAAGCTGAAGCGCGCGACAGCCACTTGTGGCCGGTGGCTGCTACTTTTTTTATTCCATACGTGCAGTATCACAATGGACTCTACGACTCTGCAGTATCAATGGTTTAAATTTTATGCGCGAGTGACGTGTGACGACGTTTTGTATCCGCGTTTAGTGGCCAGTACGGGCCAAAAGAAGCGAGCAGCGGCTATTTGTAGCGTGTGGCGGCCACCGGCGTCAACTGTGAGCGGCGAATCCATATAAAATGTATGGTATGTAGGTATGTAAAAATGCCGGTGGCGGCGTTTTGTGGTTGTGGCCGGTAACTATGATCTGCGGGGTTACCATAACGTTCAAAGTAAGATTGTTTCATTCTTATTTCAGAGTGGGTAAGAGACAGGTTGTCTAGCGCCATCTTTTACCCACACTGGAAATAAGAATGAAAAAATCTTACTTTAAACGTCATGGTACAGGTCCTGATGTACGACACAAGGGCGTACATAGCATTTACAATTTTACAGCTTTTAAGAATATATAAAAAACACACAATATACAATAAAATTAAAATTTAACAGTCAAAATTATTTACGGTACAAATGTCGCAATTTAATTAATAAAATGTAATTAAATTAATTACTTTATTAGCGGTTTATAAGGGTTATTCAGAGGCCCTATCGGAGCTTCCAACGCGTTCCATTTGACGACCTAAACTGAATTGTTAAAGATATGGAGCTATGTAGGGTGTATAGCTGCTCCATTCCTGTTTCTCACTCACACGCTAAGTTTAGCGTTAAGCGTTAAGGCCTCATTCATCCAAGTTCATTAGAAAGGTAACTTTTCTTTTATTGGAGGTGTGAATTCATCAAATAGCTCTTCTATCGCTGATATCTATACGCCGGAGGTTGGGGGTTCGATTCCCACCCAGGACAAATGTTTGTCTGATGGGCACGATAATTTTTTCTATGTCTAGGGTGTAATTTATCTATAATATACATATATATAGGTATTGCCAGCCCTTTCTAAAATTCTTGAAAGGATTTTAAATAAACGTTTGGGGAGCTTTTTTGGCAAACACAAAATAATTGCTGAAAATCAATACGGATTCCGAAAAGGAGTGTCGACCGAGGATGCCGTTTTGGATCTCACGCAACGGGTAGCTAGAAATCTGGATAGTAAAACCAAATGTTTGGCTATCTTCCTAGATCTTGCTAAAGCATTTGACACAGTTTCTGTTCCCAAACTTATTGCTAAATTAGAACTCGTCGGTGTACGTGGCCTTCAACTTGAGATTTTTAGAGATTATCTCAAAAACCGAACGCAACTGGTCAAAATTGGCTCTTACTACAGTGACGAGGAACCCGTAAATTATGGCGTCCCACAAGGAAGCATACTTGGGCCTACACTCTTCCAAATTTATGTGAACGACCTGTGCAGGATGTGCCTCACTAACTGTAACATTTACGCGTATGCTGATGATACCGCGATTCTTGTATACGGACCTACTTGGGATGTGGTCAAAGCCACTGCAGAAGAGGCCTTGTGCAAAATAATGTCATGGCTCAATTTAAACCTCCTGACACTTAACTTGAGCAAAACATCCTACATACCATTCGCAATCCGTAATAACACTGCACCGTCTCATTCTGTAATTGCTCACTCGTGCTCAAATTTACTCGGACCTTGTGGCTGTCCAGCACTCGTCAGAGCGGACACCGTAAAGTATCTTGGAGTGCAGATTGATAGCGGACTAAGATGGGACAAGCAGATCGAAGTCGTTACCACAAGAACATTGCGACTTATAGGCATCTTTAAGTCCCTTAGAGACTCTGCTAGTCCTCACACACTAAGGATAGTGTACCATGCTCTGTGCCAGTCGGTTCTTGGGTATTGCATAGCTGCATGGGGCGGTGCAGCAAAAACCAGTTTTTTGAGAGTGGAAAGAGCGCAGAGAGCCGTACTCAAAGTACTATCAAAAAAACCATACAGGTATCCAACCACCGAACTGTACTCTGACTGTGAAGTTCTCACAGTACGGCAAATCTTTGTGCTCCGATCTATACTTAGAACACATGTCGGTCTGCCTCTGCCAAACCCAAATAAGCGAATAAATCTCCTTCCAAGAGTCCAACATAAAACCACCTTCGCAAAACGCCAATTCTACATATTAGGTACACACATATACCAAAAAGTAAATCCGTTATTAAATATTCTAAACTTAAATACACACAAAGTTAAATCTGTAGTAACAGAGTGGCTACTACAAAAGGACTATGCCTACACGGAATCTTTGCTCACATACATCACCTAGTAATCCAACACAGTAAGCAGTAGTAGTCTTACAACTCTTACATAAAAAAAGCGCACACAATCAGACAAATCAATATTCCCCAATCATAAACTCAAACGTGTACGTTTCCATTTCATTTACTTTACCCTTTTTTTTTTTCTATTCACTACACATAACACAACTACAGAAGCTCACATCAACACCGTTCACTTGTTGTATTATATGATGTTTAAATACAATTATTCGGTCGAACACTGTCTCTTAGAATACAGGCTATCCTAGTCTAAGAGACAGGGTTACATACTTTTTGTACAGATTTTGCCACTAGTAATGTACACTAAAAATGTGTTTCTGTATTTCTTTTTGTGAATAAACCTTATTATTATTATTATTATATACTATTTAGAAATATAAGTGTGTTTATCAGTTGTCTAGTACGCATAGCACAAGCTGTGCTTAGTTTGGGACTGCGTTGTGTGATAGTTGTGAAATATTATTTTTATTATCGCTCTGGATGATGCGAGAGGGAGTGTCAGATTTTTTACTGACAAAAACCCACCTGTGTTTCTCCAGTTGCACTTTGCTTTTCAGGTCGCGATGGCTGTTTCGAAGAACCTTGAATTGTTAAAATAAAAAACCTGAAATCCCGTTTGGACTTTGGACAATGGTCATTGCTTATGGCATCTCACTCTATACAAAGTCTCGGCTGGACATCCCTAAGTGTCGCCACAATGAACGGTCCTGTGTGTCTCGCATCCATCGCTTTCCCGCGACTCACACCAGCTCATTGGTCCACCTTGTGGGAGGCCCTCCAACGCTGAGTCTTCCGGTACGTGGCCGCCACTCCGGAACTTTTCGTCCTCATCGATAAGGTATACTGTAAGTGTAACTTACTGGGGCTGCCTCAGTTTATTTATGCTTACAATGTTATAGTTGGTTTCAACGGGAGTCTTCACGGGGCACTATGCCACCAACGAACAGCTCCACAACATGGGACTAGCAAGCGACCCGACTTGCAGGATCTGTGGAGATGCAGAGAAGACTATGTCACTTTTGCTGTGCGACTGTCGTCGACGGCGCGTAGTGTTCCACGCGCGCCTCAAGATGTTAGCAATCTAGGGGACAAGCATGGTCGAAGCCTACTGGGGCCATGGGTGATGCGAAAGAGAACCCCGGGGTCCTAGAATGAGGGCAAAGAAGGACTTAAAAAATAGTCCATATTTCATGAGGTGCGCGTGGAACACTACGCGTTGTCGACGACTTGGGTATGGGTTCGGTCCGGACCATTACCAGACGGCCTCCCAGTTAGTGAATTTTGAAGGTCAGAAAGGCAGTTCTATGTAAAACACTGGTAATCAGCTCATCAGCTACAATCGGATAGACTGGAAGCTGACCGCGAGACCACAACATAGGTGGAAAAAGGCAGGTATAGATAGCGGCACGAATCTTGAGCGCTCGGCGAAAGAGCTGCCATACTTATATATGCCATACATATGCTGACACATCGGCGAGCCAATCACTGTACAAGGATTGCATTCCTCGCCCCCGCATCTCTTTACATACTACTAAAGAGACCCAATAATAATAATAATAATATTTATTGAGCAACAAAGTAAAAACATGTATACACAATTGCTTATAAGCTACTTACATATAACAACTAAGTAATGCAATAAATTGTGTCTAACAGTTAGCACCTGCTGCCGAACTAGGTTTATGGCCTATATTTCAGCAAGCAGTGCCTTAAACCCTCGAGTAAGGTGAGACTTGTGAGCTTTAAAACAGAAGAAACAATTTTACCCAAAAATATGCTTAACATTACGGTTATATCTAAACAAAATAAGAATTTTAAAAGGAATAGGTCCTCTGGGTCTGGTGGTCTCTCTCCAATATTTCACTTCTGCGTGCTTCTGCGCAAGTAGAAATGTAGACGTCAGCGCTCAAGATCCGTGCCGGTAACTATAGAATGCTTGAAAGGTGAATAACATTTTAAATTAGTCAGAGAGTTCCTAAAATCATCGAAACAGAGAGCAAACCAATAAAATCTCTTTTCATAGGTAACACTAGACAGACGTATCTGGATTTAATCATTCTAAATCGGAGCTTCATCACAATTAGCTCTACATTTTTAGAGTTAGTCTGACCACATATAAACTTCATGTGTGTGGAAGTGGAGTCTTCACGGGGCACTATGGCACCAACAAACAGCTCCACAACATGGGACTAGCAAGCGACCCGACTTGCAGGATCTGTGGAGATGCAGAGGAGACTATTTTACAGTTGCTGTGCGACTGTGCAGCACTAGGCCCCAAAATACAAGGGCATCTGGGCCAACCATTCCCAAGACCAGGAGACTACAGGCTCAGCCCCATCAAGGCCATACTGGGACTCGTGAAGGAGGTGCACGGAGGGCTAGGGATTGAGTAGACAGGAGGGGCACAGCACAAAAGATCCAGAAGGGCTGCAGTGCTCTGGCCCAGGGCCAGCCCCACAACAAGATAAGATAAAATAATATAAATAAAATCTCTTTTCATAGGTAACGTAACACTAGACAGACGTGTCTGGATTTAATCATTCTAAATCGGAGCTTTATCACAATTAGCTCTATATTTTCGAGATAGTCTGACCACGGATATACTTCGTGTGTGTGGAAGACAACATTCGACGTGATAATTATTTCCAACTAGCTTTTGCCCGCGGCTTTGCCCGCGTACATAAAATATAGCCTATGTCAATCAGGAATAAAGCAGCTTTCTATCGGTGAAAAAAGTTTAGCAATCGGACCAGTACTTTTAGAGATTACCTCCTGCAAACAAAAAAACATAAAAACAAACTTTACCTCTATATAATACTAGCTTCTGCCAGCGGCTTCGCCCGCGTGAAAGTAGGTTTCTCCTAACAAACTTTGGTAGATATTTATAAGATTTACAATTAATTAGAACATTTTATGGTTCTATCTTTTATAGTTTAGGCAGCATACGCAAAATAAGTACCTTTTCTGGTTGACTTTTTACACCTTGTGTCCGAAAAACTCAAATATCTTACGGAACCCTATTTTTTTCCAAAATAAAATATAGCCTATGTTACTCGTGGATAATGTAGCTTTCGAATGGTGAAAGAATTTTTAAAATCGGTCCAGCAGTTTTTGAGCCTATTCATTACAAACAAACAAAGTTTTCCTCTTTATAATATTAGTGTAGAAATAAGGTTCTAGTAGCTCGATAAAGTGACCAAAAATTGAACTTTCCGATTATGCAGCTAGCAAGGAATGCCCTTGAAAACTGAATTTTGAACCCAGTCTATAGATAGATCTACATTTTTCTTTCGTATTTTTCCGAGACACACCAACTATTGGTACACCAGTCTTCCGCAGCACACACTTTGCGGAACAGTGGTCTAGATTTTGTCCTTTTATTACCCAGCAGACAGACCAACCCTTAATATTCCCTGTAGTGATATACATCATATATATATATATATATGATATATATATATATCATATCTAATTACTTATTGGATAATAATAGGAGATTTGCTGTAAGTAAACCAACGAGACAATACGAGTATAATGTTGTGTTAGGAAATAGCAAAGAGTCGACAGTCGACCGTGAACCTGGGTCGTTGACTGTGCAGGCGCTTTGTAATGGAGAAACGTGTTGCTACAATTATAGAATGTTTTAGTGATTCTGGAGTTTGTTATTTTTTTGATAATTTAAAATAAATGCATCCTGCATACTTATTTTTTTGTTTACAGTAGAATGAAGAACACGTGAAACTTTATGGCCGTTTAGTTTACAAATGCATATTTTTGTTTCATTTAAATCGCACAAAGAGGTCCCGGTCTGGGTGCAGCGGCAGGGTATCAGACTTTTACTGACTAAAATCATACCTGTGTCCTTTAGTTGCCTATTGCGTTCTAAGACCACGGGCCTGGGGTCGGTCCGGTCGATTACCGGACGGCCGGACGGCGAGCTACCCATTGCTCGTCGTCCGCAAACCCGCGTCTACCATGACTGGTAATTGAGATCGGGGTCTTCGCAGAAGGAAGCGTCCGCCTGCCATTCCTCTTCGCTCCGGATCATAGCCTGAACCAGGGCCCGGCGCGAGAGGTCACCGCTGCTGATTGCCTCCACGAGGACATGGTGGTGCTCCGCTCAAGCGAGGCACAACTCCACCGTATGCTCCACCGTGTCCTCCGAGCAGTTCACACAGTGGTGACACTCGGGTGTTTCTTCCGCCTGAATCCGACGCCATGACGCCTCTCCAGTCTCTCTTCAAAGGGGGAGGTCATACCGCTGTGATAATGGCGTGTCCAAGAAGTTTTGATGTTACGGTCTTTTTAGTTTTTACGATCATTTAGATCGTTTCATAGATGGTTTCAGATTTAGCCAGTTACGGCAAAAATGGGGCCGAATATTCGACTAGACAGAAACTAGCGTCTTCTGATGGTTGTGATAGAAACCCAAATAGTGACTAACGCGTCCGTCTATGTATGATAAACCTATTTTTTATGTGAAAAAATAGGTCAGGCAGATTGATTGGGACACTTTTTCTCCGAGAGAGATCCTTAACCTTTTAAGCGGGTCCAAGAATTAGTGTTGCCACACATTGGACACAGCCACAAACGCCGTCACGAGCAGTTAAAAGCGGCCATATAGGAAGCTGAAGTGTGGCAGCCATTTGTGGCCGGTGGCTGCTACTTATCATAATAGACTCAGTCAAAATGCGCGAATGGCGTGCGGCGGCGTTTTGTATCGGCGTTTAGTGGCCGGTTGGGGCCGCAAGAAGCGAGTAATGACGATTTGTAGCGTGTGGCGGCCACCGGCGTCAACTGCGAGCGGCGAAACCATATAAAATGTATGAAACCTATAGAAAATATACCGGTGGGGGCGTTTTGTGGTACAAATATACCTACTTTGAATAAAACTCTTTTCAATTCTCTCTTCGTCGAAATATATGTTTTTACTGTAATCGAAATTGCTTTTAATAAATCATAAGGCGCATTGTAATTTTAGAATTTAGGTTCGTTTACACGTGGGCCAGCCTCGGCCAATCGCCATTGTGTAAACGGGGTTTCCCCGGTTATACAATGGCTGGAGATGGCGATTGGCTGAGGCTGGGCCAACGTTGTTTTTTTTTTTCATCCTTCCCAAAGAAGAGAGCAGTACTCCATACACGATAGAACTTGCGCTTGATACAGTTTGAGCAGCTGTTCCGGCGTGAAGTACTGTCTGACCTTAGCGAGGATACCCAGCTTTTTTGCTGCCAGTTGAGCCTTTGCTTCAATGTATGGCCCAAAGTTGAGTGTTGACGTCAGCGTAACACCAAGAAGATCAAGATGGTCGGTTATCGGCACGGTTACGCCCCGGAAAGTTGGAGCAGGGCTGAATTGGCTCCTTGTAGTGGAAAAGAGACACGCCTGGGTTTTAGCAGCATTGAACTTGACCAAATTGGCATCGGCCCATTTAGAGACTGCCTCCAAGGACAAGTTCAAGCGCTCGACCATAGCCTCTCGAAGAGACTGGATCTGAACATGGGACAGAAGGAGGCGACTGCCACCCATCCACAGCATAATAATGTGTCCATTTAAATTGAATTATTGACAAACCATATTATCAATGAATATTAATAAACCATATACCTACTACCTATAAGATAATTATTGTCAGCACAATGACTTGTGAGCCGTGTATCTGGCGCTCACTAGCGACTATATAGAACAAACTGATGCTGTCTGCATGCCTATTCACTTTGAAATAAAGATACGTAAGTAATTGCTTATTGTGTGTTTATATTTTCTTATCTAAGCAAATAATATAATATGAGCTGTGGTTTTACCTCTTTTTATGTGGTCAGATTTTTTATTATTATTATGAAGACTAGTGCTTGATGCGTTTTTTAAGAGCCTATTCACTCTTGCCTTGAAGATAAAATATAATTGGACGGGAAGACCGCTGCATCATGAAATTATAATTTATCCCGCTCTGTTTGGAGTGTCAGACTGTTACTGACCAAAACCCACCTGAGTGCCTTCAGTTACCCTGTTCGTTCGAAAGCTACGGCAACTCTTTCGAAAAATCCTGCAAACCAGGAAACCCGTCGTCCTAGAAGAGACAACTGAAGGAACCCAGGTGGGTTTCGGCAAGCCCATATCAGGATGTGGCCAGCGAACAAGGTTCTGTATCATGAAATGTAACCATTTCACAAAGTGGCCGGTCACATCATGAAGTGACGTGTTAAAATGTTAGTCATGCGAGCGAGAAAGAATGATGAGTATGAGCCGATATAGCTCCATCACTTTAAGGGCGGAATTCACCAATAAAACTAATCGCGTTTTAACCAGGGACCGTACAACCCCGAATATAAGTTAATTCTTTCAAAAGGGTTACAGATTGTATGCCTACAGTAACGGAAAATGTTACCTCTTCGTAGTGTTAGCCCTTTCATAACACTAACTTTAGGGTAACCCTATCAATAAGTTAACTAGTTCAAGATGTTACCGGTTCCAATTGAAGCAGATAACCCTTTGAAAGGGTTTGTCGGGGTAATCAAAGGGTTTTAAATAAAATCATTTTAAATTACGTTGAAGTGGAAGAATAGATTTTGATCTTCCTTTCGGGCACTAAATGATGAGTGAGACGATCCAATGACATTTATGATTCCGTAAAAAAGACAAGATCATATATGAAACAATCCCGACTATTCCAGAAAAACAATACATTTAACTTTAAAATCACTGCAATAATAACCATAAAATAATCGTATGTGTATGGACTGCGGAGTCGCTAGGTCCTAGATTACGTGTTGATTACTTGACGCGTACCTGCCGCATGCATGCAGTTTAGTACTTTAAAGTAAGGCACGAGAGATAAAATTACAATATTTGTAGTCCAAATAGGTAACTCTGTTACAGTCGTTGAAGAGGTAACCCGTTCAAAACGTCTTACCGCTAAAAAGTATAAACCACCAAGAATGGGTTTTTGAATATACAGGTAAACAAATCGAAAGGGTTTGGAAGAGGTTATCCATTGATGAGGGTTTTCGTAAATAAGTGTAACAAATATGAAATGGGTTTTAAAACAACACTTTGTCAAAACCCTATCAAAAACCCTTTCAATGGGTAACCAAAATGGTCCCTGGTTTTAACATTTGGCTCGCATAATCGCGTTTAGCCGCAATAGTGTCACTTGTCTGTATTTTTCTTTTGTTGTATTTTTACAAGTGACACTAGTGACAGCGGCTAAACGCGATTTCGAAATAATTATAAAGAGATTTTCTTGGGAACTCGTGATAACATTGAATTACAGAGAGGTTCGAATTATCGCAGGTTTGAATTGATGAGAGTCGACTGTATCTCTTTGTTGTATGGGTGGAACATGACACGCCGTCAGTACTCGGCATCCGCAACCCTAGTTGTAAGGTACTTATGCAATCTTGATTGCATCTCTGTTTGCGCACGCACTAGTGCCCTATAATCTCTCTGGCGTACAGCTAATCTTTGTTTAGATTGGCGGCCACCGTGATCGAAATTTACTTGGAAGGATTATTACTTTTGCGATCTTGCATTAGCATTAGCATTATCAGCCTTTTAATGTTCCCACTGCTGGGACTCAAGCCTCCTCTCTAGGAGAGGGAAAATCCACCACGCGGGCCCAGTGCGGGTTGGTGAATGTCACATGTCTTCGAATTTTTTGTTTTTTGGACCTGCCGGTTTCCTCATGATGTTTTCCTTCACTGTTTTTGCGATCTTGACTTTATCTATATATATAAGGTATTTCAGGTTTGGTCCCATAGTAAAAGTTGTTCATAATAAGTAGTACAATGTCCCCTCGAAATTCTTAAAGTTAATTTTTTAACACCTTATATATATAATAGGAGAAACTGACTGACTGACATATCAATGCACAGCCGAAACTACTGAGACTAGGAGCGTGAAATTTGGCGAGAGGTTTCCTTTTATGACCTAGGCGAGCACTAAGAGAGGATTTTCCAAAATTCACACCCTAATAGGATGAAACGAGGGTCCAAAGCTTGTATGGAGAAACCTTTTTTTAAGCGAGTGAAACCGCAAGCAGAAGCTAGTGTATTCATATAAACAACATTATTTTTAGTATATGTGAAACCTGAATATATGTAGTTTCTTCAGAATCGGTAACTGAATCGATTCCAATAATTTTTACACCATGTTATATTTTTTCCAGTACTGACTTGTACTGACTTGTACTTGTGCCCGCTAGGTCATAGCGGGCATTAGGCGCTAGCGCACAGCTGGGTGAAGGAAAAATCAACCCCTCAGTCGCCCGGATAGCCGGTGACCTGGTGCTGACTACCAGGTAACATAACAAGCTTATAACTTTGTGATTTTTCATGATATAGTTATGAAGTTTTGTACATAGAATCCTTACATAAAAATACTGGACGCGTCTTTCGGTTTACTCTTATAATAAAACTAATGTTATACAAAATTAGTTTTATATACATATATGTATGTGTCTATGTGTGTGTTATTATAGGCTTATGTATTAAATTGCGATAAAAATGTAAAATGTCTTATTAATTCTAATATTAGCCTTTTTGGCCTAACCAATGCCACACAACTTGGAGGCCTACATTTATTTATTTTGGTCGTAAATAATAGTGTCTTTCGACAAACCTTAAGGCTCTTGTGCCCATTTAGTGCCATAAAACAGTGACCTTCTAAAGCCTCTCCTCGGTAACGGCTAGAATAATAGGTTTGAAAAAAATGATAATATAGATTCATGCATATTTATTAGCATATGATTTTTTTGTACGATTAATACCAAAAAAAAACATTTTACAATACGATATTATATCGATTGTTTTGCCGAAACAGCTTGGATCTATAAAAATATGTTTGCACAGAAAAAATGGGGGTTTAATGTACTTACCTCAAAGTGTGCTTAGAATATGTAAATCAATCTTTATTCTTTATTGTACACACAAAAAAACTTAACTTCAATACATGGATTTGATAATTTATGTACAAAGGCGAGCTTAACTCAACAATGAGTTTTCTCCCAGCAAACCTTTGAGTGATAGAGAGCGATCACAATCGCGGGTAGGATCCAGTGTACAACGTAAACCTACATAAATGCGTCTGATATATATATGACGGCGCCAGGAGTGGCTGAGCGATATGACCGTCATCGTTTTAATTCAGTGGTACTGGGTTAATTTCGAAGGGATTTTCAATAACTATGCGGTTGAGTTTTTCCGTTAGATATAATGTCAGTTTCACAATTCACAATTAGTTATAATGTCACTTTTACAGTTATTATTATGGTGTTGTAAGTACCTATACTAAATAATTACAAACATACGGGTTAACCGACAGTTTCGTATCAAAGGTTCGGCCCTTGAAGCTGTGCAAGCGATACTGCCCCCGCTTCACGGGAACCAGCCCCTTTAATATGACTCTGCCCACGTGGCGCCAAAACAAATGACGTCACGGCGTTATACCCTTTGGTAGGTACCATAATAATAACAAATCAAACACTCTATAGTAAAATCTCGTTCTCCACGACATATACATACAGACAGACATAATATATATAACAATATATACTAATATTATGTCAATTGAGAGTTGTGTGAAGAAAGTGTCAATCAATCAATATTTTGCAAAGAAAATGTGCGGGCGAAGGCAGCGGCATGGCAGTACGCGTATGTGTGCATTACAACTCCGTTGGTGGGAATATACGCCTTAACAGTGAACTTGTAACCTATAAACTTACCAAAATTAATTCAATCCAATTAATAAATCGTCTAAAAACTTGCTGTAAGTTACTTTGGAATATAGATGAGACGTATTAAAATGTTAATTTTACTCGAGCACACTGAGACATATAAAAATAACAATAAATTTAAGTATAATTGCTATTTTACGATACGATAGTCTATGGACACATTATCATAATTAAATAATTGTCAAACGCTACAGGTATCTATGGACACGACCTTCAAAATGGCGCTGTCTGTAGCATCGACCTTCATTAGCAGCATCATGTCTGGACGTCCATCGCTTGACACCGCCCAAAAATAGTAATTGGAAAATGTCGAATGAAAAAAGAAACTGGGCAAGTGCGAGTCGGACTCGCGCACTGAGGGTTCCGTACAAACTTCCCTATATATATAGTTCATTTCCCGAATGGAGTTTTTTTCCAAATGGCAATTTCTTTTTTTTTTTGACAGCAACAAAGTTGTTTTCAGATTTATTCCTATATTTGTGTTATAAGACCTTGTTTTATGTCAAATTTCAGGATTCTGGGTCAACCGAATGTTCCCTATGAATTGTGATTTCGTTGAGAGTGTCGAAATGCACGTTTTTTGCGACATAAACGGCCTTTTTTTTTCAAAGTTTCATTTTTCACAGCTTTAAGGGACCGTAGACCTGAGTATATGGTTTAAATTTCAACACGATACCTCCACGTCTTCCCAAGACAAAAACTTTTTACAGACAGACACACAGACGACCGGACAACAAAGTGATCCTTTAAGGGTTCCGTTTTTTCCTTTTGAGGTACTGAACCCTAAAAAAGGAAGGATGATGGTGATGATAATGAATGATGATGAAATGTTGAATTTCGATGTGTGTGTGTGTCGATCTCCACGAGCTCTTAATGCGATGCATTTGACGATTTAAACTGAACTGATAGGCTTGTATTAATAAACGGTGTTCAACTCCGTCCTTTAGTGCGATATCATTTGATCCCCGATTATACGATGTCAGAAGCTCAAGATCATTGCTAATTAATAAACACATGAGTACAGAATCTCAGTTACCAAGATCTTCAATGTGCTGTACTCAAGGTCTGCTTACGTGTACAATTACGTCATATTGAACGAAGTTTAAAACAAAATTCGTCATGTTAGGTTACTGAAAGAAAGATAAAAAGAAAGAAAGAAAGAAACTTGTTGTATTACTAATTGTATTTCACTAAAAATAAGACTAATATGTAAAAACACTGAATCTCGAACAAATCCGAATCTTTTTTTGAAATTTTCACTTGGTAATTCAAAAGGATTTGAGGCATCCCATATGTATACTTTTTTGTCAGACACGCCCTCTCGCTCCACCCTAGAGTGGAGGAAGTCATTGGATAAATTACCATCTAAAAAAAAATATGCCAAAAAAGATTAAATAAAAAATCCTGCTAAATCAACGTACAAAGAGCGGCTCGCGTCTGTTAAACTACCGATTTTTTGCACTTCTTTGTAGTTGACCTACTGTTCGTTTTATGCTCTGGGGTAGAGGTTTCTGGTACCTTGTAAACTTTTGGGGTATAGTGGTGAGTCTCATCTCACCACTATATGCCAAAGAACCATAGGAGTAGGTTTTAGTCAGTAAAATTCTGACACGCCCTCGCGCTCCACCATCTCGCTCGCGCTTCTCCCAGTGGGAGAAATCATTGGATGAATTTCCACCTAAAAAAAAAAATGCCAAAGAAGATGAAATAAAAAATCCTGATACAAAAATACAAAGAGCGGTTCGCGTCTGTTAAACTACAGATTTTTTGTACTTATTTGTAGTTGACCTACTGTTCGTTTCGTGCTCTGGGGTAGAGGTTTCTTGTACCTTATAATTTGCTTCTGTTCCGCTAGAAGATATAAAGCAGTAATTGATTCATAGACCTGTACCATGACGTTTAAAGTAAGATTGTTTAATACTTACTTCCAGTGTGGGTAAGAGATGGCGCTAGACAACCTGTATAGCTCTGTCTCTTACCCACACTGAAATAAGAATGAAACAATCTTACTTTGAACGTCATGGTAACCCCGATAGTGACTCATTCAAGTTATGTCTATGTTAGTCATCTTCTGAGGAAAGATTTCAAGTGGTTTTTGCTCGGATTGGTCACGGGTGAGTAAATTGAGTTGATTGACCTGGGCCTCAAGTCTGTGATTACAGTAGTGTTAGAACTGTCTATCATTGGCTTCATAATTGTTGATTTTGACTAGTTTGGTAATCTACTATTATAATGGTGTCATTATGACTTTCCAATGGCGCTTCAACCACTGACACTCCATTGAAAGAAATGGCATAGAATGGTGAAATATGCAAAAAACTGCCAAAATTTTGACAGTTCCTTTGATCCTACGATTAGAACGTCATTGTGCAGTCATTGCTTTTAATTTGTTTCGAGACAGCTCGATATTGTGATTCTACCACAAGATCATTGACCGATCAATGATCGATCATTACAAATTATCAGGGGCCCAAGTCTGCTATTTTTATAAAATTTTCATTCCAACACGATCCCATTGTCATTTTGCTAAAAGTCCGTAATCCGATAATTCATAATGGTCGATCATTGATCGATCAATGATCTTGTGGTAGAATAACAATATCGAGCTGTCTCGAAACAAATTAAAAGCAATGACTGCACAATGACGTTCTAATGGTAAGGCACTGATCAATGGAACTGTCAAAATTTTGACAGATATCCGCATACGTCAAACATTCATTTGTCATTATGTACGAGATTACCATTCTATGCCATTTCTTTCAATGGAGTGTCAGTGGTTGACCATTGGAAAGTCATAATGACGCTATTATATTAGTAGATTACCAAACTTGGTCAAAATCAACAATTATGAAGTCAATGATAGACCATTTTGACACTATTGTAATAGCAGACTTGAGGCCCTGATTACGAACTTTTAGCAATATGACAATGGGATCGTGTTGGAATGACGAATTTATAAAAATAGCAGACTTGGGTCCCTGGGTGTCTATTACTAGGCTTTTTTTTATATAAGGATAGGCTCACTTTTGACCACTATCTCACCTGATGGTAAGCGATGATGTGGCTTCGTCATCATCATCATTTCAGCCGAAATACGTCCACAGTTGGACATAGACAAGCGTCGCCATAACGACCGGTTCTGTGTGCATCTATCAGATTCCCGCGAACCTCTCCAGTTCATCGGTCCACCTTGTGTGAGGCTTTCCAATGCTGCGTCTTCCATTACGTGGTCGCCACTCCCGAACCATTCGTCCCCATCGACCATCTGTTCACTTAAGTTTGGCGATTCTACGAGCTATGAAACACGCTGGCCTAGAAGTAACCTATTCACACTTGAGTTAAAGACCCCTAGGTTGTAGCTGTAAGGAAACACAGACTCCGGCAGGGAATTCCACTCATTAGCTGTATGCACAATAAATGTGTTCCCAAAACAATACATCGTGTTGAATTGTGCAATCCAAAGCACACTCTTCGAAAGGTAAACGATAGAAAACCGACAGGTTAGCAATTTGGCGTTGGTGTTTTGACACGAGAAGTGCCAATTTGCCGATGATCTTCTAGCATCAAGCTAATATTTGGGAGACCCATCAAACATGAGATCTGTACTCCATACACGATCGAACTTGCGCTTGATAAAGGTTGAGCACCTGTTCCGGTCTTACCTTTGCTAAGAACTCCTTTTAGGATCCGCATACCAATTGAGCGGTTGGCTCGTAAAACACACAATTGGTGCCCTAAAATCGCGAGACGGGGTTGCAGCAGATCACGAAAGAGGTGATGGGACGACTTTGAAGTCTTCTTTAGAAATTGACAAGAAGTGGCTCAAAGGTGGGAACTATGGGAAGAATGGACCTTTCCCTAGCAGTGAGAGGGAGAAGGTAGGAGATGGAGTGAGAGGGAATTCCAGGGCCGCGGTAACTCTTCCAAATAATTCCTCAACCGTGGCCGCCACCGGCCCAGGTGCTCTTGGAACACAACAGCCTTCAACCCGGGTTTGGTCTTTGTCCGACAGCGAGCTATTTTTTGCTCGCCGTCAGCAAGCTCGTGGCCTGCTATTAAATACATATTGACACACCAGGCTTCTCTTAATGTTGTCTGGTGATGACATCATATAATTTCCTAGTCAAAAATATGTACAGCTCAAATAAATTAGGTATTAATTAAAATAACACCTCTAATTAGCATGTGCGAAGTACGTAAAGCTGCCTAGTTAAATTAGTGAAGGCTATAAAATCTAGGTATTTTACAAAAGGTACGGTGCACAAAACGAATAAGTGAGCATGTAGGAGTAGGCGTTAGGCCTGCAGGATTGTTTAAAGTGTCGCTGTGACTCTAGGACGCAAAGGGCAGCTGAAAGAACACAGGTGGGGTTTAGTCAGTGAAAGGCTGACATTTCCTCTCACTCCACCCACAGTGGGAGAAGTTATATAATAATTTCTCACCCCAAAAAAGGGGCTACATTTGTTAATCTTTTCTGTATTGCGAATGCTGACTGGACAACTTTTGTCATCATCTTCATACATATTTGTTGAATATAGTTACAACCTTACCAAACATAAAACACAAAACTTGTATTTAAATATTGTAGCCCCATTGAAAGAAAAAACACTTTTTTAAATACGAGTAGTTCAATTCCGGAATGGAGTCTCGGAAAATATTTCCAAACCGAAAAAAAAAATTGCGACGTACCAACAAATTTACAGTTTTCAGATTTATTCCTATAATTGTGTTTATTTAAATTTTAATATATTTTTGCGGTCTTTTCTGTTGAGTTGATATCTCACATTATGCACAGCGTAAAGTTTGCGTATTGAATACCTACTAGTTCATAAAGTGTCTAAGACTTAGGCCTACTGACCACGGACAGTAGTAGCGTCGTGCAATCGTTTCGTTGCCGTCACGAAGGCGAACACCAAGCGTATAATGATCGGCGAGCAATGGGTAGCACGCCGTCCGATCGTCCGGTAACCGTCCGTACCGAGCCCAAGTCGTCGACAGCGCGTACTGTTCCACGTGCGCCTCAACGAGATGTCAGCAAACCGTAGGGGCCTACTGGGGCCATGGGTGATGCGAAAGAGAAACAGACCCTGGGACGAAGGCAAAGAAGGAACAGGAGTAGATTTTTAGTCAGCAAAACTCTGACACGCCCTCTCGCCCCCCCAAGAGTGGGGGATGTCATTGAAAGGTACCACCAAGATACCACCTACAAAAAAAAATAAAAGTGTATACTGACGAATATACGTCTCAGAAGCTGCGCGTCCGTGAACCGTAGGCTTTACCCTGCATTTTCACCTGTACACCTATCTCCTTTGCCGCTTGTACTTACTTTAATGAAGGCCTCACTAATTATTCAGTGTGCGCGCTTTCTTTCTCAACATGTACAGTGTACTGTTTGTCTGTGATGAGGTAATCAGACAAATTGACTCAATCAATTCTTCTTGTGTTCTCGTGTTTTCTATTTTCTAACGTGCATTAAATTTTACTTGAGTAAGTTGGTTGTTTGAATGAAATCAGAAATCAGATACTGTAATGGCCGCGGAGCCAGGGGACCTAATGTGTGTCAAAGTGACAAAAGCCTGATAGGACAGTGAGTGATTATCTAAATTGATAGATATTCTTTATTGTACACCAAAAATACAACAATAATTAGTGTTTTCTAAGTTAACCTAATTAGTTTTTAGTAAGAAACATATAAGATAAGCCTGTATTGTGATGCGATAATGTGTAATTATATTACCTAGTGATAAGGACTAGCGTCTTCTGATAGTGACTTTTTCATGTTTTTACATTTTTGTAGGATAGATTAGTAGAATGATATGGTTTTCATATGTGAAATATGGATATTTCTATGTAAAAAGCATGTTTAAAGTGTAAAGGCTCTCGTTAAGGTAACGTTTTGCGATACTAAAGGTTCGAGATTATTCCGTGTTTGATTTCGATTGGTTGAAATCATCATTATCATCATCATTTCAGCTGATAGACGTCCAATGCTGGACATAGGCTTCCCCCAAATGTCGCCACAATGAACGGTTCTGTGCGTCACGCATCTATCGGATTCCCGCAACCTTCACCAGGTCATCGGTCCACTTTGTAGGGGGCCTTCCAACACTGCGTCTTCCGGTACGCGGTTGCCACTCCAGAACCTTTCGGCCCCAACGGTCATCTGTTCTGCGAGCGCCCATTGCCACTTAAGTTAGGCGATTCTTCGTGCTATAACGGCAATCTTGGTTCTCCTGCGGATATCTTCATTTCTGATTCGATCACGCAAAGAAACTCCGAGCATAGCCCTTTCCATTGCCCTTTGGGTGACTTTGAGTCTTTTGAAATATTGGTTGAAATATTCGCGAGCATTCCGGAATGTTCCTTAATGGCCGAAATGCTCCACCCTCTGGCTGATCTACCAATCAGCGATCAGCTGCGTAATGAATAAATTGGAACCGGTTTTGTTCCACAACACAGTCGTTTTCCTAATAAGAATACCTGCGAAGAAATAAACATACGGGGTTACCATGACGTTCAAAGTAAGATTGTTTCATTCTCATTTCAGTGTGGGTAAGAGACAGAGCTATACAGGTTGTCTAGCGCCATCTTTTACACGCACTGGAAACAAGAATGAAACAATCTTACTTTGAACGTCATGGTACAGGTCCTGGAAGAAAGAAGTCTTGTTTCATTTCAAGTTCAAGAAAAAGAACATACACAAAAATACAGTCCACTACAGATACGTTTATTTCAAATAGACCAGGCACTTTTGAATTGTCAAAATGTCAGTCAGTCAAAAAAGTGAAGCTAAATACCAATACCATTCCAAGGCTTAGATCTCTCTGTTTTGCGATTGCCCGCCGGTTTCATTGAAGATTGTGATTAGTATTCTTTGTGAGGGCAACTGAAGGAACACGAGTGGGTTAAAGCCAATAAATGTTTAACACTCCCTTACGTCATGTCATCAAATTACTCCTCTGTCTCTGAGTCTCCACTCAGAGACAGAGGAGTAATTTGATTACATATACCTAAAAAGACTTAGGTCTAGTACTAATTATGATTTCTCCAGGATTAAATAATTTTCTAGAACACAATACTGCTTTAAGATTGTCATTAAATTTACCTAATTGGTACCTTAAACCTTCGCAATGTCAGTAAGTGCTGGGTACTCACGACGTTTCAATTAAATTTTATGTACAGAAACAAACAACTTTATTACTGACTAATAAACTACGTAATTGCTGTAATAAATAGTCATTATTAGTCACCAACATTTATCTACAGTACGATCAAAATATGTTGGCCGCTCAGCCACTTTGAAGTTGGCGTTTAGTACTATTGCTCACGTTACCTACTCGAAAAAATACGCCATGCGCATTCGCCATAATTATTATGATTCTTATAAAAAATTACGTACTGCGCAAGCAATTTTTCGAAGTTCAGGGGACGTAAAATTTTTTTTTTAGGTGGGAAAATCATCCAATGACATCGCTCGCTCTTGGGCAGACGGGAGGGCGTGTCAGACTCTTACTGACTAAAAACCATAATCATAATCATTTATTCTGCAAAAATGGGTATAGCTAGTACATAAATGTTTTATTTTTATTACAGAGTCCTCCATATGTTACCATCACATTGGCATGCAAATTTAAAAAAAAAATTTTGATTCCGTTGCAATTTACAAAGAATATATTGATGTTAAAAATATCAGCTTAATAAAGGTCATAGTAATAAAAACTAAACTAATATTATATAATGTCAAATGGAAATAAAAAGTAAGTCAATCAGGATCAAAATAATAATGTCAAACAGAGTAGCAGTATGTCAATCAATTAACGAAACGTCATTAAGAAAATCGTCAATCGTATAATAAGTTAGTAGACACTTCGCGTGACCCAAGGACTGGCTTTTACCTCGGTCAGAGATTAAGCATTGCCATACAACGTGGCAATGCCGCCAGCCTTTTGGGTACACTTCCAGTCGACAGCGATGCGGAGGAGTTTTTGACGCTATATTTTAGCTAGTAGTTTTTGATTTAAGTGTATATATAGTTTTAATTAGTTAAGTGTTTTATGTATTCATTTTTTAAGGCTTAGTTGTTGAATATGACAAATAAATTGGATCATTTCTTTAAAAAAAAAGTTTTCATAATTAAAATATCTTTTAGCGCCCTTTTAAATTCTATTGTTGTCATATTTTTTATAAAGTTAGGAACTTTATTATATATGCGTGGGGCAATATCAAAAAAACTTTTTTGTATTAGTGCAGTTTTACATTTAACTTGACATAATTGATTCATGTATCGACTCCGCATTGGATTTTTCTTGACCTCTGAAATTTTCTTAAACAGATGAAGGTTACATTTCACAAACAAAGCTGTTTCCAATATATATAAACGAGGAAAAGTTAAAAATTTTAACGATTCAAAATAGAGAACACAGCTATCTGTTGTCTTAAGACCGTACATTGACCTGTTGCATCCTAAATACCAGCTCCCTATCAGTAGACTGCCCACAGAAAATAATTCCATAGTGGTCCATGGTACGCTGTTAAAAAAGCCTGACTGTTAACTTTCTTAGATAGTTGAAAAAGAGATCATGCGGTTTTGCTAAGTTTCTTACATAGTTCTTCTACATGAGGCTTCCATGTAAGTTGGCTATCAATTATGATACCTAAGAACTTAGCCATAGTAGTTTGTTCAATATCACAGCCCTTGTAGGAAATGCAAACGTTTGGGTTTTGTCGTCGCTGATAAAAATGCATGACTTTTGTTTTGCTCAGGTTTATAACCAAGTTATTATTATCTAACCAATTTATAATGTCACTTAAGCAGGTATTAATGTCAATATTATAATTATTTGAATTAGTAGATTTTATTATAGCTGAACTATCATCTGCAAAAAGAACCATTTTGTTAGTTGTTGCTTTCGGGAGGTCATTTATATATCGCTGGCCCCGGGCAATATAGCGGTAAACGCCGGTTACGCCCTTTTTAATGTTATTTGATTTTTGGCTTCTCTGAGTATCAGTCTATCAATCTTATTTTTTTCAATTTTTTAAAATTAATATTTCTTTAAAATAAATGACAATAACAGCTTTATTGCATGAAAAATTATCTTACAACTAAAAATGTTTTATTGCATTACTCTATGAACCATAACACAAAAAACCGGTGAACATCTTTACACTACATTTCTAAACAAAGAGTAACAGTAATAAATTTAACCGATGATACAGCTAAGCTTTGGCTATAAAATTTCCCTGAAGAAGGTGGTAATCGGCTGGTACGCTCGAGATCTAAAGCGGAAAATACGTCGTATTATATTCTTATAGTCCTGAATCTCAGTGTTTGATGTATTTATAAAGTCATTAAAGATGTTGCAATTGAAACAATAGCGTCTATAATTTGTATTATAAATTTTTTCAATTATTTCATTAAATATTTATACCAATACAATTATTTTTAAAAGGTTAAATAGGTAAAAAAAATAGCTTTCATTTGACGTTTTGCACGCCTATTTTGGATCACTGTACGCTGCACTATAAACAAATTAGCTTCTTTTATTTCTCCTGTAAAAACTGATTTTTGATATTACCGCTTTATTGCCCGGGGCCAGCGATATACTAAAAAAAATGGCGGACCCAATACGCTACCTTGTGGGACGCCATATTTTAAATGTCTCGATTTTGATACTTGTATGGTTTCTAGGTTAGTTTTAAGACATATCCTAGAAATATCCGTGCATTGAAGCCTATTGCTCAGATATCATTTTATTAGTTTTACCCTCTTATACCATAGCTATTTAATTTGTGCAACAAAATCTTATGGTCTACATAGTCAAAAGCCTTGCTCGTGTCAGTATAAATTGCACAGACTGGATTTCTTATATCTACGGACGGCATGATGTTAGCTAGCAAGTCAAACAGTGCCATATTTATCGTAGTGTTTTTACGAAAACCCTTTTGTTCTATGCATAGGGAATAAAGGGATATAAAGAATTATAGATTACGTTTTCAAAAATTTTAGAGATAATTGGAATTTTTGCTTTGGGTCTATAATTTTTAAAATTGGTTTTATAATCTTTTTTATATAAAGGTTTTATTATTACTTTTTGAGCTCATTCGGGAAAACACCATCAACTATGCACAAATTAATTATATGAACTAATGGAGCTGCTACTAGTTCTTTAGTAAACTTGAGCACTTTTGTGGTGACTCCATCGTATCCTATTTGTGTTTTTAGGACTACAAATTATTTGCATTATATATATTATATTACGTTGAATTCGTTTCCAATGTCCAAGGGGTTTGTAAGTGTCAAATTATCTCTTTTCATGCACATTACAGGCTCCGAAAACCCACTCCTGTTCTTTCTTTGCGTTGGTCCCCGGGCCCTGGGTTTCACTTTCACACTACCAGTGGCCCCAGTAGGCTTCTATCCTACTGGGCCCCTACGGTTTGCTGACATCTCCTTGAGACGCGCGTGGAACATTACGCGCCGTCGACGATTTGTTGGGATCCTGGTGGCTGGGGTGTGAGTGCCGCTCCCTCGAGCGTGCACGTGCGGGCTCTTTCTTTGCTAGCATTACTGCTTCGCAGAAGGAGGCGACCGCCTGCCACTCCTCCTCGCTTCGGACCATGAAATGTACCAAGGCCGGGTGCGAGAGATTGTTGCCGCCAATCGGCCCCACGAGGTCACAGCGGTGCTCTGCCCGAGCGGCGGTCTACGCAGTGTTGACACCCGGGAGGGGACTTATCATGACATGTTAAAATGTCAGACGTGCGAGCAAGAAAGTGGGCTATGGAGCTATACACTTTCCCAGTATAACCCCATCCCTTTAACCGTTCAGTTTAGGTCGTAAAGGATCTCGTTAAAAGCTCGTGGTAGAACTGCAGAGAGGTAAAGATATTTCGGCCGTACTATATCTTGCGAAGAATGGAAGGCGGTCGCCTCCTTCTGCAAAGTAGTCATGCCCAAACACTCATTCAGCCCATTATTGACTACGCAGATGCCTGTTATTTGGATGCCACCGAGGAGCTTTTAAATAAACTTGAGCATTTGCAATATATTTGTATTCGTTTTGTTTTAAATCTGAAATCGCGTACATCGAAGGACTGGAACAATATGCCTGCTGAGGTTTTCCCATCCAATTATAATTTGGGTGTCTTCAAGGCAAGAGAGAATAGGCTCTTAATAAACTAGTGCGCCTCGCCATCAATGATTGCATTACTGCTGGTGGGATCGCAGTCAAGCACTAGTTTATATCAAATAAAAAAAAAAAGAAGTATGATTATATCTCAGGCTTTCGCAAGATACTCAAGTGGCCTATTCTTACTTGTGTCGCGTGCCGATGTGGACGTGTTATTTACGTATTATTTACATCGATTAGCGCAGCGCAAGCTGACGCCGTAAGTACTGGCCATGACAGACAATCTAGTAGCGAATGAGCTGTTGGCGTTCCTGCTGCAGAAGCTGGTGATGGACGAGATTCGCGCAACGAACTTCAATGAGAAAGACACAGCTGCTGCGAAGTCATTGCTATTCAGCGTGCTTAATAAGCGCGATCAGTTGTCATCCCGCCGGCGTGACAGGACTAAGAAGAGCCTACAGGATATTATCGCGCTGTTCAAGGAGACCGACCCTGACGACGTGCCGCCGTTTGTGGCAAAAGAAGCTACATAAGCTCCCTCCAGTCACCTTCGACCATGTCGATGTAACAAGCCTTTTGAAAGATCTGTCATTGTCTTTGTGAAGACCAGTCTCGCGGATGTGCTAGCAAAGTTAGATGCATCTCAGAAAACCGTCGCTAATTTGCGCAAGGAATTTAATGAAATTCGCAAATACGCGGCGGCACATAGGTCCTTAGTCGATGTATCGAATGTAAACATGCGTCATGGAGCTGGCCTCGATACATTGTCGCCGAATTTCGCGTCAGCAGTTTTATCGCCGGCGCATACGTCGATTGCTCAGGTTGCAGAGTGCCCCACCCGTACGCCCTGCAACTCCGTGCCGGTAATCGCGGTTTTTCCATGCAGCGAGCACGAGCCCTTCGCCCCGTCCCGCTGCCTGTTCTTACAGCCCCAGCGAATCCGATCCGGAAGAATTTCGCTAGCGTCACCGCGAGCACCCCTGGTGCTCCTAATCCGAAACCTGTGCCTGACAAGGCAAAGAACAAGGTCGATGATAGTGATGGTTTCGTTATGGTGCAATGGAGGAAGCGTAAGCGGAATACAATCCAACTAGAATCGCTACGGCATAGCACCTGCAACTCCTAGCGTGGATCTGCAGGCTGCTCAGCCGAACACTCCCGTGTACTTCTCCCGCCTGCAACACACCACAAGGGTGGAATACATCGAGTACGTGAGCTATCATAAGATGAAGTTTGCACTGAGGGTACAGCTGCTGGAGTCGCACCGTGACGTCAATGTCAAGGCGTTCGTGGTGCGAGTCCCGAACACTTTTCTGCCCCTCGTGTTGAAGGAAGACTTTTGGACGCAGGGCGTGGTGTTCCGTCGCTTCCGCGTTCAAGTGCTACAGAACAGCACAAAGTGAACAAGTGCAGCAAAGTGAACAAGATTAGTGGGAACTGTTATTAACATAGTCATAAGTCTTATTTATTAACAATAAATTGTATTTGATTTACTTTATTTATGTTAGTCTGTAAGTTATTTATCTATGGACCAAGGTCCTGAAAATAAATTATTTATTGTTATTTGACTTCGCAGTAACTCTCGGATATTATGTCTGCTATTTAACATCCTTCACAACCCTAAAATTACCTTCTATGTATTTGCAGGAACGCTTTTCCTACTCACGCTCTTCTAATGCACTTTCCCTTTTTTTTTTTTTTTGTGAGTGGCCTCTCGCAGGTCAACCTAGGAGGTTGTCGGCTGCTTAACCGGACTTGCCTGTAGCGGCCTCGATTAGAGAATCAAAGCCTCCAGCCAGGGCTTACCTATACTAACTTAAAACTAAGCGACTACACGCTAAGGGCACCCCCCGTGGGGTACGGACCTCGGCTTAGGGCGTCGCTGGGGGGGGGGGGGGGCAGCAAGGGACGAGCTGGATCGAATAGAAAATGCACCTTCCCAACCTGCAGGTTGCATTTAAAGAATCTCCTTAAATCGTCTCCCCACTTCACCGATTTCTACTCCTACTCTTCCTCTGCGCACACAGTACGGTAGTGGAGTTCACTACCGCCTGACATTGGGCGCTGCCAAACTCTTGCAGTTTTTAAAAGTAGGGTGAAAGAACACTATCTTTCTATTTCGTAATGGTTGCTTATTTAATACCTAAGTATTATTTTATTATATTATTTAGTTTGTATATTTTTGTGACATTCATTTTAAAAATCCAAATATATATATATTTTTTTTCATTTTTAACTATGTATTTTGTGTGTACTAATTTTCCTTTTACTTCTACACACAGTGTTTACATCTCTATTTTCTCAAACTCTCCTTTCGCAGGTATGCTGGAAGAGATTTCTTTAGAAATAGGCATCACCTTTGTACTATAAGTACTTCTGTTTCCTTCTTCTTTTCTTTTATTAATGTTTTTTTTTTAGAGTGGGAGAAGTCCCACCCTAAAAAAAAAACTGGTGGCTCCTTTAAAAGTTAGTTTCGATCTCGTTATAAGACAATATCGAAACACTGCACCCGAATTATAGAATAATAGGTACCGACTTTGTCTGCTCTCATAATAACGAACAAACGATTACAAAAACAAACTACTGATGGTACTTACAACGGAATAGTATAACACGGAAATTGATAAGTAAATAATATACTTCCATTATTATAGTGCCTTTGTTATTAGCGAGAGCAGTGTCTTGGCAGCCAGAATTTTGATCCTAAATAATCCATTTTTTCAGTCAGTCATACATAACGTCAATGTAGCGCACCACAAAATGCTGCGATGCGAATTCCTGCGTTGCGATTTCGTGCGGCAAAGCATGTGCGATGCGAATTAATTCGTAAGTTCTCGCGATGCGTCTCACTCTCGACTCTCGCGAGCTCATAGATTTTCACGATGCGACGTCGGATCGCAGTTTTGTGTTTGGGCATAGGACCCAGGCCCATTTACTTTGGGTTGCTAAACATTTTTTCATTCTTTCTTGGCAGTTTAGAGCAAAATGATGAAAGCCATGTAAGCTTTATATTCAATTTAAAAAAAACATTCCTAAGTACCTGAAGGCACATTACTCGCAGAACAGGTCGATGGTTCTGGAGTGGTGACCGCATACCGAAAGACGCAGCATTGGATCGGTTGGATTGGATAGCCAAGTTACGATCGTTTAGTTTGCGTCGTACGCCTACCTATACGAGTAGGCCACGCCTCCGATTCCTTTATTCTGACGTCATCTCAATGCTCAGTCACGTAGTCAGAACAAAGGAATAGAAGGCGTGGCCTACTCGAAGTGTTCGACTCAAACGAAATGATCGTAATTTGGCTAGGGGGGGGGGGGCAGGACCGGTCATAATGGCGACTTTTGGGGAGGCCTATTTCCAACAGTGTACGTCTTTCGGCTGAAATGATGATAATGATAAACAGACTAAGAAATTGGATGCCCTGAGAATTAAAAAAATATAAACCAAATTGAGGTTGGCTTGCAGTCTACCAAGCTTGTCAGATCTGGTTGAATAAATACCGTTTAAGATAATTATGCAATTAAATACACAATGATCGATAACAGTGACTTCATGGAGCTCGCGACCTCATGCGAATTGTGTACTCAGTGCTCAGTTAGTCGAGACAAATGCAAACATATGAGCTTCTGCAAAAGTCTGCATTATTGCCACTGTAAAAATATTGTATATGTAGAACGTGTAAAATAAATAATTATGTTGACCGCTGTGAACTTAGGTATTTCAAACTATTTAGTACGCATACTCGAAAAACATACGCAATACGCATTCGCCATTTCGATACTTAAAAAGAATTACTGCGTAAGTAATCTTTCGAAGTTCGGAGCGGTCAAGATATTTCGTCCGTACTGTATACACTTAGCATAATAGCATAGCATATAGCATAATCAGCCTTATAATGTTCCCACTGCTGGGACTCAGGCCTTCTCTCTAGGAGAGGGAGTGGGCCGTAATCCACCACGCGGGCCCAGTGCGGGTTAGTGGATGTCACATGTCTTCGAACTTTTTGGTTCTAGGACATGCCGGTTTCCTCACGATGTTTTCCTTCACAGTTTTGAGAGCAGTGGTGATGAAATAAATTACGAATAACGGGAGTTTTTTTTTATTAATGATAGGCTCGCGTTTCACCACCATCTCACCTGATGGTAAGAGATGATGAGGTCGAAGATGGAGCACGCTTCCCTAGAAGTAGCCCAGACTGAAGTTGTAGCTATCAGGAAACACAGACTCCGGCAAGGAATTCCACTCCTTGGCTACTGTACTACTGCACGCCCAATAAATGTGTTCTCAAAACTCTTTGTGCCTATGGATGGGATGTCTATCATGTACCGGTGGTGTAAAGCCGTACGTCTAGCGGTCCGATGATGGAACGGACTTGGCGGAATTAGATTGTGCAATTCCAGTGCACACTCCCCGAAATGTAAACGATAGAAAACCGACAGGCTAGCAACTCGGCGGCGATGCCCAAGGCTTTGGAGCTTCGACTCAACAAGTGCATCATTGCCAATGATTCTCTTGGCTCGCTTCTCAATCAATTCTAGCGCATAAAGCTGGTATTTGGTAGACCCGTCCTAAAGATGAGAACAGCCCCCCTAGCCAAGTTACGACCGTTTACGACCACGTGACTGAGCGTTGAGATGACGTCAGAATAAGGCAATCGGAGGCGTGGCCTACTTAGTTGAGGCGTTCGAAGCAAACGAAGCGGTCGTAACTTGGCAAGGGGGCCAGTACTCCTTACACGAACGTACTTGCACTTGATAAAGGTTGAGCAGCTGTTCAGGCGTGAAGTACCGTCTCACCTTTGCTAAGATCCCTGATTTTTTTGGCAGCCAGTTGAGCCTATGGCTCGATGTATGAGTATGTTCTCTTGAGACAATTTTTTACTTTTACGCGGGTGAAGCCGCGTGGCAGCAGCTGGTGAGTCAAAAAGTTAGTATCTAGTACTTACTATATACTTAGCATGTGGAATAAGAATGAATTTACTCAATGTGCCGTGATCCTGTGACCTGAGTTATCAGCTTTTTCGTATCTTATCTCGGCTGGTTTTTTTTTTGCAATTAGCGATCGGTCAGACCAACAATTCTTATTATTTGTAATTATACCTTTCTTTCACTCAATCCAAAGGTTATCTGTATCGTAAAGACTTGCATCTTAATTTTGCTATTTCATAATTTCATCATAAATGAGCATGGCATGTGTGTCTCACTGATGGTGGCGCGGGTGTAGGATCATTTGGTTTCCTTCAAAATGGTTCAGCTGAGTGGTGCTGATATATTTTATTTATTTATTTATTAAAACTTCATGCAACACAAAGGTACAAAGGCGGACTTAATACCTTAGTCAACCAAGGGTAGTGAAGAGAAAACATGATAGAGAATTACCATGTTTTCTCTTCACTACCCTTGGTTGACTGCAACATGCATAAAAAAAAGAAAAGATTAATAGGAAAACAAGGGATCAAAAATCTTATAAAAAATAAACATACATAAATATTTAATATAATATGAACCTACATATATATAAATATATATTATTTATATAAAGAAAAATGAAAGGATTTTGAGACTACTCCACTGTTTGTGTAGAAAATAAAGCCGCAACTTCCGCTTAAATGCATATTGACTGGTGGCCGTCCTGATGTCAAGAGGAAGCGCATTCCACAGAAGTATGGACTGTATATAAAAGGAAGAATGAACAAAATCAGAAGTATGATTAGGACAAAGCAGTAGAAGATTGTTAGAAGAACGCAGATTCTTAGCATGGGAAGAACATAGATATTGAAAGTGTGATATAAGATAAGAAGGTGGGGTGGGAGAGTTGAGCAGAGAGAAAAGTGTAGTTAGTGCGCACAAACGTTTTCTCTGACGAATGGGCATCCATTAGAGCTCAGATCTGTAACTAGAAATATGGTCATATTTTCTTAAGTTAAATATGAACCGGATGCAGTTGTTGAGGAGCTTGTCAAGCTTGTCCAGCAACACCGCATTCAGATCAAAGTAGCACACGTCACCGATTGTAGGGAAAATTAAAGTCTGCACAAGCATTGTCTTCGTCTTCGCAGGCAAAAAGTTCCTCAGACGATACAGATACCGCAAAGTCCCGTTGACTCTTTGGCAGACACTTGAAACTTGAATATACACGTCACTGGTCATCTTTTAGCTGCCAGTGGCTTATTTTAATTTCTATATTTAGAATTTGTTTTCTTTTTTACTTTATCTACATTGTTCTCACATAATAGTAGCGACAAGAAACATGTAACCGAGATATTGGTAATATATAACATGATTGCAAGGTGTGTCTATGGAGTTTCTTGCACATTCTTCTCCGTAGAAATCTACGCTTTGGAATGTGCAATTAGCATCATTTTTCTGACTGGCTGAATTCGTGACAATTCAGAAGTGTCGGTAAATGGTTTATTTGAAATAAATTCTTTGACTTTGAATTTACCCACTTTGAAAATAAGAAAGAAAAAACATTATTTGTGATTCGTATAGGATAAACAAAGCAGTATAAAAAAATATATCTATTAATCAACTAAAAGGAAAGGAGCAGTGGTGGCCTAATGGTAATTGCCCCGGCTTACAAGTTGTAGGTTGTGGGTTCACCCCTGCACTCAAAACGGTGAAGGAAAATATCGTTTGGAAATCGGCGTGTCCTAGAAGTAAAAATTCGAAGACATGTTACACCCACCAACCTGCACTGGGCCCGCGTGGTGGATTACGGACCATTCGCTCTCCTAGAGAGGAGGCCTGAGACCCAGCAGAGAAAAAATTAAAAAAAAGGCTGATTTTGCTATGCTAATCAACTAAAATACAATTACATGCTGATCATCGGATTCCCGCGATGGTTACCAGGTCATCGGGCCACCTTGTGGGAGGCCTTCCAACGCTACGTCTTCCGGTACACGATCGGCACTCCAGAACCTTTCGTCCCCATCGACCATCCGTTCTACGAGCAATGTACCCTGCCCACTGCTACTTAAGTTTGGCGATTCTTCGGGTTATATCCGCAACCTTAATTCTCCTGTGGTTATCTCGGCGATTTTTTCTACACCGATATTTTTTAATTAGTACAAAAGAAAATGGGGCTCTATCTGTACCTGTTACTTACTGATCATATTTGTGTAGTCAAAAGTAAAAAAAACGAAATCTAAAAATTGGCCACGATAATTTGTCATAATTGGTAAATTCATAATTGAATCAATTATTCATAACAATTGCTACTAGAAAATACCACGCGCAGTATTTTTCCATTTTTATCCCCATTCATTCAATCATGTCAATAGTGTACAATATTTCCATAAATTGAGTGAAGTTATGGGGTAAACTAACGCTCATAACTTTGCTGTTTATGAATAAATGATATTCATATTAAGACTTAACTTAAAATTATATTTATATTTATATTAATAAGCCCTTTAAGTATTTGTACTAATTAAAAATTAGTGGTTAGGGAATCGTTTGTCTTGGTATGGTTATGTGAAGAGGAGGGATGAAACGCATGTTACTAAAAGTGTTATGAGTTTACATGTGGATGGATGGAGAGGAAGAGGGAGACCAAAGAAAAGATGGATGGATTGTGTGAAGAGTGATATGAAAGAAAAGGAAGTTAGTGATAGCATGACGAGTAACAGGGCAGAGTGGAAGAAAAAAACGTGTTGCGCCGACCCCAAATAACACGGGATAAGGGCAGGAAGATGATGGTGTGTAGTTATTAGCTGACCCAAACATAGGTCTGCCATAATTTTTTTATCGATACTGCTTCGTTACGTCTAGGGGCTCCCTGCCCTTAGCCAAGTTACAACCGTTTCGTTTCGATTCTCTTTTCGTTGATCGCCTCGAGTAGGCCACGCCTCCTATGCATTTGTTCTGACCACGTGACTGAGCTTTCATATGACGTCAGAATAAAGGGATTGGAGGCGTGGCCTACTCGAGGCGATCGACGAAAAGAGAATCAAAAATGGTCCACAATTGACCCAGAAATCGGTGAACATACATAAAAAAAACCGGACAAGTGCGAGTCGGACTCGCGCACTGAGGGTTCCATACAAACTTACCTTTGTAAATAGGTTCCATTCCCAAATGGAGTCTCGAAGATTTTTCCGAATCGAAAAAGTTTTTTTTTTGTGACGTGACTACAAATTTTTAGTTTTCAGATTTTTTCCTATACTTTGTGCTATGAGACCTTGCGTCATGCTAAATTTCAAATTTCTACCTCAACGGGAAGTACCCTATGAATTTTGATTCCCTTGAGAGTGTCGAAATATACGTTTTTTTTTGCGACATAAACGGTCGTATCTTTTTTTCTTTAACTCAGTAGTTTGATTTTTTCACATCTTCGAGGGACTGTAGACGTATATGATTTCAATTTCAACTTGATACCTCCACGCATTCCTGAGATAAAGGGTCTTGACAAACAGATAGATAGACAGACGGACGGACAACAAAGTGATGCTATAAGGGTTACGTTTTTTCCTTTTGAGGTACGGAACCCTAAAAATAAATACATCATCATCATCATTTCAGCCGAAAGACGTCCACTGCTGGACAAAGGCTTCCCCCAAGTGCCGCCACAATGAACGGTCCTGTGCGTCTCGTATCCATCGGACTCCCGCAACCGTTACCAGGTCATCGGTCCACCTTGTAGGAGGCCTTCCAACGCTACGTCTTCCAGAACCTTTCGGCCCCAACGGCCATCCGTTCTGCGAGCAATGTGCCCCGCCCATCGCCACTTAAGTTTGGCGATTCTTTGTAAAATACATACAGCTAAACATATAATCTCCTCCTTTTTGAAGTCGGTAAAAAAATCGGTCAAGCCGTTTCCAAGGAGATATCGAACATCATAATGTTTGTTTTACACGAGATTTCTAAACATAAGAATTATTAAAAAAACCTATTACGAAATAACAAAGTGCTAGACATTCTCAGGCAGTTTCATTTCACAATAGTTACTTGCAGTCTTTTGAATTAGCACCAAACGATTAAAGGTCATATAGTATTAGACCTCAAGCATTTGTCTGTCTTTTTATTTGATGAAAAAACACTTTATAATCACTTCAATAGTTTTTTTTGTAGCTAAAACAATATTTAGAATTGTTCAATGTATTTTGCTTCAAGCGTAAAGGTGAGTCTACACTAGAGAAGACGAGGATGCGGAGCGGAGCACGAGCCGAGCTCCTTCAGTTGCCTTTTGTATTCTAGGGCTATGGTAACTCTTTCGAACTATTCCGTAGCTCTAGCAGGACGATGTGGATATCCACATCGTCCTTACACAATGTGGATATCTACATCGCCAAAGCCATGTGTTCTCTATATACAGAGGGAACGCAGGGCTTTGGCGGTCTGGAATAATATGTTGCCCCTAGATTTGCGCGGTGTACTGACAATTGGGGTTACCATGACGTTCAAAGTAAGACTGTTTCATTCTTATTTCAGTGTGGGTAAGAGACAGAGCTATACAGGTTTTCTAGCGCCATCTCTTACACACACTGGAAATAAAAATGAAACAATCTTACTTTAAACGTCATGGTACAGGTCCAGGTGATAATCACTCTTTTCAAGGCATACTGCCAGTATGTACACGGGCAACGTATGGGTCAAATATAGTGTTGCCACAGAACTCTGCTTCCGCTTCCGCTTCTGCAGAAGTGCCGCAACTTTTTCACTTCCGTTTCCGCTTCCGTAAAATTTATAACACAACTCTAAACGAAAGAATGGGGAGGGGGGGACAGGTATACAATCGTGTCGCAACGAGTTTCTTTATTATTGTATTTTTTTGTTTCATTCTGCGCATTACCGCGCCTCGTGACGTGATTACTACGCAAATCTTCTGTTGCTTAAAAAAAAAAAAAATGTGCTTTTTCTTCACTTCTGCTTCCGTTTCCATTTCCGCTTCCGCATCCGCCAAGATTTACTTTTAACATCGGTTTCCGTTTCCGCTTCCGTTAAGACACTTCCGTTGCATCACTAGTCAAATATTCCATAATATCGCTGGATGCTCTGCGCTTCCAGTATAATAATGCTTTTAGGATGTTGTTGAGATTGAGACTGGCTCGTTTCTGCGTTGGAAATATTTGCGCAAGCGCAGACAGACGACTTTTAGCCAACTAATTAGCCACCGGTACATGGTACTCCTACCCATGCGTACAAAGCATTTTGAGAACACATTTATCGCGCGTACAGCCAAGGAGTGGAATTCTTTGCCGGAGTCTGTGTTTCCTGATAGCTACAACTTAGGGGGTCTTTAAGTCAAAAGTGAATAGGCTACTTTTAGGCAAGTGTGCTCCATCGTCGGCCACATCATCGCTTACCATCAGCCGAGATGGTGGTCGAAGGCAACGGAGCTGAAAGGTTCTTGAGTGGTGACTACGAACTGGAAGTCGCAGTGTTGGAAGGCCCCACATGGTGGACAGACGACATGGTGAGGGTCGCGGGACCGGTTATTGAGGCAACATTTGAGGGAGGCCTATGTCCAACAGTGAAAGTCTTTCGGCTGAAATGATGATAGAGAGTGGAGGAGTTCCCTTAGGATAATTTTTGTTTTAGATAGCGGGTAGAAGCAATGTGAGAATTAATTTGAAAACTTATAATATAATTTCTCGTCTTGAATCTGATGGTTGCGAGAGGCACATGACCGGTAATTGAGGCGTCACTTGAAAGTCTATGTTCAGTAGTGGACCTCTTTTAAAATAAAAAATTAAAATATAATTTTTCCGTGTTTTGATGAATGCAAAAGTACCATAATATATGTAAAAATGATAAGATGACGATAATAATTACTATGAACTTGTTTGATTAATTCGAAAACTCATGTTTCTTTACCAAATGAGGCATGTAAGGAAAACAACACTAACTTATAGAAGTTAGAAACGAAGCTTAAGGGCCAGATCACACTGACACGATATTGCGGGCACTTTTCGAGCGAGCAATAAAATATAGAACTACGAATAAATACTTACTTACTTACACCTCCTGGAATTTAAAATTCGAATTCTCGCACTGAATTGTGTAACTTATCTCACTAATATTATAAAGGCTAGAGCAGTGGTGGCCGAGTGGTAACGGCCCCAACTTACGAGTTGTAGGTTGCGGGTTCTAACCCAGCCAGGTGCATTACTTTGTGTCATTATTTCATCACCACTGCTCTCAAAACAGTGAAGGAAAACATCGTGAGGAAATCGGCATGTCTTAGAACCAAAATTTCGAAAACATGTGACATCCACCAACCCGCACTGGGCCCGCGTGGTGGATTACGGCTCATACCCTCTCCTAGAGAGGAGGCCTGAGTCCCAACAGTTGGAACATTATAAGGCCGACTATGCTATGCTATGCTATTATAAAGGCAAAATTTTTTTATGTATGTGTCTATATGTTTGCTATTCCATCACGCTTAAACGGCTGATCGGATTAGACTAAATGTATCAAACGAAAATAGCGCATATGATACTTTTTATCTCGGGAGCATGTTCTTTGGGATAATTATCTATTTTTACACAGGTGAAGCCGCTTGCAGAAGCTAGTAGCAAATTAATAAAAAAAAATTAAATATTGCTAAAAAGATCTTTTTACATTTACTAAAAAAAAGAGCCAACTTCCAATAAAAATAATTTAAATTTTAAAATAAATTTACTTCAGAAGTCGGTATATCTTGTTTTAATTCTTTGCTTTTTGACAGATTTTTTTTTAGAATCGATCCGCGATTGCCGGGGAAAATCGTGTATACCTACATTAAAAAATAAAGAAATAAATTTTACAAGTTGATAAAAAGCGCGCGCTCATCGCGTCTCGGTGTGAGGTCACCCTATCGCTTGATCCAATGTGTATACAGCTTTGTTTGAATGCAAACACTCGAACAAAAACAAAGATTTGATCAGAGCTATGATTATACGGAAGAGAAGTGAGCTAAGATGTACCAACACAGTTCGCAGAATTCAGAAAATAAACAGCCAGACATCTATATTAAGTCACTTATTTTTTTTTTGTGTGGGAAATAGCTAATGAATTCTCCCGCCCTTTGTGGAACGACAGAAACTCGACACTTATCAGACGGCCAGACAGCGACCTACCAAGCTCATCGTCCGTAAGCCCACAAGCACGTTGCCTAAGTCAAATGTCAAAGTTTTCAATTACTGAGGGGTACTCCAATCTCAAATCCCACATCATCAAATGAATTCGAAGGTAGGTATCACTTGATGATAAGCCTAACACTTGCTAATAATTTAACAATAAAGCCTACTATTAAGTTAAATACTGAATTAAATAATGCAGTTTCTGATGACGGAAGGCTAGTATTTGTGATTTATTACTACGGAAACTAACAATTAAAATTTTTATACGAGAATATTGATATACTGGTAAAACTGGATCCGTTTACTAGAAACCCCGGCTCATTAAAATGGGTCTATACATAACCTCTTTATGATAATATTTTCTTACATATAAAAAAGTCCACCTCTGTTTTAGTCTATCCTATGTTTGAGATAAACTCCTTTACTAACCTGATTTTCATGCGGTTTACACTAGTGATGCAACGGAGGTGTAGTTGTGCAGAAGCACAAACAGATGTCAAAAGTAAATCTTAGCGGAAGCGGAACCGAAAGTGGAAGTGATGAAGAAAAAATACAATTTTATTTTTTAACATTTGTTTAATTAAATTTGTATTTTGTAGGTACTTGACTTACAACAGTACTCGAAATTAAACAGTGGTAAATTATATTTAATTAAAAGTAGTTTGGCCGGTTTTACATCTTTGAGTCTGTTTCGGTGTTTTTCATATATTAAATCAGCTCCGCTATATAATTGCTCACTGGCTAATCTGCTTGAGGGGGAGGGGGGCAACAGAAGAACAAAACAAACATAAGGAAAGAACAACAGAATATTTACGCGGTTACGCTAAACGTCACGAGGCGCGGTGATGCGTAGAATAAACAAAAAAATAAAATCCTCCCCTTCACTCCTTTTTCGTCGTGTCCAGTAATCTACGGGCCCCCCATCCCCAGGCTTCTCGTTGTATTCTTCTGTTTAGAGTTCTGTTATAAAGTTTGCGGAACCAGAAACGGAGGTTGAAAAGCTTGCGGAATTTCTGCAGAAGCGGAAGCGGAAGCAGAGTTCTGTTGCAACACTAGTTCACACCAATAGATAGATTTTTTATATTGTTGATAGGTTTTCGCTTGACCAATATTTTTTTTTATCGGTATATACCAGTGCTTGACTGCGATCCCACCTGATGGTTAGCAGAGATGCAATCATTGATGTTCAGGCGCACTAGTTTACTAAGAGCGTATTCACTCTAGCCTTGAAGACACTTCAAGGCTAGAGCTAGGCTTCACTTGATATTTCACCTGATTGAAAGCAACGTGGTCGACAATGGAGCACGCTTGCCTAGAAGTTACCTATTCACTCTTGACTTAAAGATCCTTAGGTTGTAGTTATTAGAAAACACAGACTCCGGTAAGGAGTTTCACTTCTTAGCTGTATGCAGGATGAATGTGTTCACTACCAAAACGCAGAATGCATCACGAGGAAGTTTCAGGTTTAAATTAAAAAAATTGAATAGTCTAAAAAAATTGTAAGTATTTTTTTTCGCCGACTCGATTTTATTATACCTATGATTTGATTAAAGTAATCACAAAACAAAAATATTGAATAAGATTTTATGTTTAAAACGTGCAAAAAGCTATTATTATATTCGACGTATCATTGTGTCATTATCTACAAAAAAGATGATAAAATAATAACAAAAAATTAACTGTAGCTGGGGTTCGAACTCGCGACAAATGTCGATCAATACTGACAACAAACAATATTACTCATTCCCCATAGCAAATAGCGTGATAATTTTTAGCCTACCTCTTTCTCAAACTGTACTCAATCTTTGTACCAAATTTCATCAACATTGGCTCAGCGGTTTAAGCGTGAAGGCGTAACAGACAGACAGTGTTACTTTCGCATTAATAATACATATTAGGTATGGATGCATATCATAGTAGAGAAAAGCAGAGTGTATTTCAAAGATTTGTAGATTTAGATTGATAGACGGAATAGACCTTTCCACCCACTCTAGGGTAGAGAACTTGCTACGGGAACGTTTGCGTGGCCCTAGAACGAAAAGGGCAACTGAAGGACACACGTAATAAATGTTAATAAATGTCTGACTTCGTTTAATCCTATGCATGGCAGTTGAGAGTTTATCATTTTCACTCAAATGTCTCACACGTGCCACCATGGCACGTATTATTGGGTCATTCAGTTCCCTTCAAAATGGTTGAGCTGAGTGGGGCTGATGCAAGCGTCATGCTCGTGAACGTGTGCCGTCTGTTGAGACTGGTCATCTCTTAGCTGCCAGTGGCTGAATTCAATTTCTATTTTTTATTTATTATTACTTATCTACATTGTGCTCACATATTAGAAGCGACAAGAAATATGTAACTGATAATATGATTTAAAAGACTTTCCATCGAGTTTTTTGCACGTTCCTCTCTATAGAGATTTACGTTTTGGAATGTTTATTTTAGCTTCACCTGTAATTGGTCTATTTATAAACGTTTCTGATTTCCTAAATGAAAGAGAAGTCATCGGATGATTTATTACCTCAAAAAAGGGGTACTAGGAGTAGTTGAGACTACTCGGTATTGTGGCTTAGTTGAATAAAACCGGCCAAGCGCATGATGGGTTCCATACCATTATTTATACAACATTAGACACTATCTTTTAATTTTTTTTAGTTCAGTTTAGTTTATCGAAAATATCATGTTAGTTCAAAGTCAAAGACAAAAGTTTTTTATTTCACATAGGCCTACATGGGCACTTATAAAACGTCAGAAGCTAGTGCACGGAGAAGAACCGGCATGAAACTCCATAATATGTTGCATGAAAGCCCTACTTAAATATTTGTTTTATTCGGTTTTTGGTTATTTGTTGTTACAGCGTCATCAGAACTATCTCATCATCTGTAAAAATGTCAACTGTCTAGCTATCACGGTTCTTGAGAAACAGCCTGTTGACAGTCGGACGGACAGCGGAGTCTTACCAACAGGGTCACGTTTTTACCATTTGGATACGAAACTCTAAAAACGTCTCAATGCCAGATTGAGAAGCGATGGACTGTGATGATGAATAGTAAAGGAGCAGTATTTACATGCTACGTTATTTCCATACATATTGAAGTAATTAATTTATGGCGCATGCGCGATTAAGGCCAGATAGCATGTGGAATGTTGTCCCACACTGGCCGCCAGCAAATTAGATGGAAGGTTCGCAAAAAAGACGCAATTTGACCTTAAGCTCTCCTATAGACCAAATAGTCTCAATGTTTTATTCATTTGTAGGTACTAGCTGACACGCCAAACGTTGTTCTGCCATTTAAATTATCAAAGAAAACAATGGGGGTTTTCTGTTTTTTGGTGGGACATTATCCAATGACTTTTCTCGCACTTGGGCGGTGCGAGAGGGCGTGTTAGACTTTTACTGACTAAAACCCACCCCTATGTTTCTTCTTTGTCTTGCGTGTTAGGGCCCCGGGTTTTTCTTTCGTAAGCAAATTACCCACTGATAAGTAGACTTAAAGGGCAATGGAAAGGTCTATGCTCAGAGTTTCCTTGCATGATCACATCAGAAAAGAAGATATCCGCAGACGAACCAAGGTTACCGACATAGCTCGAAGAATCACCAAACTAAAGTGGCAATGGGCAGGGCACACTGCACGTAGAACTGATGGTCGATGGGGACAAAAGGTTCTGGTGTGGCGACCACGGTGTTTCTTCTCAGGGTAGTCAGCTAGGAAACACCGGCCTCATCTACTTTAAAAAGACGAAAAAAAAAAAATTGACGTGTAAGTGTTTTTTAAACCTACTTACAAAATAAATATCATTTATCAATACCTATGTATGTATGTATAGTTTGATTCATCTCTTAATTTCTTATGAAGTTTAGTGTCAAGTTTGAGCCTAGATTAATCGACTTCATAAATAAATGATGTCTCATCGTAATTAACAATTTTACGATTCGTCCCCTGCTGTGCACCTGCATATTGAGCATCACAGACCTAGACTCAGAAGACAATAAAGATTTCTGTGTGTTTACCACCTGACAGCTTGACGACACAATGGCGAATTCTTACAACTTCGTGAATTTTAATACATTACGGTATGATGCGTAGAATATAATTAATGTTTTAACATACATGACAGCGCACTACATTAGGTTTATGTGAGTAAATACGATGAGTAAAATTAGCTTAGATAACTACCTCATCGTGTAGATTGTTTGCAGTCAAGAAAGAAATAAATAAATTTTTATTTTTTATTTTGCATATCTACACAGAATAGGTACACACAATTTAGATAATAAAAAAAAAAAAAAAAACCGACTGCAAAAAATTACTTTACATAAATAAACACTGAAAAAAAAAAACAACAAATCCACCAATTTATTTAAAACGCTCTAGGGTAGAGAGGGAGAGCGTGACAGATTTTTACTTTTACTGAGTAAAACCACACCTAGGTTCCTTCAGCTGCCCTTTGCGTTCCAGGACCACGGGTTACCTATTCAGAAGTCCTCCCATGACCTTAGTAGGCATCGGCCCTGCTGATCCCTACGGTTTGGCTGACATCTGTTTGAGGAACGCGTAGTACACGACGCACTGTCGACGATTTGGGCTCGGTCCGGACAACAGTCGAACAGTCGGACTGCGGGCTACACGTCGTCTGAAATTTGTCGTTGATATTAGAAGGGAAAAAATTGGGCAACTTTTCATTTTCTCGCGGTAACGGGACTTAATTCCCAGGAGGATATAAAAAGGGGAGTAACGAAGTCGCGAGTAAAAGTTGGTAGATAATAAATAAATACCCCTGAATTATGGCATCTCACACTCGTTATGTTGGGTTTTTATTAACGTCAACTATCTATGAACACGTGGGTTATTACGACGAATCTAACGATATCTTAATTATGTAAATCCGTTCACCGGTTTGGAAGATATGAGGTAATAAAGAATATTACATACATACTTAGAAGATACGAAAAACGTAACCCTTGTTTGGGAGTTAAATAACGTACTCCGATGTTGTATGTAGGTTTATCTATTTAATAAATGTTTTACAGCGAACAATATTGTAAATTTGGAGCTAACCAATTTAGATATATACGATATATAGATACGAAGAATCGCCAAACTTAAGTGGCAATGGGCAGGGCACATTGCTCGCAGAACGGATGGCCGTTGGGGCCGAAAGGTTCTAGAATGGCGACCACGTACCGGAAGACCCTTTCAACGCTACAGGTTTCCTACAAGGTGGACTGATGACCTGGTAAATGTTGCGGGAGTACGATGGATGCGAGACGCACAGGACCGTTCATTATGGCGGCACTTGGGGGAGGCCTATGTCCAGCAGTGGACGTCTTTCGGCTGAAATGATGATGATGATGAATTTAGATATATTTTATAAGTGAAAAAAAGCTGGCCGGTGTTCGCCAGATTTGACAGTTCGCTTACTTGACGTTAATGACACTGACAGCTACACATTGAAGAGCCGAAGCGCCAACATCCTCCCCCCCTGGAAGTCCTTGGCTTGGACTTCTAAGTGGCAGTTGTTGAATCAGGAATTTCAACAGGTAGAGGACATATCTTCGAGAAAGAACGCTGAACGTCTCCGGTGGCTGTTCGGATAGTTGCAACACGTGAGACTCCATCTCCTCCAACGTAGGCTCGGATGACACGTCCGAGGCGCCATTTCAATGGTGGCAGGTTGTCTTCCTTTATGAGGACTAGCTGGTTGACAGTGACTTCACTCGTGTTAGACTTCCATTTCGTTCTTGTCTGGAGCTCGCTGACATACTCCTTCGACCAACGCTGCCAGAAATGTTGACGCATTTGCTCGATGCGGTCGAAACGAGGTAAACGATTGATAGCCGCGCTGGTGATGTCGTCGCAGGCCGGTGCTGTGAGCGGACGCCCAATCAGGAAATGCCCCGGTGTCAATGCCTTGTGTCTTGCAATCGGGTAAAAAATATAAATAATAACATTGTGTGTCTTACGGTGACGCTAAATAGTTCCTGCAAAGTTCTATATCAAAAAGTGACCTCCCAGAGAACGTAGAAGTTATCTGACGCTGGTTTTTAACAAAACCTTATTTTGAGAGTAAGCAAGGAATATAGAGCAGCGGTGGCCAAGTGGTAACGGCCCCGACTTATGAGCTGTAGGTCGCGGGTTCAAATCCAGCTAGGCGCAAAAAAAAACTCAAGTCCAGATAAGGCTGCGAAGGAACAGGAGTGGGTTTCCAATTCCAGCGGCTAGACTAGGAAGGACTTTGGGTTATATATTTTCATCACCACGGATCTAAAAACAAAAAAAACAAACTTATATTATACCTCTTTATAATTTTGAGTGTAGATAACTAGCATATATAATAATATAGGATACTTAATTAATGCTAATTTATTGATAACATTGCTAAATAAACGATTAATAATATAATATAGAATTTATAGCTAAATATATCGCACAAAAATGCAGTTTTACAAGAACTTGATTTACAAACTCATTCAAGCTTCATTATTTAAATTAAATGTTATATATTATGTTTATTCATGAAATTAGAACCAAAATGTGATTTCCGTAACAAAAGGTTCCGTATGTGGCCGGGGCCTTACTGTGCGAGTGAAAAAGAGGAATACATCCTATACAGCTCTATCCCTTTAACAGTTCAGTTTAGGTCGTAAAATGGATCGTGACCCTGTTTTAAAGAAACTTTAAATGGCAACAAGGTAGAACTACATTCCACAATTATGGCGGAGGTCCCCTCTTTGAGGCGTGGCTGGAAAGACCTCACGGCGTTCTTACCTTCCGTATGATGCAGGTCCTCACCGGACATGGTAAGTTCGGGAGGTTCCTGTACCGGATTCGTGCGGAAGAAACGCCCGGGTGTCACCATTGTGTTGACCGCCCGGAGGACACGATAAAGCACACAGTGGAGGTGTGACCCACTTAGGCAGAGCAACGCCGTGTCCTCGTGGAGGCGATCGGCGGCGGCGTTCTTTCGCGCCGGGTCTTGGTACAGGCCATGGTCCGGAGCGAGGAGGAGTGGCAAGCGGTCGCCTCATTCTGCCAAGCAGTAATCCTAGCAAAGGTAGGTTAGTGTAAGCGGCAGGAATGACACTTGCTTGGCATTAACAGTTGAACTCTACGTTCGCGTTCAAAAATGCGAGCGTCGAGTATCTACCCTGATGAAGTCATTTGAGTTAACTCTAACCTCATTTTTGAGCGCAGGGCTGCAGGGCAAAAGCCTCCCTTCCGTTAGTCCAATCTTCTCTGTCCTTAGAAGTCTAACTCGTGACGCCATCTCCTTTTGGGCCTACCGCGTCGCCGCCGCCGGCTGCTGGTTTTCAATGTCCAGTCGGTGGTTGCTTTCGCAGAATTCGTTGCGACATGCTACAGGGTTATATTAAAACAAACAAGTAGAATTATGAATTTTAACAAATTTTTTTTTTTTTTAAATATAAACCAGTGCTTGACTGCGATCCCACCTGATGGTAAGCGGAAAAAAAAATAAAAATAAAAAGTAAAAAGTAAATTACATTGTAAAAATTCATCATCATCATTTCAGCCGAAAGACGTCCTCTGTTGGACATAGGCCTCCGCCAAATGTCGCCACAATGACCTGATCCATCAGATTCCCGCGACCCTCACCAGGTCATCGATCCATCTTGTGAGAGGCCTTCCTACGCTGCGTCTTCCGGTACGTGTTCGCATTCCAGAACCTTTCGTCCCCATCGACCATCTGTTCTGCGAGCAATGTGCCCTGCCCTCTGCCACTTAAGTTTGGAGATTCTTCGCACTATGTCCGTAACCTTGGTTCTCCTGCGGACATCCTCATTTCTGACGCGAATTGTAAAAATTACTACCGTATTATGTCTAAAGTAAAATAATGTTGGTCAGATGACTTTTATCTGAGTAAAATTAACTAAATTCAATTTATATTAAAAACAAATTCTAAAAATTGCGGTTTGACAGCATTTGTGTGGAATTTCAAATTCTAAATCAAATTCAGATACTCAGTAGACTTTTTTCTTTAACAATTAATGAACGTGTTTTTTATTACAAATTAAAATGCTAATTTAAATACCTAAATATTTTGGGGTTAATTATAAAGTTCGTTTGGACCGTTTAATATATTTATAATAATTATTGTTCCATATTACATCACTACTACTTACCCAGATAATGCATTACTATGTGTAATTTATTTCATCACCACTGGTCTCAATATGGTGAAGTCGTGAGGAAACTGACCTGTCCTAGAAGCGAAAACTCGAAGATATGTGATATCTACCAATACGTGGTGGGTTACGGCCCATTCCTTCGCCTAGAGAGGAGGCCTGAGTCCCAGCTGTGGGAATATTATAAGGCAAGTTGCTAATGAAATGCTATGCTATATGCTACTACACTAATATTTTAAGGCGAAACTTTGTGAGTGTGTGTATGTATGTTTTATACTTCTGCACGCTCAAACGGCTCAACGAATATCGATTAAACTTAGCACATGTGCAGACCATGTCCTGGAATAGCACATAATATTTATCCTAGGAGTATATTCCCTTGAAGAGCTCATCGGAACTGGCATGATTGATGGCAAATGACCAAGAGGCCGCTGCCCAAAAAGATGGGCAGATCAGGTCTACTCCACACTGGAGACCTAATTACACATTGCAACTTATGACGTTAAGAACCGTCACAGATTGCGAAATATTATCAATAAGAAGCTAATCCAGCGGGAACTTCACGACCCTCCCTGAGGACTTGAGGAGGAGGAGTATATTCTCTTGGGATAATTTTCTATTTTTACGCGGGTAATTCTGCTGCTGCGGCAGAAGATAGTTTTATAATGAAATATTGGCCCAAATACATTAAAAAATTTAAAGCACGCTCGTCAGTAAAGATCAAATGAATTACTTGATTGCATGCTTCTTACTATTCTGTACTGACTGAACAGGTCTACTCAAATCAGTGAGATTCTTTCCTCAAGAGACCATTTCATAAATTAATCTGCATGGCTCTCATATCATTTGACCATAAAGTTAGAACTACACTGCGCACACGTGTGCCACACACGCCGATCTGGGCGCGTCGGTCTCCATACATTTTATATGGCAACTAGGCTTGTAGAGCTACACTTGATCCACGCCACGCGACGTCGTTCTACGTACAAATCAGGCGTGTAACACGAGTGCGTCGGTCTAATGTACTTCTAGCTTTACTGTTGGCGACCGCTGTGCTCTGACGACATGTTGGACGGCGACGTCGTTGGAGTGCTGGGTGGCATGGACGCTCAAGTGCGCGGGCTGTGATACCCCGAGCCCAGACAAAAAAACATCCGTTAACCTATTGACTTAAGGAGCATGGGAACTTTAACAAAACCAGCGCTTCCATCAAATATTAAGATGTTGTTTCACTATACAGTTATAGTATTACATAATATAACATTTTTTATTATTATTGATAGGCCTATCAACAATAATAAAAAATGTATGTATGTATCCTGATGATAAGCGATGATGTAGCCGACAATGGAGCACGCTTGCCTAGAAATAACCCATTCACTCTAGACTGAAAGACCTCTAGATTGTAGCTATCAGGAAACACAGTCTCCGGCTGGGAATTCCGCTCCTTAGCTTAAAAGCCTCGGGACTTAATTGTATAGATCCCTCACTGGCGTTCGGGATTTAAACTTAGCAACCAATCGTTTCGTTCAAAATTCAACATGCCGCCCGCGATTATAAGACACTACTTATCCACCTGTACCATGCCGTTTAAAGTAAGATTGTTTCATTCTTATTTCCAGTGTGGGTGAGAAATGGCGCTAGACAACCTGTATAGCTCTATCTCTTACCCACACTGAAATAAGAATGAAACAATCTTACTTTGAACGTCATAGTTACCCCGAGTCACATAACCTACTATTAATTTGTAAAATAAACATCATTTATGTTTAATCTCTACTGAGCCGAATTCCCAGAAAGTCCTTCAGAACAGACAAATCTCACATTATAACTTCGTTAGTCAAAGGCCGGTGTCGTCATCGCGCGGTCATCACATTTCGTAACGTTTACGCCTATCAAGTATCGTTTACTACTGTAAATATAAGCTGGCCTTTATTAAAATACCTATAATATCAGTGTTCTATTAAAACTGCAGTGGAGAAAGATAATTCGCTGAGATAGTTTATTATTTATTTTATTTTACAGAAGGCTTACAGATAGGGTTGCTAACCATACTTTATATTTTATAATAACGTAGGTATCTTACTTTATTTTTGATAAAATACATTTTATACTTTTTCATAAAAATAAAGTATATGAAAATACTTTATTTTCAAGGTCCTCACGCCCCAACCGCCGCCAGGACTCGCGAGCAATGGGTGGCTCGCCGTCCGACTGTCCGGTAACCATCCGGACCGAGCTCAAGTTGATGTCAGCATCTGTAGGGGCCCAGTAGGGTCGAAGCTTACTGGGGCCAAGGGTCTGATTCTGAAAGGAAGACTCGGCCCTGGTACGAAAGGCAAAGAAGGAACAGGAGTGCGTTTTTAGTCAGTAAAAGTCTGACACTACCTTCCGCCCCGCCCAAGAGCGGGGGATGTCATAAGATGATTTTCCCACCGGAAAAAAAAGGTCACTGTACAGCATAAAATGAAACACTAATATGAATAATTACTGAACTATTGACGATACTTCTACGTTGAAACACGATTTTTTTTTCCAATTTTGTAAGGATACGGTCTAATAAAAAACTTTCAATGTGTGCTAGACTAGAAGCACATAACATAAATAAAATTTTGAAAATACTTTCGCACAGGCCCTTTAGAAAAATTTATTGGAATGTGATACTAACCGACGATTATCCCTGTACGCGCTATGCTAGTGCATCCAAAGACAACTCCTGGTTGGTGAAAAACTTGCAACATATGGAAAATAAAGATAATAGGGCTATGGTTTTTGGAGTTTTAAGCCAGACAGGTAACCTGGAACTATGTGACTATGTGACATATGGCCCCTGCCTGAACAATGTTATTAATATCCTTCGATAAAAGGCAGGGAGGACTTGCACACTCAATAAATGGGCCCCCAAAAACGGTCGCCACGTAGACGCCACGAAGTGACGTAGCAACAAGAGGGTAACATATCCTGAGGTGCTTGAAGAGTGGAGAGATATACCACGGCTATCAGGACAATCCCGGAATTACGGTCAAGATCCCTACCAGCACCTTACTGAATTATACATACTTCTCCCGAGCCCGTTTGCTCTTGCGAATCTCCACTCAAACCAGCCAATAAAGGCAAGAGAGAGGTTCCTCGTCAGTGTTCACTATGGCCGGCCAATAAAGGTAAGCCGCAGATGATGAACAAGATTTCTCCCGGGAGATCTGGTCAGCGGGGTCGCTAATACCCATCAGTTCGCCACTAAACTGCTCTGCAGATTGTATCTCTCTTAGTCTGGCCCCTTTCCCTAGGCATGTTACGACAAAGCAAACTCTACCGTTACAGACCTAGGGTTTTTGGAGCACGCGAGCCCTACCACGACGTCGATGTACGAGAGATACGAAGATGGGATTATTATTACTACAATTATTATTATCTCATACTTTCAATATCTGGGGCGATCGGCGGCAGCGATCTATCGCGCTGGGCTTTGATACAGGCCATGGTCCAGAGCGAGGAGGAGTAGCAGGCGGTCGCCTCCTCCTGCAAAGCAGTAATGCTAGCAAAGAAGGAGGTCGTACGTGCACGCGCGAGGCAATGGCCCTCGCGCCCCAGCCGCCGGGATTCTGATCCCGATTTCCGGCCACCGTAGGCGGCTTGCGGACGGCGAGCAATGGGTAGCTCGCCGTCCGAGTGTCCGGTAACCGTTCGGACCGAGCCCAAGTCGTCGACGGCGCGTAGTGTTCCACGCGCGCCTCAAGGAGATGTCAGCAACCGTAGGTGCCCAGCATGGTCGAAGTCTACTGGGGCCATGGGTGATTCAAAATAGATCCCCGAGGTCCTGGAACAATGGCAAAGAACCAGGAGTCGGGGTTTTTAGTTAGTAAAAGTCTGACACGCCCATCCCGCTCCGTCCAAGAGCGAGGGATGTCACTAGATGATTTTCCCACCCAAAGAAAAAACACTTTCAATATCTAAGTTCTTGCGGTGATAAAATATTTCATTAAACACTTTTTGGTGTAAGTAGGTTAAATGACCTTCGTTTAACATTTATTTATATACCAACATTTCTTTCGATTTACATAAAAAATGTTTTAAATATGTTAACGAGTGTAATTTAACACTTTATTGTTATTTGTATAGGTAGGCATGAAAAAATAATTGTTGTTTAACCAATTTATCAATTAATATGCAGGAATAGGAAGAACAGTGGTGGCCGAGTGGTAACGACCCCGACATACGAGTAGTAGGTCGCGGGTTCAAACCCAGCTAGGCGCATTCATTACCTACTTTGTGTAATTTATTTCATCACCACTGCTCTTAAAACGATGAAGGAAAACATCGTGAGGCAACGGCATGTCCTAGAACCAAAAATTCGAAGACATATGACATCCACCAACCCGCACTGGGCCCGCGTGGTGGATTACGGCCCATTCCCTCTCCTAGAGAGGAGGCCTGACTCCTAGCAGTGGGAACATTATAAGGCCGACTATGCTATGCAGGAATAGAATTCAAAATGGATTGAAAAGCAAACGAGATATAACAAATTTTAGCAAATAGGTCTGTTTCACTCGCAAAGACGTCGTTTTCTATGGTGGCGATCGTATAGGCGTGATGGACTTTGACGTCAGAGTCCTTAAATTCCTCTTGAGCTCTTTTTACCTTATCAGTTTTAAAGCTTTATGCCTTCGTTGTTACTGACAATATTTTTAAATTTCTTTAACATTCGTATCATCATCATCATCATCATCATTTCAGCCGAAAGACGTCCACTGTTGGACATAGGCCTCCCCCAAATTTCGCCACAATGACTGATCCTGTGCGTCTCGCATCCATCGGATTCCCGCGACCCTCACCAGGTCATCGGTCCACCTTGTGGGAGGCCTTTCAACGCTGCGTCTTCCGGTACGTGGTCGCCATTCCAGAACTTTTCGTCCCCATCGACCATCTGTTCTGCGAGCAATAGAGCAAAGTATAAGACAGGTGAAAAAAAATACTAGTGTTGCGCCAATAAACTATAACAATGCCTTATCAGCCGTCAAAACCCTTGTTGAGCGAAATACAGATTTTATTTAATTTAAGTTTTCAATACTTGTTAGTTTGTTGTGTGCCAAATAAACACGTTTGCTTTATTTTACCAATTTAGCCCTGGTTAAAATGACATCATAAACGACACAACGATATTTACTAATACGCGTTTCAAATAAGAATAGGAAAGTCAATAACCTCGATCTGTCAAATTTTGGTTGAAAAGAACGGTTTGCAAAGAAAATTTATTTGTGTGTTAATAACAGTTTTTTTTTGCTTTGTATTATTGAGTTTTAGTTAAATCTAGTTGAAGTAAAAGCGTTATTGTTTAATCTAAATTAGCTAAATATAATATATTATTTAAGTCGTAATTAGTTAAAAAAAAAAACTATTTTCTTTCTTATTTTCATTGTTACGAAAAATTCGCCTTCTTTTTCCATTTGCCACTACTCAGACACTTCACACGGTGACGTAGAGATTAGCAAAATTGAAGAACTGGATTCTGATTAAACTCTTTCGTTCATGATTCGTAAATAAATATTATTTAAAACATTTATTGTTTGGCTCACCGTACTCGATTTTTCGATTTAGCAGCTATGACGTCACAACATGGTGTAAAAATCGGTCCTATTCTTATTTGGAATGCATTGTACTCAAATTCGGGTCGGTTGAAGGCTAAAGTTAAAGTTAAAACAGACGACGTTTAATAAAAGTGCAACAGCAGATGGTAAAATTCTAAAGTCATTGTTAATCTTACTGTTAAAATTCTATAGTCATTATTAATCTTACTGTTAAAATTCTATAGTCATTGTTCTTTTTCTTTTCGTGTCGGTGTACTCAAAGTAATTTTTTTTTCTAACCAGTATTTGGCAACCTGTACAGCTCTGTTATTGGCCTCGTATAGATCCTGAGTGGTGCAGGTGTTTGTGCAGGATGGGCAGCATAACATCACAACATGTTACGCATGTACCGTGCAGCGGCTCCATTCTGGCACCGTGTTAGAGATGGGTCGACGAAGCCCCATTTGACCAGATTGTTTTTACAGCATCCGCAATAGTCATTGTTCATTTTACTGTTAAAATTTTATAGTCATTGTTAATGTAACGTAGCTCTTGGTGCAACTCACTTTATGTATTTTAATTAATATTTTGTATTGTGCGTTTTGTTACTGTTTTTCGGTTCTGTCTACAGAGTTCATTTATAGCACGGTTTCTTGGGCTTCAAGTCTGCTATTACAATAGTGTCAGAATGGTCTATCATTGATTTCATAATTGTTGATTTTGACAAGTTTGGTAATCTACTAATATAATGGCGTAATTATGACTTTCCAGTGGTCAACCACTGACACTCCATTGAAAGAAGTGGCATAGAATGGTAATCTCGTAAATATTGACAAATGAATATCTGACGTATTCTAACGAATACGTCAGATATTCATTCATCTGCTAAAATTTTGACAGTTTCTCTGATCCTGAACCTACCATTAGAATGTCATTGTGCAGTCATTGCTTTTAATAAGCTCGGTATTGTCATTCTACCACAACTCTATTACGAGAACATTGAACGATCAATGATCGATCATTATGAATTATCAGATTACGAACTTTTAGCAAAATGACAATGTGATCGTGTTTGAATAACGAATTTATAAAAATAGCAGACTTTGGGCCCTGATGGCCGGCGCGATGCCTCAGCCTCAACTATTTCCACTTCAATAGTCTTCAAGAACACATTTCCTATTCAGCAATGCCCGTTACGGATCACCAGTATATTGCTATTATTAACTGCTGTATCATCATTATTCTTGGTATATAGAGCGGCAGTTACGACCTTTGGAAACTAATGCAGCGTGGTAAATGAGATCAGAAATGACATCAACGGATTTCCGACGTTATTATGGTTTTCAATGTTTATTGATTGAGAGATTAAAATATACATTTTATTTACAACTAGTAGACCTCGACAGATTTTGTCCAGAGTTCATATAACAGTATCATACTTAAAAAGATTCGTCGATCGGTACCTGATGGTAGAGCGAGAAGAAAAGTAATAGTTTGACACCCTCCTGGTCAGACTTTTATTGCCTAAAACCCACCCGTGTTTCTTTGGTAAGTCCCCTCTTTGAGGCGTGGTTGGAAAGACCTCACGGCGTCCTCACCTTTCACATGACGCAGGTTCTCTTCGAACACGGTAAGTTCGGAAAGTTCCTGCACCGGATTCGTGCGGAAGCGATGCCCGGCTGTCGTCACTGTGTGGACCGCCCGGAGGACACGGTGGAGCACACGGTGCGTACTGTTCCACGCGCGCCTCAAGGAGATGTCAGCAAATCGTAGGGGCCCAGCAAGGTCGAAGCCTACTGGGCCCACAGGTAGTGTCAAAGTGATGCCCTGGGACGAAGGTAAAGAAGGAACAGAAGTGGGTTTTTAGTCAGTAAAAGTCTGACATTATCTCCCGCTCCACCCAAAAGCGGGATTTGTCATAAGATGCATGACTTATAACCATGAAAGCTAATAAATAAAACGTTTTTTCATATTAAGAGAGCACGTGAACTTAAACATCGGCCTCAATCAGATAATCTGCAGATTAACTAGTTAATCTGAACTCGAACTGATTTACGCACATTAGCGGTAACATATACATACATCTAAGTATTTACCTCATATGTATATAAGACGCCACATCGCAATCAAAAATCAAAATATAACAAAAAACTAAAAGCATTTATTTCAAATAAACCATTTACAGGCACTTTTGAAATGTCAAGAAGTCATTCAGTCAGAAAAATAAAAATAAATGATGCTAATTGCACATTCCAAAACGTAGATCTCTATGGAGAAGAATGTGCAAGAAACTCCATGGACACTCTTTTCAATCATGTTTTGTAATTACAAATATCTCTGTTACATGTTTCTTGTCGCTATCATGTGAGAACAATGTAAATAAAAATAAAATATTGATATTAATATAGCTAAGAGATGACCAGCCTCAACTGACAGCGCCCGTTCACGGACATGACGCTAATATTAGCACCACTCAGCTCAACCATTTTGAAGGGAACCGAATGATCCAACACACGCGCCACCATCAGTGAGACATTTGAGTGAGCATGACAAACTCTCAACTGCCATGCTCATTTATGTCAAACAAGTCCAGTAGCAACATAAAAACCATAAAATAGCTCCATGGTACTCGCATTTACAAACTTTGAAAAAAAAATTGCTTCTATATAATACAATACTTATATTTTACAATACCAAAAAAAAAAACATTAATAAATAATAATAATAATTTCCATACTAATCAATTTGTACACCCCGGTGGTAGTGGAGCTGGACCAGCATTGAGCCAAGCATTTTTATCCTGAATATAATCCTCCAACTTATAATATGCTTGTCTGCATAGTGTGCGTTTAATACAAGATTTAAATTTCGTTTCATTGAGTTCTAATATTTCTGGAGGTATTTTATTATAACATTTCAAACAGTACCCCATAAAAGACAGTTACCTGTGATACGAATTGTTGCGATGTATTTTCATGCGCGAAAGCATCGATTCAGGTGACCATACAATGTGCGATGCGAATCAATTCGCAAGTTCATCCGATGCGTCGTGTGAGCCCGCAGATTTTTACGATGCGACATCGCATTGCAGTTTTATGTTTGGGCACTAATCCTTTGGAACTTCGGAGCAATAACTTTCGTTGTAATTTTATTCACTGATCCTTAGTATGCGGTCATTGATCGATTTAAATCAGTATAAGTTTGTCAGTCACCTACTAAGAAATTCTTGGCGGCAAAATGCCACATTTTATTACAATTTACTGCTCCGTTGCATCTGCTTTTCATCAACATGATTTAATTAAATTCAAGTTATTTTGAAGCCAAAATAATCCAGCCCGAAAAGGGATACCGTGGTTTGGGAAAGTAAACGAAGAACACATGAAGACCAGTGGTGGCCGAGTGGTAACGGCCCCGACTTACGAGTTGTAGGTCGCGGGTTCAAACTCAGCCAGGCGCATTACTTTGTGTTTCATCACCACTGCTCTCAAAACGGTGAAGGAAAACATCGTGAGGAAACCGGCATGTCCTAGAACCAAAAATTCGAAGACATGTGACATCCACCAACCCGCACTGGGCCCGCATGGTGGATTACGGCTCGTTCCCTTTCCTAGAGAGGAGGCCTGAGTCCCAACAGTGGGAATATTATAAGGCCGACTATGCTACATGTGGATATGATATGAAGCCCGCTCACTCCATCCTAGAGTCGACATTTTGCTATACCTATCTGTGCAAATACGAAAGAGGATTTGTATTTGCACAGAAGACTTGAGGAAGTTCTTCGGGCACAACACTGTAATGGTCGAGGACTCGATGGAACGATTGGTGGTGCAAGGGAAAATCGAGGGCAAAAAATAACGTGGACTTAATGTGTTTTTCCCAAATATAGGAAAAACACACTTAGTTTAATTAGTGAAATTCAATTTAAAATTACCTATTGACGATCGTGCTCGGTACAATGTGATGCGGAACTGTCCCTGTATGGTCGATTCCAAAATGTTATAAGTCATAGAGACATAGGGCGCGTTTACACCTGCACGCAAATTGCATTACACTGGTCACACAGTGTGGGCTCATCATCATCATCATTTCAGCCGATAGACTTCCACTGCTGGACATAGGCCTCCCCCAAATGTCGCCACAAAGAACGGTCCTGTGCGTCTCGCATCCATCGTATTCCCGCAACCTTCACCAGGTCATCGGTCCGCCTTGTAAGGGGCCTTCCAACACTGCGTCTTCCGGTACGCGGTCGCCACCCCAGAACCTTTCGGCCCCAACGGCCATCTGTTCTGCAAGCAATGTGCCCTGCCCATTACAACTTAAGTTTGGCGATTCTAAGTGCTATGTCGGTAACCAAGGGCAGTGTGGGCTGGGCTATCCAAGTATAGTTATCTCGCAACAATAATAATAATATAATAATTTATTTAATTATTATTTAATGTTTTCACATAGGATTTGCTACGCCCGCGCCCATGTCAACAATATACAGTTTACATCAAACAATTGAATGAGTATACAAAAAAAATCAATGTAATTTACCTTTTTTTTAATTTCGTAAATCATCAAATAACTTTTCTCTCTCTGGATGGAGCGAAAGGGAGTATTAGATTAAAACCTGTTAAAACCCTTCCGTGTTCCTTCAGTTGCCCCGGTAGGTAATGTACTTTTATCTAAGCAGGCAATGTGGCAATACACATTGAATCTTGGGGATGTACCCCAATGTTCTCAATGGCTAGGTTGCTTTCAACACTAAAGTGTATCTAATTTGTGATGGGTAGGCCTTTAGTATGGGACGTTACTTGTGTCGATACTCTTGCGCCTTCCCATCTTCCTAGCCCATCGTGCTGGTGCTGCCGCTGTGGCTGCGGAGAACCTCAAGCGGCGAAAATATAATAACCTTGTTGGAAGTTATATTTTCGAACCGTTTGGGGTTGAAACTCTCGGTTCGTGGGGTCCGAGTGCTCACAAGTTGTATAAAGATCTGTCAAAACGTCTAGTTGACACTTCGCGTGACCCAAGGGCTGGCTTTTACCTCGGACAGAGGATAAGCATTGCCATCATCATCATCATCATCACCATTTCAGCCGAAAGACGTCCACTGCTGGACATAGGCCTCCCCCAAGTGTCGCCACAATGAACGGTCCTGTGCGTCTCGCATCCATCGTACTCCCGCAACCGTTACCAGGTCATCAGCATTGCCATACAGCGTGGCAATGCCGCCAGTCTATAGGGCACATTATGATTACCAGTCGACAGCGATGTGGAAGAGTTTTTTGACGCCATATTATAGTTAGCTGTGTAGGGTTTTTATTATTATTTTATTGTAATTATAGTTAGGATTTTTTACATGTAAATAAAATACCTAGAACTTTACATGTAAATATGAAATTGGTAATAAAATATGAATGATTGATATCTGTGTAATAATTATTTTTTTTTCATTTTTGTATTACCTGTTTAATTTTGTTAAATTATTATTATTATTTTCTCTATTACTATTTATTGGACTCGAATTCGTAATTTTTATTCATAATTTAATTTGACTTAACTTGTTTTTTTTTTTTTATTTTCAAGTTTTTATCTAAATTTATTTTTTTCGCAGTCCGGTTTTTTTTAAATTCGCTTTTATAGAAAATAAACCCATCTACTACACAACGTACGTACATACATGTCATGCATAAAGTATCCCCAGATAACACTATCCAAAACGTAATCAAAGCGCGACCCTAAGACCCTGTTAGTTTCACTCACCGTTACGTGAGCGCTCATATTTAGGTTACCGGCAACCTAGGTGTAGAGCCGGTCGTCTAAACAATACAAATGACCACATACAAGTAAAATACTCATCAGTTGTTCATTTAAAACAGAAATTTTCCCAGTCTAAAGGTTCCCAGGAACTTAAAGTATCCAAACAAATCTATACTATATGAGATATGTAGATTTATCATTATTTATAACTGTGTAAGTCCAGTCCACAGCGATCGCACGACTACAGCGCTAGCTCATTCAACTTGTAGCGCGCGCGCACATCAGTTGCTCGGTAACGACGCTAACACAGCGCACGAAAATGGAGATAAAACTTTTTACGTTTACGCTAGTGACTCTGTGCACTTACGGTGTTTTAGCATACGAGTACCATTGTAGCAAACGATCTGCTCTCCTACTCCTCAAAAGGCCAGCGTACGAATTTTCATTGAGGATGTTGCAGAAAGTCTCGCAAGAAACAGATTCGCACTTCGTTTACTCCCCCATCTCGACCTGGCTGCAGCTGTCAGCCCTCGCAGAAGGAGCCGACGGACGCACCTTCAAAGAGATCTGGAAAGTCACCAAACATCACAGGAACAGATGCTTCAAGAAACAGCTGAGCGACATTTTAAATAAGCTCAGCAAAGATTTAAAAAACGAAGTAAAGAGAAAGAGTGTGATTGCCATAGATAAACTGATGGCTGTGAAGAAATATTACGTGCGACAAATAGAAAAACTTTACGGAATCAAAGCTTTGCTACTTGACTTCAACGAGCCTGTGAAGTCTGCGCGGGAGGTGAACCAGGTGATAGGAGACGGCACAGACGGATTGATCGACAATATAGTGTATTACGATGACTTTTTGTCCTCAGTGCTTCTTATGAGTGATGCTAACTATTTTAAAAGTGAGTGGAAGATCCCTTTTAACAGTGCCACTGAGATACAACCCTTTTACTCGCGTAAAGGATTTAAAATCGGTGATGTGAGTATGATGAACTTAGTAGGATCATTCAATATCGTAGAGTTTCCACACATAGGGGCTACTGTCTTAGAGATTCCATGTGCATCGCGTAGAATAACAATGTTAATATTTTTGCCAAAACAATTTGACTGGGTCAGTGAGGTGTTTTTCAATCTTCAAAAGACTAGGTTAACGGCGATTTTCAATATGTATAAACATAATGGGGAGAAGATAGTTAACGTTACAATACCTAGATTTAAGCAACGGACAGAAGTTGAAAATTTATCTGAACTTATATTCGATATGGGCATTACAAGAATATTCGATCCAAGTAAGGCTGAACTTAAAGGTATAAGTAAATTCAAAATGCACACATCTCTCATGACGCAAATAAGTGATATAGAAGTTAATGAGAAAGGGGTGTCAGCATCCGCTAGTACTTTGATTAAGAATGATACTGTAATAGAATTTCTTGTGAATAGGCCTTTTGCGTATATGTTAGTAGATAAAGTAACAGAATTTATTCTATTTGCTGGTATTTATTCGTTGCCCAGTGTAATTTGAATAGGAAGTATAAAACTAACAGTCTTGATGTATGTGACGGATCAAGAATCTCTTCTGCGAATGAGTTTATTGTAGAATGCATTCGCGTTGTTTTATTTGTAAATAAATTCAGAAAACGAGGACGTCTGAGCTGTGTAGATAGAGGGAATGTGGCGTCGATACAGTACGCGTTTAGTAAACTTTTGTGAAAGTACTCAATGATATTATTGAAATCGCTGAAAGGATTGAATGTTTTATGTAAATAATAACTGTAATATATCAATAATACCTTCTAAAACATTAATATATGAGAACCAGAGAACGTGAGCCGCAAGAGGACATGATAAATATTTTTTTATTGATGTAGAAAAAGTTTGTGAATCTGTAGAACTTACCTGTTGATTAAACTATGGCTTGTTGAATTTTAATAGTTTTTTTTGATCTCCCCAAAAATATCTACAAGTCAAAAAGTACTTACATATGCACGTTAAGATAAATATTTGATGGGACGCTGGTCTAACGTACGGAAATATAATAAAAGTACACTATCAAGTTTACTCGAACCAGTCATTGAAATATAATACGACAATAATGTAAAAATATATTTATTTCACAATAACAATGTACTTATAACAATGTTTCTATGACTAGTATCACATTAATCGCTTTGTTGGCAAAAACAATAATCTTAACATAAAAAAGGTTTTATTGATAAGTATCTATAACAATTGATTATGACTATCTCTTCCTGTATTTTTATGACTTAATATGACTATTTTTAATACCAACGTTTTGAAGGTTAGTTTTACTATACATTATTATAATTAGCACTTGGCCGTGCCTTCGTGTTTCTCGGAATAATAACAATAAAATAATCATTAATATTTATTTATTACATAGGTATGTACTCATTTAAATTTTATTAGACAGGTATACAATTGTACTATATTAGATTAGCAAAATACCAACTGTCTGGGAAGGCACAATATTTATTTCATTAAAATAATTTGTATTTTGTTGAAAAGTATTTTTTAATGGTCCATATCAGCAACATTTGTCACTACTCTGTATCGATTTTGAAACAACTCCTAAATATACACACCCAATATTTAAGCCCATCGATTGTCTGTTTGTCTGTACATTTTTTACGAGTTAATGGCACTCAATTAGTATCGAGTTACGAGTAATCGATTTTATATCCACAACTGAAGTCAATTAATTGAATCAATACCAATTCGACAATTTATTGTGACCAATTAATTTTTGTCAATCAGTAAGAAATTAATAGTTGAACTGCTGAAGTATTTTCTATATCGAGAATTGTCTTTGAAATATCGATATGTAGTTGTCTATGATGTATCTTCTTCTTCTTGCTCTCAACATTCAGGAATCATTTTCACATTTAGAATGGTGTAACTGGAAAAGAAAAATGATAGTTAGTAACATATCGGCAAGAATGGTAGTCCACAGTGACCTTTTACCACCTTTAAGACAAAAGAGGCTGATAATAAAAAGTGGCACACTTTTTTAAATAAGGAGACTGTCTTTTTTATCAGTTAATGTTTTTGACTTGTATAGTAAGTCCTTTAAGCCATGTCTTCGTATGATTAGTTAATTTGTTGGCCATTACAATATGGATGCTGCCAGTACTCTCAAAACGGTGAAGGAAAACATTGTGGGGAAACTGGCATGTTCTAGAACCAAAAATTCGAAGACATGTGACAATCACCAATCCGCACTAGGCCCCGCGTGGTGTATTACGGCCCATTCCCTCTCCTAGAAAGAGGAGGCCTGAGTCCCAGCAGTGAGAACATTAAAAGGCTGATTATGCTTATGCTTATGCAATATGGATGTACAAATTCTTATGTTTCTGTAGTATTTGGCAGCAAATGTATCAAGTCAACCTTCTCGGCAAACTTCGCATTACAATAAAATTCGGGCCTGTTTCAATGATTCCACATTTTTTTCAGTTGCGCAGACACTTGAGATACAAAACTACATAAATTTTACATCACAATATCCATTAGGGATCAATTTGCGAATAATTAAAACAGACACTGATCTTCACTTGACGAAGTTCCGTTAAAACCCCGAAACTTGGTCTAGCTTCACAAATGGTGGTTTTTCTTGTCTATCAAAAATTTATTTAAACTTCATGTATATAGTAGTGGTACATAGGCGGACTTAATGCAACAAGGCAATCGTTTGTGCCATCGAAAAATAATGTAAGCATCATATGAAATTTTTAATATCTCTTTTTTTTTTCGCTTGAAATTTTTAATATCTCAATTCTTTTTTTATTGTAATGTAATTAGTAAAATACATAATATATCTATTAATATTTAAGGGGTTTAAATTGGATAACATTACAATAATTGTCATTTCTTTCGTGTGACAGAGTGGACGAATTAGACGGTATGGTTGTGCAGTAGTTGCTGCGGTGCGTGTAGTGGATTCGATCCCCGCGCGGAGCAAATGTATATCTTCATTATCATCATCATCTTCCTGCCCTTGTCCCGTGTTATTTGGGGTAGGTGCAACACGTTTTTTTCTTCCACTCTGCCCTGTCATTCGTCACTAACTATCACTAACTTCCTTTTCTTTCATATCACTCTTCACAAAATTCATCCATCTTTTCTTTGGTCTCCCTCTCCCTCTCCATCCATTGATCACTTCATTATATGGCCAACTAAAACTGGCCAGATCGTATAAACGTTTTGCCTAATCATTGATGTAGGATTTCAATGATAATAAAAGGTCTAAAGAAAGAAGGCCAAACGAAGATTGAAATATCATCAAACTTTAACGTTTAAAACGAAATGGCCAGTTTTACTTGGCCATTTCATGAAGTGATCAATTTTTAAGATCTGGCCACGACATATATATATATATACAGATAGTTTTTTCAGGTCTGGTGTCTAGTGTATGCGAGTTTGTGAAGTTACCAACGATATAGGAGTCATTCCTAGTAAGGGAAAATGTTCAAAAAAGTTTTAAAAAAAAATACGTCTCCGTCACATTACCAGAGACCCATCCGACAGCGTAGAGCGCTAAGAGCCTTGACTACCTTGTTTTCTTTTCTGGATAAACCTTATTCTCCTTCTTATATGACTTCTCAAATCCAATTTCTTTGCTCTGGTCATGAGAAAAATCTCCGATCTACCAATAATCGTCTTGTACGATGTCCCACACATCGCTCTGGGTTTATCCAGTCCTTCTTCTTTGTCCAGGCGATCTCTTTTGGGAATGCGCTCCCGCTGAACATCAGGCACTTGAACACATTCGCAGGAAGTTGGTGTAACAATCACAGCGTTGATTTGTTGGTTTCGTTTCTCATAATTACATTGTTAATTTATATGTATGTATCTAAGTATATATTTATTATTGTATTTCTTTACCATTAAGCTGCACCTACCATGTTATATTTCTGCACCACCCTAAGGTCGACTGGTAGGAAATGCCTAAGGCATTAAGTTCGCCTTTGTACAGTGTTTAGTACTAGTACATAAAGTTTTAATACATAATAAATAAATAAATTTACTGTAGGTACTCATCGATCTATAATATATATATATATATATATATATATCGATAGAGAAGAAGAACGCCGCAAATGCAGTTTCTAGATAAGTTTTTGCAAATTTGTTTATACACATAAATTCAGAACTGCCTTAAATCACAATCCCTTTAGACTCAACACCCCTAGCTCAGTTAAGATCGTTTCGCTCAGAACAAAGGAATCGGAGGTGTGGCCTACTCGACGCGATCGACGCAAACGAAACGATCGTAACTTGGCTAGGTGGGCAGGACTCCAGAACGCTGCTTAATCCACCAAGCGTACCTACTAGCGCAAATTGATGATCTAACGTCATGTCTAGGAATTTTTGGTTCTAGGACATGCCGGTTTCCTCACGATGTTTTCCTTCACTTATATGTATGCAAATAAAAACCTGGTTTACCTAAAATGTGCCAAGACAAAATTAAAAAAAAAATAAATAAGAAAGAGTAAACGAAAACTGAAGTAATATTTATTTAAACTTCATGTACAGTGGTGGTACATGGGCGGACTTAATGCCACAAAGCATTAATATTGACCAAGAAATACTTTTCACTATAGGTAAGTCTAGCCAATAACAATAATCACATACTAAAAAAAAAAACATGAAGTCTTACAAAATGGTCTGGTACCGTTCGTAAATAACCGTAGTCTACTCGCGGGTGGAAGTTCAAGAATTTTTATATCAATAGCATAAAAAACGCGATTTGTGTTTAAATCTGTTTTTGAGGAAACATAAATAATACATAACACATAAATTCGTAGGCTGTTTAATACAACGTCCTTGTCATTTGTCAAACTAATGGCGGAATTAGTTTTATGACATTCGCTGTAATTAAAATATGTCTGTTTTCTGTTCATGTAAATTATGAATGTCGTCGAAGTCGATTAATATTGCAGATTTTGTTTTCGAAGTCAGTGAATTTTGAAAAATTGAATATAATTATTTCCATTTTTTTTTTATTCGGCTGTCTTTCTACCTTAACTTCATAAGAGCGTTCGAACAGAAAAAAAAAATTCATTATTTTTTATTTTTGATCATCGAAGTTTTTCATGCAGGTCTTACATGATTAAAAAGACGTTATTACACATTTTTCTCGAGATATTTTATAAATACAAATATGTATTTTTTTTTTGAGAAATCTCTTGTGGATATTATCTAGATTGGAATCAAATCATACATTTATGTATAACTAATCCAGTAAAAGATCCGAAAATATGCTATTTTGCGTGAACTTTGACCCTTATTAGTGTAGGTACTCATAAATAAAATATATATTTATATTTTTAGAAACCTTGCACATTTAATCAAGATTCTGAATGACAACAATATTTCTCAAAACCATTAAAAAAAAAAATGTATTTCTTGGAACAAGTTTTGTGAAATATTCATGCGAGTGACTGAATTACCGGAGCATTCAGGAGTTATTCTTTTTTTTCGCTTTGCCTCTTGTAATCATTGTGTTGGATGAAGCAACAAGCATTTAAGACTATGGACTTGTGTCATTACTATAAAATAAATATTTTCAATTTCAATTTCAATTAAACCATGCTCAGGTTGACGTTAAACTGGTCAGGAAGGGCCCTCTTAACACACAATGGAACTAATATTACAACTTTCTCAGTAAAGCAGTTACTACTGCTTTCTCGGGCGGCGTCGCAAGTAAGAGCTAGTATTGAGTTATTATGACATTTACGCCAATGTCTCGGTCACAACTCACAAGGCCGCTGTGACGTCACACCGAGGAATTTTAGAATTTATAACGCTACGTGTGTTTTTTCATTGAAGTCGCGAATAGTGTGAGTTTTCCGATTTATTTAGGTTTGTACGAGAACGTCTGTAGCTGAGGTGTGGGTATATTGTATGATCAGTAATTACTTTTTCACGAATTTCGTTTTTTTTTTTTTTTTTTTAAATGGTGTAAGCCAGTGCTTGACAGCGATACCACCTGCTGGTAAGCGGAGATGCAATCATTGATGGTCAGGCGCACTAGTTTATTAAGAGCCTATTCACTCTAGCCTTGAAGACACCTAAATTATAGTTGGACGGGAAGACCGCAGCAGGCAAATTTTTGTAAATATCATCATTTCAGCCAAAAGACGTCCACTGTAGGACTTAAGCCTCATCCAAGCGTCGCCATAACGAGCAGTTCTTTGCGTCTTGCATCCATTGCATTCCTGCGACCCTCAACAGGTCATCGGTCCACCTTGTGGGAGGCCCTCCAACGCTGCGTCTTCCGGTACGTGTTATCACCAGCTTAATTTGTAATTATAAAGAGAGTTAAATGCTTTGATATTTTTAAGATTACCATGAATTATGTCATATAGAGATGATGAGTAGTGATGGCCGAGTAGTAACGGCCCCGACTTACGAGTTGTAAGGCCGCGGGTTCAAACTCAGCCAGGCGCATTACTTTATGTAATTTATTTCATCACCACTGCTCACTCACTGCAAAACGTTGAAGGAAAACATCGTGAGGAAACCGGTATGTCCTAGAAACAAAAAATTCGAAGACATGTGACATTCACCAACCCACACTGGGCCGGCGTGGTGGATTACGGTCCATTCCCTCTCCTAGAGAGGAGGCCTGAGTCTCAGCAGTGGGAACATTAAAAAGTTGATTATGCTTTAGGCTGTGTCATATACTATATTAATGCCTCGTTGGCCTCGTGGTGGCAAGCGATTGCTGAGCGTGGAGCCTTAGTTTCGATTCGACAAGACCAACGGGGTTACCATGATGACGTTCTAAGTAAGATTGTTTCATTCTTATTTCAGTTTGGGTAAGAGACTGAGCTATACAGGTTGTCTAGCGCCATCTCTTACCCACACTGGAAATAAGAATGAAACAATCTTACTTCAAACGTCATGGTACAGGTCTAGGTTCGATTCGATTCGCGTCGGACAAAAAGCGCTATTAGGTTTTTCCATTAGGAATTAAGCCGACATAGCACGAAGAACCGCCAAACTTAAGTGGCAATGGGCAGGGCACATTGCTCGCAGAACGGATGGCCGTTGGGGCCGAAAGGTTTTGGAATGGCGACCACGTACCGGAAGACGTAGCGTTGGAAGGCCTCCTGCAAGGTGGACCGATGACCTGGTAACGGTTGCGGGAGTACGATGGATGCGAGACGCACAGGACCGTTCATTGTGGCGACACTTGGGGGAGGCCTATGTCCAGCAGTGGACGTCTTTCGGCTGAAATGATGATGATGATGATGATTAGGAATTACTCTGTGGCAGCCAGGAGTTTGAAAGTTGATTGTGTGACGTCCCAGTGGCTCAGAAAGCATGTAAAGCTGTGGGTCCTGCGATTGGTATCTCCCCGGTCATGACGGATGGCTGTCCGTGTCCCATCGGTTTAGGAGAGAGAGTAAAGCAACAGAGTGCACCTGTGTTTGTGCACACACTTATCATCATCATCATTTCAGCCGATAGACGTCCACTGCTGTACATAGGCCTCCCCCAAATGTCGCCACAAAGAACGGTCCTGCGCGTCCTGCATCCATCGGATTCCCGCAACCTTCACCAGGTCATCGGTCCACCTTGTAGGGGGCCTTCCAACATTGCGTCTTCCGGTACGCGGTCGCCACTCCAGAACCTTTCGGCCCCAACGGCCATCTGTTCTGCGAGCAATGTGCTCTGCTCATTGCCACTTAAGTTTGACGATTCTTCGTGCTATGTCGGCAACCTTGGTTCTCCTGCGGATAACTTCCTTTCTGATTCGATCACGCAAGGAAACTCCGAGCATAGCCCTTTCCATTGCCCTTTGAGTGACTTTAAGCGAAGATGAGGACTATTGTGAGCGACCACGTTCCGGAATCATATGTCATCACTGGCAACACGCACTGGTCATAGACTTTCGTCTTGAGACACTGTAGTATATTGGATGAGAAGATACCGCGCAACTTCCCGAACGCTGCCCAGCCGAGTCGGATTCGACGATTGACCTCACACACACTTGCACACACTTTTACACTACAATAATTATATCTCCTGTGTACTCCGCTAATTTCTGTCGACTGGCCACTATGATCGAAATTCGATCGGGAGGATTGTTTATTTTATTTATATATCAACAGATAAATTTTGAGAAGGTTTGTAAAATGAGAATTAGTTATGTCATGTACTATTTAACTGACCCTATATGGCAGGACGCTGAAATAGCATTATTTATTAAACCCCAAAAGAACGCTGGCGTTGGCTGTCTCATTGTCTTTCTGTTTTTTTTTTTTTAATAGATATAAACCAGTGCTAGACTGCGATCCCACCTGATGGTAAGCGGAGATGCAATCATTGATGGTCAGGCGCACTAGTTTATTAAGAGCCTATTCACTCTAGCCTTGAAGACACCTAAATTATAGTTGGACGGGAAGACCGCAGCAGGCAAATTGTAAATTGTTGTATTGTGTCTTTAACTACGGTATTTGAAAGGTTAACTTTTGTGAAAAGAGCTGATATTGTTTTTTTTTATTCTTGATAAGTTCCCGCTTGACCGCTATCTCACCTGATGGAAAGCGACGATGCGGTCGACGATGGAGCGCGCTTACCTAGAAGTAACCTATTCACTCTTGACTCAAAGATTTGATACAAAACTTTTTTATCTACAAGATATCATAGCATAAGCAGAGTAATTAGCAGATCTCGGAATTAGGTAAAGCTAAACATTTACTTACACCGATTTCATACAGCGAAAGAATAAAGTGGATATGACTCAAATCTCGAGATTAATTTTAACGAGCAGGTTTTTTTTATGACACTCAGAAATATAGCAGAATAAAAAACTTTTTACAAAAAAGTAGTGAAGTCGGTTATATTTTTTTTGTAAAAAGTTTTTTATTTCACACTTTTTAGTTGTGATACACTTATAAACAGAGTGCCTATTTAAGCCCAAATACGGCTAGGATACATTGCTTAGTTACAGAGTTCCTGTGCCTACCCTCCAGCTTCATCATCAGATCAGTTCGATAGTACCTTATAGCCAAAGTGCATGTCATGACAATTCTAATAAGTCCAAACACGGCTAAGTTACATTGATTAATTATGGAGTTCCAGTGCCTATCTTCCGTCTCCATCATCATCATCAGATCACTTCGATGATACAATTTTTAACGTTACTATTGAGAACCATTAATTTATTTGTATTGTCATAGTCGCTCAAATATCTTCATTGTGATATCTACGCGAGTATGAAGTTCTGTTGACCATTTCTGGTCTTCTTCATCAGTTCCACTTCATCAAATGTTAGGTACTTTTTGACTGTAAATGCTTAAGTTCTCGATGAAAATACCAAAATCACTATATGGTTGCCGATAATATTTGAGGAGTTCCCTCGATTTCGCCAAGATTCCAGCATCAGATCCCAACTTGGTGACTATGGGACCATTTGGGAAGTACACCCTTTCCAACAAAAAAACAATTTTTCAAATCGGTTGGCAAACGACGAAGTTATGCGCGAACAAACATAAAAAAAATAATACAAACATCCGAATCGAGAACCTCTTCCTTTTTTAGAAGTCGGTTAATAATATTCTTCCTGCATTAGTAACGAGGAGGGGGAAATGTATAAATTGGTTAACTTTACATCAGTTTACGTAGAGAGATCTTTTTTAATGAAAATTACAATTAAAAATGTAGGTATGTCAATTATCTTTGTTTTATTTGTCTTAACTTTTGTCACACGGGATTTTTCATTAGAAATCCCGGGAAGATTCATATTAATATCAACATTTCGATGCAAGTACATGATTAACTCTACCGAATTCCGAGCCCTGGTAATTAGACTAGAAACTGTAAAGTAGTTAAAATTACTTTTTTTGCGATTCGGAAAAATATTCGAGACTCGATTCGGGAATCGAACTGTTTACTTAAGTAAGTTTGTACAGATCTCTCAGTGTGCAAGTCCGATTCAAACTTGGCTCGTTTTTACTTATAAATTTACGTACCTACAAAATTACCGGAAGTTTTTTTGCACATTTCTGTTCCTCACTGTTCAATGAACCGGTAAAGGCCATCGACTGATCGTTGCCAAAAAAGTGCATTCAATTAGTTACTTTATGGTACTTGTCATTTAGGGCTCAATTTCCGTGAAATGATTTGTAGCATTGAACAGTACCTGATTGTGACTAGCTTGTGTTATTTATAACTAAGGTCAAGGATAAAATTCGATATTGATTTGCAGACTTTAAATTAATATAGTTTTTTTTTTAAGGAGGAAAATTAATAAATGACTTTTCCCGCTCTGGGTGAAGCGAGATGAAAGATAGAAAGAAAAAAAAAACATTTAATCGTGACTCACACAGTCGACAGTGTAAAGATATACAATAAAAAAAAAGAAAGCTTTAATCAGTGTGAGACCAAAATGGCAACTAACTCAGCAAACGTCGGTATCAGACTTTTACTGACTAAAACACATGTTACATTAGTTGCTTTTTGCTTTTCAGGGCCATGGTAAGCCTTTCGAATATTCCCGTATACAGCACGCGTCACGTAAAAAGAACGCTGGAAGAAAGTGGTGGGAGTGTGTTTGCGCATGGGTACAGTCTCGCACGAAAGTTATGTGCCTATTAAATTCTTTTTGAACTAGGTTTTCGCTCGCGAGTCGTGGCTTCGTACCTACATATTTGTTATTCTTATTAGTTAACACCAAATAGATCGAAAAATCGCCTATGCGCAGCTTGACCGCCAGCGTTCTTTTTACGTGACGCGTACTGTACCTAACAGGCATCGGTCCCACTAGAGGGCCCAGTATGGCTGTTAAGTTCGAATTGAAAAATCTTTTAGTGTTGACTAGCCCATTTAGACTATGCAACTTCTCGCTTCGGCCAATAGGAGCAGAGCAGTAATCAAAGACGCGCGCCTCAAGCAGATGTCAGCAAACCGTAGGGGCTCAGCAGGGTCGAAGCTTGCTGGGGCCAGGGGTCTGCTTCTGAAAGGAAGACTCGGCCCTGGTTTGAAAGGCAACGAAGGAACAGGAGTGGGTTTTTAGTCAGTAAAAGTCTGACATACCCTCCCGTTCCGCCCAAGAGCGAGTCGATAACATCCTCATTGGATGATTTTACCACTGAAAAAATAATACCAAAGACGCTGCTGAAACCACGGGCGACAGCTAGTAATTAATATTTTGATTTGAAATACTAAACTCTCCTAAAGATATCAATAAAATTCTATTTCTGTGATTCGGTGCCGTACAATGACGAAACTTTATTATCGTGTCAAGGCATGAGGTATTTCAAAATGAGAAATAATGTTAAGAATATTTCTCTTGCATAGTTATAAAGTGATTTCTGTGTATTTTTAGTGGTTCCGTATCTCAAAAGGAAAAAAACGGAACCCTTATAGGCTCACTTTGTGTGTTGTCTATCTATCTGTCTGTCTGTCTGTCAAGACCCTTTATCTCGGGAACGCGTGGAAATATCGAGTTAAAATTAAAACCATGTACTCAGGTCTGCGATCCCTTGACGCTGTGAAAAAACGTATATTTCGATACTTTCAAAGGAATCAAAATTCATAGGGTACTTCCCGGTGACCTAGAATCTTAAAATTCGGCATAAAGCAATGTCTTATAGCACAGATATGGGAATAAATCTGAAAACAGTAAATTTATTGTTACCTACGTCACAAAAAAAAACTTTATTTGCATTTAGGATAAATCTTTGTGACTCTATTCGAAAATTGTAGTTTGTACGGAACCCTCAGAGCACAAGTCCGACTCGCACTTGCCCAGTTTTTATTTATTTGACGATTCGATTGGCGCAGTGTTTGAACGATTAGCTGCTGAGCTGCGCGAGTCTGAGTGTCTTGTGTACGTGAGTAAGTGACATGTACTGAGATTTTTTATTATGAATAGGCTCGCGTTTGACCACTATCTCACCTTATGGTAAGCGATCGATGATTGTCGTTTTATACTCCTGGGTGTACGAAATTTATTTGGTCGAAAATGTTGGTCTCTATATTTTCGTTTTTCCTAGTCATCATCATCATCGTCCTGCCCTTGTCCCATCTTATTTGGGGTCGACGCAACATGTTTTTTTCTTCCATTCTATCCTGTCAACCGTCATACTATTACGAACTTCCTTTTCTTTCATATCACTTCGTTTTTCCTAGTAAAATCCAAAAAAAGTTTTTTTTTTTAATTTGTTTTTAATAACATAATTTAATTAGGTACACTTTTGACTACGTCGGCACTCCTCATTAACCCTCTTCAAAAACAGATATACCTACTCCATTTGTTCTAAAAGAATGTTGGTAACCCTAGATACTAGTCTAATGTATATTGGTTACTAAGTTCCTAAGAATTAAGTAGAGCCGTTTTCTAACGCTTTGTACAGGAGTTCCGTGTTAGTCCAAAGGCATTTAGAAACATTCCTGAATGTTATTGAGATAGTAGAAATGTTGCTAGGTTAAAATGTAACTGTGGCTTTATAAATGCAGTGTTTTTTTTTTTCACAACTATTTCACAACGCCCTCTATTAAAGTTAGTTACGTCACAAACGATTCGGAAAAATCTTCGTAACTCAATTCGGTAATTGTACTGTTTTCATAGGTAAGTTTGTAAGGAATCCTCAGTGCACCAATCCGACTCGCACTTGGCCGGTTTTTCATTTTCCAGTCACAACTGACAAAAACAAAAACTCTCTCAATAAAGTTACAAAATTTCATTTAATCAAATTCAGAAATAGAGTCAAATAAATCAAGTATTTTAGCATTCAAAAGTATGCCTAAACGAAATAGAGTTGGTACGGTTGGTAACCCTACTTGTTCCAATGGCCTGTGACCTCGATCGTGTTAGGTTAAGCACGTTTTATTCTACTGCATAATCTGTACCTGTTCGCTTCAGGAGATAGTTAGGCTGTGGTGATATCGGCCTGTTTATGTAAATACGGATTGTGATGTAGAGCAGCTTTCCGTGCGTACTTTCGAATGTCTTTGTTTTTGAGGTGGAAAATCATCAACAGGGGTCGGAATTAGGTAGTGGTATTCAAACTTGCCTCGAAATGTTGATATCAATATGGATTTTCCCGAGATTTCTAATGAAAAATCTGGTGTACCCAACAATATTACAAATAAATAATAATATAAACCTCATATAAACAACATACCTACAATATATATTAGGATTTTTTATTGAAAAAGATCTCTCTACATCAAATTAGGTGAGGTTAACAAATTTATACACTTCCTCATCCTCAGATTTTTTTTCTGCTATATTTCTGATAGATAAAAAAATCTGCTTTTTAAAATTAATCTCGGGATTTGAGGTATATCCACTTTATTCTTTCGCTGTATGAAATCGGTGTAAGTACATGTTTAACTCTACCTAATTCCGACCTCTGATCATCAAGTAACTTTTCCCACTTTGATTGGAGCGGGATATCACACCTTTAAAATCGTTATTCAAACCAACCCCGATGATATCTTAAATTTTAAAATAATTCATTCATTTTTTTCACTAAAAATGTTAGAATAACGATTTTATACAGTTTAAATTAAAATACGTAATTATTTTTTTTTTAATTATTAGAAAACCGACGAAAAATTCAACCACTGGGGGTCCAGAATCATGTACTGGATCTATGGTATTCGTTTGTGCGTCGAGGTCAAATACACTCTGTATAGGAGTAACTCCTTCATAAAATCTCTAACAGTTGCCTTGAATTATCAACAAACTTTAGGTAAAAGCGTTCACTGTCTCCCGATTTCTCAAACTCTACTTTAGCCCGAAAACCTGTCAAAATTTGGCATTAAAGTTGGGTTCGAGATGTTCTTAACTCAAAATAACCGATTCATAAACCCTACACTAAACGTCAACCGTCATCATCATCTTCCTGTCCTTGTCCCATCTTATTTGGGGTCGGCGCAACACGTTTTTTTCTTCCATTCTATCCTGTCAACCGTCATACTATCACTAACTTCCTTTTCTTCACTCATTTAACTTCATTTTTCATCACTGTTCACACAATCCATCCATCTTTTCTTTGGCCTCCCTCTCCCTCTCCACCCATCTACATGTATACTCATAACTCTTTTAGTAACATGCGTTTCATCTCTCCTCTTTACATGACCATACCAAGACAAACGATTCGCCCTAAACGTCAACTGTTACAGCAAAAAACTATTCCTGATAGAAATCGTTCCTAATACATATGAAAAACACATGATTTATTTTATCATTTGAAATTCCATCGCCCAACGAAGGTCTTTACAGACGACAAAAAAAAAACGTGGCCATGTTCCTACTAACGGTAGGTACACGTAATTTGTATTATGTTTTAACTAGCGTAAACATCGGTCTTTATATTACAAAAGAATATTACAAAGAAAAGGTAAAATATTAACATATGCGAGGAGTATTTACATACCCATTGCTTTAAACTTCAAACTAAAATGTCTGACGTTCTCGTGAATATTAAAATTCCCGCGCATTACAAATATTTATTTTTAAAAACAATAGACAATTGTAGAGGTATTCGGCAAGAATTTTTAATTAGAACAGTGTCAATGGTAACAAAAAGTAATGACAGCTCTAGAAGTAATTTATTGCGACCTATCAGCTTGAGTTAAAGTGACATAACGCAACAATTTCAAACATTCTTACACACTGATAATCTAATAATAAAACTACATATGTTGGCGCCATTTAATTTATCTTGGTCTCTGTAATAAATAACTTGCTTTGAACTATGTTGTGTTAGGCCTCTGTTCACGGACGCGTGGCTTCATAGACGCGTATTCATCATTATACGCTTGGTGTACGTCTGCTTGAAGCTTCTTCTTCTCTGTCGGTACACTCTTGCCAGAGTGGTCGTGGTCATCACTGTGAATCACGATGAGAAATCACCTTGGTAACACGGCGCCATTCATCGACTACAGCTTTCCGAGTACATTCATAAACCGAGTACTTGGTTGCGGCCTCGATCTGGTCTATCATGATCTGCTTGAAGTTTAGGTATACACAAAACTATGAAACTGTTGACGAAGCGGCACGTCGCGCGACGACGTCGCGTCGCGTCTTTGAAGCAGGGCTTGTTAACGTTACCAAATTCACACTATAAGTTTCGTTAATTAACGTTATTTTCATAAAGTTAACATTTTAACGGTAACACGAGTAACGATACCTTGGTATCGAATCTATAAAATAACGTTACCAATTAACGTTACAAGTATCGATACTTTTATCGTTACTTAATGCATTGTTGTCAACCCGCACAACCTAAGCGGCGCGGCGTAGCGCGGGCGGCGGCGCACTACGGAACGGCAACATCGCCAGTCAAACGATGCTTGCTAGTTGCTACTAAAATCTAAACTAAATAATATATGGTACGGTTTCACAAACGAGGCGTGCGGTAATTGTAATTTTGATTAATTACTTATTCGCTTAAAAGTTTTTCAGAAAAATTGGCGTCATTCAGAATCTCATATTAAATGTGCAAGGCTTGTATTGTGTACTTTTTTTAATGAGTACATTATGGGGGGCCAAAGTTCACGTAAAATAGCAGATTTTTAGAGGTCTTTTGCTAAATTAGTTTTACACAAATTTATTAAAAATAAAATTACTTTGTATTTTTTTTTCTTGAAGTAATATAGAAAAAGTTCTTAATTAATAACTAAAACTTAAGGGTTTATTCCCACTACTCACCTTCCAACTATGGGTGGTGAGAGTCGGGCCCCGCTTACTTAGTATTTTCTTTTCATTTTACTCCTAACATTAAGTTATTTGATTTGTAACGTATCTATACCCTTCGCCTGATAAACCACGCCTTATTACGAATCGCATTTCGAGGTTACAGATCCGATTAACATTGCTGAAAGGGCTCAAAAGCCTTTACATATATTAAAAAAAGAAAACTAACAATTTTAATCTCTCCCGGCTACGCCAAATAGGTCAAGTTCAGCAAAAATGCCAGACAACTACTACAACAACTAGTTGCCTGACGCTGGTTTTCAACTGAACCGTATTTTTATGTATGTATGTACGCGTATACATAAATAAATACATAGATAGAATAGATACAAAGATGCATATATAGACTGCCAAAAACGAGTATTTGGCATGCGAAAAGATCAAATACAGATAAAAGAGTGCAAAGGTCCTGCTTATTTCTAACGAAATTTCTTCCAGCAGACCTGCGACAGGAGAGTTGGATGAGAGATGTAGACGCAGTGTGTATAAAAAATATAGAGAAGAATTAAATAGACCATATTATCTGAATTAAATCATATAATACATACATATTTAACAATAGCAGTAAATAAATAAATACAAACATAAATTGAGTGAACGAAAAACGATCACGCAAGTAGCCAAGATAAGCAGGGTTAGACACACAAATACATATAAAAAAGTGAAGCTAAACTGCACGTTCCAAAGCGTAGATCTTTATGGAGAAGAACGTACAAGGAACTCCATAGACACCGTTTTAAGTCACATTAGTCGCTTCTATTATGTGAGCACAATGTAGGTAGATAAGTAATGAAAAAAAAAAAAAAAAAATAGAAATTAAAAAAACCAGTCTCAACTGACGGCACCCGTACACGAACATGACACGTGCATCAGCCCCACTGAGCTCAACCCTTTTGAAGGTCCACCAAATGACCCAATAAAACGTACAATCATCAGCGAGATATTTGAGTGAGCATGACAAACTCTCAACTGCCATGCTCATAATGTCAAACAAGTTTTAACCTCATAAAAATGCTCCAGGGTACTTCACATTCTTATACAATGCTATTGTTTTTAAATACAAAAAGTAATAAATGAGCACATCATCATCATTTTAGCCGAAAGACGTCCACTATTGGACATAGACCTCGCCCAAACGTCGCCACAACGACTGATCCTGTGCGTCGTCATCCACCGCATTCCCGCGACTCTCACCAGGTCGTCGATTCACCTTGTGGGAGGCCTTCCAACGCTGCGTTTCCGATGCCCGGTCGCCACTCTAGAACCTTTCGGCCCCAGCGACCATCCGTTCTACGAGCAATGTGCCCTGCCCACTGCCACTCAGGTTTGGCGATTCTTCGAACTATGTCTGCGACCTTGGTTCTCCTGCGGATATCTTCATTCCTGATGCGATCACTCAAGAAAACTCCAAGAATAGCCTTTTCCATTGCCGTTTGGGTGACTGTAAGCCTTCTGAAGAGGCCAATTGTAAGCGACCATGTTTCAGTGACATATTTCATCACTGGCAACACGCACTGGTCTCAGACTTTCGTCTTGAGACACTAGTATGTTGGTAGAGAAGATACCGCGCAGCCTCCCGAACGCTGCCCAGCCGAGTCGGATTCGACCATTGACCTCTTTCTTAAAGTTAGATCTACCCAACTGGATTATCTGTCCCAGGTAAACGTAATCGTCTACAACTTCGAGTGTAGAGTCTCCGATTTTCGTCGGAGTGGGTGCTACATGGTTATTGACCATGACTTTGGTTTTGTCCATGTTTATTTTAAAGCCCACTCTTTCGGAAGCTCTACTTAAGTAATCGAGCATTGTAATGAGCTCCTCCGTAGTCTCAGCCATGACTACTATATCGTCAGCAAATCGAAGGATGTACTCGCCATTGACATTAATGCCTAGTCCACTCCAGTCCAGAACCTTGAAGACATCCTCCATTGCAGCCGTAAACAGTTTCGGAGAAATGACGTCTCCGTGCCTCCACCATCCACCATCTGGTCTTGAAGTCGGACTGACATTGTGATGTTTCTCGTACGAACACTTCAGCACTTCGACGCACCGATAGTCAATCTGGAACTGTTGGAGATTGCAGTACAGCCCAAGTCTTGATCGAATCAAAGCTCGTAGTCCACGAATGCTAAGCAGAAAGGTTCATGATATTCTGAGAATATCTTGATGATATTCTGAGTAGAAGATACGCCACCCTGGTTGACACACTCTCGATCCTCACCACATTGTCCACAAGGGACCTGTGGACGATAAACCTAAAACCATCCTGGGACTGCTGGTCATCTCCCCCGGAAATAAAGCAGGTTTCCAAATTTGAGAATTATCGATCCTCCTCCTGTCTTCAGACTTCAGATAAACCCACAAGACTTTATCGTAACCTGCTCAATTTTTCTTAAAGTTCGATGATCTTCTCGTCGAAGCGGAGTGTACGCGTGCTATATGTTGTCAGGTACGGTCGTTGTTTTCTAAAGGGGTAGCCGGATCCCATCCGGAGATTCTTCGCACGACTTGCTTCGCCATAACGTTATGGCGAAGCAAGTTGATCGCTACCGGAGTTAAGGGTAGTGAGGCTGCCGCCCGGCAGTAGTGACCACTAGGACCTATTCCTTTTGGTTGTGCTTATCATTATGGGGTTTTGCCATAATCGCCACGTTTAACATGCCGATTGGCGATCGCAGTGTGGATGTTGCAATGCACAGAGAATGCTGCTGCCCATTATCTGGTGTGTCCTTTAGTCACCTCTTACGACACCCTCGGGAAGAGAAAGGATGGTGTTATTCTTTACGTCTGGACACCATACAGAAATTTTCACAAGCTCCTTTAAAATAAACAGATAAAATAAAAAGCACCATTTCGAAAACAACAATACAAAAAGGGCAGTATTATCTCCTCCAATATTTATAAAAATATAAAAGAAAAAAATATTCCGGCATTTAGCCAAACATTTTTATCAAGGATATAATCCTCCAATGTATAATATGCTTGCTTGTGTTATGTGCACTTTTTTCTTCTGTCCGTACAATTAAACTGCTAGTTCAAAAAATAAAATAATTACAAATTAATTATAAACTGACGAGACTGCCTTAAAAGCCTTAACTGAAAAGATACTATACATTAACTATATACATTAAACAACAGTTGCTCATGTGTATCACAAGCCATAAACACACACAAACGCTCGAAATATATTACCCTCCTTACTGCCGTTCATTAAGGGGGAGATCATGATTATTGATGATTTTAAATCCAACAGCACGTCTAAACGGCTAGTCGTATGTTTTGAAAAAAATATATGTTAAACTAGACTACTTGCCTAATAATTTGATATACGAATATTTAATTTTTTTTCGTAAAACTTCGTGTGCTTTATTTTCAAAGTTATGTCTAACACACACAAAAAAACGAAGATCAGGCAAAAATCGTCACGTGTATTTTTATGAAACTTTCTCAAACTAAAAGATAATTTAATTACCAATCTTTTGATATACTGTTTTTGTTCATATTGTGTTTAATAAATGAAGGACATGTTATTATTCGAATAATCTTGATGGGCGGTGAGTGACGCTAGGTCCTCTTTTGTTCGCTCAAGGTCGCTGGCATTTAGTGTCCCCTTAACTAATAGACCGCAAAGCCATAAATATTAAACATATGAGCGAAAAATGTATGACGTATGTCACGCAATCGAAGGTTAGAGAAAGATTTAGGTAGGTATAGGATTTATTTATCTCTAGATACTGAATCAGATCCATTATTATCTTTATATAAACCCTGAAAATCGTCACAATGATGGCGAAAATAATCTTCAGTATCCGTTTTAAGTTCAGGTACAAAATTACGTAGCCTTTTTTCATTTGAATATAATAAATGTACGTAATTCCTATTTAAAATGAAAAACGTTGCGCAGCACAAGTGTTTTTGATTTGAATAGCTACGTGATCAAACCAGTACTGCATTAATGTAGACGAAAAAAAGAGATAAAAGAAAGTAAAGTTATTTAACGGTACTTTTCGTATGTATTTGGTAACGTTATCAGGCCGTGGGCCATGGTATCGTTACTATTTTTCGGTAAAATCATCGATAACGTTAAGTCAGTTTACCGGTAAAAGTTGTACCAAGTATCGTTACCAAGCATAACGTTACCTCTGCTAATAACGTTACCTTCGTCCGATGAAAGTAACGATACCAAATTTTTAACGTTATTCAAAGCCCTGCTTTGAAGCTACGCGACCGTGGACACTAGGTCATAGATTTTTATGTTGTGTTTATTGAATGAAAACATCGATTTATTCCGTCCTAATACTAAAAACTAATACCACTTGTATTTTTTTTGGAATTATATTTTTTTTAAATTATATATATTTTTCATTCCGAACGAATACCAACAACTTGAATTTGGTACAGTTAACTCAAACTTAGTAAAAAAAAAACTTTTCTTATTTTTTTCGCATTTAACTGTTTTTTTTTCTATAAAAGGTCTTATGGTTACACACAAAACATTTAATTGTCTGTACCACCTTATCCATCGGATTCCGGCGACCCTCACCAGGTCAACCCGGGCCCGGGCCCAGGCCTTCCAACGCTGCGCCTTCCGGTACGTGGTCGCCATTCCAGAACCTTTCGTCCCCATCGACTATCTGTTCTGCGAGCTATGTGCCCTGCCCACTGCCGCTTAAATTTGGCGATTCTTCGCTTGCTGCGAGACGCACAGGACCGATCATTGTGGCGACATTTGGGGGAGGCCTATGTCCAACAGTGGACGTCTTTCGGCTGAAATGATGATGATGACCACCTTGTATCTTTGGACGTTTTTTTTTAATATGAGTCCTAACAAATACCAGTGGTATTAGGTGTTGGTATTAAAATGGAATAAAACAAAACATCTATTAGAAACTAGAACATTAATATATAGGTCTGTGAGAAACTTCACATTATTATATCCAAGTATATCTCTGTGTAAAGTAGCTGTCACTTTGATAAATAAACAAATTGATTGCTATAAACATCGTTAGGGAACTTAGCCAATCGATTTAATAAATGATCCTGTTGAACCAGCCAATCTGTTATTTCACACCTTTAACAAATATTTATAGTGGTCATAGCGGGTATTAGACGTCAGCGCACAGCTTGGTGCGGGAATGTTCACCCTGATGGCCCAGTAACCATGCATGTGTGCGGACAAATGAAAAACAAAAAAAGTTATAACTTTGTGATTTTTTATGATACAGTTATGAAATTTTGTACAAAGATTCTTTACATAAAAATACTAGACACGTGTTTCGGGTTTCGCTTATACTAAAACTAATGTTGTATAATATATCTTTAAAACAACTTCTTTGATCAACAGCCTTCCAAGCCAAGTTACGATCGTTTCGTTTGCGTCGAACGCCTCAAGTAGGCCAAGCCTCAGATTCAACTCAATGCTCAGTCACGTGGTCAGAACAAGGGAATCGGAGGCGTGGCCTATTTGAGGCGTTAGACGTAAACGAAACGATCGTAACTTGGCTAGGGGGGCAGTTCCGGTACTGAATCACTTCATTCAAATGAAGAAATGCAAGTTAAGAATCACGTGTAGGTTTTAGTCCGTAAAAATCTGTCACTCACTTTTGTTCCAACTAGAGCGGAAAAAGTCATATGACGATATCCTTTCTTCACAAAAACAATTGTGACGTGTTGTTCTTAAATCAAATGCTTACTAATACTGGAATACGATCATAAACTTGACCATAAACTCAAAATAATGACTCAATCCAAACCGACATTCTTAGATTCTTCCCAATTTAAATTTGTTCAAGGACTAATCCATCTCAAGTATCCTCAAGTGTATGACTGACTTGGACATGTGGTATTACAGATATAGTTTACTACTTCTAATAATGAACGAAGCATTATACTAATGGGTACCGTACCGTACTCTTTGAAGGTACGGTTAACTGCACAATAAATTAACAGGGTCAGGAGTCTGCTATTTTTATAAATTCGTCATTCCAATACGATTCCATTGTCATTTTGTTAAAAGTTTGTAATCTGCTAATTCATAATGATCGATCATTGATCGGCCAATGGTCATGTGGTAGAATGACAATATATAGCTTACTAAAAGCAATGATTTCACAATGATATTCTAATGGTAGGTCACTGATAAAAAAGAACTGTCAAAATTTTAGCAGATTACCGCATACGTCAGATATTCATTTGTCATTATGTACGAGATTACCATTCTATGCAATTTCTTTCAATGGATTGTCAGTGGTTGACTATTGGAAAGTCATAATGACGCCATTATATTAGTAGATTACCAAACTTGTCAAAATCAACAATAAATTATGAAATCAATGATAGACCATTCTGACCATATTGTAATAGCAGACTTGAGGCCCAGATTGAGTGTAGCTTGTTTCGATGAATTTGGTAGTTCATAATAATCATCATCATTTCAGCCGAAAGACGTCCACTGTTGGACATAGCCACATAGGTTTCCCCCAAAAGTCTCCACAATGACCGGTCCTGTGCGTCTCGCATCCGTCGGATTCCCACGACCCTCACCAGGTCATCGGTCCACCTTGTGGGAAGCTTTCCGATACGTATATATACGTATGGTGGTCGCCATTCCAGAACCTTTCGTCCCTACCGACCATCTGTTCTGCGAGCAATATGCCCTGCCCACTGCCACTTAAGTTTGGCGATTCTTCGGGCTATGTCAGTAAACTTGGTTCTCCTGCGGATATTTTCATTTCTGACGCGATTACGCAAGGAAACTCCGAGCATAGCCCTTTCCTTTGCCCGTTGAGTAACTTTAAGCCTTCTGATGAGGCCCGTAATACCCGCCTACTAACTGCTGTCAGCCTTGTAATAGTAGAATATTATCCCCAGTGAACATACTCCCGGGAACCTAATTATCCCCCATCTGCTATTTCAGAACATGGTCTACACGTGTACCAAAGTTCTTTGAAATCCGTTCAGCCGTTCGAGCGTGAAGAAAAAAAAAAAAACAGCCTTTGTAATGTCAGTGTGATAATGAAGATAAGGTAGATATTGTTTTTTGGCGATTGTCCCAGTACTAGGTACATTTTGCCTTACGTCATGCAAAATATTAGTAGTTTAAAGATGATAAGTGTTGTCTTTTTAACCCAAAAGTTATCTGGTAGAGAATGCCTTTTTGCATTAAGTCCGCCTATGTACCACTACGGTACATGAAATTTTTAATAAGTAAAGTTAACTTAATCATTTACACAACGTCATACAAATTAAAATACAATATCACACAAATATTATAAAGTCATATAAAAAAAACTACAACTAGAAAGAACGCGTCATTACGAAAAAAAAATCTACTATTTTTTGCACTAGTACTACTACTACCTACTATTCAGACTAGTCCAATTGTTAAACACAATTTGTGGTTGAGTGTACCAATTGAAGGTGAACGTTCAGGCGAGCGACCACCGTGAGATGTGCTATGACCTTTGGGAGGATTAGAAATAGCTTCGCTCGTAAAAGATTTTGTTTTATGGCCGGTGAGGGATGCCGGGTAAATACGTAATATATTTATTACTGAAACTTTTATTGGTGTTTAATGTTGGCAGTGTCATTTTGCTCATTATTTCAACCAAAATATGTCTACTACTGGACATCTCTCCTCCAAGTGTCGCTGAAATGACCGGTCTTTGTGCGTCTCGCTTGCATCGGATTCCCGCGACTCTCACCAGGTCTTCGGTCTACCTTGAGTTGTGTGTTCCGGTACGTGGTCGCTAAAGAACTTTTTGGACCCATCGATCAAAATCTTGGTTCTCCTGCGGATATCTTCATTTCTAATTCGCTCACACAAGGAAACTCTGAGCAATAGCCCTCTCTATTGCTCTTTGAGTGACTAAGCTTTTTTATTGCGTGGAAATCATTAAAATATTAGATGACATATATATGACTGATTAGGCAGATTTTGACATTGCCTTTGCCCATTGACATCTGGTTGCAGTATTGTATGAAAGAGATACCATGGCGCTGGGTCGCAAAGGGCAACTGAATCAACACAGGTGGGTTTTAGTCAATTTGGGTTTTAGCAACCTTCACCAGGTCATCGGTCCACCTTGTGGGAGACCACAGTTCCAATTGTTTACTTCTTATCGATAAGAAAAGGTTAGAAAACTACAGTGCCACTTAAAAAAAAATGATTTTACAATATTTTCATATTACAAAATTGATAAGTGAGAGAGAATAGTGTAGACCAGTCAATATTATACTCGAAAACACAATTTATTTTTAAGTTTCTTGCACGCTCTTCTCCATATAGAACTACGAATTGAAATGTGCAATTACTAAACGACTTCTTAACAATTCAAAATTGCTTTTAAATTGTTTTATTTGAAATAAATGCTTTAATTTGATTTGTCAGACTCCATTACATTAATTAAATCAGAAAGTGAAGGTGTTCCCAATATGGTACAGTTCATCAAGATAATTATTTAGTAGGGGAGCAAGGGATGCTAAATTTGCAGTTACTAAAGCGTCATGGGGACCTATTGGATTGTGAAAATTAGGTTCTAAAACGAAAATAAGTCTATGTAAAATTTTCCATTTTAGTGGAGGGGAGAGCGTGTAAGAATTTCCAATAATTAAAAAAAATCAGTCACAAGGAAATACTCGAGCGCGTCAGATATACATAGTTGATGGAGATAGGATCTCTTTATAGCAATGCAACATCATGTCAATGAGATAGGCTTTGCAAGGAAACTTATTGATTGTTTTACTGTCAGGAAAAATATAATTCATAATCATTTATTTGCTAATATGGGTAATTACATAAAGTTATTAAAAGTATAGCACAGTCCAACCATATTACATTTTGAGGTATGCAAATCACAACTTTTTCATTGTAATAATTCATGCAAAAAAAAATTACAATTAATATTTCAATGTATAAAAAACAATAATGTCAATAGTTTAATTACAATTTGAAATGTCATGTATTAAATGAGAATGTCAAGATATATCTGTAAATATATGTCAAAGTAAATGTCAAAGTATGAAAATGTCAAAGTATATCAAATCATCATCATCATCATCATTTCAGCCGAAAGACGTCCACTGCTGGACATAGGCCTCCCCCAAGCGACGCCACAACGACCGATCCTGCGCGTCTCGCATCCACCGCACTCCCGCGACTCTCACCAGGTCGTCGGTCCACCTTGTGGGAGGCCTTCCAACGCTGCGTTTTCCGGTGCGCGGTCGCCATTCTAGAACCTTTCGGCCCCATCGACCGTCCGTTCTGCGAGCAATGTGCCCTGCCCACTGCCACTTTAGTTTGGCGATTCTTCGGGCTATGTCGGCGACCTTGGTTCTCCTGCGGATATCTTCATTCTTTATGCGATCACGCAAGGAAACTCCGAGCATAGCCCTTTCCATTGCCCTTTGGGTGACTGTAAGCCTTCTGATGAGGCCCATTGTAAGCGACCATGTTTCAGTACCATAAGTCATCACTGGCAACACGCACTGGTCATAGACTTTCGTCTTGAGACACTGTGGTATGTTGGACGAGAAGAAGATATCAAAGATATATATCAGATAGATAGATATCAGAGTATATCAAATATTAATATTAAATTAATGCACTAGTTACATCAACATGTCTTTACATCCTCCATTAAATAATCCTGAACACTATAGTAACATTTAGTTATCAAGAATCTTTTTAATTTCCTTTTGAATGCATCTATTGATGAAATTTCTAGTATGGACTTTGGCAAGTGATTGTATATACGCGGCACCATACTGAAAATACTTTTAGAATATAAGACTGTCTTGCTAGATTTGCAGCAAATTTTGTCAGTATGCCGCTTACTTCGGTACTTATCAAAAAGATTTTTTTTACTTCTTGCAAAGCTTACAATCTCATAAATATTAACACACGGCAACGTTAATATATTATGCTTGACAAAATATGGCCTACAGTTATAAGTCTGGTTGATATTAAACATACCTCTAATACACCGCTTCTGTGCCTCGAATGCCATATCCCTATTGGTGGAATTACCCCAGAATATAATACCATATCTTATCAAGGACCCCACGTAGCCATGGTATGCTGCAAGTACAGCAGAAGTGTTTACTGTTTTAGCCAGCATATGTAGGGCGTATGATTGCTTATTTAATTTTTGATTTAATGTGTCAATATGTGTCATGCAATTCAAATTATGATCAATTGACATGCCTAAGAATGTTGTAGTTGCTATCTCATTTATTTTGTTCCCTAAATAGTTTATACTAATGTTAGCAAATTGGGTTTTACGGTAGCGAAATATCATTATATTATATTATTTCTAAATTATGTGTTAGTTATTTAGTTTTTTTTCTTCTTCTTCAATGTGTATGGATTTGTTATTAGGGTATTATTGTTTTTATTAAATTTATTTTTTTTGTTTGTAAGTTTCCACTGTACAACGCCTTGGACATCCTCTGTAACGTTGTACATGTACTTGTAAATAAATAAATAATTTTAGTTTTGTCGAAGTTCATTTTTAAATTATTATTATTTAGCCAATTTATAATATCACTAAAAGTGCTATTTATGTCTTGTTCTAGGGATACTTTGTCCTTACTGGTAAAAACAACAGTACTTTCAACTGCAAAAAGTATAATGGGATGTTTGGTTATTTTTGGAAGATCATTTATATAAATGATGAATAGCAGAGGTCCTACAACACTTCCTTATATACGCCTGTGACACAAGCTGTAAGCACAGCACTCAGTTAAATAACCCAGATCTTATAATATTATAATAATAGTGTTTATGTGCTTTGACTCTCTGATAACCGATAGGTGTTAACTTGACGATTAACTAGTGGAGGTTGCCGTAAAAATACATTACTGGGCTCCCATTTCGTGCAATATTAGGATGCACACCGCACTATGACTTTTATGACATCTAGTAGGTGTCAATCAGATATATTATGTTGTGATTTATTTTATGGATGCGTGATTGTACATCAGTTTTGTGAATTACAATAATAAAAAAATAAAAAAACTGTGTTTTTTTTCTAAGTACCCACCCCATAAATGTCACGTTGTATAATTATTCAGATTTTTTAATGTTTTCTTTTTTCTTTTTGGGTGTATTTATTATACTGCTCACAGTTATGTAAAAATTTTGTCTTTTGCTTTTTTTTATTGTTTATTTTTGTATAATTTAATTGTGCCTTTGTGTGCGTTTTGTGTTGCAACAAATAAACTTTTTATCTATCTATCTATCTATTACAGGGTGCAAAATTTCTCCGCATATGATTTTCTGACTCGAGTAACGCGCGAAATCCTCGCTTGGGCTCCCCTACTATTTACAAACCAGTTTCTATTCAGCCGAGTATGGCTCAGAACAGCCGTATCTATAAATGAGGTTTCATTAAAATGTTTATGATAAGCCGTGGTAATTGCTTGTCTGGCCAGAATAATGGACGAGAAAGTAGTTAGTGTAGCCCCTTTCATAGACGTTCTTAGATTATTGTTTATATTGATATCTTAGTTAATTAATTAACTGAAAATCGCCAAAGAAAAAAAAGAAATCGCAGAAGTATACTGAGAGATTTATAAAATATTTTTTTTTTTTTAAATATGTATGATCGGGTAAGATGAACTAAGAGGGTGTTATTGATGATTTTAACGGTTATAGTTCCGCAAATAAATATGTTTTGGTAGCCAATCTTATTTTAATTAACATACAATTTGGCACTGACCTGTAAAACGCACTAAACTACAAAAAAACTGGGCAAGTGCGAGTCGGACTCGCACACTGACAAGTACCCGAATTTTGATTCTCTTTAGAGTGTCGAAATATACGTTTTGTGACATAAACGGCCATATCATTTTTTTTCGTTAACTTAAAAGTTTGATTTTTTTCACAGCTCCAAGGGACCGCAGACAGGTTTTAATTTCAACTTGATAACTCCACGTGTTCCCGAGATAAAGGGTATTGACAGACAGATAGACAAACGAACAAGAAAGTGATCCTATAAGGGGTCTATTTTTTCCTTTTGAGGTCCGGAACTCTAAAAAGAAGAGTATCATCATGGATAAAGTTGTCTTTGTCTTGGGAACTCCTTCGCAATATTCGGGAGTTAATTATATAAATCCCTGACGATCAGGATTAAAACTTCGTTCGGAATTCAACATGCCGCCGAAATTGAATTTCGCGGGCTACCTTGAAGCATTCTCTTTATGGTGGAGTCTTCAAACCCTATGGTAGCTGTGCCAGACAAATTTAAGATAGCGGTCATTGACCCGCCTGCATTTATTGACGTTCTTAATTTAAAAATAGAAATCAAGACATTAAAGCTGTCTTAATTGACATCTACCGTGAGCCTTTATATTATCTAGTAATGAAAAATAGTTCATTGTTTATAATTTTAAATTCAAATTTATCTGGCTGCTACCATAGTTCTATATCGTAAATGATCGCCAAATTAATGTGAATAATTCAAAAGTACGTGTTTTGATTTTGACTACGAATCACAGGATTGGATGAATTCATTTTCAACAGCCAATTATCAAACATCACTTGTGCGTTAAAGATGTATATTTTTTTTGAGGCGGCAACTCATAAAATAACTTCTCCCGCTCTGGTTGTAGCGAGAGAGTGTCAGACTTTTACTGACTAAAACCTACCTAAATGCCTTCAGTTGCCCTTTGCTTTCTAGGGTCAAGGTAACTTTTTCGAACAAGCCCGCAGCCAGCCAATACCATAATTTTAAAACTTTATAGTGACACGTGGATTTTGTAATGCAAAATGGAAATGGCATATGAAAGAACACAGGAGGAAATTAGTCAGTAAAAGACACACCCTTTCGCTCAACCTCAAAGCAGAAGTCATTAAATGATTTAAATCGTCAAAAAAAAAAAACGACGCGTCAATAATAATTTATTTCCTAAAACCGTACCGCGGACCACTCGCGCCATTGTGTATATTATGCATTTATGCAATTCCTTTGTTGTTTTAAAATGTTGGCACGAAATCTTTATTGTTGTCTGATGTGTAACCCGGTTTGATTCACGAAAAACACTTTCACCCGAATTATTTTCTGTTGAATGAGGCCCAAACCGCATTCATTGCAACGTCATTTTGCAGATGAAAGAGCGCGAAAAAACTCATTGTATTTAATATTGTCTATACCCACGCCCCCACCCATAGACTTCGTCACTCTACAAATTTATTTTTAATGCGGACGCTAGACGAAACATTTTAATTTTTTTTTTTTGCAAGTCAGTAATAAAATGATAAAGTTTTTGGCAATGTATCAAATAAAGTTTCATTTAATAGAGATCGCAATGAATTTGAAAATAGTACTACATAGCGTCAGACTGACCATAGTAATCATAGATAAGATACGAGATGATTATAGGGCCTATTACACCATCCGATATTCAGATAGTCTTAGACCTGTACCATGACGTTTAAAGTAAGATTTTTTCATTCTTATTTCCAGTGTGGGTAAGAGATGGCGCTAGACAACCTGTATAGCTCTGTCTCTTACCCACACTGAAATAAGAATGAAACAATCTTACTTTGAACGTCATGGTAACTCCATTAGTCTATGTAGCGTCACACTGTCGTGTAAAGGAATGAAACAGAACGATGAGATAAATAGATAAACGTAGACTAAGACTGTCTGATCAAAACTGATCAAAGTCAATTCTTTCTGCTAGGAACTAATTTTACAGAACTTTTTCCAGACCAGGACTTTTTTGCAGATTTTTCTTTTAGTGTTCAGATTCCTTGGAAATCTCATAATACGATCTAATCTTGGAAATCTCACTCGTTGAGTCGAGGCTTCAAAGTCTTGAGCATCGACGCCGAGTTGCTAGCCTGTCGGTTTTCTACCGGTTGCATTTCGGGGAGTGTGCGTCGGAATTGCATAACCTAATTCCGCCTAGCCCGTTTCATCATCGGACCACCAGGCGTACGGCAATCCGCCACCGGTACATGGTGGACATCCCACCTATACGCACGAAATGTTTTGGGAACACATTCATTGTGCGTACAGCTAAGGAGTGGAATTCCTTGCCGGAATCTGTGTTCCCTGGTGGCTACAACCCGGGAATCTTTAAGTCAAGAGTGAATAGGTTACTTCTAGGTAAGCGCGTTCCTTCGTCGACCGCATCGTCGCTTTCCATCAGGTGAGATAGCGGTCAAGCGCGAACCTATCAAGAATGAAAAAAAAAAATGATAGTCTAAATAGTGATTTTTCAATCAAAGCAAATTAAACAAATATAATATGTATTAAAATCTCTAAATCATGCGGTACAGAAATGGCAACACCATAAATATTCGGTAGATGATTCTATTTTCAAACTTTGTTTAAAAGGCACCTCCGGTCTCTGGTACATACGTCAAAACTTTATGACAGTTTTATAGAGTTGCCGTGGTACAGGTGTGCCCCATTTGGGCAAAGCAACGCCGCGCCATGTCGTCGTGAGGATGATTGGCGGCAACGATCTCTCGCGCCTGGTCCTGGAACAGTCCATGGTCCGGAGCGAGGAGGAATGGCAGGCGGTCGCCTTCGTCTGCAAAGCAGTAATGCTAGCGAAGGAGGCTGCCGCCGCACCAGCGTGAGGGAGCGATCCTCACGCTCCGGCTGCCGGGATCCCGTTCCCGACTTCCAGCTAAAGAAGGCGTAGGCTTGCGGACGACGAGCAATGGATAGCTTGCAGTCCAGTCGTCAGTTAATCGTCCGCACCGAGCTCGAGTTGTCAACGGCGTGTAGTGTTCCATGCTCGCCTCAAAGAGATGTCAGCAGACCGTAAGGGCCCAGCAGGGTCGAAGCCTACTGGGGCCATGGAAGGCAAAAAGGACAGGAATGGGTTTCAGTCTGTAAAAGTCTGACACGACCTCCATCTCCGCCCAAGAGCCGGAGAAGTCATTATATTGAAGGAATAAAGTGTGTAATAATAATATTCCACAACTATCACACAACGTCATCTAGCCTCAAACTAAGCAGAGCTTGGGTACTAGAAAACTGATAAACATACTTATATATTTCTAAATACATACATTTTATAGATAAATTACACCCAGACACAGAACAAATGATCGTGTTCATCACACATACATTTGTCCTGGGTGGGAAGCGAAACCACGACCTCATTGGATGATTTACCACCTAAAAAAAAATAGAGGTTCTGTATTTTTTTTTATCGAATGTAGTAACGAGTGTGAAGCTGTGTGTATGTAACCTCTCGTGACACAATATGTATGTTACGCCTATTTATCGATAACACAAGATAACTGTAAGATAATAATGTTTTAATTTCCGCGTTTAGATAAAGATTGTAGTTATACCTATTTTTAGCCAACTTCAAAAAAAAGGAGGAGGTTATCAATTAGGTTGTAATTTTTTAAATGTTTGTAACCTCTGAACTACGTCGTTTATGGACCGATTTGCAAATTTTTTTTTTCCCTTTATAGAATATGCTTTCAGGTTGGTCCCATTTTTTCAAAATCCAGTTTTGATGATGGGATCCGTGAGGAATTGAGGGAACTCCTCAAATATTATAGGCAACCATATAGTGATTTTGGTATTTTTATCGGGAACTTAAGCTTTTACAGTGAAAAAGTAACATTTGATGAAATGGAACTGATGAAGACTAGAAATGGTCAACGGAACTTCATACTCACATAGATATCACAATGAAGATAGTTAAGCGACTAATAAATGAATGGTTCTGAATAATTACGTTGAAAATGGTATCATCAATCATCAATCTGATGATAATGATGGAAGGTAGGCACTGGAACTCCGTAATTAATCAATGTAACCTAGCCGTGTTTGGACTTGTAAGAATTGTCATAAGATGCATATTGGCTATAAGGTACTGTCGAACTGATCTGATGATGGAGCCGGAAGGTAGGAACAGAAACTCCAAAATTAATCAATGTATTCTAGCCGTGTTTGGGCTTATTAGAATTGTCATGAGATGCACTTTGGCTATAAGGTACTATAGAACTGATCTGATGATGGAGCCGGAAGCTAGGAACAGAAACTCCAAAATTAATCAATGTATCCTAGCCGTGTTTGGGCTTATTAGAATTGTCATGAGATGCACTTTGGCTATAAGGTATTATAGAACCGATCTTTTTTTTTTTCTTTTTTTTTTACAAATTTGTTACATCATGAATCATTTATAACATCTGCCAAACTGCACAGCAGTTTATCGGCAGTTCTCTATCTGATGATGGAGCCGGAAGGTGGAAGGTAGACACAAGAACTTCATAATAAAACAATGCAATCTAGCAGTGTTTCGGTTAATTGGATTTGTCATGAGAAATAGGCACTCTGTTTATAACTGTATAGCAACTAAAAAGTGTGAAATATTTTATTTTTACAAAAAAAAATAATACTCACTTTTTATTATGATTATTTTTATTGTACTTTTTAGTACAATATTGACCAGTCTACACTGTCCTTACATAATATCTACTTAAACTGTATTAACATACTGTAAAAACAACCATTTTTTTAAAAGAGTAACCATGGAGTTTCTTGCCGGTCCTTCTCTATAGGAAACGACCAACTTCGAACCGTGCACTAGCTTCTGACGTTTAATAAGTGCACATGTAGGTCTATGTGAAATAAAAAACTTTTGACTTTGACTTTGAAAGAATGAACTAGTAGGCAAAGTTCAGTATAGTAAAATTGCTACCGAGACACTGAATAAATATAAAATTATGCCACTAATATTGTGTTAGGCTCCAGGGCCATTTCGAAATGCTTCAATGGCCACCTGCGGTCCGCGGGCCGCAGGTTGAGCATAGCTGGTGTAGACACAGCATCACATATCATGATAATAAACAGGGCCAATGTCATCTAACCGATCAAATTATGAATACAGTTGACCTTTCGTTGTATTGTAGTCAAAAGTCAAAGCTAACTTGTATTTTTTTTTTGTGGTTGGAATTTATCAAGTATTGTTTTTTTTTTATGGATGCACTGTTTTTAATATTATTTGTTTAACATTTACATTACAAATATTAATATAAATTCATGCTTTTTATTTATTTATTTAAAACTTTATGCACTAATGAAACATTGTTCAAAGGCGGAATTTATGCCTTAGGGATTTTCTACCAGTCGACCTTAGGGTGGTGCAGAGACATAACATGGCAGGTGCAGCTTAATAGAAGACTGACAGAGAGGAAATAAGAACAATAATAAATATATACTTAGATACATTCAACCAAATAAAAAATGATATTGAAAGAAAAACGAATACAACAAATCAAGAGTGTGATGAATCTACAAACTTCTTGCGAAAGTGTTCTCGTGCTTTCACTTTGAAGGACAACCGACTGGTTGCCGTCCTGATTTTATCTGTTTCTTTATTGTTTATAGTTTTATTTCGATATTCTATCTAACGTCCATGGGTTTGTCCGTACCAGCGCTGGGTCATTTATCGTTTTAAAATTTAAATCTCGTAAGATATACTGAGTTAGGCGCGATACGATTGTGTGAGGCGGAAAAGGTTTCTTCGTATAAACGTTTTTTTTTCTTCTAAATATTTTCTCCAACTTTGAGTAGAGTGAGAGGGTGTCAGACTTTTACTGACTCTTTCAAACAATCCCGCAGCTCTAGGTTGTATCTAACTCTCAACCACCACATTTATTGTTTTAATTGAACATGTTCTTAAGCTTCAGATAAATTAGGGGACCAAAAGTCCCTCAAGAAGACGCGCAATGTCACCAGTGATGACATATGGCACTGACAACTGAAACATGGTCGCTTACAATGGGCCTCATCAGAAGGCTTACAGTCACGTAAAGGGCAATGGAAAGGGCTATGCTCGGAGTTTCCTTGCGAGATCGCATAAAGAATGAAGATGTCCGCAGGAGAACCAAGGTCGCCGACATGGCCCGAAGAATCGCTAAACTAAAGTAGCAGTGGGCAGGGCACATTGCTCGTAGAACGGATGGTCGAAGGAGCCGAAAGGTTCTAGAGTTGCGACCGCGCACCGGAAAAAGCAACGCTGGAAGGCCTCCCACAAGTTGGACCGACAATCTGGTGAGAGTCGCGGGAATGCGGTGGATGCGAGACGCACAGGATCCAGGACTGTGGACACACTTAGGGAGGCCTATATCCAACAGTAGACGTCTTTCGGCTGAAATGATGATCATGAGGCGCGCAACGCTGTATCTACGTGACGCTGCAACGTTGCCTAGTATCACGCAACTTGCTTCTCTACATTTCACAACGCATTCACGTGACGCGAGATGTGCTGTTGTTGTTGGACAATTTGACAGCGTTGTGCCTCATGTTGTTGGACAATTTGACAGCGTTGTCTCATGTTGTTGGACAATTTGACAGCGTTGTGCCTCATGTTGTTGGACAATTTGACAGCGTTGTCTCATGTTGTTGGACAATTTGACAGCGTTGTGCCTCATGTTGTTGGACAATTTGACAGCGTTGTCTCATGTTGTTGGACAATTTGACAGCGTTGTGCCTCATGTTGTTGGACAATTTGACAGCGTTGTCTCATGTTGTTGGACATTTTGACAGCGTTGTGCCTCATGTTGTTGGACAATTTGACAGCGTTGTCTCATGTTGTTGGACAATTTGACAGCGTTGTGCCTCATGTTGTTGGACAATTTGACAGCGTTGTCTCATGTTGTTGGACAATTTGACAGCGTTGTGCCTCATGTTGTTGGACAATTTGACAGCGTTGTGCCTCATGTTCTTGAAAAATTTGACAGCGATGTGCCTCATGTTGTTGGACAATTTGACAGCGTTGTGCCTCATGTTGTTGGACAATTTGACAGCGTTGTGCCTCATGTTCTTGGGCAATTTGACAGTGTTGCGCCTCATGTTGGGGGACATTTTGTACCCTAGTGTACCCTAGCTTAAACTAAACACGTTGGTTCAGTTTTCATTATTTTTATATATTGCTTTTATATTGTTGCAATTTAAATAAAAAAACTATACAGTGTATTTTTACTGTCTCGTTTTTATGCAGTCGTTTCATAGTAAATATTCTCTTGCATATTGTCACATAGTTGTTAATATATTGTGTTAAATAGTACAAAATGACCTTCATCTATTTCTATAGTATGGTATGTAGTTCGAGTCACATTTGATATTTGTGTTTATTCAAATGTTACCTTAGTTTTATGAAGTGCTATACGATTGTGTATTTGTATGAAAAACGCTGGTTTCTTTGAAATATTGTGTTTAAAGTTATTTTGTATGTCTTTTGAGTTTAATCACTTTAGTGAAATAAATATTTCTGTCGTGGAGAGCTAACATCTTATTTTGTTTTAGATTTTCTTTCTTAATGGGTTACCAACGTTAACCTTGACTAATGTCAAGGTTAATGTTAGCACCAAGCTAATGCTTGGTGCTAATTTTAAAAATACGTATTTATGAAGATGAGGCTATGTTAACATAGTCAAATATTATTATCTTCATAAAAATCATTTCTTTCTTTCTTTAGATTCTATTTTTTTAAACATGTAATGGTCAATGCAAACTATTAGCATGATTTACTTTTTTCTTTTCGCTAGAAATTAAACCGAGTTTATATGTTAGAGGTAAATACAGGCAATACCAGGAATCAATCGCAAAAAGAACTAGGCCTTTAAACCGTAACCAAACGAAGATACGTATAGAAGCATTGCTAGTATATTTTTATTAGGAGTTACATATTTTCGTTATATTATAATGAAATGGAAATGTAATGCGTAATATTTTGAGGTTTCCATTGACAAAATAGATTAAATTGATTATTACTTTTATATTTTTTTCACATTTGCAGTTTTTCAAAACTAAAACTATTAAAAAAGTAAGTGATAAATTAATCGAAAAGATACGCGTTAGTGTCGTGATAGTGAATGACACTATTTAATGCATAGTCACCATAAAAACTGAAACTAAAACCATATTTAATAATAGGAAACTTAAAATATCAGACATACAGTATTGTTATTTAAGAAAAAATAACGCCTCATAACAAACTATAGCATTATACTAAATAGTCTCTAACTTCGTTTGGTTACGGTTGGTAGACATAGTTCTTTTTGCTATTGATTAATCTTACAGTCCTTTAAGATATGGCCTAAGTTTCACTTAAGAAGACACCAAGATCCAGAACAACTATCTGTAGGTCATACAAATATTTGTTCCGTGCGGGAATCGAACCCGCGACCCAAAGTGCAGCATTCAATTGCTGAACAACCGCCGCAAAACCAACCGTGCCTTCAAATCATTTACAAGTATTTAAAAATGCAATTGTCAATAATGACAAAATATTTAAGCTAATACCAGAAATAGTTAAACTAATTCGGCTTTGTCTCAATGAATTGTCTGCATCATCACGTGTCAAACACGAGCGAACTGTCGAAAAAGCTAAGATTACTTACAGCAGTAGTATTTTCTGGGTGTTTTAAGTGACCTTGGCATCCCTCGATTCTGTTATCATTTGTTTTAGGGTTCCGTACCTCAAAAGGAAATTACGGAACCCTTATAGGATTACGTCGTTGCCCGTCTGTCTATCTGTCTGTCAAGACCCTTTATTTCGGGAACGCGTGGAGGTATCGAGTTGAAATTAAAACTATGTTTTTAGGCTATACATTTTCACTGATATGTAGAACTTGTGAAGTTAGGGTCAGTAGAGTTAGGCCGTATACATTCAGAATCTTGGCTCTACATGAGATCTGATATCTTTTTCACAGGGCTGGTCCGGAGCGAGGAGGAGTGGCAGGCGGTCGCCTCCTTCTGCGAAGCAGTAATGCTAGCAAAGGAGGCGGCCGATCGCGTGAGGCAACGGTCCTTACGTCTTGTCTGCCGCGGGGATTCCGATCCCGATTTCCGGCCACCGTAGGCGCGGGCTTGCGGACGGCGAGCAATGGGTAGCCCGCCGTCCAACTGTCCGGTAACCGTCCGGATCGAGCCCAAGTCGTCGACGGCGCATATTGTTCCACGCGCGCCTCAGGGAGATGTCAGCAAATCGTAGGGGCCCAGCAGAGTCGAAGCCTACTGAGGTCATGGGTAGTGTGAAAACGAAACCCGGGGCCCTAGGACGAAGGCAACGAAGGAACAGGAGTAGGTTTTCAGTCAGTAAAAGTCTGACACTATCTCTCGCTCCGCCCAAGAGCGGGATATGTCATAAGATGATTTTCCCACCCAATAAAAAAAAAAATGGGCAAACCGTATGTGGTCGTCTTGGCAACATTTTACATGAAATGGTTTTTGGTGGGTCGCCTATATAAATTAGTAATACCAATAGCGTGATGTGAATTTCTATGAACTAAAGAGGAAAACAAACAAATTCCTTAGACAATAACGTTGAAGTTTGTTCATGTTTCTTAGAATCGTCTATAAAAAGTCTGAACAAAATCGATGGTGTCGAATTGTGAGCGGAAGTCGGGTTCTTGGAAGTTTGGTAACTTTGCACTAGAGGCGACTATGTCAAGCGGAACGAGTGATAGGGCTGCGGTGAACTGATGGTTCTAAATATTTATTAATTACTTCTACCAACTCGAAAAATCGCTCCTACACGCCTCGCCATAATTTCTTATACTTATCGTATCAGACTGGGCACTAAGCGACTCCCAAGTCGCCGGGCAACCCTTTTATATCGACGTCGTTTGACACACGCGGAAATTTGTGATTGTAGCACTCGGTTCCATAACACCCTCGCCTACGGCTCGAGCTAATTTCGCCTCGGTCGCAATGACAAAGTTTCTCCACTTATATCAAAATGTACTATTTATTTATTACTAGCTACGCAGTGTGTAGTGCATACCCGTAGATGTCCAGTCCAGTGATGAGTAACTGGACAGGAGCGTCTTGAGCGGCATGTGGGATCACCTAATGCTTTAAAATAATGACTAGTTAGGAGTACAAATTAATTACAAACAATGTTTTTCTGGGTCTAGTTTTGTTCTTACAGAATAAGCCAATTTGCGAATTTGTAGAGATGACCCGGTTAGATATAAATTACCTTTCTGATCTACTTATCTCTCTTTAATCTTTTACCACCTATATTCATAAAATTTGGTTCCGTGCTTTAGGCGTGCTAACGTAACAGACAAACTTACTTTAGCACATATTAAAGCTTGATTAAGCAAGAACTACATTAGACCAACGCACACGTGTAACACGCCTAAAGCTAAAACTACACTGCGCACACGTGTGCCACACACATCTGGGCCCGTCGGTCTCCATAGGCGTCCATTACACGATAGGTTTTGCTGTCAGTTTTGCTACAGTCAAATATTTTGATTGGCGAAAAACCTACCGTCTAATGTGATGATTGACGTTTGCATGACGAAAACCTAATGGCGATACAATTCCGTCATTCAAACATCATTCTTGGTTGATGAAATTGATTGACCTGCATGACCGTGTACTGAACGCCACAGATTTTATATTGAAACTAGACTTGTAGAGCTACACTTGATCCACGCCACGCGACGTCGTTCTACGTACAAATCGGCGCGAACGAAACGATTGTAACTTGGCTAGGTTGGCCAAGCCACCACCACCACGACCACGACCACGTGACTGAGCGTTGAGATGACGTCAGAACAAAGGAATCGGAGGCGTGGCCTACTCGAGGCGTTCGGCGCGAACAAAACGATTGGAACTTGGCTAAGGGGGTAGGCGTGTTACACGTGTGCGTCGGTCTAGTGTAGTTTTAGCTTTAAGGTCGTTTGGGCACAGCTGGAGTAAAACAACGCATAATTTTCATGAATCTAAAAATGATGAAAATTTCCAGACGTTTCTCTAAATTTAATCATAATAAACCATTAAGATAATAACTAAATGATGTTTAGAAATCCAAAGTACTTATTACAAAATAATTTAACCTTGTATGTTTGATAAAGCTTCCAATAATAATATAGTGCGCAGACGTTAATTATTATTATCTTTCAAACCATATCCTTGGCAAGTTATGTAAGTATCTGAAAAAATAGAAAAGATAAAGACGTGCTAGAAAATCCTAGTTTTGGTAGCCTTGAAACTAGGTATTTAAATTAATCTTATCATCTCGTGAATATTGAGATTTTCTTGAGTATCGCCAAACTTAAGCGGCAGTGGGCAGGGCACATTGCTCGCAAAACAGATGGTCGATGGGGACGAAAGATTCTGGAATGGCGATCACGTACCGGAAGATGCAGCGCTGGAAGGCCAACAAGGTGGACCGATGACCTGGGTGAGGGTCGCGGGAATCCGATGGATGCGAGATGTGGACCGGTCATTATGATGACATTTGAGGGAAGCAAAGAGATTTAAAGAGATACAATAGAGCGGCTATCAAAAGAAAATGTCGAAAAACTGTCATCCTATGCCTCGGTGACGCCATCTAGCTTTGAATAGCAAACTCGCGAATTAAATTTGTCAAAATTTATATAAATTCAACTATCGCTCGGTAGGTGGCCAGGAGCCTTACCATGATATGTTAAAATGTCAGTCGTACGAGCGAAAAAGAGTGATGGAGCTATACACCCTATATAGCTCCATCCTTTTAAAAGTTCGGTTTAGGTCGTAAAATGGATCACGTTATGAGCTCGTGGTAGAGCCTCAGTGTGTGATAAAGGAAGGTTAAGCTTTTCAGCAATAGATGGCGCTATCACAAAATCAGCAAATGTTCTGGAACGGTTTAGTAATAGAAGCCTGGCAAATTTAATCAAGATTTTGAATGAAACAATTTTTTTCAAAAACTTTTAAGGGTTTTAAAAAAAAACACGTATTTCCTGGAACAAATTTTGTAAAAAATTCGAGTAAATCACGGAATTACCGAATGTCAACAGAGTTTTCAGGCGTTATCTCGTTTTTATCGCGTTGTCTTTTCGTTAAACATCGACGGCGAACTACCCATGCCTACGCTGGCGCGTGAACGCCACTCCTTTGGTCGTAAATATGCGGTCCTGGCGGAATAAACGCGAGAATGTTTGTCGGATATATCCGACGTAGGAGGTTAAACAGAAGTTGATATTTCGGGTTTTGTTTCATTGTTATTCAAAACCTATTTTTGAAATTGTTTAACAACGATTTCAACAGTTCTTCGTCTTGTATTTTTTTTTTAATTGATATAAACCAGTGCTTGACTGCGATCCCACCTGATGGTAAGCGGAGATGCAATCATTGATGGTCAGGCGCACTAGTTTATTAAGAGCCTATTCACTCTATCCTTGAAGACACCTAAATTATAGTTGGACGGGACCGCAGCAGGCAAATTGTTCCAGTCCTTCGATGTACGCGGTATAAATGACGAAGCGAAACGCTTAGTCTGGACCGTTGAAGTTTCAACAATGTAAGGTTGGATACTCGCCGTTCGTCGGATTGTCTGATGGTAGAAAAGAGATGGCGGAATCAAGTCATGCAATTCCCGAGCACACTCCAAAATTTATTTATTTATTTACAAGTACTTGTACAATGTTACAGAGAATGTCCAAGGCGTTGTACAGTAGAAACTTCAAACTAAAAAAAATAATTTAATAAAAACAATAATACCCTAATAACAAATCCATACACATTGAAGAAGAAGATAAAAAACTAACTAACTAACATATAATTTAGAAATAAAAAGAAAATACATATACATTATCCCTCAAAACAAATGATCAATGTTAACTTATTTTTTATCCATCTTCTCACAAAACTTTAGACATTCACGGCACACATCTATCCATCTCCCAGCAAACAAGTCACACTCCGGTGTTAGAGTCAGAAGAGCATTAAGCAAAGAAAGCGCATGAACGAGCGGCGAGTTAGCTCGTGACACTGTCTGTGATAAAGGATCAGCTAACAAGCGGTGTGTGTCTCTTAGTACTCTACGTTCTTTTTGTGTCTTCGATTATCCTCCTACTCTAGTGGAACTCTTGTGTGCTGCGACTCTGAGTACAATAAACTTCCTTTGTTTCTTTTGTGTACTTCAGACTTTCTTTCTACCTTCCTCACACTACACTCTACTCTAATTCTTACAACTGTTTCTCAAAATTCAGATTATAACCTAGTTTGAGAGGCAGGGTTCTAAAAGTTATATTGATTGTTGTGCAACATATGTAAAGAACTGCATAACTCCTCAATGTTCTTGGTTGCTTTAAGTATCTTTTGTAGACGTGGGCTTGCGGACGGCTATGGGTAGCTCGCCGTCCGGCCGTTCGGTAACCGTCCGGACCGAGCCGAACGTCTCAAGGAGATGTCAGCAACCGTTGTTTAGGTACGAGAGGAACAAACAATCTTACCAGAATGTAACCTGTCTTATTGAAATAGTTTTATTTCTATAAATAACACTAATCCATAGTATTAGTTGCCATCTCAGGAGGTAGCCCTGATGATAGCCGGGTAATAAAACAGTTCAGGCGCATCGAGATGCATCGATTCTCATTTTATTCGGTCATCGCCCGCACCCAGTTACACGACTCATCTCAATGGAAAACCCAACACTATAATGGTTTATTGGTTAACTTCCTGTTTTCCGTGGAAAATGGGTTAGTTTAACGGTGTGTAGCGGATATTTTTCATGCGTTTTCAGGCTTCTAGAACTGTTGTATTAGGGTCATCGATCACTTGATCAATGATTAGGGTTCAAGAAGTTGAAGAGTGCAATTCCATGCTGAGTCACTTAGTCTTTAGCTAAGACCAGCAAGTCATTTTTAATAAAAATACGCTTTTCTAACAAGTTGCCAAAGGCGGTGACTGAACTTAGCGAGGGAAAGTTCAAAACCCATATTAAGCTTGTCCTAACCAAAAAAAGCGTATTACAAGGTAAAGACTATGTCGAAGACACGCTTGTTTGGCAATGACTGCTTCCTCCAAATCTCGCAGCCCTAGCAGACATCGGCCCTCATTTATGATGTCTTTCTGAATCTCTTTGATGCGCAAACATGAAACACAGCACAGTCCTTTGTATGCTTTTTTAGCGAGCTTAAAATTAAAAATCCTAGTATCTGTAGATTGGTATATTTGGTACATTGAATGTTGACCTCCTAACCTTACTAATGAGTGAGCTCATTCATCATCACTTTATTTAGTATCTAAAAAAATAATATCTAATTATTTTATTTTTATCAACTTATGATAAGCATTATTTATAGAAACAAACTCTAATAAGACCAAGAGATGATACTTTTTTTTTGAGGTATGATATCATCAAAATTCTCTCGCTCTGGGGTGGAGCGCAAGGGTCAGACTTTTACTGACTAAAACCACTCCTGTGTCCTTGGTTCTTGGATCATGGATTTCCCTTTTAAGAAATTTCCCGTGACCTTAGCGGACATCGCCCCTACTGGGTCTCTATGGTTTTGCTGACATCTCTTTGAGGCGCGTGTGGAACACTGCCGCCATTGACAACTCGGCCCGGACGGTTACCAGACGGCCGGACGATGAGTTACCCATTGCTTGTCGTCCGCGAGCCTCTCTCTTCTCATAAATATCTACCAATAGAGTTACCTATTAGCGGGATTTTTGCAAACGAAGTTCAGTTGGTGTTTTAATTATTCGCAAATTGATTCCTAGTGGATATTTTGGTATAAAATTGATATAGTTTTATATCTCAAATGTCTACACAGATGAACAATAATTAATGAATTTATCTATTTATACAGGCATACCAACGACTTATTTACTAAACATTAACTACAACACATTTGAGTTACAACACATTCACAAAAAACAGATGAGGTCTCTTAGGTTTTTCAGGGCATTAATAAGGGAGTTCGGGGATTCTAAGGTTCACGTGCTTATTTCAGTAACACCCGTGTAGTCTAGGAGCACATGTGCAATTGTCTCCTCCCCCTCCAAACATGCTCTGCACCAACCGTGTGTAGTAAAATTTCTGTATAAAATCACACTGTAATACTAATATACAAAGCACACATAGCATCATACCTCAGTGGTTGTTACACCTAACACCAATAACGTTGATGGATGCATATACTAAAAATAGGGCAGTAATTTTATTTTACACACGCTAGTAACTGTGTTATAGCTAGCAATGCTTATAACGAAGTCGGTAGATATAAATACCGTTATTAATAACGTTATGATGCCATTTTTTGTGATATTATTTTTTTGTTGTAAACAAAATCGTGATATCAAAACTGCCAACGAGATTGACGTTTGATATTTGTGTAAGTTATTTTGTAAGAGTAAATATTTTTTTTTTGCAATCGTAAAACATGATTATTTGTGTTAGAAATGTATTTGTATTCCCCGCTCTTGGGCGGACCGCGAGATAGTGATCGACTTTTACTGACTAAAAACCCACTCCTGTTCCTTCGTAGCCTTTCGTACCGGGGCCGAGTCTTCCTTTCAGAATCAGACCCTTGGCCCCAGTAGGCTTCGACCCTACTGGGCCCCTACAGTTGCTGGCATCTCCTTGAGGCGTGCGTGAAACAGTACGCGCCGTCGACGATTTGGGCTCGGTCCGGACGGTTACCGGACGGTCCAACGGCGATCTACCGATTGCTTGCCGACCGCAAGCCCGCGCCTACTATGGTCGGAAATCGGGATCAGAATCCCGGCGGATTTGCAATTTGGTGGAATAAAAGAATTGTTTTACAAAAGTTATTAGGTTCGTTACAGACTTTTGCAAAGATTGAATGACATAAACAAGGTATCTAGATTTTAAGAAGAGTATTTTGGGGATGAAAAATCATCCAATGATTTCTCCTGCTCTAGGGCGGAGTGCGAGGGCGTCTTAGATTTTTACTGCCTAAAACCCACTCCTATGTTCCTTCTTTGCCTTGCTTTCCAGGGCTTCGAGTGTACCTTTCAGTAGTGAACCAGTAGATTTCGGCCCTGATAGATCCCTACGGTAGCTGACATTTCTTAGAGGCGTACGTCGCGCCGTCGACGACTTGGGCTCGGTTCGGAGGGTTACCGGACAGCCGGTCCGCAAGCTGACGCCTTCGGTGGCTGGAAGTCGGGGTCGGGATCCCGGCGGCTAGGACGTGCGTGAGGAAGTCTGTTCCCGATCACGCGCGTGGCCTTCGCTATCATTACTGCTTCGCAGAAAGAGGCGACCGCCTGCCATTCCTCCTCGCTCCGGACCATGGCCTGTACCAAGGTCCGGCGTGAGATATCGGTGCTGCCAATCGCCCCCACATGGACATGGCGGTGTTCTACCTCAGCGGGGCACACCTCCACCAATAGGTATAGGAGAGCAAAATAACAATAAGTAATCAATTATGTTAACCAAAATTAGAACATCTATTTTTGGAAGAAGAATTACTAAGTTAACTTTTTGTTTTATGTTTAAGTATTTGAAAAGAAGCTTGTAATTTTTTTGAACAAAATGGCTTCCTTCTTCAAACCGTCAATAGTACACTGTATCACTCCGGCAAAAATGAGTTACGCAATGTTAAACGGTTTTTAAAAACACAGTCAAGTTTATTTTGCGAAAAGGTGCACATGGTGCCGCCAGAAAGTAATGTATCTACGAAATGATTTATTAAAAAAATATGTGGCTTTTCAAATAAATCAAACCGTAAAGATGTACCTATTTAAATAAAATACCACAATATTGATTCACGTTCGCTCAAATATTTCTTCGTTCCAGTATTTATTTGAACTTGGCCTCTTTTCGAAGCAACGGTAAACATATTTCATGATAGACAGACATGTTCTAACTAAAATAATTACTTCGTTTAATTTTAACGATATATATATTTTGAAGCCAACAGCTTACTCTGGTTTTAGGTTCAACTATCTAGGCCAGCGATTTATGTCTGTGATCTTTGCTACAGATAATAATAACATTCAGATTGCTTAACTGTCACAAATGTCAAAATCGATTGACAGTAAACTATCACGGTCTGTGAACTTTGTAGGGTTCGGCAAAGGTATTAGACAGGTAATCCAGCCTCTGTCGATGGCTATGATATTTCACGAAGTTTTTAATAATCAGGCGGGTATTACGTGTCGAAAAATATTCCTAATGTGTCACAAATTGGCAGCATGTCAACACATCAAAATAAATACTTACCTATTTATTTTTGTCTCAAGGTTACAATATGCAAAAGTCAAGTTAAAAGTTCTTTGATCTTTACTAATATATTTTATGTTATATAATTTTAAATTGACTTTGTAACTAACCATAAGATCGCAATTTTAATTGGCAACAAAATGTCTTGGCGCCACCAGTGTTGCCAAGTTCAAGTACAAAACAATTAAACCATAGACCTCTATTTTTGAAGCATAGTGTTTTGCTACCATCTGATGATCTGACCTCACATCTCGAGACGGCCTTGGCAACGAATAATAACTAATATGCCGTAATTAACGCGTTTTAATTGCATAAAAACTAGTTTTCTTTAATTAACTGATTGGCTGATATAGTCCACAGAAATAAAAGTGACGCCAGTATTTGAATTTATTCTCATATAACAGTAGCGACAAGAATCATGTAGGTAACCGAGTTTGTAATACATAATATGATTGAAAAGAGTGTCCGTAGTGTTATATGCACATTCTTCTCCATAGAGAACTACGCTTTGGAATGTGCAATTAGTATCATTATTCTGACTTCTTGTCATTTTAAAAGTGCCTGTAAATGGTTTATTTAAATTAAATCGCTTTTAAATCTTTGAATTAACTTCTAACTCATTAACTAAGGCGATCATTGCTGTTAATTAGTGTCAGACTATTTTACTGTAGTCATCTTGAATTTTGCGTAATTTGCAAGATTTTACCAATTAACCTTTAAAGCCCACTTGCACCAAAAATGTTTTAGTGCTAAACTAATTTAATTCATTAAATCCCAAGCGAACGCAGGCGTTCGCTCTCATTGTCTTTCTATTGTGTCTTTAATTACGGTACCTGTTCGAAAGATTAAATTAACTTTCGATTTTTGACAGTCATTTGAAGATTACGGACACAGAAGAATGAGCTTTTAAATACCTATGTTAAATTACACTTAGACTTGATTTTCTAATAGTTATAGCATAATCGGCCTTATAATGTTCCCACTGTTCGGACTCAGGCCTCCTCTCTAGGAGAAATAATGGGCCGTAATCCACCACGCGGGTCCAGTGCGGATTGGTGAATGTCACATGTCTTCGAGTTTTTGGTTCTAGGAAATGCCGGTTTCCTCACGATGTTTTCCTTCACCGTTTTGAGAGCAGTGGTGATGAAATAAATTACACAAAGTAATTCGCCTGGCTGCGTTTGAACCCGCAACCTACAATTCGTAAGTCGGGGCCGTTACCACTCGGCCACCACTGCTCTCAATAGTTATAACTGTCATCTAAAGAATAAATATGTTTGACATATTTTCTATACAAAAAGTGTCAAACCGCCATTTTTATTCCTGAGTTAAAAAAAATCTGGTAAAGGAAAAATCAGTTTTTGTTGTGCAAGTGGGCCTTCTTATTTTTTAAAATTTTAATGTGATATTAGTCTTTCAGCTGTCAAACCTGTTGTAAACGTTTATCGTACCTAATATGAGATCAAGATTTATTTTTTTTATTCTTTATAGGTTAGGGTTTATAGGTAGCGACGATGCGGTCGACGATGGAACGCGCTTACCTAGAAGTAACTCTTGACTTATGTATTTATTGAGTGTGAATGCGACACTAATAATACAAAACGTACCTAGTTGAAACTCGTCAACTAAGGCATTATGTAAAGGTTAAAAATCGTTTAATTATGAATTGGTTTATAAAATCTTCACAAAAAAATTGATGTAGACCTCCTTGATTTATTTATTACTTCTTAATTTGTTGTTAATCAATAACTTTGTATCAAAACTTATGTTTTTTTTTCCGCACTAATGTATAATTTTGTATCATTTACTGTATGATTTATATTAATAGAATTAAACTGATATAAATTTATGGTTATTAATTATTCTACCAACTTTTTTAAAATCTAGTTCCGTCTCTAGTCTATTCACGCACTACAACTTAAAATTGTATTATTATTAGTACTAATAATTTTAATTTGGTTAATTTGGTTATGAAGATTTTTTTTTGGTTTCTCCCTTAGTGTATGTGTGTATGTAAGTAGGTATCATTTGAACGTAAAACATATGAGTACAATAAATATATAATAAGTCAATATAATAATTCACCCGTTAAAATAGTTTTTATATATTAGTTAGAGGGATAAATAGTTACAAAAAGACAGATTTTGTGCTCATCAAAAGTCAGATTTATTATATTAGATTTATTTTTTAGATTATTAACGGTGAAAGTTTTTATGTATGTATGTGTGTGTGTTACTCCTTCACGCTAAAACGGCTGAAAGGGTGTGGTCTGGATGAAATTTGGCACACGAGTAGACCATGTCTTGGAATACGATTTTTAATTTATCCGGGAGTATATTCCTTTGGGATAATGTTCTACACTTACGTAAGGAAAGCCGCTGGTTAGTCGTAGTATATTTTATAAATAACTAGCTTTTGCCCGCGGCTTCGCTCCCGTCTATATTCTACTACTCTACCCTACTCTACCCAACTCTACCCTACTCTACCCAGCTCTACCCTACTCTACCCAACTCTACCCTACTCTACCCTACTCTACCCTACTCTACCCTGCTCTACCCTACTCTACCCAACTCTACCCTACTCTACCCTACTCTATCCTACTCTACCCTACTCTATCCTACTCTACCCTACTCTAACCTACTCTACCCTACTCTACTCTACCCTACTCTACCCTACTCTACTCTACTCTACCCTAATCTACCCTACTCGATAAAATGTATCCTATGTCCGTCCGTCGGTTCTGAACTACCTCCCCACCAATTTTCAGCAAAATCGGTTGAGCAGTTCTTGAGTTATAAATAGTGTTACTAACACGACTTCCTTTTATATATACTATGTAACTAATAAAGTGACCTTAGGTACAAATACCTAGTGACACTTGTAATTAGACATAACGACAATCTTAAGATCATTACATAGTTATAAGATCTTCGCTCTTAATTATGTAATAATAATTAATCTGTAGATATTTGTAGTTGTGCACGTCACACAATTAGCTAGGGTAATGTAATGCATGCTGTGATTTTCTGTAAGTGACGAGGCGCTTAGACGTTATTATATTGTTGAAAAGCCTAATAATAAATAAATAAATAAATAAATCACGTAAAATATACGAAATCAATGTAGATAACTTTTATACATTACTAGCTTTTGCCCGCGGCTTCGTCCGCGTACATAAAATATAGCCTGTCACTTAGGAATAAAGCAGCTTTCTTTTAAAAACTAAAAAAAATAAAAAAATCGGGCCAGGTTTTTTTTTTTGAGAAGTTAATCTATGAAAGTGCTGTCCCGCTAGCCAAGTTACAACTGTTTCGTTTCGATTATCTTTTCCTCGAGTAGGCCACGCGTGCGATTCCTTTAGTCTGATGTCATCTCAACGCTCAGTCACGTGGTCAGAAAAAAGGAATAGGAGACGTGGCCGACTCGAAGCGATCAACGAAAAGAGAATCGAAACGAAACGGTTGTAACTTGGCTAGGGGGGCAGTATAGATTAACTTCTACAAAAAAAAAAAATACAAATTTTACCTCTTTATAATTTTAGTACTTATAAAAAATTGTGTGTAAAAACTAGATATATTACTTAGGCTTTGTTACATCACAATCGGTTGACTATATCGAAAGATACTACATTCATTGACTGGTATGCGGTACGAAGTTCACCGGGTCAGCTAGTGTAAAATAAGTGTGGTTGTTAATTGCTTGTTAGTCGTTCAAAAAGGTATAATTATAGGAAATCAATGCATGTCAATACTGATAGCCTAAGGTTGGAATGCTTGTTGCAATATCTGATTATTCTGCTCATAAGATAAAATCGTATTTTAGTAATTGATATGAAACAACCGTTTAAAGAGCAGTGGCGGCCGAATGGTAACGGCCCCGACTTACGAGTTGTAGGTCACAGGTTCAAACCCAGCCAGGCGCATTACTTTGTGTAATTTATTTCATAACCACTGCTCTCAAAACGGTGAAGGAAAACATCGTGAGGAAACCGGCATGTCCTAGTACCAAAAATTCGAAGACATGTGACATCCACCAACCCGCACTGGGCCCGCGTGGTGGATTACAGCCCATTCCCTCTCCTAGAGAGGAGACCTGAGTCCCAGTAGTGGGAACATTATAAGGCCGACCATGCTATGCTATGCTATGCTCTCAAAACGGTGAAGGAAAACATAGTGAGGAAACCGGCATGTCCTAGAACCAAAAATTCGAAGACATTCACCAATCCGCACTGAGCCCGCGTGGTGGATTACGGCCCATTCCCTCTCTTAGAGAGAGGAGGCCTGAGTCCCAACAGTGGGAACATTAAAAGGCTGATTATGCTGATAATCCTTTAAACTTGTCTATTTCGGCAATTAATCGCAACTGACACCTAAAAAGGGTCGAAGCTTACTGGGGCCAAGGGTCTGATTCTGAAAGGAAGACTAGACTAGAAGAGACAACCCATTCCTACAAAAAACGCAGACAGTCACTAAAAACTTTATTTCTGAAGTTTCGATATACTCGATTAACCTAACAGCGCCGGGATCGGCGACGCTAATCCACGTTGCATTGTGCCTCCAGCATGAGTACCGGTTGGCGCCGACACAATGCATATAGGAACTCAAAGACAAGGTCGGTGAATAATGGCTGCAATCAATACATGCTGTATTCAATGGTGGAATTAGAATATATTGGTAACTCAGAATTAGGGTTGCCACCCATACTACATTATATAGAATTTGTATGAGCAGTGGTGGCCGAGTGGTAACGGCCCCGACTTAAGAATTGTAGGTCGCGGGTTCAAACCCAGCCGGGCGCATTACTTTGTGTAATTTATTTCATCACCACTGCTCAAAACGGTGAAGGAAAACATCGTGAGGAAACCGGCATGTACTAGAACTAAAAATTCGAAGACATGTGACATCTACCAATCCGCACTGGGCCCGCGTGGTGGATTACAGCCTATTCCCTCTCCTAGAGAGGAGGTCTGAGTCCCAGCAGTGGGAACATTATAAGGCTAACTATGTTATGCTATGCTGTTTCTTTTTTTGTAAATTATTTATGTTGTTGTACACTGACAGCCCCAAATCTTTTCCTTTCGTTTCAGTCCATCCAAAGGTTGTCTGGTAGAATTGCACACTTATTTTTTATAAATGTCTGTCCACTACTATCACACAACGACGTCTAGTCCCAAGCTAAGCAGAGCTTGTGTTATGGGTACTAAAAGACTGATAAACATACTTATATATTTCTAAATACATACATATTATAGATAAATTAAACCCAGACACAGAACAAATGATCGTGCTCATCACACAAACATTTGTCCTGGCTGGGAATCGGACCCACGACCTCCGGCATAGCAATCAGGGCTACTAACGACTAGATCAACAGGCCAGTCAAATGATGGCAAAATTTATGTGGAATAGGTAATTCTAACTATTTGTTAGAACAGAAAAAATATTGTTTGATTAGGGCAGAAAAGTCAGAACGGCTGTCAAGCCTAGTGGTGGAAAGAATTTTATAAATATAGTAATATATATATATATATTTTATTGATTTAAACCAGTGCTTGACTGCGATCCCACCTGATGGTAAGATAGATAGATAGATATTCTTTATTGTACACCAAATATACAATTTACATTAGGAAATGAACATTAATAGGGTGTCAAAATGGGCGGTCTTATCGCTAAAAGCGATCTCTTACAGACAACCTTTGGAAAAGAGACAGGAGATTTTGTAAGCAGAGATGCAATCATTGTTGGTGAGGAGCACTAGTTTATTAAGAGCCTATTCACTCTAGCCTTGAAGACACCTAAATTATAGTTGGACGGGAAGACCGCAGCAGGCAAATTGTTCCAGTCCTTCGATGTACGCGGTATAAACGACGAAGCGAAATGCTTAGTCCAGACCGTTGAAGTTTCAACAACGTAAGAGTGGATACTCGCCGTACGTCGGGTTATCCGATGGTAGAAAGGAGATGGAGAATATAAAGTAAAAAAAAAAATATATATATAATAAATATAATATAATAAATAGCTAATCACACAGAACCTTTTTCATTACGTTTCCATTTCCACAGTATCGTACTGATCTAATATATTTATTTATTGTCTCACAACTATCATTACAGATAAATACCTAATGTGATAGCGTGGTCTTAAAATAACTAACTTACAATATAAGATTTAAAAAAACTAATATATAAAACTAATAATTTATATTCATCATCACATCATCACCATTTCAGCCGATAGACGTCCACAAAGAACGGTCCTGTACGTCTCGCATCCATCGGATTCCCGCAACCTTCACCAGGTCATCGGTCCACCTTGCAGGGGGCCTTCTAACACTGCGTCTTCCAGAACGCGGTCGCCACTCCAGAACCTTTCGGCCCCAACGGCCATATGTTCTGCGAGCAATGTGCCCTGCCCACATTCGCTACGCTACGCTAATTCTTCTGCTTCTTCCTGCTGTTTTTCTGCTAATTTATATTATTAGTAGCAAAATACTGTGTTTTGGTCGATAATTCAACTAATGAGCAGTATTTACTAAAATCCCAAAATACTTAAGTACCTAAATCATAATTTGGAAAAGTACCAAAATCTTTGACTTCGCTACACTTGCTCTAGAATTCTATAATCGCAAATATTTCTCAAACTTTTCTGAAGAACTTTCACTCTTATTTTCTGTATAGAAGTTTAAAAAATGTGACCGTCGGGCTTAATCTAAAATTAATAATAAAATATTAAAAAAAAAAAATGTGTACGTAATTTTTTTTTTTAATATTTTTAAACTAGGTCTTGACTGCGAACTCACCTGAAGGTAAGCAGTGATGCAATCGTTGATGTTGAAGTGCTCTAGTTTATTAAGAACCTATTCACTCTAGAATACACCTAAATTATAGTTGGACGGGAAGACCGCAGCAGGCAAATTAATCCAGTCCTTCGATGTATGCGGTATAAACGACAAGGTGAAGGTCGTACAGGTGTCAACAGTGTAAGGTGTTTTTTTTTTTTAACTTCAATAAAGTATACCTAAAAAATTTTTTGCCATGATTTCTGAAAAATACTATCTTTTTTTTAAGAAGCTGACGACCCTATTCAAAATGTAAGGACAAAGACAGGGTCAGCTATTTTTAGACTGACATGATATACATACAGTAGGTATGGTTGGATTAAGTCAGACTAAAATTGAAAAGTTTGAGGCCTACTGTCTACGGACGCATAGCGTCATAGACGCGTATTCGTCATTGGTATAGGCATAAACCAAACATAGCCGCGTAGCTCACAGTTTAGGTACATTTAAAACTATGAAACTCTGTCGTGAAGCGGCAAGCGTATAATTACGAATACGCGTCTATGAAGCTATACATCCGTGGACACTCAGTCTTAGGTTGTGTTAAATCGACGATGAAGTGCCAACACCGAATTTTTTTCGAGAAAATGACTTTTTAGCGCTTATAAATGAAATGTGTGTTTCCGCATGTTTTAGAGAAATCTCCGTAGCAGATATTTAGTCGTAACTGCAACAAATATGTTGTGAACCCCTCCTAACTAAACCAATGTGTCAATTATGGTATTTATCTCCTAACGTTTCTGGTACAGGAGATTTTTGACTTCGAAAGTTAGGAGTTATTGGCACATCGCCGTCGAAATGTGAGTTTAAAAAAATAAAAATATTAGGGTACTTTATCAGCTACTGGCCACTACAAATGTTAAAATAATGAAAATGCAAATTCTTTTAATTTTTTTCTTCTTCTTATTTTAGGGCTACATTTTACCTTTTCTCCAAGATCATCCTACTGGATTTTATTGATGTGTTTTATTACTTATGAACTTTTTATTGTTGAGACTATTTCAATGGTCGTGATTCAAAATACGTTTACTACATTGTCTAACTAAAACAAACTACTGTTTTGTAAGATTATGATAATTCGAAATATAACGTAGGTATCTACCGAAAACTAAAATAACTAAACATTATCGCTAAGCAGAAAGCCGTAAAAAAAAGCAATTGTAAAAAAAAATATGTCAAAAACACAGAAAAACTTTGAACTTCCAGTTAAACTAATTGTAGACAAAACAAAAACTCTAGACACGCAAAAAAAACCTTCAAAAAAAGCATGTTCATGATAACGGAATAATCTATTAGGTAAGCTATATAGTAGCGCTTTTTTACTGCACGATAAAAAAAAGCACGCGTGCGAACAAAGTTCAAAGGCACCGCTTTTTATTAAGTTTGGAACACAACGGACAATACAGACTGGTTTTGTATTCATAAGTATCCATTGAGGAGGAGAAAGAAGACAGTTACTTTTTTGTTATTGACTAGCTTTTGCCCGCGGCTTCGTCTACGTACATAAAATATAACCTATGTCACTCAAGAATAAAGCAGCTTTTATATTTTTTTTAGGTGGGAAATTCATCTTATGACAAATTCCGGTCTTGGGCGGAGCGGGAGATAGTGTCAGACTTTTACTGACTAAAAACCCACTCCTGTTCCTTCGTTGGTTTCGTTTTCACACTACCCATAAAAATTTTGCAATCGGATCAGTACTTTCAGAGATTACTTCCTACAAACAAACAAAAAAAGCATTACCTCCTTATAATATTAGTGTAAATAGGCTCGCGTTTGATCACAATCTCAACTGACAAGCGATAATTATATGGTCGTGGATGGAACACGCTTACCTAGAAGTAACCTATTCACTCTTGACTTAAAGACCCCTAGGTTGTAGCTATCAGGAAACGGCAGGAAATTCCACACCTTAGCTGTACGCAACCCGGGGCCCCGAGATGAAGGCAAAGAAGGAACAGGAGTGAGTTTTTAGTCAGTAAAAGTCTGACACTATCTCACACTCTGCCCAAGAGCGATATTTGTCATTGGATGATTTTCCCACCTAAAAAAAAAGCTGTTACGTACAGCTTTTTTTTGGTTGGGAAAATCAATGTACATAATTATGTCATCATCATCATCTTCCTGCCCTTGTCCCATCTTATTTGGGGTCGGCGCAATACGTTTTTTTCTTCCATTCTATCCAATGAATCCAATCCAATTCTATTCATTTTGTACAATGTACATATGTGTTGTTCCCAAAACGCTTTGTAAGTATGGGTTGTCTACCATGTACTGGTGGCTCTCCGCCAATACGCCCCTAAGGGTCTTTATGCCAAGAGTGAATAGGTTAGTTCTAGGCTCCATTGCGGACCCATACCATCAAGTGCAATAGTGGTTTAAGCGAGCCCTTATCATGAATGGCAAAAACCACATTCTAAATTTCGATTAGGTTACTATATTAACATAACGTAAGAGAGGTTTTGTCTTCCAGTTGACAATAGACTGGCCTGTTGGTTTAGTAGTTAGTGGCCCTGACTGCTATGCCGGAGGTCGTGGGTTCGATTCCTACCCAGGACAAATATTTGTGTAATGAGCACGATCATTTGTTCTGTGTCTGGGTGTAATTTATCTATATATGTATCTATTTAGAAATATATAAGTATGTTTATCAGTTTTCTAGTACTCATAACACAAGCTCTGCTTAACTTGAGACTAGACGGCGTTGTGTGATAGTTGTGGAATATACATTATACATTAATAAATTGAATTACAGTAAAAACGTATGTAGGTACATTCTTACAAAAAGTTCAAAATCAGCTGGTCTTACCTCAGAACCCTTTACAAGTACGAACGACACCTGTCTGCGGAGGTGGTACAGAAATATCCTGCAATTTCCAAACTTAAGGTGGCGCAACCCAACCCACTGCCGACCGCATGCCTTGCGCAAGTTCTAAGCGTTGAAGGGAAATAGGGTCATAACTAATTGATAACGATTAAAGGGGTGACCAGACCAGACAGAGGTTGTAATCCAAAACCTTCAACGCCCTTGGTTGGGAGGCGCGTTTTCCCAACCACTGAACGTGTTGGCGCGTGGTTTACATCCATGTAGCCGCAACACAAACCAAACACATAAACCAAGGTCACCTTGGTTGGAACGCTAGTTTGCAACCGTCTGGTCACCCCTTTATCCTTGTGGGATTATTGCAATGTGTTAAATAGCATAGCCATAGCATAGTCGGCCTTATAATGTTCCCACTGTTGGGACTCAGGCCTGCCCTCTAGCAGAAGGAATAGGCTGTAAACCACCAAGTGGGCCCAATGTGGGTTGATTGATGTCACATATCTTCGAATTTTTGGTTCTAGCTGGGTAAGCCTTATGTTTATAAACTAGTTCTAAGTGTTGAAGGGAAATAATCCAGAAGTATCGATAACAACTTATCATTATAAGGTTATTGCAATATGCCCAATGCGCTGGTGTGTTACGTTCAATCCACAGAGCAGAATGACGACTTGATGGCTAGAGCCGGCATCGTTAAAACTTATAGGAAAAAAGAAAACCAATACGCCTGCAAACGCCTATCTAATCATTTTACTATGTTTACGTGGCAGACTACTTAACTCATGAACGGCCATTAAAACTTTATTTATTTATTCGTTGAACTATCACACTATCTTTATGGGCTGAACAGAATACAATAGTGGTTCCCAAACTCACAAATAATTGAAGAAAAAAATTTGACCATTGAATCGGATTTTTTTCACAATTTTATGGGTTTAATTTTTATGCGTGAAATCTTAATTAGTTTTTCTAACAAAAGTACCCTATTGTCTTTGACTAACTTACTCTTTAACCCCTCGAAGGCCGATTGTACATACGTCTGTACAACTTGAATGACCTTGCGAAACGCCTAATTGTCGTTTTGTACACAAATTTGTACGAAATTTTTTTAGCCGAAAGTTTTGGTTTGTCTAGTTTTGTTTTTCGCATAAAATCCAGAAATAAGTTTTTTTTTTGGTGATTTACGTAAAAACGCGCAATTACGTAATAATAATAGCCTGGAAATCGGGGTAACCGTTTTACAGATATAAGTCAGATCAAACATACTAACAAGCAAAAAAAAAAAGAAAACATTTTTTTTGTAGCATCTAAAAAGCTTATATACTGACAAAACAGATAATTCACTCTTAATTTATTTGTCTATATTATTGTACATAAATATTATATTAGAAAAATATATTATGGCTTCTCTAGTTGCTGTCGGTATTTCTTACTCTGTGGTCCAATCGAATCAATTTGACCCCGAGAATACACTGAACGGCAGTTAGATCACATTCCGAAGTTTGATCGGAATCAATTCAATCAATCATAACATTTATTGTTTTGATAAGAAAACCTGTTGACAAGCTTTATTAGACCTAAAAGGTCACAGAATATCAAAACATCCACGAACTCTTAAGATCCATTTGCCGACCTAAACTGAACTGTTAAAGAGATGGAGCTATACAGGGTGTATAGCTCTCTCTTTCTCGCTCACACGACTGACATTTTGACAAGTCATGTCAAGGTCCCTGCTTTTTATTCTCCGAAGGGTGAGGTTAGGTTAAGCTTTACCTAGTCGCTTGTCACCAGTTATCTAAACAAATATTTCGATTATCGATTAAAATTGCATAAACAAAACACTTACTTACGTAAATAGTGAGAGCAGTGGTGGCCGAGTGGTAAGGGCCCCGACTTACGAGTTGTAGGTCGCGGGTTCAAACCCAGCCAGGCGCATTACTTTGTGTAATTTATTTCATCACCACTGCTCTCAAAACGGTAAAGGAAAACATCGTGAGGACGGCATGTCCTAGAACAAAAAAAAACGAAAATATGTGACATTCACCAACCCGCACTGGGCCCGCGTGGTGGATTATGGCCCATTCCCTCCCGATCACAAAATTCACAATTTCGACAGAAGATTTGCTTTTCACAGACTTTCAAATATATCCATGATCCAATCCACATAAATGTCACGACTGCTCTTGAAGAGTCAATAGATGCCCAAGAGCGCGCTCTCAAGTGCATTGACACCACTTAAACTCATGCGCAGCGATCTCGTTCCAAGTACCCACTACTCGAGCAGTTGAGCGTTGACGGGCTGATTACTTGATGGCCCAGGGCCATAACATTAAGTTGTTATAGTCAGTCTCCTAAATTACGATTTGTTGATAGACTCTTAACGACTAGCTGTGACATGCGGTTTCACCCGTGTTTTTAGTGCTTCTCTGCTCGGGTACCCTTTTTTTAGTTGGAAATCATCAAAAAACTTCTCCTGCTTTGGGTGGAGCGAAAGGGAGTGTCAAATTTATACGCGTTACATATTTGCGTTACAGGGCCGCGATAAGGGCGCTTTCAATTTATGGTTTTTTTGGCGGTCGGCTGCGGTGAAAATGCAGTGCGTTAGTCGTACTGCGTAAGGACGATTGTATTTTTCATACAAAGTGCGCGGTGCGGCAACCGTGCGGCGAACGGTCGACAACATTCCCCCTAGCCAAGTTACAACCGTTTCCAAATTTCGATCTCCAATCGGTAACGCCTCGGTGTCAGCAATTGTAGAAAACGATAAGTTGGTAGCCATGTTGACGCGCCTGAGTCGGCCGCTCGTTCTACAATGTCGTTCTACAATAACAAAGGATGTAGCGTTGAACATTGTAGAAACGATAACAATTCATTCTATCATTTTGAACGATGTGAACTTGGCTACGAATTTTCTATTCGTTTGTTCTGACCACGTGACTTAACGTTGAGATGATGTCATTCCCATACATTTGATTAGTTTTCGACTAGCGTTAACGATTGCAGATTATCAACTTGGCTAAGGGTTCAGGACGGCAACGTCACAAGCAACAGTGTGGTGTTGAATAGCGTATCACTGGCATACAAACATATCATCATCATCATCTTCCTACCCTTGTCACGTGTTATTTGGGGTCGGCGCAACACGTTTTTTTCTTCCACTCTGCCCTGTCACTCGTCATGCTATCACTAACTTCCTTTTCTTTCATATCACTCTTCACACAATCCATCAATCTTTTCTTTGGACTCCCTCTCCCTCTCCATCCATCCACATGTAAACTCATAACTTTTTTAGTAACATGCGTCTCATCCCTCCTCTTCACATGAACATACCAAGAAAAACCCTTTCAACTTTTCAGTCACTGGCGCCACTTTAAAAAAACAAACACACGGCAGCCTTTTTTTATTTTATGTACGTTCATAAAACGTCTAAACTGAAAGCTCCCCCCCTAAGTCTTTCGATTAATTCTGCAACATTCCCAGGTATCGGCCCTAACTACTACTGGCTCCGTCTATTTTGCTGACAGCTCTTCGTGGCGTGTGTGGAACACGACGCGTCATCGACTCAGGTTTAGTTAGTCTTTATCGGACGGCGAGCCACGCATTGCTCGCTGTTGGTGCGACCGTTCCACCAATATCGTGGCAGGGATCACCATGCGATTTCCGACGCCAGTGGCCTTTCCCGTGACGGTTAAGGTTTAGGATATTTTCTTTCTTACACTTTTTGCTACCTTCTTCGCTCGCCTTACATTTCTTTATTTTATCAACTAATAAATTTCTTATCAACAAATACTTAGAAGAATAGAACCTTACAATACAAAAACAATAAGTTCTAGCTTATAACATAAATATGGTAAGTTGATTCATCATCATCATCATCATTTCAGCCGAAAGAAATCCATTGCTGGACTTAGGCCTCCCCCAAGCGACGCCACAACGACCGATCCTGTGCGTCTCGCATCCACCGCATTCCCGCGACTCTCACCAGGTCGTCGGTCCACCTTGTGGGAGGCCTTCCAACGCTGCGTTTTCCGGTGCGCGGTCGCCATTCTAGAACCTTTCGGCCCCATCCAGTGCGTGTTGCCAGTGATGACATATGGTACTGAAACATGGTCGCTTACAATGGGCCTCATCAGAAGGCTTACAGTCACCCAAAGGGCAATGGAAAGGGCTATGCTCGGAGTTTCCTTGCGTGATCGCATAAAGAATGAAGATATCCGCAGGAGAACCAAGGTCGCCGACATATTCCGAAGAATCGCCAAACTAAAGTGGCAGTGGGCAGGGCACATTGCTCGTAGAACGGACGGTAAGTTGATTAGCCAAATATCATACGAGTTGTAGGTATGTAAAAACTAGGCAAGTCAAATGTTTTTCAAGTCAAATTTCAGAGCGATCTCCGGCCACCTTAGGCGCAGGTTTGCGGACGACAAGTATGTTTGCTGATATCGGGTTTTCCCTCTTATTCAAAGAAATTTCAAGGAATTTAGTAGTTGCTATTGGGTTTTTCTGTTCTAGTCTTCCCCGAAATTATTCGGCTACTTTAAATTGGGACTGTGCCAAACAAATCATGGACGTCAATTGACTTTTTATGTATTGATAGAAGCACATGTTGCATGACGAATGGTTTGTCATTGTTTGTGATCTAGACATACTGGAGCGTGTCAAGTCATGTTCAAATTAAGGACAGAACTGGTGGACAGCAACGAACGGCGAGTATCCACCCTTACGTTGTTGAAACTTCAACGGTCCGGACTAAGCGTTTCGCTTCGTCGTTTATACCGTGTACATCGAAGGACTGGAACAATTTGCCTGCTGCGGTCTTTCCGTCCAACTATAATTTAGGTGTCTTCAAGGCTAGAGTGAATAGGCTCTTAATAAACTAGTGCGCCTGACCATCAATGATTGCATCTCTGCTTACCATCAGGTGGGATCGCAGTCAAGCACTGGTTTATATCAATTTAAAAAAAAAAAACAGCAACCGTGAGTAATATTACACGAACCATTTGCAGCCCACTCTTTTACCTCTTCATAACTCAAAATGTATAAAACATATTTTTTTCAGATTTTGTTTAATCATCTATTGACTTCTCATGCTCAGGAGTGGGGCAAGAGGGTATGTCAGACTTTTACTAACTCAAACCCCACCTATGTTCCTTCAGTCACCCTTTGCGTTCTAGGATCACGGACCTTTTCAGAAATTCTCCATGGCCCTAGCGGGTATCGGCTCTACTTGGCTCCTACGGTTTTACTGAATTCTCTTTGAGGTGCGCGTAGAACACTACGCGCCGTCAACGACTAGGGCTCGGTCTTTACTGGATGGCCGGATGGCGAGCTACCCATCGCTCGACATCCGCAAATATATCACACGTTAAGGTTGAAATAAAAAAGTACCGTATTAAAATATTTTTCCACTTTTTATTATACCACTTTGTCGGCCTGATTGATACCAAATTTCAGCTTTCTAGTGCTTACGGTCACTAAGATTATCCGCGGACGGACAGACAGACAGACAGACTTGGCGAAACTATAAGGATTCCTAGTTGACTACGGAACCCTAAAAAATGAAGATAAAATAAAGACAAAACTTTTTAACTGTAGCTGGGGATCCAACTCACGGCAAAAATCGTTCAATACTGACATTTTAGAATATCGCTCACCTTCCACAGCTGTTTGCGTGATAATTTATAGCCTAATAGTTGACCTGGCCTATAAGGATTATGTATGCAAAATTGAACAGGATTGATTCAGTAGTTTTTGTGCCAATTAATATCGTTGGTTCCAAAGAGATAGAATAGAGATACAATAGAGCGGCTATCAGAAGAAAATGTCTTAGAAAAACTGTCATCCTATGCCTCAGTGACGCCATTTGGCTTGGAATAGCCAACGTGTGAATTAAATTTGTTAAAATTTATGTAAATTCAACTATCGCTCGGTAGGCCCCTGGCTAGGGGCCTTACCATGATATGTTAAAATGTTAGTCGTACGAGCGAAAAAAGTAATGGAGCTATACACCATATATAGCTCCATCCCTTTAACAATTCGGTTTAGGTCGTAAGATGGATCACGTTATGAGCTCCTGGTAGAGCCTCAGTGTGTGATAAAGGAAGGTTAAGCTTTTCAGCAATAGATAGCGTTATCACAAAATCAACAATGTTCTGGAACTATTTATAATAATGATTGAATTCTAATTAATTACCGCGTAAATACCAAAAATATTTACGAAAATAAACCGAAGTTAAGTCCAGTAATTTTACGATAACGAGATTTGCAATAGAGTAATGCGCAGCTCGGCATATTTTCTCAGAGAATGATTTTCTTTCAGTGCATAGAGCGGATACAAACACATCTTGGCGTGTAGGAGTGTCATACTCTACTGAGCGACTTATGACAAGTAGGTAATAAGTATCGGATTACGATTTTGTTCGCTATGCCCTGTCTATTGGCACATGTCTACTCAACTGCTATTGGTAGTATATATTTTATGTCTTTGATAGGTCCACAATTTTACTGTTTTTTTATATGTGTAGATAATCACCTAAGTGTAATTAAGGCTGTACCTTAAAAAACAAAGACGTCAATACAAATGTCCTGTCTACAAAAGAAAAAATTATGACTAGTGTGCTTAGAATCTAGAATACTTAGGCTACATGGGTGGTCGACACACGCGACGAATATCAATGGCCTAGGTACCATAGTTTGACACTAACTGCCATCTTGTAATCACACATCATCATCATCATCATCATCATTTCAGCCGAAAGACGTCCACTGCTGGACATAGGCCTCCCCCAAGTGCCGCCCTATGTCGGTGACCACACGTGACTAACAAACACATGTTTCATTGCACACTTAATCATAAAGAAATCTAACTGAAAAAAGAGGTTTTTTGCCAGGTTTTATTTAACTTGCAAAGTATGTATGTATGTATGTAACTATGTTTGTTCTGGTGGAATCTTGTAACTCAATTTCGAAGCATTTATTTAAAAATTAATACGCCAAACGTACTCAAGCATTTTTACAAATCCTGCTCAAATTGTTGGCCTCTGTTTTGAATGCAGGCCCAACATCTGTTTCGTATTTTGACAGTTATTGTATGAAGCCGTATTTCCTCCGAAAATCCACAGGACATAAGAAGTGTTTAGGGGTCTGAAAGGATAGCAGATGACCCCTCCTGTCGACCATTTCAATTTGCACACGATGCACCAAACACCCTGTATATACGATAGACCGAAATAAACTATCGGGTGGTTGTCCAAACCTGAAACAACACCCATCTGGTCGGAGGATCCTTACTTTTCAATTGTGTTTTACGGGACTTTACACCCTATTCCATACTAATAAAGGTTCAACTTTCATATACCTCTTTTTTGAGTTAGTTCTCTTTACGATTAAGGCCATGTTCTACTCATTTTGAACTTTTTTAAACCTCTTGAAATCCACAAATATTAAAGAGAACATGTAAAACTATTTCATTAAAATTGACTATATGAATAACCGCCAGGCAAAAATCAAATCATGACACAAATTAGCTGACTCGATAAAAAAAAATCGTGAATCTGACCCTAATTTACTATTTCAAACATGTATGTCTACAAGATTACGTCACGGAAATATTTGAGAGTAGTTTTTTAAAAGGGCATCGCAAAAACAAAAATCTTGAATAGTTATTGTTTTTTTTTTTGTAATAAAAGCTCTGTTACGGGAAACCGGCATAAACCCGGTCGGAGTTCATACAAAATACTCAGTGACTACAGCTACCAGCTCTTAGACGGTGCGCGCACTGGTGACTTTAGTCACCGTGACTTTAAAGTGTTTGTCACTGTCACGTCATGTTTCCAAAGTGGAGTGCGCTCACGAAGAGAGACAGTGACAAAACTTTTTTGAAATCGAAGCGCCATTTGCCGATATGGATTTCGAAGAGTCGGTCGTTCTCTGTGAACTCATGAGACTCAGGAGAAAAAGAAAGCAAATTGAATACTGGGTACACCCCCTTTGGAGTGACAGGCTACTATGTGGAAAGTTCTATACTATGTATTATAAACTTCGAGAACATCCAAATCATTTTTTTAGATATTACCGAATGAGTTTTAAAAGCTTTGATGAATTACTTCGTACTTTTGGACCTGCATTAATATATGAAAATACGAATGGCGAACGACCGACGACTAGAGTGATAATTTTGTCACCGGCGTACACGAATGTCACCCAGTTGTCGCACTCAATTGTTGCGCATCTCCATACATATCCATAGACTTGATAAGAAGGACGAAACAGTCACGGTGACAAAAGTCACCAGTGCGCGCTATGGCTTAAGCGTGCGTCATGTCCTCAGTTTTTAAATTTGGAACACCTAGCCTTCTCCCTAAAAAGGTATAACACCCGTTCCGACCTTTAAAGGAATCAAACAGCATTCAACAACTAGTTTGTGTTAGGCAGTATGCAATTATAAATTACGTGTTAAGTACTTACTAACCTAATTTGGGCAATTGACTAAACGGCTAGGTGTTGTTGCTGCTACCAGATGGCAGACTGTATAGGAGCTCTTGGCCAACTATCAGCCACATGGATCATTTTTTTAGGGTTCCGTACCTCAAAAGAAAAAAACGGAACCCATAAAGGATGGCAGGCGGTCGCCTCCTTGTGCGAAGCCGTAATGCTAGCGAAGGAGGCGGCCGATCGCGTGAGGCAACGGTCCTTACGCTCCAACCGCCGCCGCCGGGATTCCGATCCCGATTTCCGGCCACCGTAGGCGCGGGCTTGCAGACGGCGAGCAATGGGTGGCTCGTCCAATCGTCCGGTAATCGGACCGAGCCCAAGTCGTCGACGGCGCGTACTGTTCCACGCGCGCCTCAAAGAGATGTCAGCAAATCGTAGGGGCCCAGCAGGGTCGAAGCCTACTGGGGCCACGGGTAGTGTGAAAGCGTAACCCGGGGCCCTGGGACGAAGGCAACGAAGGAACAGGAGTGGGTTTTTAGTCAGTAAAAGTCTGACACTATCTCCCGCTCCGCCAAAGAGCGGGTTTTGTCATAAGATGATTTTCCCACCCAATAAAAAAAAAACCCATAAAGGATCACTTTGTTGTCCGTCCATCTGCCTGTCTGTCAAGACCCTTTATCTTGGGATCGCGTGGAGAAATCGAGTTCAAATTAACTTTTTGAGTAGCGTAATTAGAGACACAATAGAAAGACAATGACCGAGCGAACGCCGTTCCGAACGCCGAACGCGTTCGCTACGCCACGTTCACGTGTCTTTATTTATCGTTTATTTCAGGCCTTAATTAACCCATAGTAATATTATAGAATTAAATAGAATTTTTATAACATGATAAATAAATTAAATGAAATACCTTAGATTATATGTATAAATTATTAAAAACATTGATAAAATTATTGATAAATTATTGAATTACATTATTAAATTTACTAACAAATTTTTTCGAAATTATTATTATCTTTATTTATTTTTATACATATTTTATATATTTTTAAATATTTCTTAAAACACATATAGGAAAAAAAAACATTTAAAAATATAAAAAATAGTAGCCCACCGGCATCGGGAACAGGGTCCAAGCTGCCGGCGGTCAGGGCTCCTGAGAGAGGAATCTCCTAACGATGCGCGCCGTGTCCAAGAGTACTGCTTTCTGGATCAGGCCCTTGATCCAGCTGCCTAACGAGAGCCTCCTCAGATGTTGTTCGAGGCTCTTGGCTATTAAGCCATTGGCCGTCACGACTATCGGCACAATGATTGCTTTATCCACTTCCCACATGTCGACAACCTCGCGAGCTAAGTCAAGATACTTGGTTTGCTTATCTTTCTCAGCTTTCGAAATTATTATTATTATGGCTATTGAATAAAATTAACAACGTCTAAGCAGATACACACCATGGAACACTTCAGATACTATCCTATTCTTACACCGGGTCAGTCGAGATAAGGCACATGCAGTCTAAAACTAGTAAAAATATCAACTAGACAGTCACACTACTATTATTGGGACAAGGCCTTAAAATAAAAAAAACACAATAGAATAAAATGAATAGATAATAAAACTTCCCAAAATCTTAAAAATGTCTTTGTAAATTAAGATGTTTGGGACAAGGTAATGAAAGATAAGAGTTTTAGGACGATAATAGAGAAAAAATTAGGGCCTCTTGCTTCATGCTGTCATAAAAACACTGATATCATGTTATCGCAAATATGTGGTAACCTTACGAGCTTCGTAGTATGTCGGAAGCCACCTTGGGCCCTATTATGAGATGCAGTTACGTCATAAACAGAAAATAGAATATAATAAACTTTATTGTACACCAAAATAGTAACAAAACTTTTACACAAACTTAAATCTATGGGTACAAAGGTGGTCTTATCGCTGACAGCGATATCTACCAGACAACCTTAGGGTGGAATGTAAGAATTTGAAATAGAAAAAGGGGGGTAGTCTGCGGTGTACTGCAAATTAATAATGTAAATATTAGATTAAAATTATAAACTAGACTATACATAGATGTAATATAGCTATTATATATAAAAGATAATATATAAATATTATATATATATAAATATTATAAGTTACACAATTTCATACAAAGAGATGGCAAAAGAAAAGAACAATAAGGTGGGTTAGTGACGGAAGAACTGAATTTAGGTAGAGGGAGGATAGCAATTAGAGTGAAAGGAAATGATCTTTGACTAAGTTTTTGAAAGAAGCTAGTGACTGGCCTTGCCTTATTGGCACCGGCAACGCGTTCCACAATCGCACCGCTTGGACCGTTGGAAAATGTGTTCTTTCTAGAAATAATATTCCGATGAGTAAGAAATAAAATACAAGGACCAAAGGATACAGAATTTGTTAAAGAAAAAACTACTTTTTTTTTAATTTATTTCATGGCTATAGATACAAGGTCTTCCAGTCGGAAAATTGATATTTTATGTTTCTAAATAGTTAATTTGTTTACCATTAGAATTTTACATCTCTCGCTCTGGCCTGTTCCTTCTTTGCCTTCGGTTCAGGGCCAAGTTTTTCTTTCAGAAACCAACCTTGCGAGCTCTGCCCAGGAACAATTTATTGTATTTATCGTATCGGACTGAAGGCTATGCAGCCCCTACGAGTCACCAGGCAGTCCCCGTTTGATACACGTAGAAAGTCATTTTGGTTTCATGTAACCCTCGTATGTACGGCTCGAGTGAATTTCGCCTTGGTCGCAATGACGAACTTTATCTACTTATATCAACGTGTAGGTACTATTTCTAAAAACTACCTTCAAACACTGGCCACTTATAAAACGCTGTTCTCAAAATTTTGAATAGCGAACAATCTCGAAAAAATGACGTCCGTGATAGCTTCGTTCCAGTAATTGAAGACTTTGGAATAGAAAACAAACACTAGCCAATGATAAATGATAAATGATGATAAATGATATTTATTTTGTAAGTAGGTTTAAAAAAACACTTTTACACGTCAATTTTTTTTTTGTCATTTTAAACTAGATGAGGCCGGTGTTTCCTAGCTTCAATAACCGATAACAAACGATATACGAAATCGCCATGATAAAAAGTCCATTAACGATTACAATAACATTGTTGACGAAGTTAACGAATAGAAGATAATAATTAACGCTTTGAGGAAGGCCATGGATAAACAAAAAATAGAGGCCCACCAATAACATGTCTTGCATACTAATCGACATATTATCGTCAATCTTAGAGAGTAAACAGTAAACAATTATGATAAGTAAAAAAGCTAACAAATGATACATCTTTGATTATACATAGTTACGTAGATAACATAATATATTGTACTTATGATTAAAAAAGTTCTGATTGTACTTGTAACATGTCTTTGGACATCTACATTACAAAAAAACTTAAAAAAAATAATCGACTTCACTTAAAAAATAACGCTAAAGGAATCAAAATAACTTTAATTTCGGAAGTCGGTGTTTCTCGGTATTGTTTGTTTCTTATTTAACACCAACTTCCGAAATTAAAGTTATTTTGATCTTTTTAATGTTTTTTTTTAGGTAAGTCGTTTACTTCTTTTTTGTAAAAAGTTTTTTGTTTTACACTTTTTACTTGCGATAAACTTATAACCAGAGTGCCTATTTTTCTCATGACAATTCCAATTAACCCAAACACTACTAGGTTACATTGTTTTATTGTGAAGTGCCTGTGTCTACCTTCCACCTTCCGGCTCCATCATCAGATCAGTTCGATAGTATCTTATAGCCAAAGTGCATCTCATGACAATTCTAATAAGCCCAAACACGGCTACGATACATTGATTCATTACAGAGTTCCCGTGCCTATGTTCCGGCTCCATCATCATCATCAGGCCACTTCGATGATACCATGTTCAACGTAACTTATGTTCAGAACCATCATTTATTTGTATTGTCATAGTCGCTTAACTAACTTCATTGTGATATCTATGTGAGTATGAAGTTCCGTTGGCCATTTCTGGTCTTCTTTATCAATTCCATTTTATCAAATGTTACTTTTTGACTGTAAACGCTTAAGTTCTCGATGAAAATGCCAAAATCACTATATGGTTACCTGTAATATTTGAGGAGTTCCCTCGATTCCTCATTGATCCTATCATCAGAACTAGATTTTGAGGAAAATGTGACCAATCTGGAAGCATACCTTACTACAGGATATCGACGATTATTTTATGCAGCTAGACTACCTCCTAAGGTTAAGCCTAGAAACCTACAGAACAATATTAGGAAGTGTTAATCTTTGTAGCTGTAATCACAGTCTAGACATTAGCTATAAAATGTCGTATGGTAAGTACATAGTACAACTGTCAAACTGTCTAGTGTCTGTGTTTGAAGTTTTGTGCGAGGAGTGACCCTGAACGTTTGTTTTGATTTTATGCGCCGGTAATATAGTCCAGTGGTAGAGCGATACTATACAAGCACAGTCCGCTGAATGCGAACGTTTACCGCGTTTGTATCTCTGATTGGTTAAGAGTTTGAAGCGGGCCTGCGAGGGGCTCTTGAGAGAGGAATCTCCGAACAATACGCGCAGTGTCCTGGTGCTGCCTTCTGAATCAAGCCTTTCACCTACCTAACGAGAGCCTCCTCAGATGATGGTCGAGGCTTTTGGTAATTAAGCCATTGGCCGTCACGACGATCGGCACAATGACTGCTGCGTCCACTTCCCACATGTCGACAACCTGGCGAGCCAAGTCAAGATATTTAGTTTGTTTATCCTTCTCAGCTTTTACAAGGTTCTAGTCATGAGGGAATGCTATATCAACAATCATTGTGCGATGCTCCAGCCAATCTATCACCACTATGTCAGGCTTATTGGCAACAATAGTCCTGTCAGTGATAAAAGATTGATGCCAATACAACGTAGAAGATGCCGTTCTCGAGAACTGGGTCAACAATATTGTATTTAAGAGTAAGTTGCTGGTGGATTATCCTGGCTCCGAGGTTGTATCTATGCAAATAGTCTCCGTTAGCCAGACGATAACACCCAGAAACAATGTGTCGGATTGATTCCCCGGGCCGGTGGCATGCCCGACAGATGTCAACCGTACTATCCTTCACAATATATTTTTGGTAGTTATTCATCATCATAACTTCGTCCATAATTGCACAGACAAAACCTTCGGTTTTCCCGAAGAGATCACCAAAACGCAGCCAGGATACGGATGCAATAACAATCCTGTCGATGCTAATAAGGTTACTAATAATCTTAACTTATTGCATGAATGTTCTTTTATATGCCATACAACTATTACATAAAGCAAGTAATTCTGTCCCTAGGGAGATAATGTAGTATGGCGATCCCTAAGGAATGAGATTTGAATTTGGAACGTCAAAAACCATTATTTTGAAGAAAAAAAAAATGCATTGAATGTATTACAATGAAAGTGCATGAAACAAGTTAATTCAAAAATCGAACAGGCCACTAACAAAAAAATAGAATAAAATGTGGTTACTGCGTTATAGAATATTAAAACTATATAATCTTAGAATAGCGAATTTTGTTTGTTTCAAATCTCAAAACATGTTGAGTGATGGTTAAGATTAATTTGTAAATATTCTCTTTGTCTTGGGCGGCTTGAATTCATCACTTCACTCAGGTTTCTATATTAACTATAGCATAGCATATAATAATAATAATAATAAAACCTTTTATTCGGACAACAGAATTATGACATAATATAGAATTATACAATGTTCAATATGATATAATGTTTGTTACACATGCATTATCAACTAAGAAATGTCACATATTTGGTGTTTCTTTATTTTCTGTAAGTCCGTTTGGCAAAGGCCTCCTCCAACCTACTCCATTCTGATCTCTCTCTGGCTACTCTACTCCATGTTGTTCCTGCAACCTGTCTAATGTCATCGTCCCATCTTTTTTGTTGTCTGCCTCTTTTCCTTTTCCCTTCTCTCGGGTCCCATTGTGTAATTATTTATAGCATAGCATAGTCGGTCTTATAATGATCCCACTGCTGGGACTCAGGCCTCCTCATTAGAAGAGGACATGGGCTGTAATCCACCATGTGGGCCCAGTGCGGGTTGGTGAATGTCACATGTCTTCGAATTTTTGGTTCTAGGACATGCCGGTTTCCTCACGATGTTTTCCTTGACCGTTTTGAGAGCAGTGGTGATGAAATAATTTACACAAAGTAATGCGCCTGGCTGGGTTTGTACCCGCAACCTACAACTCGCTTCCTATGTTAACTCCCTCGCAATATTCGGGAGTTAAATCCCTAAATTATAAATCCCTCACTGGCGTTCGGGATTAAAACTTAAGCACCTTCGTTTTGTTCGAAATGCTTAATCTACTAATAATACTTTGCTTTGCTTTGCAGTGCAAGCTTTATATTCAACACCTTGTTAGGGTAAAAATATAAATTAACAAAGCAACATTTTAAATTGATTGGGCTATAAAAAGCGCACAACACTGGAATACTGAATCACTATCGTTAATAGTAACGATTTTTTTTTTCAAATAGTTGAACAATGTGCCTAACTGTTACCTCGAGTCGTTTGGTGATTAGCATACTTAATTTTTGATGACGATAGAGTTTACTATTGTTTTATTTATCTATGGTTGGGTACGCCCGAGTACCGTTTCTAATCCAAGGGTACCGGTTATAATTAGAGATGGGTCTCAACCCGGTAAATACCCAAAGTACCCAATTGCAGGGTATTTATACATACAACAATATACAGCTAAACTTCTATTAATAAAAAAAAATATAGAAAAACCTTTTTAAATATAACGTTATTCAGTGTTTTTATGAGAACTAAAAAGCGTTTATTGTTTTTACGTTTTAGGTTAAAGTAAATAAATAAATATTAAATATATAAATTACCCATGCTATTGGTTTTTTTTTTTTATAATTGTTATAAACTGTCTGTGTTTCCTGATGGCTACAACCCGGGAATCTTTAAGTCAATAGTGAATAGGTTACTTCTCGGTAAGCGCGCTCCATCGTCGACCGCATCGTCGCTTTCCGTCAGGTGAGATAACGGTCAAGCGCGAACCTATCAAGAATAAAAAAAAACTTGTGCTTTTTCATTCTAGCATTGAAGACACCTAAATTATAATCAGGCAGGAAAACCACAGCAGACAAATTGTATTCACCACCGATTGATTTGGGTATTACCCACCAACCATCTCTAGTTATAATACTGTTTGAAATTCAAAGGTCGTAATATGTTTTATGGAAGAAATTCGTAGTAACGCAATCGCTTCCGTCAAGGATTTTTCTACAAAGATCATTATGGAAAATAGATGTGGCACATAATATATAAAAATCTTCGATCTACAAATAATCGTCTTCTACGAAGTCAGACGCACCGCTCCAGGTTTGTCCATTCCTCTTTCTTTGTACAGACGATCTCCCTTTGGAATGGGCTCCCTCTGAACATCAGGACGGCAACCAGTCGGTTGTCCTTTAAAGTGAAAGCACGAGAACACTTTCGCAAGAAGTTGGTAGATTCATCACACTCTTGATTTGTTGTATTCGTTTTTCTCTCAATATCATTCTTATTTGAATGTATGTATCTAAGTATACATTTATTTTTGTTCTTATTTCCTCTCTGTCAGTTTTCTATTAAGCTGCACCTGCCATGTTATGTCTCTTCACCACCCTAAGGTCGACTGGTAGAAAATGCACAATGCACATGTTTGTACAATGTTTCATTAGTGCATAAAGTTTTAAATAAATAAATATATTATGGAAAGATTTTAATTATTTTTTACCGGTAGACATTTGGGTAAGTACTCACTAAACCCCACCTGAGTTCCTTCAGTTGTCTTTTGTCAAAGTGTCATTAAAACGGTGGTAGCTGAAAATCAGCATCGTAGATTGCTGGATTTGCCCAGCGTCACAGTATAAGCTGAGCAACAACCTATTTTTGCCTGGATGCGACGCACAACTTAGATTTATATATTGTATTTGTTTTTCTTATATTATTGTTTATATTTACATGGTAGGTTAGTCTCTGTCGGTCCCGGCCACGTGCAATAGACAATAGACATAGACAACCACTGACTAAGCTGTAGACATCAGACAAATGTGTCTTGTCTAGTGTCTATGGTGCAGCACAGTTATGCCCGGTTTATACATTGTCCGACAGATTGCTGTATTTTATTGTGCGTCTATTTGGGCAGCATTCTTTTTCTTTTTTTGCGTTCCAGTGCTTTGATGACACTTTCGAATAATTCCACAGATAATTATATAGATGGAAGATGTTGTAATTATGAGTTCATTGTTAGATTTAATCTAATCGGAATCTCAGCAACAATTAGTAACAATTTAAAAGCTTGTTTATGTAACATCAACTAATTGAAATGTCCCAGCTACTATTTCAAAGTTAATTGGTCGAATTGTGTTGATTTTAGTAGCGGCCTTGTGAAGTGGGGAAAAGACCATTCGTCCAGGGCCTCATTCTTGCAGGGGCCTCGCGCAGAACCCGCAAGAGTACTTTATGATCATCGTTATCACTTTAGCCGAAGGACGTTCTCTGTTGGACATAGACCTCCCACAAGTGTCGTCACAACAAACGGTCCTGTGCGTCTCGCATCCACCTCAATCCCATGACTCTCACCAGGTCATCGGTCCACCTTTTGGAGGACTTCTAACGCTGAGTTTTCCGGTGCGCGGTCGACACTCTAGAATCTTTCGGCCCCATCAACCATCCGTTCTACGAGCAATGTGCCCTGCCCACTGCCACCTAAGATTATGATTCTTCGGCCTATGTCGACGACCTTGGTTCTCCTGCGGATATCTTTATTCCTGATGCAATCACGCAAGGAAACTCCGAGCATAGCCCTTTCCATTGCCCTTTGGCTGACTGTAAGCCTTCTGGGGGCCAAGTCTGCTATTTTTATAAATCCGTCATTCCAACACGATTCCATTGTCATTTTGCCAAAAGATCGTAATCTGCTAATTCATAATGATCAATCATTGATCGGTCAATGGTCTCGTAATAGAGTTGTGGTAGAATGACAATATTGAGCTTATTAAAAAGCAATGATTGCACAATGACGTTCTAATGGTAGGTTTTTTTTTATTGGGTGGGAAAATCATCTTATGACAAAACCCGCTCTTGGGCGGAGCGGGAGATAGTGTCAGACTTTTACTGACTAAAAACCCACTCCTGTTCCTTCGTTGCCTTCGTCCCAGGGCCCCGGGTTCCGTCTGTCCGTTCTGAACAGTCAAAATTTTAGTAGATTACCGCATAAGTCAGATATTCATTTGTCAGTATGTAAGAGATTACCACTTTTTTCAATGGAGTGTCAGTGGTTGACCATTGAAAAGTCATAATGACGCCATTCTATTAGTAGATTACCAAATTTGTCAAAATCAAAAATTATGAAATCAATGATAGACCATTCTGACACTATTGTTATAGCAGACTTGAGGCCCTGATGAGGCCCATTGTAAGCGACCATGTTTCAGTGCCATATGTCATCACTGGCAACACGCACTGGTCATAGACTTTCGATACCGACTTTTGTAGTTTATGATACTGTCACTTTATAAAGGTTACTGTGTACTGGAAGATGCAGCGTTGAAAGACCTCTCACAAGGTGGACCGACGGCCGGTCGCAGGAATGGATGTGAGACACATACACACATCACCGGTCATTATGGCGACACTTGGGGGAGGCCTATGTCCAACAGTGGATATAGGCCTCCTAAGACTTGTCAAAATGATTACGAAACTAATCATTATCATCATTTAAAAAAAAATGTGCAAGTATTATCATTTGAGTAGGTATTATTATTGTATATCATTATTTTCTACTTTATGAAAACAATGACTGGTTTTTGCATGACCCCAATCATGACAAAATATATTTTCTTTGCAAACTAAAACAATAACTGTATGTTAATTAAATGCCAGTTTAAAAACTCGACACTCATTTAAGAATGGTTATTAAGATAACATCTTTATGGTACATAATTAGGTATTATGTTTCGGTTTATTTAGTAATTTATTATTATAACGGTTTTTGTCTTTGTTTTAGTTCATCTACCGCCTACTAGATGGCGCTTTTTTCAAAATTTGAAATTCATTCGTTTAGATATTAGCCACTAGATGGCACTTGTTTAAGCTTCGCGATTGTTCAATTCATTTTACGAAGACTAATTCAGCAGCTAGGGCTCGCAGTCAAAAATAACTAGGACCAGATTGAAAATTTGAAATCACTGAAAATGAAGAAAATATATTTCTGTTTCGTTTACTCTTTCAAATGGATCTAATAAGAAAGGAATTCCTCCACTCCACTCAACTCAATCGCCATAACATCGAAACAAGCAATAATTTTTTATTTGTACGCCGCGGTGTATCAGGTTTACGTCTTGCATTTCAAGATGAATCGAGTATTTGTTGAGTTGAGTGGAGGAAATAGCTTATGTTCACCTACCAGGTCATCACTGATGCGCGAATATGAGGATGAGTACAGGCACGGCGATGACGCACACTATGTACACAGAGGTGCGCGGCTCACACTCTGAGATGATCACGAACTGTTCGTTCCACAGCGAGTCGTTGTTGCGGAGAGGCACTTCTAGTACTACCTGGAAGGAGACGATGGAAAATGAGTAATGTGTGGTTTAGAATATTCTTGGAATATAGGTACACACGAGTAGAGAAACGCCTAAGAATCGGTGGATGGATTTTGGAGGTTGGAATTGAGGTAATGGGGGGAGGAGGCGGATGAGGTGACGATCAACAGAGAAGTATTGAAGAAGAAGGAGATATGTTGATACAATCCCAAATCGGGATATTCAAAGATTCAGTTTCAAAGATTCAAAGCAATTGATTTCAGATAAACCATTTACAAGCACTTTGTTGAAATGTCAAGAAGTCAGTCAGTCAGAAAAAATGATGCCAATTGCACATTCCAAAGCGTAGATCTCTGTGGAGAAGAATGTGCAAGAAACTCCAATCACACTCTTTTCAATCATATTAAGTGTAAGAACCATGCAAATAAAGTAAAAATAAAAACTAAATATAGATATTAAAATCGCAACTGGCAGCTAAGAGATCAACTGACAGCGCTCGTTCATGGACATGTCACGCATGTTAGCACCACTCAGCTCAACCATTTTGTAGAGAACCGAATGATCCAACACATGTGACACCATCATAGAGACATTTGAGTGAGTATGACAAACTCTCAACTGCCATGCTCATATTAGAGTACACATTAAGATTTAAAAGAGTCCATGGAGTTTCTTGCACATTCTTCTCCATAGAGAACTACGCTTTTAAATGTGTAATTAGCATCATGTTTCTGGCTAACAGATTTCTTGAGAATTCAAAATTGTCTGTAAATAATTTATTTGAAATAAATTGTTGATTCTTCGTGATTCTTGAATTCAGCCCTGGTACGCAAAGGGCAACTAAACGAAGAGTGAATGAAGATACACATATTTCAACTTCTGAGTGGATTATATGTTGATGGAGAAGTCATGCCTCTCAGTACTAATGGTAGACTTTTCAAACTTGGTCCTTGTGGCATCAAGCTCGATCTTCTTGCCGAAGAAACAACCTCAGTTAATAAGAGAGTAAGCGAAGATATACCTCGCCTTCTGACTAGTGAAGATATCAAGCGAAAGGTTACACCTCTCTTGTTACTAGACTCTTTCAACTTGGTCCTTGCGTCATCCATCAAGCTCGATCTTCTTGCCGAAGAAACAACCTCAGTTAATAAGAGAGTAAGCGAAGATATACCTCGCCTTCTGACTAGTGAAGATATCAAGCGACAGGTTACACCTCTCTTTGTTGTTACTACACTCTCTAAATTTGGTCGTTGTGGCATCCAGCTCGATCTTCTTGCCGAAGAAACATCCTCAGCTAATAAAACAGTAAGCGAAGATATACCCCCACCTTCTGACTAGTGAAGATATCAAGCGAAAGGTTACACCTCTCTTGTTACTAGACTCTTTCAACTTGGTCCTTGCGTCACCCATCAAGCTTGGTCTTCTAACCGAAGAAACATTCTCAGCTAATAAAACAGTAAGCGAAGATATGTCTCACCTTCTGACTAGTGAAGATATCGAGCGACAGGTCACACCTCTCAGTGCTGTTAGTGCACTCCCTAAGCTTCGTCCTGGCCACGTCATACTTGGTCTTTTGCAGGTCGAACCGCGCACGGATGAAGTTGACCTGCATCTCGTTTTCTGAATTGAACACGAAGAAGTAATAGCCATTTGCTGGTACTCTGAAAAATGAAGAATTTGAAATAATAAATTTGTTTTAATTTCGAATTTGTTTTATTTTATGTAGTCTTGAGGTAAGAATTTTTAAACACCATAATTTTTTTTTACTTTTATCTTTATGACGGATTTTGATGTAAATACGTGTTTGAAATTGCGTCTGTGTTTTCTGATAGCTACAACCTAGGGGCCTTTAAGTCCAGAGTGAGTGTTCCATCATCGGCCATATCATGGCTTACCATCAGGTAAGATAGTGATCAAACGCGAACCTATCAAGAAAAAAGAAATAGATTTTTCCGAATCGCAATTTTTTTTTTTTGTGATGTAAGAACATATTTATAGTTTTCAGATTTATTTCTATCCCTGTGCTATAAGACCTTACTTTATACCAAATTTCAGGGTTCTGGGTGAACGGGAAATACTCTATGAATTTTGATTCCCTCGAGAGTGTCGAAATATACGTTTATTGGGACATAAACGGCCATATCTTTTTTTTCGTTAAGTTAGAAGTTTGATTTTTTCACTGCTTCAAGAGACCGCAGACCTGAGCATATAGCATATCCAATACGTCTTCGCCGGAACGTACACATCTTGTCTCTGCTCTACAGTGTACTGTTCAATCCTAAAACTCCCGCTTATCTTAAAGAACGTTTCAAGTTCCTTCATGACACACATAATAGATATATTAGGTCATCGGAAAACTTGGGGCTCGAGATGCCAAGCCATTCCACCAATTTCTATGACAAGTCATTTGCAGTTCAAGCAGTGCGGCTGTGGAATGCTTTGCCCGTGTCGGTAAGGCAGGCTCAAACACTCACAACTTTTAAAAATATGGTTAAGGATCACTATCTTTCCTCTTGAACGTCGTCATTAAGTTCATCATTTCTTTGCTTTTATAATTATATGTATATATATATATATTATATTATTTGTATTATATGCAATTTATTAGTTTATGTATTGTATATATGTAAATAGTACACCACGAACTACCTGCGTATCTTTTTTTCTCCTCTGTCAAATCCATCCAAAGGTTGTCTTTAAAAAATCGCTTTTAGCGATAAGACCGCCCATTGTGTGTGACACCCTATTAATGTTAATTTCCTAATGTACATTGTATTTTTGGTGTACAATAAAGAATATCTATCTATCTATCTTGACAGACAGACAGACAGATGGACAAAGTAATCCTATAAGGGTTCTATTTTTTCTTTGAGGGATACCAAGGTCGCTTAAAACACCCAGAAAAGACTACTATTGTAATCTTTTGACTTTGTCTTTGGACTTTAATTATAGAAATCAAAGTCAAAGTCAAAAGTCAAAGTCAAAGCGTTTATTGCGAACTAAGTGTTTACAATGTTGTTATAATATCATGTCAAAAATCAAAAAGTCAATCAATCAAAAAGTCTGTTAAATTTTTTTTTGTTTATGATTGTAATCGTCACCTGTAAGTAAGCGCATTAGCCTTTGCGGCTGAAAAGCCGTCCGCTTCGGTAGCACCTTTGTGGCAGTTCTTGTGTGGAGTCAGAGGCAGGTTGAGGATCAGACCCTCGCACTCCAGCAGAGCTTCCTCACTGCTGGAGAAGGAGGACCAGAACTCAGAGTTGCTCATGTCGAGAGGCGACGTCTCGTTGAGTTTCTTATGGTCATCTGCGAAGCCGTCTACATCCTGGAATGGCAAACAGATTTTATTTTAGGTGAATGAAATGATTATGAATCAGCCTTTTTTTGAGGTCGGATATTATTATATAATTTTCACCAATAGCGGGTGTCAGACTTTCACTGACAAATATTAACTACTTTTTTGCGAGGGCTGTGGTAACTCCAGTGCTCTTTGAGGCGCGCGTGTAACTCAACGCACCGTCAATACAAAACATTGGTTGAGAGTCCTTACTCCCTTAATCTGAGCCACTATGTGGAGAGAATGGGCAGCTAGTTTATTGTTTGCTATATTGTTCTCTGCACATCTTGCCTCAGACATATAAATCTCTGCATGTTTTTATTATTTTTATTTTTGTATCTTTGTGTATTACTAACAATAACTTTAAGTAATGTGTTCTCAAAACGCTTTGTACGTATGGGTGGGATGTCAACCATGTACCGATGGCGCAACGCCATACGTCTAGTGGTGCGATGATGGAACGGATTTGGCGGAATTAAATTGTGCAACTCCGATGCACGCTCCCATAATTGCAAATGATAGAAAACCGACAGGCTAGCAACTCGGCGTTGATGGGACTTATTTCCGCTTTACAGTTTCGGCCACCTCTACTGCTATGCAGAAGGAGGCCAAAATGTCGATCAGCCGGCGAGCAATATCCTCAAAAGGAAATGTTTTATCGCTTGTTTGGCAATGACTGCTTCTGCACATGTGGCCCCCTGGTAGCTCATAATATTTTGTAAACGTATCTATTAACTGCTCTACATTTGTTGTAATATATACTTTTTTCTTTTAAACACATTGCTTTTGCAATATTTTTTTTTATTTAATTTTATTTATTTTACTTGTTTTTATTTATATAGCCTCTTTTTTTATAATGTGAATGTGAGAACACTCCGCGAATTCTTAGGTTCCTTTTTATTATGATTATTTTTATTGTACTTTTTAGTACAATATTGACCAGTCTACACTGTCCTTACATAATATCTACTTATGCTGTAATATGGAAATATTGTAACAACATTTTTTTTTTAAAAGAGTAACCATGGAGTTTCTTGCCGGTTCTTCTCCATAGGAAACGACCAATTTGGAACCGTGCACTAGCTTCTGATTTTTTATAAGTGTCCATGTAGACCTATGTGAAAATAAAAAACTTTGACTTTTGACTTTGAAATTATGTTGGTTACCTCTTCACCGGCATGGTTTCTTTCTTCATCATTTTCATTGAACTCCTTCACTAATTCTATTCGGGGCAACATTGATTCTCTCTTTCTTCTTGCTTGTTCTACAGCATCACGGCGTTTTTCTGTAACATTAAAAAAATATATAAATTTCATTTCTTGGATTTAAATTAAACGTTAAGGTAAAAGCACCAGAGTAGTCTTTTTTTTTGTTCGGGTGAGAAAATCATCTTATGACAAATCCTGCTCTTGGGCGGAGCGGGAGATAGTGTCAGACTTTGACTGACTAAAAACCCACTCCTGTTTCTTCTTTGCTTTCGTTCCAGGGCCCCGGGTTTCACTCCCAGGGCCCCGCGAGTTTCACACCAGTCTACGACATTCAACTTTTCAAGATATACGAGTTGAGGGTGAGTAGTATGTTGATTAAAATGTAATGGAAAGCAGGGCTGATGCTCGTCAGGGCCACGGGTAATTCCTGAAAAGGAAACCCGTGATCCCAGAATGCTAAGGGCCACTGAAGGAACATAGCTGTGTTTTAGCCAGTAAAAGTCTGACACTCTCGGTCAACCCAGAGCAGAAATAGTTTGATGATTTCCCACCTCGAAAAGGGGCCTTTCTAAGGCCTGAAAATTGAATATGAGTAGACCATCAGATGTTTTATTGAAAACTATTTCATTATTTATAGCCTACAATGCCTTTGCCAATGAATGTACTTGTTTAACTGTGTACCAGAGCAGTGGTGGCCGATTGGTAACGACCCCGACTTACGAGTTGTAAGTCGTGGGTTCAAACCTAACCAGGTGCATTACTTTGTGTAATTTATTTCATCATCACTGCTCTCAAAACGGTGAAAGAAACTGGAATGTCCTAGAACGAAAAATTCGAAGACATGTGATATTCACCGACCCGCACAGGGCCCGCGTGGTGGATTACGGCCTATTCCCTCTCCTAGAGAGGAGGCCTGAGTCCTAGCAGTGGGAACATTAAAAGGCTGATTATGCTTACTGTGTACCTAATATTCTTGGCGTAAATCCTTTGAGCTAGTTTCATTAGACATAGCACTAAAGTTAACGAACAATTTCACGAATTATTTTAACTACACAATGAGTAAGAACTTCAAATATAATGAACACATTCCTCCGATGATGTTACGTCGTGAAGATGTATTGTTTTATGAGATTTGGCAACATTCCAACTGGAAGAAATTGCTGAACTATCGCAGAACAAATAGAAATGAGGAAGCTCGATGCAAGATTATATGTAGGTATTGTTTTAGACTGGTGGTAAAATTATTCTAAGAGTAGTATTCATTTTTTTATGTATATTTTATTGTGTGCCAAGATTTTAATTCATATAAGGAAACATTACAAAAAAAAACTAGGGAAGGGTTCCGTACAAACTTAACGAAATAATTCAATTCCAGAATGGAGTCTCGAAGATTCTTCCGAATCGCAATTTTTTTTTTGTGACTTAGCCACAAATTAACTGTTTTCAGATTTATTCCTGTATCTGTGGTATAAGACCTTGCTTTACAAATTTCAGGATTCTGGGTCAACCGGAAGTACCCTATGAATTTTGATTTCCTTGAGAGTGTCGAAATATACGTTTTTTAAACGGCCGTATCTTTTTTTTTTGGTAACTTAGAAGTTTGATTTTTTCACAGTTTCAAGGGACCGTAAACTTGAGTATATGGTTTTATTTTCAACTCGATATCTTTACGCGTTGCCGAGATATATAGTCTTGACAGACGGACAGATAGACAGACAGACAGACCGACGGACGGACAACAAAGTGATCCTATAAGGATTCCGTTTTTCTTTTTGAGTGGAACCCTAAAAACCTACAATTGGTGGCCTTATCGCACTCGGTGATTTCTTCCAGGCAACCTGAAATGGACAGAGATTGCCTGGATACAAAATGCATAAAAGTAAACCAAAATTAAATAGGTATTTAATACTAAAATAGCTACACATATAAATAGCTACCGATCCTACATAAAAAATATATATAAACAAAAGATTAAGTAGTAAAACGAGAACCAGATCACAGTGACAAGAAATGTTCCTTCACGAGCCTTCTAAACACAGGCAGTGTTAGTAAGAAGAATAAACATATAAGTACGTTCTATTAGAAATATGTGATTTCAAGATATAGAACTGTCAAGTTTTCTATTTACAATACATACTATCTGAAATATGGATATTTTAATAAATTCTTGATAAATCTTGATTGCGTATTTGTATGTACAGTCTAGGGTCAAAAGTGCAGTTGCACTCTACTATTGCTAAAGTGTCTAAAATTTCTTTGTAGTAAAAGTTTTATAGTCCACAACTAGTTTAATCAATACTATTATATGAACCATTGACCCTCTTCTACAAAGACATTTTAAACTCTTTAGCATTGATGGAGTACAACTGCACTTTTGACTCCTGACTGTACACATAAATACGCAATCAAGATTTATCAAGAATTTATCAAAATAGGTAGTATTTTATCCTAAAATAATTCTTGATTATTTTAGTAAGTATATTTGTTTTTTTTCTAAAATAGCTGAATTCGATTCATTAACTGATTGCGAATTTGTCCACCCCACTACATACCTACAATTAGTTAGTAACACTTACGCTCCCTCTCCGCTCTGTTCTTCTCTTCATCGATTGCCTCCACGAGCACCTTCCTGAGTCTATCCAATTCCTCTCCGCTGCCCGTCACCACCGACATTATGTCTGCCTTCGGTTTTGATGTCGCCTGCAATTTAAATAAGAGCTAAGTTACCCAATAAGCTCATTATATTCCTGCATTTAAAAAAAGGCGTTTGTTTTTGCTGCAAGAATAATCACTGTTAGATTTACATAGACTTTTCTGGACCTGTACCATGACGTTCAAAGCAAGATTGTTTCATTCTTATTTCCAGTGTGGGAAAGAGATGGCGCTAGACAACCTGTATAGCTCTGTCTCTTACCCACACTGAAAAAAGAATGAAACAATGTTACTTTGAACGTCATGGTAACCCCGCATATTATGTTAAGTTTGTTCATTGACTTTTTTCAGAGTTAGATAACTTCGTTCGGTCATCAAACGAAGATTAATAATATAATAGGATTCATCAAATGCTTCATCAACATTATATATCCCTACGTTTTTAACAACGTTTTTAGGGGTTTCAGTGTAACCAAAATGGCCGCTACAGATGCTAAGGTTATTGTAATAAAAGCTCAACGTAGAAACGAAACGTTATGGTTTTTGACTGTCTGTCTATATTCGTTTATTTTACCGAGATTAGCACGAGCGCCTGAATTCATACTAGTGACTACGGTGTTCGCGCAAATTATTGCAGTGTAATTTTTTTTGTAAGTTTCCTCTGTACGATTCCTTGGATTTCCTCTGTAATGTAATAGGTACCAAATTGCAATGTTTATAAATACTGTAATGTTTACCTTCTCTTGGTATTCAACGCCCATAATTTTGTGTAGTTTGACCAGCACCCTCTTTCCTCTGTCTCCCAAAGCTTGCAGTCTGTGCAATACATCTTCAAACACTTCTTTCGAATTCGGTTCCGCTGGATTTTGCTGAAAATTATATTTTGGCAAATAAGTAAATATAAAATCTCATAAACCTTTATATCCAGTCTAATCGGATGGGACTAAGTACCAGTATTTTATATGAGTAACATGGTATCCCTTGGTAAGCCTGATGTCAGATTTTATGGTTTCTGACTTCCGATAATCCTGGCAAATGCTGGCCGGGACCAACAGCTGAACGTTGTAGATAGACACCCATCTATGAACTGCCCCCCTAGCCAAGTTACAATCGTATCGTTCGCGCCGAATGCCTCGAGTAGGCCACGCTTCCAAATCCTTTGTTCTGACTCCATCTCAACGCTCAGTCACGTGGTCAGAACAAAGGAATCGAAGGCGTGGCCTGCTCGAGGCATTCGGCGCGAACGAAACGATTGTAACTTGGCTAGGGGGGCAGAGCTCAGGAAGCGTTCGATCATCCCATTCTGCTCTTAGGTATTTCTAAGCCACGAGCCCCTGTGATAAGTAAGTAACCATTAATGAATTTTTTTTAAGATGAAGTATCAAACCCTAACACGCTTAGATCTCACCCAAATATTGATAATGTTCTTAGCAAGACAATACATCATTCACAGATAACTTGAATCTACTTTGATAAGAAACTTTCCACTACATCTACAATGATTGTTTAGAATTACAAAGTCTTCTTTCTAAACGTTGCATATTTGCCCATCATGTGAGTAATACCTACTATTTACATCATAATTTTGTTATTTTCTTACCAAACTTACAAAAAGTTGGGATCAAAATCATCTGAACTATTACAAATGGATAATAAATAAACTAAAATGTTGGTTCTTTCTTTTCGAAAGCAACAGCAAGGATAGAGATTTGTGTCTTTATTCACATGATTAGTTGCAGTACTTACAACTGATGTATATTCTGTAGCCACCTCTGTCACTTCCACCGAAGTTTTGTCTTCTAAATCTTCAGCATTGTGTTTAAATTCTCTCGTATCTTCAGCGTTCACGGTTGTTCCTTTTTCATTTATCTCAGTTTCTTCTCCGATTATTTCTGCTTTTTCTTCGACATTTTCAACATCATCTTTGACTGTGTCTAATTTCGTATCAACGACTGTGTTATTGAATTTAGTTTTAGTGTCATTATGATTTCTTTCTACGATAAGGTTGTCCGTAACACTTTTTGGTACTGTTTCAGAACTATTATTTTCTGAGGTCGTTGATGCTATGCTGCTATTGCCGTTAAGATCTGTAAAACAAAATCAGCAATAAGTGCTATGACAATTTGAATATTTCTTCATGGCTGATGATTGAGATGAATATGATCGCATAGGGTTATATTGCGATGTTGGAGTACTTTAATTCATTAAAATTTATCAAGTAAAATAATCCTACTACCTCATTTCATGATAACAGCCTAAACTTTTATCAGATGTTTAGTTATTTAGCACCGTTAATTCAAATGTATAATAAATAATGCTTTAATCTATGCATTTTATTACTCAGTTGTATTTCATATCCTTGGGTAAAAGTTTTGCAAGTCAGCGAAAACAAATAAATGAATGACCTAATCTCGAGATTATCGAAAAAATCGTAAAATACAGGTGGTTTAAGTACAAAATTATTTAAGTATAGTCTTTTTATTCAAGCATATTCTAGAATTGATTAAAGTTTTTTGAAATCTTAGTGGTTGATAGATCTTATAAAATAAGGCTATTATTTTACAAGATCTATCGATTAAGATTCTACTTAAATTCCTATAAAACATTTAATGGTGTTATTAGCTTGAAATTTACAGACAGTCGATAGGCCTATCAAACGGCTGTCAAGATAATTTATAAATATAAGAGTACCAGTAAATTTGTATGACATACCTATCTTGTTACTGTTTTGGTATTTACGCATTTTGATAAAGTTTTATGTTATCAGATGAAGATTAAGAAGCATATATCGGCTGTAACACCTGTCTAATTTTATCAAAATGTGCAAAATTTTACGCACTTGCATAATATTAAGATTATGCTTACTTATAATTACTTACTATTTGTGTACCAGTCATTGTAAGAATGCCTGAAAGGCTTGTACTTACTAGTGAATTTCTCCCTTCTAAATAATGATAATGGTTGCGTCCATACCTTGGAAAACCAGGTTGTTCCTCTCATTCTTATCCACATTGACATCTCTGTGTCTGTTTGCCACGTGCAGTTCCATGAGGTTCGGTGGTGGTTTGTAATTCTTAGCTATCTGTGCTTTTGCTGCCTCTCGTAAAGCATGGAGTCGTTCTAAGATTTCTTTGAGTTCCTGGAAATGATATGGTGTTATTAAGTATTGGAATTTGTCAAATTGAGTTAGGTTATTCAGTTGAGGACAGGGCACATTGCTCGCATAGAAGATGGTCAATGGGGACAAAAGATTCTGGAGTAGCGACCACGTACTGAGAGACGCAGCTTTAGGAGGCCTCCCACAAAGTAAACCGATGACTTGGTGAGGGTCCTGGGAATCCGATGAATAAGAGACGCACAGAACCGGTCAATATGGTGGCACTTGGGGGAGGCCTATGTCCAACAGTGGACTTCTTTAGGCTGAAATGATGACGATGATGATTCAGTTGAGCAACTTACGATATTAACAGAAGTAAAATCAGCTTGTAATGTTTCTACTGCTGGAAGTCAGGTCTCCTGTCTGTGAAAGAGAGTGCTGTAATCGACGACGCGGATAGTACCAGGTGGTAGATGTAACATGTTTCAGGATTTGGTTCTCAGACATAGCGCTTCACGAACAAAAAAGCACATGCCCGACTTGTATGTATATCATAGTTGTGTAGTTTCGTTCGACATCAACTACTCAAACTATACCACTTACCTGAGGCGGTTCCCTATCCATTTGCATAAAATTTTAAGACCTAATATAACTTAGCATAATTTTGTTTGGCATAATTATATTTTCAATCATTAGGCCTACTAACATTATGCGAATCAAATTTATGCCAAAACAAATTAGTCTTTAAGATGATTATGCCAACATAAAATGTATGCCTAAAAAAATTATGCCGAAGTATTATTATGCCAAAACAAATAGTGCCAAAATCGTTATGCCAAAGGATGAATGGATGAATTTAGGACAAAGAACATTATGCGAAAAGAAGGGATCCCACCTGAGGATCAGATCAATGACGATGACTTTCAGACGATGATGCTGACGTTTCATATTCTTCGCAAATGCTTGATTCATATCCTATCCTTTAGACATATAGTACTTAAACTATTCCTCTTTTTTTCATGATGATACTCTTTATGCCTGACATGTCTTAACCTTCAGTTATATTCTACTTAAACTGTACCACTTACCAGATCATCATCAGTCACATCAACGGTTGCTGGATGGTCAGATCATGACGATCACGTCTCGTTCTCTTCACTTATAGGCTTATGTCTTATCCTTCAGACATATATTATACAAACTGTACCACTTACCTTAGGATCATGATCAGTGACGTCAACGGTCGCTAAACTATCAGGTGACGATGATGACGTCTCATTTTCCTTTTTGTTCGGGTCGTGGAAGCTAACGCCTGACTTGTGTCTCCTCATCGTATCTGTTTTAAATAAGTTTTCTTCAAAATTTGCATCATCTGTGTTTTTGAAAATGAGAAAGTTGTGCGGTAGAAGTTTTTAAAAAAGATCGAATTTAATAAACAACTCCTCAATGTTGCTTAGTAAATTCGGTCATGCTTTATCTTTTAAGAATTTTATTATTTAGACCTATTGTTGTTGTATTGTTCACTCATTTCTTATAAACCACGTAACAGATTTTGAAAAAGCCTTTCCTAACTAAGTTGAGACTGGTCATCTCTTAGCTGCCAGTTGCTATTTTAATATCTGTGTTTAGTTTTTATTTTATTTTATTTTATACATTGTTCTCACATGATAGTAGCGACAACAAACATGTAACCGAGATATTTGTAATTCATTACATTGTTAAAAAATAGTGTCCATGGAGTTTCTTGTACATTCTTCTCCATAGAGATATACGCTTTGTAATGTGCAATTAGCGTCATTTTTTTCTGAATTACTGACTTCATAACATTGTTGTCACAAGTGCCTGTTAATGGTTTATTTGAAATAAAATGCTTTGAATCTTTGAATCTAAAAAGAAAGATAGATGAGAAACGTATTTGTAAATAATTTGCACTTAGAATAGAATAGAATAGAATAGAATAGTATTTATTCGATGCAGGCAAAACACAAAACAACACAACAACACAAAAAAAAGTACAGGATTACAATATAGTTGCGCTGAGCGTGCCCGAACCGAAAGGGTCACTTGTATGATTACCCCCTGCCCCTCCATTCTATAGGTGAAAATTATTTGCAGTACATTTTTTGTATGATTATAGTATCATAGATATGTTTGCCTTTTCTGTTATTGCTTATTTCAACGCTTCAGTGCAAGTCTTATTTAAGGCCTAATTATCTCAAAAAATAACAAAACACTAGCAACTCACCAGGATCATTCGTTTTTCCCTTCACAATGCCCAGCTGTTTCAACTTTTTATCCTTGGCGGCCTCAGACATCAACCCAAGGTTGAAGGCTTCCAAAACCTCATCTACTTCCTCTGAGGAGTCATCTCCGATGTACGCACACTCCTGTAAGTGTTTGTAGCCTTTTATCATGATGAGTGACGCGCCAGGATAGCTGTGGACAACAAACATGCATATTATAAACTAACGTCTTTCTCCTTCGGGCTACTTAGCAGAAACTGATGGGAACAAAAATTCAAATCAAAAACGTTTATTTCAAATAATCCATTTACAGGCACTTTTTGATTGTCTAGATATGCGTTAGTAGCTAAATTTGCTAAATTAGTAGCTCGGTCGAAAGCGTAGATTTCTATCGAAAAGAACGTGCAAACAACACAGCTCAACGTAATGGCGCGTTTTTACGTAAAATCACCAAAAAAAAAATTCTTAATTTTCGGAAAAACGAAGATATAGAGACCAAAATTTTCGTACATCCGTGTGTACAAAATGACAATTAAGCATTTTTCAAGGTCACTCAAGATGTACAGATGTATTACAATCGGGGGCTTACAATCATAAAAAAAAAATACAATCTAGGTTAGTGTTACAATTTCTTATAGGTGCCACATGCCCCATAAAAGTAAAAACTACATGCTTCGAGTAACAATAATAAAACTAAAACAAGAGCAAAACATTAGGAACTAAAATTAAAATTGAAATTACAATTGAAATATTAAAATTATAAATAAAATAGAAATCCAAACTGAAATTGAAATTAATATGAAATTAAAAATTCATACAAGATTAAAATCACTATACAAATTAAAATTAATCAAATATTATATCTTCATGACCTTTATTTAAGATATTTTTAAGCTAGTGTCGTCCTTAACCTTACCTTACACAAGCAGACACGGTAACAGAAGATCCCTTCAGCAGGTAGAAGCCCCAGTACTCCTTCATGTCGTCCTCCAGCTCCAGTTCTCTGGTCATGGACACGGGCACCAGGTCCTCAGTCAGCTCCGGCTGGCCAGGCACTACGAACGCGTTAAACGTCGTGTTGGAGCGAACTACCTGGGTCTAGAAGATAAGCGGAATGGTTAGATTTTGGATTAAAGAAGCTTCTTCGTTCGTGTTGACAATACTGGATGATACAATGGACCTGGTAGGTGCCACGTTAAGAATTATGGTGGCCTTAGAACGCAAAGGGCAACTGAAAAATCACAGGGCCACTGATTGGTCAGAATTCACCAGACAGCCTTCAGCAACTCTTAATAAAATTTTTGAAAGTGGGTAAATAATGTTGACATCTCCACCAAGCTAAGTGAACAGATTAGATCATAGAACACAATCTTAGACGAGTTAAGTTTAATTATTCTTGACTAGCTTTTGCCAGCGGCATCGCCCGCGTGAAGATAAGTTTCTCTATACAAACTTTGGACACCCATTTCTCCCATTAGGGGGTGAATTTTGAAAAATCCTCTCTTAGTGCTCGCCTACGTCTTAAAATGAAACCTTGTGCAATTTTACGCTCCTAGGCCCTGTAGTTTCGGCTGTGCGTTGATATGTCAGTCAGTCAGTTTCTCCTTTTATATATATAGATGACTAGCTTCTGCTTCTGTCCTTTTGTTTCTTCTGTTAGGGGAATCGTTTGTCTTGGTATGGTTATATAAAGAGGATTGATGAAACGCATGTTACTAAAAGAGTTATGAGTATACATGTAGATGAGGGAGAGGAAGAGGAAGGCCAAAGAACGACTAGCTGGCTTTTTGACTGGCCTGTTGGTCTAGTGGTTAGTGGCCCTGACTGCTATGCCGGAGGTCGTGGGTTCGTTTTCCACCCAGGACAAATGTTTGTGTGATGAGCACGATCATTTATTATATGTCTGGTTGTAATTTATCTATACTTATTATAAATCTGTAGAAGTGAAAATTCTGTACATTGAAAATATCAAAAAAGTAAATGGCGGTGTTATTAGTCCGACACTGAACCCAAAAATGTGATTTAAAAAATATTTGTCTGTCTGTTTGTTCAGGCATCACGCAAAAACTACCAGTTCGATTACGATGAACTGATGATGACTAGCTTCTGCCAGGGTCTTCGCTCACGTGAAAGTAGAAAATTATCCCAAGGGAACACATTCCTGGGAAAAATTGCCATATATGCTATTCTAGGATATAATATGGTTTGCCTGGTGCCAAATTTTATGCATATCCGCTCGGCCGTTTGAGCATGAAGGTGTAACCAACATACATACTTATGTAGCGACATCTATGTCACCGCAAACGAACTAAACATTCAAAATTCTGCCTTTAAATTAGTGTTTATTTTCCTTGAGAATTGGCAAGAAGTGGCTCTGGTCAGGAACAATGGAAGGAATGGAGGGAGGCCTTTGCTTATCTGTGGAATGGTACAGGCTAGATATAATAATAAAACTGCTAATTAAAACTCAGCCACAATATTAACAAGCGTCTGAATTTACTATCGTTATCCGTATGATAAGCCAATTTACGGGTGTATATAAAAAAATGCGGAGCGGAGCTCCCGCTTTAGCCGTCTAACTTAACCTGTCAGTGTCGGAGTACTCTACAATACCGCGCTCGCTTCGCTTGCTCTTTGCTCTTATATTTGGTTTTGTAAAAAGACGAATTAGTTGATTAGAGGCTTGGATCTTATTTTCCCATTGCTTGGTTTTAAAATAAGAAGTTTGATGACGTAGCCAATAAAGAAATGTGTAGCTTAATGTATAATTTATCTAATAATAATATTGGTGTTTTTTTTTCGTAGGTAAAATCATCTTATGCCACCGCTCTTGGGCGGGGCGGGAGATAGTGCCAGACTTTTACTGACTAAAAACCCACTCCTGTTCCTTCGTTGCCTTTCGTACCGGGGCTGAGTCTTCCTTTCAGAATCAGACCCTTGGCCCCAGTAGGCTTCGACCCTGCTGGGCCCCTACAGTTGCTGACATCTCTTTGAGGCGCGCGTGGAAATATACGCGCCGGCGACAATTTGGGCTCGGTCCGGACGGTTACCGGACGGTCGGACGGCGAGCCACCCATTGCTTGCCGTCCGCAAGCCCGCCGCCGGCCGCAAGCCCGCAATAATATTAGTGTGTTAGTGTGATAAATAATAAATTATTAAATCAATAGCCACAAAGTAACTTAATGAAAGATTGTGTTTATTATTTTATGTCTCCTAAAACATTGACTTAAGTCTCTAATATGAACCATAAAGATAAATAATTCGAGATAAGGTTATCGGTCAGAACATTAAATATTATTTGGCTCTGGATTCACCTCACATTTCATCTTAAACCTTGCCTTGCATATCATAAGGTGTAAATTCGTCTGTTGTTGGGAGATATAATAAATGTGTTACCAGTGCTATCAGAAGTATTAGGTATCTTATGTTTAATTGGTGGTAAAAACGGAATAATTACTTAATAAAAGCCGGCTCGTATATTGCTGTTTAGTAGAAATAACTGCTTTTGTCCAGTTTGATCTAGTTAAACTCTGTCTTCTTAGTATTGACAACACCATTAGTACAGGCATCGGCATGGATCTTGAGCGCTGACTTTTACTTGTGCAGAAGTAAAATATCAGGTCTCTTTGGTGGTATGAAGTGAGACGCGGGGGCGGGGAGTGACAGTAATTGGCTCGCTGCGCATCGCATCATAGAGGTCACTTGTGATTGGTTCCCTGCACTTGCTGCACGTACCTAACGACGATGAGTACACTTCCGTACCAATAGACTTTAATCCATCGAATTTATTTTTATTATTTCATCAAAAATGGTTTAGCCGAGAACGCTTAACAGGCACACAGAGAAAGTTTCTTTCAAAACTAGGTAAAATGTTAGGGATTTCTTCGTAGGGGTGTTACAAATCTTTGAAATTTTCGTCTTTGCTACAATATGCATACCTTCCGGTAGAAATTCTCTAAAAGATAATGAAAACCGTATGAAAATCTGTTGCATGGTTAATATGTAAACGGAAATATAGACAGACGAACACAGCGACTTTGCTTTTAACTATTTATGTTTTTTTTTTTAATTTTTACCTTCAACCAGAATTAAGAAGATAAAAGCAGGTAAAAGAAAAAATAAAATAAAATGGGTGTACATTTTTTTTGCCATAAGTGTACGATGCGCAAAGCGATCCCCACTCTTTCGCCGAGCGCTCAAGATCCATGCCGATACCTGTATGATAGATTCCTTAGAGTTACATGTGTTTACTAAATTCCTAACTAAATGCGAAAGCCGTATAATCAAATTATGTTTCTTATTAGTTTGTGCCTTGTTAAATTGACGTCTTGTTACTGTGAATATTCCGTTACATCAAAAAATTAATGTAACTGTTTTACTGCGAAACCTTCTTCAATTGACGTCTTGTTACAGCGATGTTATCTTACCTAGACCTGTACCATGACGTTTAAAGTAAGATTGTTTCATTGTTAGTTCCAGTGTGGGTAAGAGATGGCGTTAGACAACCTGTATAGTTTTGTCTCTTACCCATACTGAAATTAGAATGAAACAATCTTACTTTGAATGTCATGGTAACTCCGTTAGGCACCACGGGTAGTTTGAAAGCGAAGCCCGGGGCCCCGCAATGAAGGCAAAAAAGTAACAGGAGTGGGTTTTTAGTCAGTAAAAGTCTGTCGTGAACACTATCTCCCGCTCCGCCCAAGAGCGGGATTAGTCATTAGATGATTTTCCCACCTAAAAAAAACCCAGTTAGGCAAACTTACTTCGAAAGTATTTGCAAAGAGAAAAGAAAATCGATGTTCTTCATTATAGCTGTAAGATCGAAGGAAGTTAGTTTACCAAAGTAACATAACAGCGCAAGACGTCCATTGAACAAGGCTTCGTAGTAAAATCGTACGAAATACATTTTTTTGATGTAACCAAATATCGCAGTAACAAGGCGTCGCAGTATAGATATGTCGTCGTCGTTAAAAGGTTTTCGGAGAAACAAAATTCGATGATACGGTTTTACAGATACCGGCACGGATCTTGAGCGCTGACTTCCACTTGCGCAGAAGTGAAATATCGGGTTTCTTTAGTGGTATGAAGTGAGACGCGGGGGCAACTAGAGCAATCCTTGTACACAGGCCTGCAAAAGTGCTTGGATACCTTAATGCCTATTTTCCCTTGCACGTTAAAGTTCAAGTTTTCGAAATTTAAACTAGATGGCGTTGGCTTCTTCACAGCTAAGTGGCGTCCAAAGGCAATCTCACAAAATATAAACTTGACTTTTAGTTTGACAGAAAATAGACACATGCGTCGTCATTGTCATCAACAATTGATTGTAGTTCATAATTTCATCACTTAAATTAGAGTCAAGTTGGCCTAGCGGTTTAGCATGTGCAGATAGATGCGTAAATCAATGAGCCGTGAGTTCGAATCTCACGTAGTACTCACAACTTTTTGTAAGTTGTGTATAATAAATATAAACAAACAAAAGAAATCGGTAGGAATATTATATCAAAGCTATGGATATTTATTTGTAATATAATATTCAAGTAGGTAGTTACTCAGCAAAATGAAAAAAATGAAGATAAACAGGCTCATCTAACAAAAAGGCACTATTAAAAAATAATATGTTTTTATTTCTTACAATTTCTTATTCAAATTTAACAATCACTACTTATTAATCACCGAATAAGATTATAATATTATATATAACTTTTTATTGAGGCCATAGCTTAAGTATTCGTTTCCAAAATTGGAAAGAGGATTGAAGCTTATGTAACCTTAACAACCAAACTTTTGAGATACCAGATAATTTTATCAAAAAATCAAAAGGATTAAATGTAAGCTAAAAACTATAATATTGCACAACAATATATCAAGTGTTCATAACTTTTTTAAGTGGTTTTAGGGTATTAAGTTAAACACACATAACAAGGTCTCCAGTTAATACTGAGTAGATACTATTAATTCAGTATTATAATTATTTATCATCTTGACGCCACAAACATAACCGTCCTTGTTCATTGGACTTAAAAGTTTTTTCATCAGTAAAGATGACACTACTCTAATCAAAGTTTATGTGATCCATATAGCAAGGATTTCACAGCATGCCTCCGATAATGCATCTTATCACTAAGTATGAAGAGCACAACGAACAGTGTCAACGCTTGTGTCAAAAAAAAACCAGCATAGTGGTTCGTCGACAGACGTCGATTTTCTTCGTACTCCCTTATCATGGTTTGACGCTGCAACATGTTTATTAGTTTTAAGTAGTCTGCCAGCTCTTTTATGGTGTTTCAAAGAACCCTCTTCTTCAAATCGTCATACCCATAGAACAACAGTTTTTCTCTGCAACAATAAAACAGAAATATATAATACCCAATAATGTTATTATATAGGAGGCTTTTGTTATATAAAAGAAGAAAAAAAATCTACTTACGTTTACACCGGTCTTTCTGGCTATTTCTGACAAGTTTTTACCTTGATCATGCATAGCAATTATTTGAGCTCTTTTTACTAAATCCAACAATTCATATCTACTCATTTTGGTAGAATAAGTAGACCACCTGGTTAAAAATAAAATCCAACGAAAAGTGCTAGAACGAGATAATCGAAATTAACTTAGCGAACAATCAATTGAGCTATGTCATAACTCTGGTCTAAGTATTATTTATACTACCTACTAGTTATTATTTTTAAATCCATATTCAACCTACCCTCTCAAGTTTGAAAACTAACACATAGATAATCAAATATTTATAAATTGATATTCAATTTTAATATCTTCATCTCTATAAAAGAAACTATAAATTATTTCAATGTTTAAAGGAACAAAAAGAAAGTAAAAAAATAAGCATAAATTAAGTATTAATCATTTGAAACACAGCGACGCCATCTATTAACAGTGAAATGTAATATTGTCGATAGCAACATTTCAATCTGGTTTTACGCTAGATGGCGTCATTTCTCGCTTCACGCGATTTTGTTTCTGTACTACCCATGCACTTTTGCATGTGCCTTTACAGTGATTGCCTCGCCGAAGTGTACGATGCGCAAAGCAATCCCCACTTTTTCGCCGAGCGCTCAAGATGTGTGCCGGTATCTGTCTATTTGCAATTTTATTTTATTAGCTTAGTTATTGAAATTGTTTTGTGCATGCTGTGGCCTACTGTAAATTAAGGAGTATAGCAACAAGATGCTCATTATAGTAGATACAAATTAATTATTTAGGATATTTATGTATTGTGTACCTACATCTTTTGTTGGAGATCTTAAATAAAACTTGTTAAAGAACAGTACCTGTCGCTGTGATTAGGTATATCAATAGCCGCCATTTTATTTTCGTTTTACGATACAAAGGTTTTTTTATGTGGTCAATCATCCAATGACTTTTCTCGCTCTACAATGGAACGAAAGGGCGTGTCAGTTGCTCTTTGCGTTTTAAGACCTCCGTTTGGGGAAACGGAGGTCTCAAGGAAAGGAGGAGGAGGTCAAAGGGTTCAAGAGTTTCCCGCGGGCCCGGCGGGCATCAGCCCTGCTAAGACCATACGGTTTTGCTGACATATTATTGTCTTTGAGGCGCGCGTCGACGCGCGAACACTACGAGCCGTCGACGACTTGTGCTTGATCCTTAAGAGATGACTAGACGGCAAGCTACCCTTTGCTCATCGTCCGCAAGCCCAAAATTAAAAAAGATTTTCAAAATGATCAAAGGATACCAGTTTTTATGTTTAACAGGCGCAGGGTAGCCAGCCTATCGGTATTTTACAGGTTACATTTTGGAGAGTGTGCGCGGGAATTGCATGACTTGATTCCGCCATCTCCTTTCTACCATCGGACAACACGACGAACAGCGAGTATCCACCCTTACGTTGTTGAAACTACAACGGTCCGGACTAAGCGTTTCGCTTCGTCGTTTATACCGCGTACATCGAAGGACTGGAACAATTTGCCTGCTGCGGTCTTCCCGTGCAACTATAATTTAGGTGTCTTCAAGGCTAGAGTGAATAGGCTCTTAATAAACTAGTGCGCCTGACCATCAATGATTACATCTCCGCTTACCATCAGGTGGGATCGCAGTCTAGCACTGGTTTATATCAATTTAAAAAAAAATATAATAATATGAACAAAGTCGCGAACAATACCTAGTTAAGATTGCGTTTCCAATGCACTCATACACGTGTTAACTCTTTACAATTACTTCGCAAACCTACTAATGTAATATTTATTTATGTATATATATGATCAGTAAGTTTATCTACGCATGTATACATATATAAATAAAATTGACTTACTGACGATTCGGACCCAGTGTCCGAATTGACTCATTTTTATTGAAATAATTTTTTTCACTGATGATTCGGACACACACTGTTTAGGGGCCATTCAAGTATTATGAAAGCACTACAGGGGGTGGATGGTCTTTACTTTGCTTATTTTTGATGACTTGGGGTTGGGTGGGACTGCCCCCTAGCCAAGTTACAATCGTTTCGTTTGCGTCGAACACTTTGAGTAGGCCACGCCTTCGATTCCTTTGTTCTGACCACGTGACTGAGCGTTGAGATGACGTCAGAACAAAGGAATCGAAGGCGTGGCCTACTCGAGGCGTTCGATGCCAACTAAACGATCGTAACTCGGCTAGGGAAACTGGATGGTGATTACGTCAGCAGTATATATTTTTTTTAGGTTTTTAAGAGGATAATGTCGATGTTCCAAAATCACACGAATGTGAGCAGACTCATCACTGAGTAGCAAAAATTCAATGTCATTGAAGACTCAGACGATGTCAGTCATGGATACGTGTGTCATGGAATGCGGACATTTATAATGTAATGTATATAATATGTTAATTTGAATTAATATGCCAAAATAAATGAAGTTTGTTTTGTTCATCTATTTCAAGTTTATTCCTTATTTCTAGACTTATAACTACTGTTCATATGTTAATATCGAAACCAGAACACATTGGAAAATGCATGTATCAATGTTAACGTAAGAGTGGGGGGAGGAGAGCTATGCTTACTTTTGCTGACGAAGGGGAGGGGGGGGGGGGGTAATATTTGTAAAAAAAACAGAATTTCAGAATTTTCAGATTTGTTCCTATACTTGTGCTATGAAACCTTGCTTCATGCCAAATTTCAAGATTCTAGATCAACGGAAGTGTCCTATGTATTTTGATTCACTTATGAGTCGAAATATACGTTTTTTACGACATAAACGGCCGTATCTTTTTTTTCGTTAACTCAGATGTTTGATTTTATTACAGCTTCAGGGGTCTGCAGACTTGACTATATGGTTTTAATTTCAACTCGATACCTCCACACGTTCCTAAGATAAAGAGTCTTGACAGACAGACAGTCAGACGGACAACAAAGTGATCCTATAAAGTTTCCGTTTTTAAGTACGGAACCCTAAAAAAGGATTAGGTTTCTGCTCAAAAAAAAAACTTAAAATTGTGACCAAATGGCATTGTGTAGTTGTACGAGTCTGACGCGGGTGAAGTCACCCGACCAGCTAGTTGTAAATAAATACCATTGTTAATGCTTACCTACATTCTGACGTTTGACTGTGACACGTGTCTCAGCTTAGGTCTAGACATAGGTACTAATATTTATTTATTTATCTTACTACACTTACAGTGTGAAAAAGACGCATGAAAAAAGATTGCATGTAGCGGAGATGAGAATGTTGAGATGGATGTGTGGTGTGACGAGAATGGATAAAGTAAGAAATGAATTTATTAGAGGAAGTTTGAAAGTGGCGCCAGTGACTGAAAAGTTGAAGGGGAATCGTTTGTCTTGGTATGGTCATGTAAAGAGGAGAGATGAAACACATGTTACTAAAAGAGTTATGAGTATACATGTGGATGGGTGGAGAGGGAGAGGGAGGCCAAAGAAAAGATGGATGGATTGTGTGAACAGTGATATGAAAGAAAAGGAAGTTAGTGATACTATGACTTTTGACAGGATAGAATGGAAGAAAAAAACGTGTTGCGCCGACCCCAAATAAGATGGGACAAGGGCAGGAAGATGATGATGACACTTACAGTATGCACCAAAGCGTATAGCAAACCAACAAACCAACAATCTATGAACTAAAAAAATTTATACAAACATTTATCATTTCTTTACTGCTATAAAAAAATGTGTCAAATTTAGGTTCTTGAGCAATCAGGGCGTTCAGCAGATTGAGCGCCTGGGCTGTAGGGGCATATCAAGCTGTTAGAGTACGTGATGGAGGGGCGACGAACAGGCTCCGTATGGTACAGGTGCGTGACGCCCGCAGTCGGTCCGGAGCGTAAAGTGAGCAGCGAGTCAGCGTGGTAGAGCATAGATAATAGGTTGGTAATATGTAATTATGGCTATGTCCAGCAGTGGACGTCTTTCGGCTGAAATGATGATGATGATGATGATGTAATTATGTACAGTGCTATGATAGCTTTTTATAGCTCGGTGATTACGCGTGACGTGATGCCTCAAACACACCCATCCACTGTTAACCTCTTGTAGATGCTTGAGCTCTGAGCTCCCAAGGAATGAGCAAAAAATAAGTAGGTAAGCTAATAAAATAATAATAATATACCACAAATTTCACACAACGCCATCTAGTCCTAAACTAAGCAGAGCTTGTGGTATATATAAATTACACCCAGACACAGAACAAATGATCGTGCCCATCACACAATCGATCGGTTTCTAATACTCAGTTATAGTCGTTTACTGATAATACCTAGTAGTATAATGAGAAAGAGTGATATAGAGTGGTACACACCTACCTGGCACCAAGTCGGCGAGATCTTGCTGTCTATCAGCCGCATGTCCGTCATGCTCATCGGGTACATCTGTCCGGAGTACACGCGGTATCTGAAACCAGGAATATTAAGGTCAGTATCCTTACCATGAGTTACTATCGAAAAGCTATTTTACCGTAATCGATATCGAATAAACGTGCATCGAATACAATTAAACTCGTAATATGAGTCAAACGAATTCGCTAGCGACAACTCGATGGTATAAACAGTGTCGAGTGTTTACGCTCAGGTCACATTCAAATTTTGATAATAGTTGTATAAAATTATTCAATTTCTGAGTGGGGTAGAAAACACGGGTGGGTTAGAGTCAATGAAAGTTTGAAACTCCGTTTCCTTTCGCCTCACCAAGAGCGGAAGAAGTCAGTATTGCTCCGGACCATGGCCTGAACCAGGACCCGACGCGAGGGGTTCCCGCCTGCAATCGTTTCCACGCGGACATGGCAGTGGTCCACCCAAGTGGGGCACACCCGGTTCTTTCTTCCGCCTAATTCCAAAACAAGAACCTCCCGAACTGGCCATGTCCAGTGAGGACCTGGTTCAGGTAGTCCTCTTCAGCCATTCCTCAAAGCGGGGTCTTGCCGTCGCGATAGTTGAATGCCCAAATAATTCCTAGTGTGGGGTAACGTTTTTAAAATAAGAGAAAAAAAATAGCATAGCATAGAATATAGCATAATCAGCCTTTTAATGTTCCCACTGCTGGGACTCAGGCCTCCTCTCCAGAAGAAGGAATGGGCCGTGATCCTTCAGGCGGGCCCAGTGCAGATTGGTGAATGTCACATGTCTTCGAATTTTTGGTCCTAGGACATGCCGGTTTCCTCACGCTGTTTTCCTTCACAGTTTTGAGAGCAGTGGTGATGAAATAAATTACACAAAGCAATGCGCCTGGCTAGGTTTGAACCCGTGAACTACAACTTGTAAGTCGAGGCCGTTACCACTCGGCCGCCACTGTTCTCTAGAAAAAAAATGCGGCCTTTGCATTAAAAAATTTTTATTAAAAATCTCAAATTTTTGAAATTCTCGGTTTTTCTCTGCTACTTTATGCATGTATTATGCCTAAATCTTCCTCATGAATCACTATCTATTAGTGAAAGCGGCATGAAAATTCGTTTAATGGTTTTTGAGTTTATCGCGAACAAACAGACAGACAGACGCGGTGGGGGAGATTGTTTTATAAATATGTATGTAAGAACAATAAAAGATAAAACAGTGCCAATGAAGTGTCTAGAAGAACTGATTTGTGTCAGACATTGTAATGCAGCCATCAGCTGTTTTTATCTGACACGATGCATGTATGTCAACACTGTAGGGATTACCTATATTATGACGTATTTATGAGTGTATATGTAGTATGATTAAATAATTACTCAAGCATTACTTTGCTATGTTGTGGAGAAATACATGGTCGCAGAGCACTGCGATTATTTATTTCTTCACAACAAAGAGGTAATCTATTTTTGACCGACTTCAAAAAGGAGGAGGTTCTATGTTCGGCTGAATGTATTTTTTGTTTTATGTACGTTCACCAATTTCTCGGTCAATTATGGACCGGTTTTTAAATATATTTTTTTGATTGAAAGGTTATGCTTTTTTTTTTTTTTTTTTTTTTATTGGGTGGGAAAATCATCCTAATGACATCCCCGCTCTTGGACGGAGCGGGAGATAGTGTCAGACTCTTACTGACTAAAAACCCACTCCTGTTCCTTCGTTGCCTTCGTCCCAGGGCCCCGGGTTCCGCTTTCACACTACCCGTGGCCCCAGTAGGCTTCGACCCTGCTGGGCCCCTACGATTTGCTGACATCTCCTTGAGGCGCGCGTGGAACAATACGCGCCGTCGACGACTTGGGCTCGGTCCGGACGGTTACCGGACGGTCAGACGGCGAGCCACCCATTGCTCGCCGTCTGCAAGCCCGCGCCTACGGTGGCCGGAAATCGGGATCGGAATCCCGGCGGCGGTTGGAGCGTAAGGACCGTTGCCACGCGATCGGCCGCCTCCTTCGCTAGCATTACTGCTTCGCAGAAGGAGGCGACCGCCTGCCACTCCTCCTCGCTCCGGAGCACGGCCTGAACCAAGGCCCGGCGCGAGAGATCGCCGCGCAAAGGTTATGCTTCCGAGTTGGTCCCTTAGAAATATTGTTATGATCTGATCATGAACTTCGAAGATATGGAACAGAACTCCACATAGGATCACAGCAGAACCGTCGTAACAAGTACAATTGCTTTGTTTATAAGTGTAGTCGATGACTGACTGAAAGAGGAAGGGAATATATCGAACTGATCTGATGATGAAGCCTCAAGTTGAACACCGGAATTCTATAATAAATTAATGTAATCTAACCGTATTTGGGATTATTTGAATTGTCATGAGAAGCACTCTGGCTATAAGATATTTAAGTTTGGCTGAGGGGTACTTTTTAGTGGTGGTACCATAACTAAATAGTGCAAATATTTTTTTTTTAATAAAAAATAAAATACAACCCACGGGAGCGGAGAACCAAACACAAGGGTGAAACCGCCAGAAACACCTAGTAAATAATAATACTACCCAATTGTCGGGTAATAGGTAGAAGCATAGATACTTAGGTTGTTGACCGGCACTTGCCTTCAAGAGCCAGTCTGGAGATAATAGAACATTTGTACACGAATGGTACAGGTTGTAAAGTATGATAGCAGATACTGTCACTAGAAACTATGTCGAGAGACTTGGGAAACATGAGGTCTCGACGATTTATATGACTAGTTTGTTCCTGCGGGTTCACGCTCTTGGCCTATCATGGAAGAAGTGTGTATTTTCGGAAGAAAATGTGTTTTTTTTTAATTCCTATCCCTAAATAAAAATTAAAATAAAAAAAAAACTCCTAATCTACCTTTTTATAGCATCGCAGCCTTTAGAAAAATATATTAGTGTATTTAAATTTGCGTTTTTATTTGTCCTCAAATATGTATGATCGAGAGCAGCGGTGGCCGAGTGGTAAAGGCCCCGACTTACGAGTTGCTTTGTGTAATTTATTTCATCACCACTGCTCTCAAAACGGTGAAGGAAAACATCGTGCGGAAACCGAAAATGTCCTAGAACCAAAAATTCGAAGACGTGTGACAACCACCAACCCGCACTGGGCCCGCGTGGTGGGTTACGGCCCATTCCCTCTCCTAGAGAGGAGGCCTGAGTCCCAACAGTGAGAACATTATAAGGCCGACTATACTATATATTTAAATTTGCGTTTTTATTTGTCCTCACATAAATATGTATGCTAATTTAGAATTAAAAAAATCATTTGAATTTTAAAAATCGCCTATAGAGAGGGGTCTCTACAGTAGATGTTTATCAAGAAATTGGAAGGATTTCCATCAGGACCACTTGAGTGGGTTTAGAACTAATGGTACATTTTAAATAAAATATTTAAAAACCATTTAACAATAAAGAAGATTTATAGACTAAAAACCATACTAATGAATTAACATTTTACAATTAAATTAAATGTTAAACGTCAATAAATAAGCCGTCTCTGATCGTTCTCGGTGCAAAGGTGCCCATAACACTCGCCGCATTACCTCGCTGAATAGCGATGTCCATCCTTTGAACCAAGAACTACCTGGACCGGGAGTCACCCGTTGCCTCCCCGAGCCTACGGCCCAAATCCCCCTCATAAAGAAGATTGTCAGAGGGATATACAGCAAAACTTTGGACGCCACTTTGTAGAAAGTGTAGCCACCACAATCCAGCTGAACGTGAGGTAGCCGCATTCATTAAAGTACTATCCGGCGCGACAACTTGTAACATGACGTATTATAAGATACGGCTGCGACATGTATCTATTTATAAAAAAAAACTGACTGGCTGCCATATCACCGCACAGCCGACACATCTAGGACTAGGGGTGTGAAATTTTGCATAACGTTTCCTTTCATGACATGACGTAGGCGAGCACTAAGAGAGGATTTTCTAAAATTTCACCCCTCATCATCTTCCTGCCCTTGTCCCGTGTTATTTGGGGTCGGCGCAACACGTTTTTTTCTTCCACTCTGCCCTGTTACTCGTCATGCTATCTCTAACTTCCTTTTCTTTCATATCACTCTTCACACAATCCATCCATCTTTTCTTTGGTCTCCCTCTCCCTCTCCATCCATCCACATGTAAACTCATAACTCTTTTAGTAACATGCGTTTCATCCCTCCTCTTCACATGACCATACCAAGACAAACGATTCCCTTTCAACTTTTCTGTCACTGGCCCCACTTTCAAACTTCCCCTAATATATTCATTTCTCACTTTATCCATTCTCGTCACACCACACATCCATCTTAACATTCTCATCTCCGCTACATGCAATCTTGTTTCATGCGTCTTTTTCACAGCCCAACATTCTGATCCATACAGTATGACAGGCCTTATCACGGACTTCTAAAATTTCACCCCTCATAGGGATGAAACGGGGGCCCAAAGTTTGTATGTAGAAACTTCTACTCTTAAAGCTAGTACTGTTACATGTTCCTAGTATTTATCATTTACCTTAAATACAACGGTACCATGAGGAACAAGCACGGCAGACAGATGAGCAGCGAGAGAAGCCGGCACAGACGCAGCGGGACAGTGTAGCAGGTGCGGGGGGCGAGGTAGCAGTTCCTGGTGCCGTGGACGCCTCGTGGAGAACGGAGACCAGCTGAGAAGGAATAGGAGAGTATTAGGTGAGGTTTCACTTTAATTATAAGAACTTATATGTTCGCCTTTAGCTATCATTGTTGTATTATAAGTATAGCGACCTCAGCTTTTTAATGTTCTCGCTGCTGGGACTCAAGCCTCCTCTCCAGGGGAAGACATGGGCCGTAATCCACTACACAGGCCCAGTGCGGATTGGTGGATGTCACATGTCTTTGAATTTTTGATTTTGGGACATACCGGTTTCCTTACGATGTTTTCCTTCACCGTTTTGAGAGCAGGGGTGATGAAATAAATTACATAAAGTATTATGCCTGGCTGGGTTCGAATCCGCGACCAACAACAACGACAACTCTTAAGACGGGGTCGTTACCACTGGTTCACTAGTGCACATTAAATGTAGACTCAAGTGGTGACGTGGTGGGCAGTCACGATCTGCCTAGGGCAGGACTAGACGTCGTCGTAGACGTAGAGTAAGTGATATTTTTTTATTTTATATGAACTAGTGCTTGACTGCGATCCCACTTGATGGTAAGCAGTGATGCAATCGTTGATGGTGAGGCGCACTAGTTTAGTATTAGGAGCTTATTCATTCTAGCGTTGAAGACACCTAACTTATAATACCTGCGTATCTTTTTTTCTCCTTCTCTTTCAAATCCATCCAAAGGTTGTGTGAAAAAAATCGCTTTTAGCGATAAGATCGCCTATTGTGACACCCTATTAATTATATGTTCTTAATATAATTTTTATTTTTGGTGTACAATAAAGAATATATCTATCTATCAAAGGCAAATTGTTCCTGTCCTTCGATGTACGCGGTATAAATGATTAGGCGAAACGTTTAGTACGGACCGTAGATGTTTCAACAACGTAAGGGTACTAAAAATAAATAAAATAATCTCATTGTACTTGGTATCTGTCCATCACCATTGAATATTGTAGCCAATAAGCCTGATATAGTGATGGTCGACTGAATCGTGAGGCGTGCAATGATTGTTGATACAACCGTCTCGCGTGACGAGAACCTCGTGAAAGCCGATAAAGGTAAGTAAATTATGTATATTGACTTCGCGAGGTTTTCGACATTAGGTATGTGGACTTAGCGATCATTGAACAGATAGTCATGTCAGCCAATGGCTTAATAGCCTCGAGCATCGGTCAAAATTTTAGGAGGCTTTCGTTAGGCGGCTGGTTACTTCTAGACACGGCTCTTATTGTTAGGTTTTTTTTTCTGGAACCCTAATAGCCACCGGTTTCCTGGGCCTCAAGTCTGCTATTACAATAGTGTCAGAATGGTCTATCATTGATTTCATAATTTTTGATTTTGACAAGTTTGTTAATCTACTAATGTAATGGCGTCATTATGACTTTCCAATGATCAACCACTGGCACTCCATTGAAAGAAATGGCAAAGCATGGTAATCTCGCACGTAATGACAAATAAATGTCTGGCGTTTGCGGTAATCTGCTACAATTTCGACAGTTCCTTTGATCAGTGACCTACCTTTAGAACGTCACTGTGCAGACAGCTCGTACCACAATTCTATTACGAGACCACTGATCGATCAATGATCGGCCATTATGAATTAACAGATTACGAACTTTTAGCAAAATGACAATGGAATCGTGTTGGAATGACGATTTAATAAAAATAGCAGACTAGGGCCCCAGGACCCTGTTGCTAACATCGGTTGGCTACTATTTTTTATATTTTTACAAATGCGTTTTGTCAAAGAAAATGAAATAGTGTAGGTGAATAGTGTGTAAAATATAATGAGATAAACGATAGTAAATTATATAGGATAATAACTCACTTTCTAAAGGCACTAATTCTTGCGGATCCATGTTTGCGTTACATCACTCCACCCGGACGACTCTGCAAATCTGCAAAGAGTAATTATCAGTTTTAATTAATTGGTACACTAAAACAAACCACTTCGCGAGTACCTTGTTTAGAACCAATGATGTCAATTTGTCAATTGATATAATTGGGGCTAACCTAAATCTATCTATATATATAAAAGGAGAAACTGACTGACAGACATATTACAACGGAAACTAATGGGACTAAAGGCAATTGAGAGGCGAGCCAGGAGGATCATTGGCAATGATGCACTCGTTGAGTCGAGGCTTCAAAGTCTTGAGCATCGACGCCGAGTTGCTAGCCTGTCGGTTTTCTACCGGTTGCATTTCAGTGAGTGTACGTCGGAATTGCATAACTTAAGTCCGCCAAGCCCGTTCCATCATCGGACCACCAGGCGTACGGCAACGCGCCACCGGTACATGGTGGACATTCCACCTATACGCACAAAATGTTTCGGGAACACATTCATTGTGCGTACAGCTAAGGAGTGGAATTCCTTGCCAGAATCTGTGTTTTCTGATGGCTACAATCCGGGAAACTTTAAGTCAAGAGTGAATAGGTTACTTCTAGGTAAGCGCGCTCCATCGTCGACCGCATCGTCGCTTTCCATCAGGTGAGATAGCGGTCAAGCGCGAACCTACCAAGAATAAAAAAAAAGACTAGGAACATGACATTATGTAGAAGGCTTCCTTGTATGACGTAGATGAGTACTAAGAAGGAGTTTTTGGAAATTCAACCGTTAAGGGGGTGAAAATTAGGAATTTCATTTTAATGCAAAGTCTCATTCCGCGTACTCTTAACTTGAAATTTTGCACAAATAGTAAACTAAGTAAATAATAAAGATTGTAATTATTATTTTTTAGAACTCGGGCAAAAGAACAATTTAACTGGTTTTAAAGATTGAATGGAGAATTTATTTTTTTGGGTTACTTAATAGACTTGAAACTAAGCACAAATTTTAATAAAAATGAATAATAAAGACTGCCATTATTCATTTTTCAAAACTATCTTCAAAATACTGTTTAAGGAGTGTAATCATCATATCAGCCGAAAGACGTGCATTGCTGGACATAGGCCTCACCTAGTGTCGCCATAACGGCCAATCCTGTGCGTCTCGCAACCATCGGATTCCCGTGATCCTCACCAGGTCGACCTTGTGGGAGGTCTTCCAACGCCGTGTCTTCCGGTACACGGTCGCGAGGGGTGTAATTTTTTTATGAAAACTTTCTCACAAACGGAGTCACTGGCAAAGTGCTAGCTAGTAATAAAATAATTGGCGACTTGAAATCAAGAGTGGTTTGAGGATTTTGGCCTCATTTTGTATTTAGGCCAAAAATCTTTTAACTACTTGTAGTAAGGCTACTTAGATACTTAATAGATATCGATTTTATAGGAAGAATATCGTAAGGGACCAAAAAAGTCATCGAAGACACTAATCTGCATGGTTCTCATATGGTTTGCCCAGATTGTCGTGCACGGTTTGAAGAAGAAGAAAAACATTTGGGAATCACAAAGGACAAACAAAAATAAATAAAAATAAATGTATGTAAAACATGGATCTATTAGTATGTATTTTTTTTTAGGAGGGGATATCATCCAATGACTTTTCTCGCCCATCGGCGGAGCGGGATGGTATCAGACTTTTACTGACTAAAACGCACTCCTATGTTCCTTCGTTGCTTAGCATTCCAGACCCCCTCGTTTTTCTTTCAGAAAAAGTGCGCGAGACTCACCCCGCCACAATTTATTGTATCCAGCTGGGTGCTGATCGACCCCCACGTGTCACCGGTCAACCTCACCAAAAGGGGGGGGGGGGCATAAAAAATATCCTTTGTGCTAATCAAGGACAATTATGGTCTACCCATGTGCCAAATTTAATTCAAATCCGCTTAGTCGTTTGAGCTTGTAGAAGTAACAAACACACACACATTGATAGGGACTTAGAATTACAAAAATAACTTTCACTTGTACAATATTAGTGTGATATATAATGTTGTACATGTTAATAGTAGTTAGTTATAAGTAGCATTAAGTGAGTTACATGAGTACAAACACGCACTGTGTAAACATTACGGATCGTGCGACTCTCGTGATAACAGATAACCCAGAAAGTACTCATTAGTTTATCTTTCAATCACTAAAAACTTTCTTCTTCTATCTTTCCGGTCAATTGCCAACATCATTGGACTGAGTAGTTTATTTATTTATTTAATCTACATGCAACAAAGTACAAAGACGGCCTAGTATTAAGCATTTTTACCAATCATCCCCTAGGATGACTGAAAAAATGATGAAGAGACTATATGTCCAGCACCGCACCCGGTGAGCTGTACGGTCGTTGACCAAACCCGAATAATGATAATGATTAATGTGTGCATATGTGGGAATATGCATGCAATCGTTTAATTTGTAAAATAAAAAAAGAAAGAAAAAATGTTTCTTCGTATCTCACTTAATTAAACAGTAGAAATAAAACACGTATGGAAAAATAACATTAAAATCTGTGCAATGTTAAAAAGGCGCCTAACTCAGCATATGCTGCGATATTTAAAAACGATAAATAACACAGCGCTGGTATTTTGGCAGCCGCCTCCTTCTGCGAAGCAGTAATGCTAGCAAAAGAGGTGGCCGATCGCGTGAGGCAACAGTCCTCATGCCCCAACCGCCGGAGGGATTCCTATCCCAATTTCCGGCCACCGTAGGCACGGGCGGCTTGCGAATGGCGAGCCATGGCTAGCCCGCCGTCCAACCGTCCGGTAACCGTCCGGACCGAACCCAAGTCATCGACGGCGCGTATTGCACGCGCGCTTCAGGGAGATGTCAGCAAATCGTAAGGTCCCAGCAGGGTCGAAGCCTACTAGGGCCATGGGTAGTGTGAAAACGAAACCCGGGGCTCTGGGACGAAGACAACGAAGGAACAGGAGTGGATTTTTTAGTCTGACACTATCTCCCGCTCCACCCAAGAGCGGGACTTGTCATTAGATGATTTTCCCATCTAAAAAAAAGCGCTGGTATTCTGTTAGGGGCCAAAATTAAATCATTTTAACTTTATACTACACACAACTTTATAAACGAATAGGAAATAATTTTGTAATATCTTCATTAAAAACCAAGTTATAAAGCTTCAAAACGGCTAATTAGAAAGACAAGTCCAAGGTGGTTTTTTTTTTTTTTTTATTGGGTGGGAAAATCATCCTAATGACATCAGAGTGGTTTGACAGTTTCACTTCGATAGATTATAATCGATCGAAAAATAATGCGTTAAATTGTAAGCAGTATGTTACGGTTCACAATCTTTCGACAGTTTACAATCTCGCAATAATCTATCTATTCCTCCTAAAGAGGAGGCCTGAGTCCCAACAGTGGAAACATAAGGCCGCCTATGCTAAGGGGACGAAATGGGTTTCCAAAGTTTGTATAAAATAACCTTCTTTCACACGAGCGATGATGCTAGCAGAAGTTAATCACAATGAACATTATCAACTATAATTGTGATGACCCGTATTTCTGTCAACTAAGTGAAAATAGGTCATATCTTTATGACTCGAGCTTTCACTATGCTGTCTAGTTGATACCTAATCATGAAACATATTTTATAGATAGGAGCAAACATTCCTAATCTTAACACGAGGCTTTGCATGAGACTGTACAGATAAAGTGTTTGGTAGACATCCCACCCATACGTGTAAAACGTTTTGGCAACACATTCACTGTGCGTACAGCAAAGAAGTGGAATTCGGTGCCGGAATCTGTATTTCCTGATAGCGACAATCTAGGGGTCTTTAAGTTAGTTAGTTTAACATCCCACCCATATGCACAAAACGTTTTGGGAACACATTCACTGTGCGTACAGCTAAGAAGTGAATTTCTCTGCCTGGAGTCTGTATTACCTGATAGCTACAATATAGGGCTCTTTAAGTCAAGAGTGTATAAGTTACTTCTAGGCAAGCGTGCTCCAACGTCGGCCACATTATCGCTTACCAACAATGATAAAAAAATGATGAGTACACTAAAACCAATTTACTGTTTCAGAGCATACAATGTATCTTGTTTCTAATTTCTACGCAAGTGATCATCATCAACATTTCAGCCGAAAGACGTCCACTGTTGGACATAGGTCTCCCCCAAGCGTTGCGACAACGACAGATTCTGTGCGTCTCGCATCCACCGCATTCCCGCGACTCTCACCAGGTCGTCGGTCCACTTTGTGGGAAGCCTTCCAACGCTGCAATTTCCGGTGCGCGGTCGCCACTCTAGAACCTTTCAGCCCCATCGACCATCAGTTCTACGAGCAATGTGCCCTGCCCACTGCCACATTAGTTTGGCGATTCTTCGGGCTATGTCGGCGACCTTAGTTTTCCTGCAGATATCTTCATTCCTGATGCGATTATTTCCATTGCCACGCAAGTAATATGCAAACAAAATAAGTATTCACAGAAAGAAAGAGAGTGCTATATTTTTTGCAGAAAACTAGATGCCCAAATCGATTAAGGCAGGTTGAAGCGATGTTTTTTTTTCTAAACTATTGCTTAACCAGATCTGAAAAAGCTATAGTGAATAACACCATGCTGAGAACACCAAACAGTTACTATTATCTTTTTATGGGTAAGCTTTGCTTTAGGAAACTGTTGCGGCGTTTGACCTGGGGTCAGCCATTGCATTTTTCGCTTACGGTTATCGTAAAGAATCCACTTTTCATCATATGTCACAACTCGATTCTATATTCCTTCATTTCTGTATCGATTCAACAAGGCAACACAAGTTTCAACACGCGTTTCTTTCTGCAGATCAGTCAAATCATGAGGCACCCATTTTTAATATTTTTTTATTTTATTGATTTGACGCAAATGAGTCAATATTGTTGGTAAGGTAACGTTAAATCATGCCAATTCGTTGTTATTCACACTACATCTGTGTGTAGGCGGTTTTCCACGTGGTTCGTTCTTCAAATCAAAGTTTCCATCACGAAAGCGTTTAACCTGTTGGTAAATAGTGATACAATTGTTGATGAGGCGCACTAGTTTATTAGGAGTCTATTCACTCTAGCCTTGATAACACCTAAGTTATAAACGGACGGGATGATCGCAGCAGGCAAATTTTTCGAGTCCTTCGATGTCCGCGGTATAAACGACGAGGTGAAACTCTTAGTCTAGACCGTGGATGTTAAGTACGTAGATTTTGTCACTAAAAAACAAAAACTGACAATTGTCTATTCCCTTGTTATCTGACCAGTATCTGCCTGATAGAGGGGTCTGACTTCTGACATTACTGCGATTAACACAAAAGACCTTTGGTTCTTATAATCAGCTGGTGATAAAAGACACTTTGTTTTAATGATAATCGCAAGAGTGAGGTGACAAATGGCTATCAAATATCTATAAACTTATCGTTTGTAGTACCCAAGTATGAATTCTGTAAGTTTCCTTTAATGTCCCGCCAACCTCCGTTGAAATGAGAGGAACATCTGACCAAAACCTGTACCATGACGTTTAAAGTAAGATTGTTTCATTCTTATTTCCAGACTAGGTAAGAGATGGCGTTAGACAACTTGTATAGCTCTGTCTCTTACCCACACTGAAATAAGAATGAAACAATCTTACTTTGAACTTCATGGTAACCCCGCAAATGAATGTTGTATAAAGCTCAATTCGGGAATTGAACTTTTTTCATATGTAAGTTTTTGCGGAACCCTCAGTGGGCGACTCCGGCTCGCATTTGCTCGGTTTTTTCACATTGATTTTTTATTTACGTTGTTTCCGAACATTTTACCATAATCCCTCACGCTTCAGGCACAGCTAGAGCGGGTATCAGATTTCTATTGACTAAAACCAACCAGTTTCCATTCCGTTTCTCTTTGCGCTCCAGGACCATGGTAACTCTTTCAAAAATTCAACAAAGGCATCTGCAGATTAATTTCTCATGTCATTTCCTCTCTATATAGTTAAAAGCGTTGACCGATTACTTTATTGACATATAGTAAGCAGGGTAAGTGAGAGATAGTAAGTTATCACAGTATTTAAGTAGTCAGTCAGTGCCTACATGATGGGTTTATCATCAACATTAGGGATGTTATCAAGCTTCGTAAACGTAACCGAAACTTTCGGATATCTATATATTTGTCGGTGAAAATAGTACGGAAGCTTGAGAACGAATGAACGAGCTAAGTGAAAAGTGACACATGTCACTTTGACAGAATCCGCGCTGTAGTTTGCACGAACCGAACAGATAAAGGTGCCGACCGCAGAGGTGCGGTGTTCTTTCCTCTGTCGGCAGCCGTGCGAACAACTTCGAGTCTCGGAGACTGTTTCACGGCTTGTTGTGTGAATCGAATACCTAAAGCTTGCATCATAATAAATCAGTTGTGTGATCTGGAATAGTTTGTTTATTGCTCGATACCCACAAAACAGAGTCCCTGGACAGAGCTTCAATGACGATTGGCATCTTTGCGCCGACATATTTATATACTCATTTATGTAAAAACAGAAACTTTTTTTTTCGTTGGAAAATCATCCAATGACATCCCCCGCTCTTGGACGGCGCGTCAGATAATGTCAGACTTTTACTGACTAAAAACCAACACCTGTTCCTTCTTTGCCTTCGCTCCAGGGCCCCGGAGCTCTCTTTCGCATCACCCATGGCCACAGTAGGCTTCTACCTTGCTGGGCTTCCTACGAAGACGCGCGTGGATCCTACGCGCCGTCGACAACTTGGGCTCGGTCCGGACGGTGAGCTACCTATTGCCCGCCGTCCGCAAGTCAGCCTTGGGTTGTCTAGTAGATATCGCTGTCACCGATAAGACCGCCATTGTAGGTTAATTTTATGTTAGATTTTTTGGTGTACAATAAAGTTTATTCTATTCCATAATCCGAAATAATTATATATTCCTAACCGTATCCTAATCCGGTATTATTCCTATCCAGGTCCGAAATTCCATTACAATAACATCCTTATTCCTCTGTCAACATCATACTCACTGACCACGCTTGCTGCATAGTAAATGATCGTGGCACACACGCACGATATTAACTATTCATTTCAGCGATAAGGATACCCCCTATCTAGCAGTTGGTAACCTGGGGCCCAAGTCTGCTATTTTTATTAGTTCGTCATTCCAACACCATCCCATTGTCATTATGCATTGATCATTGATCGGTCAATGGGTCTTGTAATACAGTTGTGGTAGAATGACAATAATGAGCTTATTAAAAGCAATGACTACACAATGTCGTTCTGATGGTTTTTTTTTTATTGGGTGTGAAAATCATCTTATGACAAATCCCGCTCTTGGGCGGGGCGGGAGATAGTGTCAGACTTTTACTGACTAAAAACCGACTCCTGTTCCTTCATTGCCTTCGTCCCAGGGCCCCGGGTTTCGCTTTCACACTACCTGTGGCCCCAGTAGGCTTCGACCCTACGATTTGCTGACATCTCCTTGAGGCGCGCGTGGAACAGTACGCGCCGTCGACGATTTGGGCTCGGTCCGGTTACCGGACGGTCGGATGGCGAGCCACCCATTGCTCGCCGTCCGCAAGCCCGCGCCTACGGTGGCCGGAAATCGGGATCGGAATCCCGGCGGCGGCGGTTGGAGCGTAAGGACCATTACTGCTTTGCAGAAGGAGGCGAACGCCTGCCACTCCTTCTCGCTCCGGACCATGGCCAGAACCAAGGCGCGGCGCGAGAGATCGCTGCCGCCCTTTGCCCCCACGAGGACACGGCGTTGCTCTGCCCAAGCGGGGCACACCTCCACCGTGTCCTCCGGGCGGTCCACACAGTGGCGACACCCAGGCGTCGTTTCCGCACGAATCCGGTGCAGGAACTTCCCGAACTTACCGTGTCCGGTGAGAACCTGGGTCATGCGGAAGGTGAGGACGCCGTGAGGTCTTTCCAACCACGCTTCAAAGAGGAGACTTACCGCCATAATTGTGGCGTGCCCAGACGTTCTGATGGTAGGTCACTGATCAAAGGAATTGTCAAAATTTTAGCAGATTACCGCATACATCAGACATTCATTTGTTCTACGAAATTACTATTCTATGCCACTTCTTTCAATGAAGTGTCAGTGGTTGACCATTGGAAAGTCATAATGACGCCATTATATTAGTAGATTACCAAACTTGTCAAAATTAACAATTATGAAATCAATGATAGATTATTCTGACACTATTGTAATAGCAGACTTGAGGCCCTGATTGTAGGGGAGTGTGGTCGAGAAAATGATAGCTTATTTATGTGTGATTAATGTCATTATCTGCAAGAATTGGACATTCGACTACGTTTTTTTTTTGTTTGTATACTAAACAATAAGAAAACCGACCAAGTGCGAGTGGGACTCGCGCACGAATGGTTCCGTACCGTCCGTAGCAAAAAATCAAGAAAACCATCGCGTTTTTTGTATGAGAGCCCCCTTAAATATATATCTGTTTTTTAATATTTGTTGTTCTATAGCGGCAATAGAAATACATCATTTGTGAAAATTTCAACGCTCTAACTATCACTGCATCATGGTTGGGTCTATGGCTGTATCATGGTTCAAGAGATACAGCCTGGCGACAGATGGATAGACCGACAGACAAACGGACAGAAAGTGAAGTCTTAGTAATAGGGTCTCGTTTTACCTTTTAGATACGGAACCCTAAAAACACTAAAATAAATCTTTTTCTGCAACATTATCAAAATTGGTTATAAAATGAAGCAGCAATTAGCATTTCAAACATTGGTATTAAGAAGATTGAGGGCGTGGTGGGAACATCTTGCTGTCTCTTTTATACACAAGCAACCTAATGGCAGTGACGTCACATTTCATTATGTGCATCCTTATTCTGTTACTTGACAGTTTACCATTCCATCAGATTTGAAAGGTTTCTAACTTACTTAATATTGAACAGTTTTGAAAACTTTATTTCTATTTGGAATTTTGGATAAAGTAACTTTTCGATGCAAATAGTAAAACAAGTGCGAGTCGGACTCGCGCACTGAGGGTTTAGTACAAACTTACCTATGAAAACAGTTCAATTCCCGAATTGAGTTACGAAGATTTTTTCGAACCACAAAAAAAAAATTGTGACGTAACTACAAATTTACAGATTTCAGGTTTTTTCCCATACTTGTGCTATGAGACCTTGCTTCATGCCAAACAGAATTCTAGATAAACGTACATACACGTTAGAATACACGTTTTTTGCGACATAAGTTTAATTTTTCACATCTTCAATGGAACGCAAACCTGAGTATATGGTTTTAATTTTGGATTCGATACACACGTTCCCGAGATAAAGGGTCCACTTTAACCCCACTCATCATACGTGTATTTGAAATGCTTCATATACATACTAACCAATTTTGATACTGTTTCCAAAAAAATATTTATTTTTGTTGTTTCATATTAAATAAATACTGGAAAATGTATCTACTATTGAAGTAGCAGTGTTACGTATCTTGTTAAGCGTGACCTACTGCTACTGATAACGTATCAAAACGAGGGTCAACGAATTTGTAGCAGACAGGAACATAAATTGTACTAAAAAGAAAATAAAAGAATAAATAAAATTCTAGAGTATTCGCTAGATTCATACTAACGAACAACATAAACAAACTTATATATTATTTACACTAAAATTATAAAAAGTAAAGTTTGCTTTTTGGTTTGTAGGAGGTAATCTCTGGAAGTACTGGTCCGATTGCTAAAATTTTTTCACCGATAGAAAGCTGCTTTATTTCTGAGTGACAGCCTATATTTCATATACGCGGGCGAAGCTGCGGGCAAAACTAGTGAACTATAAAGGCGAAAGTTTGTGTGTGTATATTTGTTACTTCTGCACGCTCGAACGGCTTCGTTCTTTCTTTCTTACATAAGATACGTTTTTTTCCGGTATCGGGAGTATGTTCCTTTGGAATAATTTTCAACTATCACGCAGGCGAAGCCGCTGGTATCAGCTAGTTTAGAAATAAGAAAAAATCCTAGCAAGTGTCATCATCATCATTTCATTTGAAAAACGTCCACCACTGGACATACATAGGCCTCCCTCAAGTGTCGTCACAGTGAACGGTTTTGTGCGTCTCGTATCCATCGGGTTCCCGCGACCTTCTCTATATCCATTTTAATTCATTCAACCTCAAGTGCACGTTCGCTCTCTCATTGTCTTTCTATTGTGTCTCTAATTACGGTATTCGAAAGATTATTAGACACATAGAGAAAATATAAATTATTATACACTAAACCAAAAAAAAATTCCCCGAGGTCGGCTTCTCAAGAGTCCATCTGATTCATATTTTGTCGCAAACTCTTAGAACACTGTACAAAACAATAAAACAAACATATTCAACGATCACGTGTCGCATATTTTTGTTGAATTTTTATTTCCGTAGAAACACTCGTCATAATAGCGTAGCATCATGGCATGTATCATAATCCTTTACACGCTTTTCTTACGTCATCGCGTCCATAGACTATACACTGTAAACAAAATCGCGTCCTTTGGCACAAACGCAACGTAATGTTGCCACTATACACATATATGATATCGTATTTCCTCTTTATTTCATTGTTTTTTTTTACCGTAGAATTTTCTTTTTAGGCACTAAATCGGTTCCGAACCCAGGTAGGCCGCTGCAAACTCAACTTGGCAAAATGGGGTTTTATAGACCCATCGAATACTCAATGTGAGTGCGGAGCTCCTGTTCAAAACATGAGCCATATGTTGGAATGCCCCAAGTGTCCGTATACCTGCACTTTGGAGGATTTGATGAGTGCTACCGATGCTGCTATTAATGTAGCCACCTATTGGGTCCAAACAGTTTGACGAGTTTACCATCGAATCGAAAAGAAGAAGAAGACCGTAGAATTTATTTTTATTTATCTATCTTATTCAAATCTATTAGCACACAATACCGTGCCGATGTATTTATGTCGATACCGTTACCGGCCCACGCTGAAAAGTAGCGCTGCAGCGCCGTAAACTCGTCGCATTTTTCGTGTGGTCACAGCATTATGGCTGGCCTGTTGGTTTAGTGGTTAGTGACCCTGACTGCTATGCCGGAGGTCGTGGGTTCGATTCCCAGCCAGGACAAATGTTTGTGTGATGAGCACGATCATTTGTTCTGTGTCTGGGTGTAATTTATCTATATATGTATGTATTTAGAAATATATAAGTATGTTTATCAGTTGTCTAGTACCCATAACAAAAGCTCTGCTTAGCTTGGGACTAGACGGCGTTGTGTGATAGTTGTGGAATATTATATTATATTATGCTGAGCGTTCGGCCGTCTCATAATTTGTTAGTTCTAAATTTGCGCCTTGTTCCGCTAAATAAAATGTTTTTTCTTTCTTTCTTTCATTATTACTAGTAGTGACGTCACTTCAAGGTTGAACTTGTTACGTAACAAGCCCGGCTTGAACTTTGATGCGTTTTATCTTTGTAATTTTTTATTCATCAGAAAAAGGAAAAATGCTTGTCCATTATTTTTTTAAACCTTACTAACGTACTTATTATTTTTTACCCAGGCGTCATGCTATTTCCGACATTCACGACGACAACTCATGTCGTCGTGAATGTCGGGCAAAATTCTTTAAAATGAAAGCAAAATTCTTTAAAAATCAAAATTCCCGTTTTGACATTTGAGAAAGACCCTAGAATGTAACTTGGAATGAAACTGATAGAAACAATAACATAATAATTAATTACAAAAAGGGTTTTAATGGTTACATAATGTAATATAGACGGTTACATAACGATGATTTATTATTTAAATAAATCATCAAAAGTCAAAACGAGTCTTTTATTTTTGACAACTTTTGTTTACGACTTTGCCAAGAAAATGCAACTCGCTACGTGCTACGACCGCTACGTACGTAGCCCGTAGCAGTTAATACCCATTGTCTACGACGATGATATACCTAGGCTTTTCTTTTGAGGTTAAGGAATCATCAAATATTTTTTCGCGCTCTGAATAGAGTGAGTGTTCCGTCATTTGCCCTTTGCGTTGCGAGCTCGCTGTGGCCGTTTAAAATAATCCCGCTTGGTATTGTTTTTAAAATAAAAACAAAGTCTTAATTATTTATTTATTAAAACTTCATGCAACATAAAGTACAAAGGCGGACTTAATGCCTTAGGCATGCTCTATCAGTCGTAGAGCAGAGAAAACATGACAGGTGCATAAAAAAGTCTAAAAAGTCTTCAATGAATACATTTGTCTATCTTCAATATTCAAGGTAATTTCCCTCATATTTTTTTTAAGGTAGGCAATCATCTAAAGACTTCTCCCTCTCTGTGGCCGGAGAGTGAAGGCGTGTCAGACTTTTACTGACGAAAACCATACCTTTGTTCTTTCCGTTGCCTTTTTTGTTCTAGGGCTATGGGTTTCCTTTTCAGAAGTCCCAATGTCCCCAGAAGTCCCCCTACGGTTTTGCTTACATCTTTTTGAGACGCGCGTGAAACTACGCGCCGCTCGACGATTGTACGGTTATGTATGGCACGAATAAATTTTATTTTTCTATCATACTTTCCTCCACGTGCCAAAATCGTGGGACATCCTGTATATTAGCTCTGTGTATAGTAGTATAGCATAGCATAGTCGGCCTTATAATGTTCCCACTGTTGGGACTCAGGCCTCCTCTCTAGGAGAGGGAATTGGCCGTAATCCACCACGCGGGCCCAGTGCGGGTTGGTGAATGTCACATGTCTCCGAATTTTTGGTTCTAGGACATGCCGGTTTCCTCACGATGTTTTCCTTCACCGTTTTGAGAGCAGTGGTGATGAAATAAATTACACAAAGTAAGGCGCCTGGCTGGGTTTGAACCCGCCACCTACAGCTCGTAAGTCGGGGCCGTTACCAATCGGCAATCGGCCGGTGTATAGTAGTGCAGATAAATTATTATCCTAAAGCGATAAGAATTTTCAATGAGTTAATACACGTTTGCATTTCAATATTAACATCTAATGCCAGCCACACACGAACCAAATTTACTGTCAAGAGTGCAGAAGATTAATACTTATCATGCTTACTTGACCGCTCATGCACACAGTTATGTGTGCTAATAGCCACTCATCTTCAAGTCGGGAATCGAACCCAACACATCGATGACGCTGTATGCATCATTGATCCAAAGGTCAAGTTTTTCCTTTTTTTTTTAAATAACTTTGCCCTCCCTAGCAATAAATAAGATTTTTTTTATCAATCATCCAGTGACTTCTCCCGGGAAGGCGTGGTAGAATTTTACTGACTAAAATTCATTCCTATGTTCCTTCTTGACTGGCCTGTTGGTTAAGTGATTGGTGGCTCTGATTGCTATGCCGGAGGTCGTGGCTTAGATTTCCATCCAAGACAAATGTTTGTGTGATGAGCACGATCATTTGTTCTGTGTCTGGGTGTAATTTATCTAATCTATGTATGTATTCTAGTACTCATAACACAAGCTCTGCTTAGCTTGAGGTTAGACGGCGTTGTGTGATAGTTGTGGAATATTATATTACACTCGCATTATTTATCTTGCGTTCTAGGACCCCGGGTTTTCCTTTCGGAAGCTAAGTTGCCTCAGCCTAAGAATAACTCCTGTATCGTTGGTGCGTTTACAAATATATAAACCAACATACAAAAGACACTCAGACCCGGAACACCTATCTGCAGGCCATACAATATTTGTTTCGTGCAGGCATCGAGCCCATGACGCGTAGCGCTGCAGCCAATCGAGACCATGACATGGAGCGCAGCAGCCAATCGAGACCATGACGCGTAGCACTGCAGCCAATCGAGACCATGACGCGTAGCACTGCAGCCAATCGAGACCATGACACGGAGCGCAGCAGCCAATCGAGACCATGACACGGAGCGCAGCAGCCAATCGAGACCATGACACGGAGCGCAGCAGCCAATCGAGACCATGACACGGAGTGCAGCAGCCAATCGAGACCATGACGCGTAGCACTGCAGGCAATCGAGACCACGACACGGAGCGCAGCAGCCAATCGAGACCACGACACGGAGCGCAGCAGCCAATCGAGATTACGACACGTAGCGCAGCAGCCAATTGCTTAATCACTACCCAACCGTGCTGTCAATTTACTGGACACCGCTTCAAGCGTGTTGCTCACTTGACAACTGTAATCTGGATCGTGTGTGGCTGGCATTACAAGATCGTACGACGGCTATATCTATGTGGATATCTGATAGCTTACAAGACAGAGATAATCCCAATGAACAATCATGAAGTTTCTTGAACTTCATGCAAGGCCTATTTCAATATTTGTATTCGAGTAAATCACGGAATTACCGAATGCCGACAGAGTTTTCTGGAGTTATCTCTCTTTTTTCGCGTTGCCCCTTCATCAAACATCGCGTTGAATTGCGTTAGATGAAGCAGCTTCTAAACATATATTGACGATAGGCGAGTGGGGAAGGGCCCTCTATCTGACTATCTACTTAGGTATGGTTTCCGCACTTAGTCCAATGTGGACCATTGTACGTGAGCCATGGCAGCCATAACCTTAGGTGGGCTCATTCCAACCAGCCCACCTCTCTCCAAAAACAGATTAGGCCTCTTAGGTTTTTCAGGGCATCACTAAGGGAGTTCGGGGATCCTAAGGTTCGTATACGTATTTCAGTTACTCCTGTGCAGTCTAGGAGCACATGTCCAATTGTCTCCTCCCCCTCCAAACATGCTCTGCACAGGGGACTCAGCTTATTCAGCGTGCAGTGTCCAGTGATGGTCCCCGTCACTAGGCGCTGGCCGCCTCTGTCCAGTCTTATGAGTTTTTTGGTGAGGGCTTTATTGAGATGTGGCAGGGCCTCCTTGGGCTGCCAGCATCCTGGTATCGAGGACGAGGAGGAGGGGAAGGGCCCTCTCTCAAATCCCAGAATTTCGTCGTCATGTTTATGATTCCAGGATTTTAGAGGAGGTTAACACAAAGTTGATATCTCTGTGTTAATTACTTCCACGACTTTTAGGTAATTAAAATATGTAATCTACGTATTCCAGTAACCAGTATGTTTACTGTCCAAAATTTTGTTTATTTTTTAAACATGCTTAATATACTAATGTTATTTTTTGTTAATTACGAACGTTTAATTACTGTGCCTAATGAGGATGCCTAATAGTCTTAACAAAATAAAAGTGATTAGGATTTAAATGTCCATTGTTTTGATTTGATTGAACAAAGCAATCTTTTTAGGGTTCCATACCGAAAAAGGAAAAAACGGAACTCTGTCTGTCTGTCAAGACGAGAGAAGTTATCTCGGGAACGCGTGGAGGTATCGAATTGAAATTAAAATCATGTTCTCAGGTCTGCGGTCCTTTGAAGCTGTGAAAAACTCAAACTTGTAAGTTTATGTCGAAAAACGTATATTTCGTAAATCTCAAGGGAATCAAAATTCATTGGGATAGATATTAACTATAAAAATAAAATAAATAAAAAAAATAGATAAAAAGGTCTAGGCAGGTTAGAAACATAAAAGATTCCGATATCATAATGCCGACGAAGCGTCTAAGAGTCTAGGTCGTAACCTTAATAATGTTTGTTTTGATTATCAATACAATTACAATACACAATGTAAATAGTTACAGATAGATACCATAGTCATTACTAGGGTTGCCACACACTGGCCACCAGCCACAAAACGCCGCCACCGGCATATTTCATACTTTGATTCACCACACACGGTTGACGCCGATGACCGCTACACGCTATAAAATGCCGCTGTTCGCTTCTTATACCCTCCTAGCCAAGTTACAATTGTATCTTTCGCGCCACCACGTGTCTACCACGACCACGTGTCTGAGCGTTGAGATGACGTCAGAACAAAGGAATCGGAGGCGTGGCCTACTCGAGGCGTTCGGCGTTCAGATTACAGCTGTCAAGTGTGCAACACGCTTGAAGCGGTGTCCTGGGCCTCAAGTCTGCTATTACAATAGTGTCAGAATGGTCTATCATTGACTTCATAATTGTTGATTTTGACCAAATTTGGTAATCTACTAATATAATGGAGTCATTATGACTTTCCGTTGGTCTACCACTGACACTTCATTGAAAGAAATGGCATAGAATGGTAATCTCGTACATAATGACAAATTAATATTTGACGTCTGCGGATCCACCACGTGTCTGAGCGTTGAGATGACGTCAGAACAAAGGAATCGGAGGCGTGGCCTACTCGAGGCGTTCGGCGCGAACGATACGATTGTAACTAGGCTAGGGAGGGATGGCCCGCACCGGCCAGTAAATGCCGATACAAAACCCCATCACACGCCACTAGCACATTTAAACCTTCTTTGGTTTCATGGGTTAAAAAACGAACTTCAACGGTCTGGACTAAGAGTTTCGCTTCGTCGTTTATACCGCGTACATCGAAGGATTGGAACAATTTGCCTGCTGCGGTCTTCCCGTCCAATTATATCGGTCGGATTATCCGATGGTAGAAATGAGATTGTGGAATCAAGTCATGCAATTCCCGCGCACACTCTTCAAAATTCATCCTGTAAAATACCGAAAGGCTGACTACCCTACGCCTGAGCTCAAGGCTTTGTAGATTGGAATTGACCAGATCTGGATCACCAATTAGCCTCTTCGCATGCCTTTCCACCGAGTCCAAAGCTATTAGGTGGCATTTTGCAGCACCAGCCAGCACCAGCCCATATGTGGCTGCAGAATTCTAACAATCCTTTTCGCAAGGAGTTATTTATTGATTATTAGCTAAAATTCGATATTATCACTTACTGGTTGCTGCCGAGACTGCAACCACTTGAAAACAGAAAATTGTTCCTAGGAATATATCTACTCCCGGGCACAGAATATGTAATACAGAAATTTCACTCTTCGAAAGAAAACATGCGAATATAAACCTTCTAACAACGCTCCTATTGTTCATTGCACGGCACGGACGTGACCTTCGATATATTTGCCTACAAGTCCCTGTCACGCTAATACTTCTAACAAAATACATTGTTAGAAGTATTAAAATGTTATAAATTCCAATTTGGAAACTCTGATAGGTATTATTTCAGACTTGAAGAGTGGATCAAAGTATTAGTAGTGTATATTTCTTGTTAATATTTGCTCATAGTCTTATCATATTTTGAATGAGAAAGTTTAATACTTTAAGATGCAAATATGTCAGGTATATAAATTAAACCAATCATCATCTTCCTGCCCTTATCCCGTGTTATTTGGGGTCGGCGCAACACGTTTTTTTCTTCCACTCTGCCCTGTTACTCGTATAAATAAAATAAATATAAATAAATATAAATAAATCTATACATATAATAAAACAGTAAAATTCTTTTGTGATGGTATTAGTTGGCGCAAAAACTACTGAGCCGATCCTGTTCAAATTTTGCATACACAATCCTTATAGGTCAGGGCAACTGATAGGCTATAAACTATCACGCTATTTGCTATGTGGGGTGAGCAATAATCCAAAATGTACGTATTGAACGACATTTGCCGCGAGTTCAATTCCCAGCTACAGTTAAAAATTTTGACATTATTTTGTCTTATTGTTTTGTATTAAAATAACTTTTACCATTTTTTCAAAATAAAATTGACTTTTCTATTCGATATCTTCTAAATATTTTGTAAAAACTAATCAAAACACATAATAAAATCAAAGCGACGAGTAAAATCACGTACTATAATGTTACATTATTCCATTTAGCTGCAAATTTAACTTCTAAAACGAAAATCATCACGCTATCATCGTTAGGGAGCCAACCAGTCAATTATGACGTTTATATAAGAACGTCTATTTTATAACATATTCATCGAAGACCGCAGCACAGTGGTTTCGTAACTAGACTTTCATGTAATGTGAAGGTGGTTCAAATCCCATACGGCTCTCTTAGGAGAAATTTTTGTTCTATTTTCTCATCGTGAATAAGATTTTTTTATATATTTTTGCATGCTTACAATTTTTTTTTATAAATCTACGTATATAATATATCTGTAGAAATTTTTAGTGAAGTGCGTAATTTTAGAAATCGATGTAGATAACTTTTATACATTTAAATTGTTGGAATTGGAACTTGATAATTGTCTTACTTAGGCTTTGTTTCATCTCAATGAAACAAAGCATATGAAAGACAAACGGTATGAAATCAAAGTTTTCGAGAAGCAAAATATGACACCATAAGCAATTCAGATACTCGCAACGCCATCTAAAGACTCAAAGTAGAAATAATGATGACAATGACGGTTGAACTTCATATTAAATTTGATAGATGGCATTGCGTATTTTACGTAATTTTCTGAGTGGCAGAAGAATGGCCATCGCCCACGTTTACAGCTATGGTTAAACTGGTGTAAGACGAAGGCATTTTTAACAATCCTACTGCTTATTTTTATTATTTTTTTCCCATTATTGTAGCAAGCTAATTGACCGTGATTATTCAAGGGATACCATCCAAAGACGATAAAAGTAAATACCTATATGTATTTAATTATTCACTTTAAAATAACACGGCCACATTTTCGGAAGGGGTTACAGGGTACCTTGCGTTGGATGGTCCCCAGGTGGACCGATGACTTGGTGAGGGTCGCGGGAATCCGATGGATGAGAGGCTCACAGGACCGGTCATTATAGCGACACTTGGGGAGGTTTATGTCCAGCAGTGGACGTCTTTCGGCTGAAATAATAATGATGATGATGGCACCTTTTTTCTTTTTTTAAGGGTGGAAATCATCCAATGACTTCTCCCGCTCTGGTTGGAGCGGGAGGACGTGTCAATCTTTTACTGACTTTTTTTTTCCGGTGGGAAAATCATCTTATGACATCCCCCGCTCTTGGGCGGGGCGGGAGATAGTGTCAGAATCTTTTACTGACTAAAACTACACCTGTGTCTATCACTACGCGCTGTTGAGGATTGGGCTCGATCCGGTCAACTACAGGACGGCTAGCTACCTATTGCTCGACGTCCGGAAGCCCGCGTCTACCGTGATTGGTAGTCGGGGTCGGAATCTCGGCTCGGCGTGAGGCCGTTCGTTCCCTAACGCGTGCGGCCTCCGCCTTCGCTAGCATTAAGGCTTTGCAGAAGGAGGCGAACGCCTGCCATTACTCCTCGCTCTGGATCAGAGCCCGGCGCGAGAGGTCACTGACGCCGATTACCTCCACGAGGACACGGCGGTGCTCCGCCCTTGCAGGGCACATCTCCACTGTGTCCTCCGGCATGATGGCACCTTGCGGATTAATAATGGTGTGTTTTATTATTTACAGTCACTGCTTCATATAAAACGGGATCGAATGTGTTTTTCTGATCACAGTTCGACAACGTATAATGTATCTCAGATTCCTTGCTGCCTTACGTCGATATCTGGACGTTACCTCTTTGCAATGAGTGGTGACCAACACTGGAACAACCCTCTAAGGGAGGCCAGTCTCAGGGATAACACTTACCGGCTGCTACATTTGTTAACCGTAATTTCATTGTTTTATGGATAAGCTCAGGACTGTTGTGGGTGTTTCGAACGGTTTCTGTTCTGGGTTCGGTTGAAAGTACCCTGATATTACCATTTTGTGAATCGCCTGGAGGACTCGGTGTAGCATGCGGTGGAGGTCTATCCATCTTGAGTGAACTGCCGTGTCCTCATAGAGGCAATCGGTGTCAGTAATTTCTCGGTTTGGCCATCAATATGCGAGTTCGATTGAACGGGGATACACGCGCACAAGTTTTCGCCGTAGTTCATACATAAGTTGGAGACCCTTAGGTAGTTCCCACTATGGAAAAATCATTTGTCTTATATACGGGGATATCAATTAAATACACACCAAAATATCCTAGGTAAATGAACAAGTAATTCTAACGCTTAAAATGATCAAACTGCAATAATCAATGCAAGCATGCTCTCGCAAATTCTTCATAAGTACTGTTGTGGAAGAAGATAGTTGATGATTTATTTATTTATTTATTTAATCCTTTATGCACAAATGTACAGCGGCGGACTTAATGCCTGCCGGATGATGATGGTAGTTTTGGGATTCACTTAAGGCTTTTCACTATCAGTGCACGTTATCCAGCTGAAGGTCGGTGTCCCGATTATGCTCCTTCGTTTACCTCTATCAAAGCTGTCTAACTGCTTAAACTCTTCAGTGAAAAGTTATTGGAAATAACTCTTTCGATCAATCTTGCAGCCCTAGCAGACATCGGCCCTAGAGGGCCCTATCCATTTGCTGAAATCTCTTTGAGTCGCGCGTAGAATACTACGCGCCGTCGATTCAGGACTGCTTTGACCAGACGGCCGGACAGCACCACCGCAATCCCGTGTTTGCAATGGCTGGGAATTGCCTTGCGGCTTCGAACACCCGGAGCGTCCCTTGCAGCGACCGCTGAGGAGTCAGGATGTCCTATCCCTTATAGTTTCAGCCACCTTCTTTGATCGTAGTGCGTCACTGAAGGAGGCTACTGGTTGTCATTTTCTCCACCAATCGCCCTCATAAGGACAAGGCGGCGCCGGCTCCATCGTATTCTTCGGGTGATTCGCACAATGGTGAGACCCGAGTGTTTCTTCCCGCTGAATTCGACACAGATACCTTCCGAAACACCCACAACCGGTGAGTCCTGCACAAAAAGAGGATGCCGTGACGCCTCTGTAGACACTTCTCAAAGACAGGCATTACCGCTGCGATTTGATTGTGGCGTGCTCACTGTGGCGAGGGGTTAAAATCATACAATGTTGTTTTACCAGAACATAAACCAGAAACATACATAAACTAATGACTTTTCCCTTGGGGTAGGCAGAAATGCCAACTGCTACGACCCATACTCTTTCTATTCATTGACGTTCATACATCTGGATCTGGACGAGTACATAACATGTTTCCTGAAGGTAATTTGTGTTTTTAACCGACTTCTAAAAAAGGAGGAGGTTCTCAATTCGGATATTTTTACCTTTAACCGTTTTATGTTAAAGTACAATAAATTATTTCGATGCTTTCGGAATGAATTGCAAGCACAGAGTGATTGTACAGTTTTACGAACTTAACGCAGACGAAGTCGCGGGCAACAGCTAGTAATATATATATAAATTAAACCAATATTTTTAGCATTATCAGAAGAATCTAGTATAATCTAACGAAAGAACATTACTTTTATTTCAAGACTAGCTGATGCCCGCGACTTCATCCGCATCAGACTTATAATGCTATTGGATCACACATTTAAAAAGCTTTTAAATTTTTTGCGTAGAACTCTATTTTTTATTTTAAAATAATAGTAGCCTAAGCTACTCCCTCTAACGTAAATTATCTACCAGTGAAATTGCCGTCAAAATCGGTTCTGCCGTTTCGGAGATCGCCCGGAACAGGCAAAAAGATAAAATTATAAAATTTTCATTTTTCTTAAAAATTCGTTCGAATATACTTGTTTAAGCATTTAGTAAAACAATGTTATTTTGATATTACAAATAGACGCTAAATAGTGACTTCAATTTAATTTATGTAGGTAGAGATAGCTAGAACAACAGCTGTTAGAAAACAATAAAATTAACTCACTTCTTTTCCTCTGAGCCAAATAGTTCACAATTCCACAACAAAAACAGTCCAATTAATTATTTACACTTCAATTTTAACAAAACAAACACATAACAGTCTTTTTGTTAAAAAACATTTAAAAAAAAACTGAAATCGCGAAAATTTAACGCTTTTTCATTTACAAACGACGATTTTCTTTTAAAACTTTTATCGTAATCGCAAAATGCGTTTTAAAAATCGAACGCGCGTCGTTCCACGTCGACGACTGATACGGTACTAATTTATATTATAATGTACTCTGTGGCACTAATGTGTTGTGTTTATGGTTTATCGCGAGCACGCATTCAAATGATCGAATAATACAGATTATAAATAGTGTAGCTAATGATTTTGTTTTTTTTTTTGGGTTCCGTACCCAAAGGGTGAAATGGGACCCTATTAATAAGGCGGAGTATTGTCCGTCCGTCTGTCTGTCTGTCCGTCTCTAATCAGGCTGTATCTCATGAACCGTGATAGCTAGACAGTTGAAATTTTCACAGATGATGTATTTCTGTTGCGGCTATAATAAAAAATATTAAAAACAGAATTAAATGAATATTTAAGTGGGGCTCCCATACAACAAATGTGATTTTTTTTGCCGTTTTTTTGCTACGGACGGTACGAAAACCTTCGTACGCGAGTCCGACTCGCACTTAGCCGGTTTTTGCCATTTCTATCACGCAACTGTCACGTTTTCAGTTTGTGGGTAATTTTTTTGGCGAGACTGTTATGTACCAATGTTGTAGATTTTGATAGGGGGCAATGTACGGGCTTTGTATAAATAAAATGTATAAATAATATATATTTATGTATTAATATATAGGTTCATATTAAATTAAATATTTGTTTGTTTATTTTTTATATATATACATTTGATCCCTTGTTTTCCTATTAATCTTTTTTTATGCACCTACCATATTTTTTTTCACTACCCTTGGTTGACTGGTAGAGAATGTCTAAGGCATTAAGTCTGCCGCTGTACGTTTGTGCATAAAGTATTTAATTAATAAATAAATAAATACGGGCTTTGAAATGTAAAAATACTGAGAAAAGCTGATTCGGAGTTTTGAAATGACGTATTTTGATTTTTTACTGTTTGGGACAGTATGACGAGCCTTTTCAGGAAAAATCGTCGTATCTCTACATTAACGTCGTGGTAGGGTTTGCTTGCTCTAATAAACCCTAGGTCTGTGTTGGTAGCGTATGCTTTGCCGTAACATGCCTAGGGTGAGGGGTCTGGCCCCTCACCCTAGGCATGACTAAGGCTAAGAGAGATACAATCCGCAGGGCAGTTTTGTGGCGAACTGTTGGGCATTAGCAACCCCACGTACCCGATTTTCGGGGAGAATTCTTGTTCTTCATCTGACGAGGAACAGCGCTCCCACCTAGAGTGAATAGGATCTTAATAAACTAGTGCGCCTCACCATCAATGACTACATAATTAGTTAGTTTGTATAATCAGGTGGGATCGCAGTCAAGCAATAGTTTATAACAATGAAAAAAAAAAAGGAATATCGAAAATGATAGTTAGCAAAATACCTTATAATTACACCCCTAGCTAAGTTGATAATCTGCAATCGTTAACGTTAGTCGAAAACTAATCAAATGTATGGGAATGACATCATCTCAACGTTAAGTCACGTAGTCAGAACAAACGAACAGAAAATTCGTAGCCAAGTTCACATCGTTCAAAATGATAGAATGAATTGTTATCGTTTCTACAATGTTCAACGCTACATCTATTGTTATAACCTGTTTGACGTTTGTAGGCACGCTCGCCGTAGATTATTTATTAGTTTATAATTTTAGCATATATATGTATTTTATTATTATAAATAACTTATTTTTATTTTATTTTTTCTTTTTGATTTATCTGTTATTTGTTTATTGTGCAAGCCTACCACAGTGTTGTCTTTTTAACCCAAAGGTTGACTGGTAGAGAATGCCTCGTTGCATTAAGTCCGCCTATGTACCACTACTGTACATGAAGTTTAAATGAATAATAAATTAAAGAATAGTTCGTTTTTCTAAAGACATTCTAGAACGAGCGGCCGACTCAGGCGCGACAACATGGCTACTAATTTATCGTTTTCTACAATTGCTGACACCTTGGTGTTACTGATTGGAGAACAGAACTCGACACGAAACGGTTGTAACTTGGCTAGGGGGGCTGGTGTTAGTAGTACCCAAATAAGGGTAGAAAACATACAGTGAAATTGGTGTCTCAGGCAAGATGTGCAGAGAACGATGTAGTAAAGTGTAAATTACCTAACCATTCTCTCTATATAGTGCCTCAGAATGGAGCGAGGAGCAATAGCAGGCGGTCGGCCCCTTTTGTGAAGCAGTAGCTAGCGAAAGAGGTGGCCGCACACGCGAGGTAACGGCCTTCACGCCCCAGCCGCCGGGATCCCCACCCTGATTTCCAACCACCGTAGGCGTGGGCTTGCGGACGGCGAGCAGTGGGTAGCTCGCCGTCCGGTAACCATCCAGACCGAGTCCGAATCATCGACGGCGCATGTTCCACGCGCGCCTCTAGATGTTAGTCAAACTGTAGGGGCCCTGCAGGGTCGAATCCTACTGAGGCCATGGGTTCGCTTCTGCAAGGAAAACCCTGGAACGCAATCAGTAAAAGTTTGATGCGCCCTCCGTACTATACGCTCCGCCCAAGAGCGGGAGAAGTCATTGAATGATTTATGTTAAAGAATCTTATTCAAAATGGAAAATTTTAAAGTAGGTATAAAATTTATTTTAATATAGAACCGAACTAATAAAAGTTTAGATGACAACAATAAAAAGTACAAAACCATAGATTTTTGTAAGTAGGTAGATCTAATAAGTACCTACGAGTATCATAAACAATAATTTACCACCTAAAAAGAAATTGTGCCTCAGACTAGAGCTAAATACCGATCAGGAAAAATATAATTTGAGTAGATCAACGTCACGAAAACAAAAAGAAGCAAGAAAATCAATACTCAATAATTATTTTAAAGATGCAAGACAAGGTTTTATCAGGGTGAATGACAAATTAGGAAAGAAAGTCGCGTAAAGAAAGTCTGATTATCTAATTTGTTAATCAGTCGAGCGAGTGTTGGAATTTTTTAACGGAAAAGTAAATAAGACGGAGAACGGAGAATTAATTAAAACTGAAGAGAAACAAAGCGAACTTTTAATTCCGGGAAATCTCGAAGTATTATACGCTGGATTAATACAATTTTTGTGATAAGAGATAGGAAATTATTTTAAAGGTTTATGTTGCCGTAGTACTTTGTTTCTTACTTTGTGTAGGTGCGGCCAGCGAGCAACGGGTAGCTCACCTTCTGGCTGTCCGATAATGATCAAGCCCGGATCGTCGATGCATAGTGTTCCACGCGTGCCTCCAAGACGGGTTTGACTTCTGAAAGGGGAATCCATGGTCTTGGAACGTAAAGGGCAACTGAAGAGACATAGGGGTAAAAGTCTGGCACGCCCTCCCGCTCCGTCCTAGAGAGACAGAAGTCGAAGTCATAAGTCATACCTTAAAAAAAAAGTGATAAAGCTGAAATGCCTCATGAGCCTGTATGAGTTCACTGTATTCCATAGTCTTCAAATAGGAAAAATGGCTAATCAATTAATTAATATAAACCGTTAAAATTTTTCAGAATTTTTATGAGATATTATTTATCTGTCTATTGATTATTATTTGTCTATCTCTATCAGAAAAAATACATACTACAATAAACAAGAGCTTAATCTATCTATATATATAAAAGCGAAATACCACTCACTGATTAATCACGAAATCTCAGAAACTATAACACCTATAAACTTAAAATTTGGCAGGTAGGTTCCTTATAGGGTGTAGACATCCGCTAAAAACGGGTTTTTCATAATTCACCCCCTAAGGGGAAACAGGAGTCCAAAGTTTGTGTGGAGAATCCGACTTTTACGCGGTGGCCAGAAATCGGGATCGTGATCCCGGCGGCTGGGGCGTGAGGCCGCTCCCTCGCGAGTGCACGTGCGGCCTCTTGCTTTGCTAAAACTCAAAGGTTTGCTGGGAGAAAACTCATTGTTGAGTTAAGCTCGCCTTACACGCCTTTACATGAACTGTCTGTTTCACCATGTAGGTACTATGTTTTAGTTTTGTGTACAACAAAGAATTAAGAATAAGAAAGAATGCGCACCAAAGTGGTATGAAATGCTTTCATCTAAAATTATGAAGTTTATTAGGGAACAATTCTTTAATGCATCATCATCATCATCTTCCTGCCCTTGTCCCATCTTATTTGGGGTCGGCGCAACACGTTTTTTTCTTCCATTCTATCCTGTCAACTGTCATACTATCACTAACTTCCTTTTCTTTCATATCATTGTTCATACAATCCGTCCATCTTTTCTTTGGCCCCCCTCTCCCTCTCCACCCATCCACATGTATACTCATAACTCTTTTAGTAACATCCGTTTTATTTCTCCTCTTTACATGACCATACCAAGACAAACGATTCCCCTTCAACTTTTCAGTCACTGGCGCCACTTTCAAACTTCCTCTAATATACTCATTTCTCACTTTATCCATTCTCGTCACACCACACATCCATCTCAACATTCTCATCTCCGCGACATGCAATGATTCTTTAATGCAAAATGAATAATGGAATGCAAAACACACAATTGACATTTTATTACAACTGAAAGTTAATAGAGTTTTAACCTTTCGAATAACGTAATTAGAGACACAATAGAAACACAATGAGAGAGCGAGCTGGCGTTCGCTTGGGGTTTTAGTTTGTTAGAAATCTACCTCGGTAATTCCCATTCATTCAATCAGTCAGTAGTGGTGAAGATAGAAAACAAAACTACACCAATTTTACATCATAATATCCACTAGGAAATAATTTAAACAGACACTGAACTTCACTCGAAAAAAATCCCGTAAAAAAAACCCTGGTGTCAGTTTTTTTTTTTTTTTTTTTGCTTTTGGGTGGGAAAATCATCCTAATGACATCCCCGCTCTTGGGCGGAGCGGGAGATAGTGTCAGACTCTTACTGACTAAAAACCCACTCCTGTTCCTTCGTTGCCTTCGTCCCAGGGCCCCGGGTTCCGCTTTCACACTACCCGTGGAACCCTGGTGTCTGTTAGAAAATCGAAAATAAAAAATAGCTCATCTATGTCATGATGGGTTCTACAGTTTTTGTATATCCTATGGAACAAGTTCGTGAGTATGTATACAGTGTATAATTGTAACTCAAGTAACAGTAGGAAAAACCAGTGATGGATGACTGTCGATAACAATATAATACGTAAAATATACGCTGATGTCAAAAGAAAATCCTCGCCCCGCCTTCGAAACACTGATTGGTCAATCTCGTCTCCACAATCGACCAACCGCAGCATATTCTGCCAACCCCATTTCGAAATTTAAATACTGTTATAGATTTTTGTTAGTCGCTTTCGATCCGTCGCGCTGTCAACAAGTTTGGTGTGCCGATATAAATAGAAATTGCATTGTGAATTTAATTTATTTTGTTTCTGTGATTTCGTTTTTATGCCAACCGTGACGAATATTCCAGGAGATAACGGTTAGTTTACATAATTGAATACTAATGTTATAATTAAGATTCGAGATCAATTGATTTCATTTTTTTTTTTCGATTTTTAAGAAACTTATTGTGATTTTTTATACCGGGCAAATTACAATGAATGGTAATGGTATGGTTTCAAACACAATAAATCTTAAAACAAGTGCAGATTCAATTAAAATCAAAAGACATTTACTATATTAGGGGCTGGCAATCGAACATAACTCAGGTCTCTAAAATTCTTGCCCGTTACCACTTCTTTAACTGGCAAGAGGAAGTTGCTTCCAAAAATCATACTAGTGTAGGTTCCATCTCCACATTTCTCCTCGTGTCGTTTTCTACATTATTTAGGACGTAATTCATCAGTATTGTAGACCTTTTTGTTTGACGACATTGCCTACTTGGTCCAACCCCAGGAACTTCTACCACTCGGACGCAATCTCCCATGGCCTATATGTAAAGCGATCAATAGACTGCACACCAAAGTAAACACAACCTGATGATATGGTGGATTATAGACCGTTCCAACATCCAGTGGGAGTGCGGTGCTCCTGACCAAACGATGGCCCACGTATTAGGGCTATATTTCACTGGGACATCATGGCGGCGTGACCAATTGGGCCACCATGGTGTCCGTAAGCTACCAAACTAGACACCATACAGACACCAGTGTCGCTACACCACATTGAGACGGTATCAAAATGAACATTAAGTGTACGCGTCCGAGTTGGTCATGAGTAACTCTCTATAGAGCTGTATACATTTTCCTGGTCGCGCCGCCATGGTGTCCCGGTGAAATATAGCCCTAAGAGTGCCCAAAGTGTCCCTATATCTGCTCTTTGGGGGCTTAAAAACGCTACTGACCTTGCTATAAACGGGGCTACCTATTGGGCCCAAACATTGTGAGGGCAAAGAAAACGATCGATTCGAGGAGAAAAAGATTATCTGCGGCTATATTGAGTCCGTTTTACGTTTTAAGTTATAACTGTAGTATCTCTCTTTAATAGTATTCATACTAAATCGACAGTGCTTCATTCTGTATTTGTGTAATGGTCGAAAGAATCACTTAAAAAAAAGCGTATAGATTTGTAAAGTATTTTGTAATTGAATTAGCTACGCTTGTAATGTCATCAAAATTTAGCAGCAGTTATCATGCAGGAAAACGATATTATCACACTTTACACTAATGTTATAAACGTGAGATTTTGTAAGCATGTGTGGGTAGACTATAACCTAGAATAGCACATAGGATATGTACTTTTGTCCCAGGAGTATTTTGAGTATTGGGATATTTTTTTTACATTCACGCGAGTGTAATATTGGGATATTTCTTTAAAGTGTGATACAATCATGTCATGATCTAAATGGTCTCTTGTACTTACATATTTGACAACAGTCGTGCTATTCCCTTAGAAAACAGCCTTGAGCGCAGCATTGGCCGCAGCGACAAAATCCAAATACGTACATAGGATTAACAATTCAATGGAGCCACACATTGGATTGTTTATCCAATGTACATATTTGGATTTCGTAGCTGCGGCCACAAATTAGAATTCAGTTTAGTTTCCACCATTCAAATATTTTCACAATCACACATTTTTACTTCATTGTTACACTATATATATTATGAGTTTAATAAAAAAATGCAACCAATACTTTTTTGTCTTTGTGGAGTTCATCCATATTCTCTCTCATAAAGTTTTTGTCCATCTTTCGGACTAACCAATTTAATAAATAAATTAAATCATTTGAGTTTAGGTTTGAATCATCATCAATCAAGCCATCTCCCTTCTGTCTTTCTCCCGTCGCCGTTAGTCTTTTCCCGTTATTAGCTCTTTTTATACTCGGTTAATGCATTATTCTTGCCAGTAGCACACTTAAAAATCACTATATCACCATTCCACCTTGATTCGTCATTGTCAAATCGTATTATTAGGTTCATTATTAAAATTAACAAGTTTTATTGTAAATGTTGTTCGGTTAATTATAGCGACATCCTGTGATAACTGTTTCCTGCGATAGCCAGCAATAACAGCTCTTTATATAGACACAGCTGCTGTATTTACTTTGCCTCTGAAATGTGACCCTGTTTCATAGTCATTATCGTTAGGTAAAGCGTCATTCATGTCATGTACTACTGCAAGCAGCTCTTCCTTGACTTTTTTAATATTTTCACTTTGATTTGTGTTAGCTTCTTTTTTAGTGTTTGATATATACACATTAGTAACAGTCTCCATTACAAGAGTAAGTGTGGAGATTTTTGTCTAACCTGTTCTGTTTATACTCCTGGGCGGAGGCCTCTCCTCCCTTTCCATCTATCGTGGGCCCGCGTTTCTTCTTGCCAGTCCTGGCAAAATCTGTCATGTTCATCCTACTATCTCCTTCGTGGTCTGCTACGACTCCGAAATTACTATTTCAAAAACTTTTTTGTTATTTAAGTGCATTTTAATAATATACTGAAAAAAATGGCTTTCAATTAACTTTTAATCAGTAGTTTAGTATATGAGTCCTCCAGAAAGGCTGACATCCAACCTAGGTTATAACCATTTCCGTCGTATATGGATTCTTAAAAATTGTCTTGAAAATCTCTTTATAATATACTTTTCTGTGCAGTGTATCCACCAACGATGGCTTCTGACCAGGAGTCCTGTTCTGATGAAGAGCCTGATAGTGAAATGTTGAGCGACGACCTATGTTTGCCTGACAGTGATGACGACAGACAGTCTGGCAGGAATATTCAGGTGAGAGTATTTTCTATATAATTGTAAGAAACACATGCGAGTATAGTTTAATCGAAAAATTTAGATATTTTTGTAAAAGCTGAAAACAAGTCTTCGTATAACCAAATTGACCATATGTTATCAGGTAATTGCAGAAAACGGTACCTTCTAATAAATCAGAATTATTATTGGTAAGAGACTGATAGGTTATCCAGTATTAACTTTTGTTGGGTTCAAAGTTATTTAGGCTTGTATTAACAAAATTTTAAGAATTTTTATAATGTAAGATTTTTTTTCATGGAGTTTTCAAATCAGTTACCGATGTAAATAATAAATTTCCATGGTGACGCGCAGTCAGTCATAGACGGGTCAGAAACAGACATATTTATTAGTCTGATCTCGCCAGCGGCATAAAATTCTTCTTTAGATGACATCCTTGAATCTCTTATTCCTGAGAAACAGACGCAAGCAAACCTTTACCGGTTTTATAAAACTACCAGTAAATCCAAAGAAGAGTTAATAGGCATTATTTCAATTTCTTGAACCCTTACCAAGTCCCCAGATTTCTTCTTCTTTAACTTTTGCTTTCTTATACAGAGTTTACCCGAAGACCTGCCATCCTTCAACTCCTGTCTCCTCCGGCCTCCTCGGAAGCTGTTCACCAACTGCCGTGAGCGCTGGAGGCAGCAGAACGTCAGTGGTGCCTTTGCAGAGCTGAGGAGGTTGGTGCCCACGCACCCGCCCGACAAGAAGCTGTCAAAGAATGAGATATTGAGGATGGCTATCAGGTGAGAATCAATCTTTGTGTCAAGGAAAACATTGTGAGGCACCGCATATCTTAGAACAAAAATGTTCGAAGGTATGTGACATCCACCAACCCGATGTGTTTCGATCCGGCGTGACCACTCGAGCTAAACCGAAAAAACTAGTGGCATTGCTTTGTTTGTTCAAAATACCTCACGAGTTTACTGACAAGATTCAATATACCACAACTATTTTAATAGAAATTACAATTATCGCCTCATCCATCCAGCGGGGCCATCGGTTTTCTTACGCTAGGAATATCTACATAAAAAATATACTAATCGTAACTTGTGGCAATGATATATAATCTCTTGATTCATATTTTAACTCCAAGGTATCTTTAACAGAACAGGAGAAATTCAGCAGGAAAAATTACGTATATAAGTGCAAAAAAGCATACCATTATTGTGTTACCAATGCATCTTTGAGTTCTTCACTATTAACAAATTTTTCGCGAGTTTTCTATATTTTATTTTTAATTCAAAATAATCGGATTAATTTATTATTATCCAAAATAACACTAATTTTTGTTTAATTTCTGTAAAACCTTAACAAAAGTAAAAACAAGTCTCTCTCTCGGTCTTTAATATCTATTTAATTTCGATTTTTATTATTTACCATTTATCTCACAGGTACATAGGTCTCCTCTGCGAAGTCCTAGAATGGCAGAAGACCCACGGTCTCTCGATGAACAAAGAGAATTCAGCGAGCCTAGCAATCAAATGCGAATCACCTTTGAGTCCGCAGTCACGGCGCCTCCGGCTAAAAAGACCATACTTTACCGAAGAAGATTGTCCGAGAGCGAAAATTTTTCATGAAAGTAACGAATACCAAAGATATGGTAATGAAGAAAATGAAGAAGTGAGAAGGGGATACCAAAGATCCATAAGCAACAGAACTGACTTCTACTTTGGTAAAGAGCACTTAAGAGTTCTACGGAATCAGTTTTATTTCTCTCCAAGATGGCGTCAAAATATGCCTTTCAGAAACTTGGCTGATAGGAACGGTAATAATCTGCTAATGATAGCTCCAGCACAAAATGGTAAAGATGAACATGATAGCAAAATGCAGAACGGTCATGGAAGTAAAGACAAGAATGACAAAGATGGTAAATGAAGACTTAGGAATGATAGCAATATTTGTAGTAGAAGTTAATATAAACAAGGCGTGAAGAATTGAATTAATACCCAAATGTATAGGCCTATTGAAATAGTTCTCATAGATTTCTCGATGGTTTAATTTCATTATGTTATCCGTGATGCTAGCTCCAGCACAAAATGGTAAAGATGAACATGATGGCAAAATGCAGAACGGTCATGGGAGTAAAGACAAGAATGACAAAGATGGTAAATGAATGGTTAAGGATGACTTAGGAATGATAGCAATATTTGTAGTAGAAGTTAATATATGTGAGGCGTGAAGAATTGAACTAATACCCAAATGTATAGGACTATTGAAATAGTTTTCATATATTTCCCGATGGTTTAATTTCATTATGTTATCCGTCCGTTCTATTCTTATATTCTGTCATTTGGAAAATATATATCTAAGTAGTTTGTATTATTTTCATTATTCATATATTGGTCCTATCCCGTAGTTTCCGAGAATCTCATTATTTTAAAGTTATTTTGTAAATAATCTTAAGTGTATAATAAATGTTATAATTTCAATATTATAATCATTATAGGTTAGAGTAAGATGTAGTTTTCGGTTGTTGTAATGAAATATTTGAATGATCCCACCGTAAAAGTGCCGTATAAAACTTCGGCTTTACATGAATATTTTTGTGTTTTGTCTATTTCTATTCAGAATTCATTCCATGATGTGTGCCAGTTCTCAACCAGTCTAACTTTTATTGTATAATTATTAATTTTCAGTTTAATTTTGTGATATCAATAGTCAGGTGAACTTCGTAACTCCAGCTATACGAAAATTTGATAAAATAAATTAAAATTTATTGGTGATTAGTCTTTACATTACCTACCTACACTGTTATTATACGACATATCGACGGTTGAAAGGCTAATTGATCTAAACGACATTTTAATCATCGACATTTAAACCCGACACAAACGACGGAGAAAAATTTGCTGATTCCGAATATGTGTATAACTCAATATTGGAAAAAATGTCGTTTACATCAATTAGCCTTTCAACCGTCGATATAATTTAAATCAGTATGTTGTGTTCTAGTATATTTTCTTGATTGTACTTTAATACAGTCATTATTAGGATAACAAAACATTGAAGAAGTCATCGACGAGCATTCGAAGTAATTACTTTAGAGCTTGGCTTTCAGTTACAAGAACCCAAAGAGTTCACGAGCTATTAATATAAATCAAAAAAAGAAAACAATTTTCAACTTCATAATTGAAAGAGGCTACATAAAAAAATAAAGTAATATCCAAGTAAAATTTGTATTTGACTTCTCTTTCCCTCTCGCAGCTTGGGTATCATCTGTCTCTTTCGTTGAAAGGGGCGGATCGCTCCACCCCCGTACCACTTTATGATAGAAATTGAATTTACTCCCCCAAAGGAGAGTACTGTGGTGTATTTGTTAGCCTTTCTTATCTTACGTTAGCAGGTATGTTATGTTTTACGTGAATGCCAGCTACATTGCTCTATAATTGGAAACTCTCCCTCGCCTCGCTCACATGAAAGTCGGTGACTCACGGGAATACACTATTGGTATATAAAACACTTTAGTATTTTTTTCCAGGTTAAGGTCTAGCCGTGTTTGAAATTCTAGCAGTTTAGCCGTTGATTCGTGATTATCGTTTAATTTTTTAAGCTGGTTACAGACTGCTATATCGTAACATACAATGTAACACGCAATGAAAGAATTTGCCGTTCACATTGTCGCAATGTATCATGAAATATGTATGTGTGCTTTACAATGCGTTCCAAATAAGAATAGGATCGATTGCCATGTTGTGACGTCACGTCAAACTATCAAACCGCAAGAAATTGGGCAAATTTGAAGAACTGGATTTTGATTAAACTTTTTCACAGTTCGTAAATAAATATGAAATGCTCCTTTCATGTTACCTTGCACGTTATAGCAGCCTGTACCCGGCTTAACATATAAGAACAAAGTCCTTAACCGCGTCTGTCTGTCTGTCTGCGATAAACTCAAAAACTACTGAATGGATTTTCATTCAAGTGTAAAGTATTATTTCTATTTTATCCTTACATATTATAAAACAAAGTCTCCAATGCGTTTCAAAGCAGCGGTTACTCTTTTGAATGATCCTGCAAACAACCTCAGCCTAATCCCTAGGTGCTTAGAGGCAGGTTGTGATGTTTTTAGACAGGGAGCCATGGGTACCACACCGTCCGGCAGCCCAGTAAGGACTAAGCCATGCGCGCCTCAAATAGAAGCAACTTTGACGGGACCAGTTAGGGCCAACGCCTGCCAGGGCTGCGGACTTGCGGAGTGTTCGAAGGATTTACCGTAGCCCTCGCAAAAACGTGTGCGGGTTGCACACGTCTAAAAAAAATATAATGTTTTTTTTTTTGTGGCGTAACTACAAATTTACAGTTTTCAGATTTTTTTCCTAAACTTATGCTATGAGACCTTGCTTCATGCCAAATTTTAAAATTCTAGGTCATCGTAAAGTACCCTATGAATTTTGATTCCCTTGAGAGTGACGAAATATACATTTACACAGAAAACACATTACATCAGAAATTTTATTTTTTCACAGCTTCAAGAGACCACAGACTCGAGCAATGTGCACGAGACAACGTAATCAATTTTAGGGCTGTAAACAACATTTTCCTTGGGAACTTGCAATATATACAGACAACTGTATCAATAGGGTCTCTCACTCCTCTCACATTAAAATACCTTAGAAAAGGCTGTAATCAGTTGACAATGCTGTCTGTACCTCAGGAACAATAAATAATTAAGGTCGCACTTCATAGAAATGGCGTTATTCATTAACCTAATCGCTGATAAGAACTCATAACGAGATATCTTCATATCTCGTTAAGAGTCATCGTCAGCTAATGACTTGTAAGTAATGATGAAATAGCTAAGCTACCGACTTCGAATGAAAAGTGGGGTAATGAGTTTGACACGTGTGTTATTCAAACATGCTTTGTAAGAAAGAAAGAAAGAAAAACAGTTTATTTATGTGAAATGACGCAATCTTTAAACTAGCTAACAATCATTAAATAGGGAAGATATGCGTCACATCCGCGCAAAACGGCCGAACGCTCAGCATAAAGCTGTGGCCTCACGCATAATGCGATGAACTCACAGCGCCGGTTTTCAGCGTGGCGTGGGCTGGTGGTGGTGTCGACATAGAGCCGCCGGAACGGTGCAGTGTTCAAATAGATTTGGATTGAAAAGGGAAATAAAAAATAAAGATGAATTATAAATTTAAAAAAAAAACGATTTAATCTTAAGTAGTGTCGAATTTTAGGTAGGTAAGTAACCACCTACAATCATAATTGTAGGTGGTCACTAGGTAAACAGGTTAGGTAAACACCGTAGGCACGGGCTGGCTGTCGCGTCGGCAAACAATGGGTAACTCGCTGTCCGGCCAAGCGGTTCAAGCGTTATGTTCCACGCGCACCTCAAAGAGATGTCAGCAAAATTGAAAAGCCAGTTAGGGCCGACGCCTTCCAGGGTTTCGGCTTACTGAAAAAACACTCTAGATTTTATATACTTAGTAAGACAGTAGATACTTCCTCCCGCTTTACCCAGAGAGGTGGGATTTTTTTATAGATTCCCACGAAAAAAAAATGGTAGGTAAGTAAAGTGCGGGAATGTTTGAAAGAGTCTCCACTTCCTTAGAACGCTAAGGGAAGCCGAAAGAATAGAGGTGAGTATTAGCCAGTAAAAATCTCTTACTCTCTGTAGAGCTTACCTAAAAGTACACATATAGGCAAACAATGAAGAGTTATTAAAATACATCTATACTCCATTTGTTTAGGTAGGTAGTTAACTAAACGTAAACAATCTTGATACTTATGTCTTTTTATTTAAAAAAAAACGTATAAAACATACAAAGATTATTTAAATTTAGTTAATTACCAAATTTCGGTATAGGTAAATAACAATATGTAAACATTTTAGATAAAATTTTTAGACAACTTTTAGATAAAAGACATGTCAAGATTGTTTACATTTAGTTAATTACCCATAGATATAAGAATTTGTATGTAATTACCTAAACAGATGGAGTTTATACTAATATTATGAAGTGGTAAAGATTGTTTTTTTGTTTGTAGGAGGTAATCTCTGGAAGTACTGGTCTGATTGCTAAAATTTTTTCACCGATAGGAAGCTGCTTTAATCCTGAGTGACATAGGCTAAATTTTATGTACGCGGGCAAAGCCGCGGGCAAAAGCTAGTTATTTATATTAGACAGTGTCGTTACAATATATTTATTGACTGTATATATTTGTTGTTGTATCCGGTTATGTGTAGAGCGGGCTTTTACTGTCGTAAGGCCGGTCGTACGACAGCTTTCAGAGAGCGAAGATGGTGTGCGTGAACCAATAAGCCGGTATTTATTTGTTTATATTTAATAGACAATGAATCTGTATATCAGGACACAATACTATCTCGCTGGATATCTCGCCACTTGGATTAGTATCCAGGTGGAGCGAGATACTGTATGAGATAATTTTGAGTGAGAAGCTTGCGAGTCGTGCGCCTACCAGCCTCTAGCCAATTTACGATCGTTTCGTTTGCGTCGAACGCCTCGAGTAGGCCACGCCTCCGATTCCTTTGTTCTGACGTCATCTTAACGCTCAGTCACGTGGTCAGAACAAAGGAATTGGAGGTGTGGCCTAATCGAGGCGTTCGACGCAAATGAAACGATCGTAACTTGGCTAGGGGGGCAGGATGGCTAATGTTGTGCACGCTCTCAACGCAGAGCAATATAGGAAAGAAGTTTTACGTTCAAGTACGGGCGTACATATGGAGTGGAGGCTTCAGAGTACAGTTCGATGTTGCTTTTGGGTATTGTTATTTTTTTGAGACAGATGTTCTCTTGGGATGCCATCTTTTCAATATTGCTGTCATTTGTTTGCGCGCTGGCTATGTCAGTGTAGTTGATTGTAGATGGGCACGAAATTATCTCTATGCGGCTGAGTGTCATCATCTTCCTGCCCTTGTCCCATCTTATTTGGGGTCGGCGCAACACGTTTTTTTCTTCCATTCTATCCTGTCAAAAGTCATACTATCACTAACTTCCTTTTCTTTCATATCACTGTTCACACAATCCATCCATCTTTTCTTTGGCCTCCCTCTCCCTCTCCACCCATCCACATGTATACTCATAACTCTTTTAGTAACATGTGTTTCATCTCTCCTCTTTACATGACCATACCAAGACAAACGATTCCCCTTCAACTTTTCAGTCACTGGCGCCACTTTCAAACTTTCTCTAATATATTCATTTCTTACTTTATCCATTCTCGTCACACCACACATCCATCTCAACATTCTCATCTCCGCTACATGCAATCTTTTTTCATGCGTCTTTTTCACAGCCCAACATTCTGATCCATACAGTATGACAGGTCTTATCACGGACTTGTAGATTTTACCCTTCAACTTGAGGGGCATCCGTGGGTCACAAATTGTTCCAGTGACCTGTCGCCATTTCATCCATCCTGTATTGATCCGATGTGATACGTCTCGGTCTACCTCGCCATCTCCTTGGATAAGCGACCCGAGGTACCGAAAGTCGGAGCAGATTGGTATGGGCGTTCCAGTGAGAGCTAAGGGCATAGGACCGGAGAGACCACCGAAATCGCAGAACAAGTATTCCGTTTTGGTTCTACCTACTCAATTTCAGGCCAACACTCTCCAGTCTGTGCCACCACACCTCCAATCTGTTCTGGACCTCTAGGCCACTCTCGGTAACCAACACAACGTCATCGGCAAACAGCATACACCAGGGAGCCTCTTCCTGAATGTCCGACGTCAGAGCGTCCATTATCATCAGGAAGAGGTAAGGGCTGAGAGCCGACCCTTGATGTAGGCCGACAGCCACATTGAAGCTGCCAGTGGTACCCACTGTAGACCGGACTTGGGTACTGCATCGACTGTGCATCGCTCGGATCAACTGCACATACTTCCCAGGCACACCTTTCTCCTTAAGGGCCCACCACAGAACCTCACGAGGTACCCGGTCGTATGCCTGCGGCTGAGTGTGCCACTCAGTAATAAAGCAGCATTCTACAAGAAACCGGTTTATTCATTAGAATCAGGCATACAAAACTTCCCTCTTCATGACGTTAATAGGTACAGAAGTATAGACAAAGTACTTAGTTTTATTTTAGCCTTAAAAGTGACTTTAGTCAAAATCAAACATCCTGAGTGACAGTATTTCACAAAAAAAAAAACATGTTTAAAATAACATTAAAAAATCACCCTTCCTGACAAAATCTCCCACGGGAGCCCACAGGCCACAAAATAACAATATCAATAACGCACCAACGCCTACTCAAATAAAATAGCAAATGATGACAAGTAAGCAGCTTTGCTACTCCCTTATTATCCTCGATGCGTATGGACGCACGCGCGGCACGCGACCGGCCGACGCTTGCGAGGCAAAGGGCGGGTGTGAGATAAGAGCTGATTGATTTTTATTAGACCAATAGTCGGCTTAAGTATGATTTTATTATATTTGTGTAGGGAGCTGATGGAAGTCAGTGTGGTGTTTTATAGATAGTTGAGTAATTTTTTTTTTTGGTTTACGATTATGTTTAGTAGGACTAGTGCAAAATTGAGACGACTTTTATAGCTGCGTAGGTACTGATGCCTTTTTATCATTTGAATTACTCAAGTAAGAAATCAGAAACGTTTATCTATATATATAAAAGGAGAAACTGACTGACTGACATATCAACGCACAGCTGAAACTACTGGGACTAGGAGCGTGAAATTTTGCACAAGGTTTCCTTTTATGATGTATGCGATCACCAAGAGAAGTATTTCCTATTAACATAATGCGCAATGTACCACAGTGTCTCAAGACGAAAGTTTATAACCAGTGCATGTTGCCAGTGATGACATATGGCACTGAAACATAGATGCTCACAATGGGCCTCATCAGAAAGCTTACAGTCACCCAAAGGGCAATGTAAAGGGCTATGCTCGGAGATTCCTTGCGTGATCGCATAATAGATGAAGATCCACAGGAGAACCAAAGTCGCCGACATAGCCAGAAGAATCGTCAAACTAAAGTGGCAGTGGGCAAGACACATTGCTCTTAAAACGGATGGTCGATGGGGCCGAAAGCTTCTAGAATAGGAACCGCGCACCGGAAAACGCAGCGTTGGAAGGCCTCCCTCAAGGCGGACCGACGTCCTGGTGAGAGTCGCGGGAATGCGGTGGATGCGAGACGCACAGGATCGGTCGTTGTGGAGACGCTTGGGGGAGGCCTATGATATAATGATGATGTTGATGAAGATTTGATAACAGGATCGTGCGGCTTTTTTTGAACCCGGACCGCGGCCCCAATTTCCACATATAGATTTTTTTTTTAGTAGTATTTTGGGGACCACAACGGAAAAAGCATTAAAGTATAGTTACCAAAACACTGTACTTACAAAAAAAAAATATAGTTGGAAGTTGGGACTGCGGTCTCGGTCCAAAGAGCCACACGACCCACAAACACCAGGGCAGACGAAACAAAAAAAAAATAAAAAAAATCTTACTATTTTTCTGTACAAATACTTTAATACCCAACTAAACTACAAATCAGTCTTCTGGTTCTTCTTGGCGATCTTCCTGAACTCTCCAATCGCCTTGATGACATCCTCCGAGAAGGGCTTTGGCAGCTCCAAGGCTATGAAATGTCCTCCATCATCGAGGACTGTCGTGCCCACCAGGTTTGGGTACTTCAGCTTCAGGATGCAGGGAGGCTGGTAGGCTAGCTCGTATTTTGCTTGGAGAGCCCATACTGGTACTGGTGTTGGGATTCTGTGTAAAAGATAAATATAGATTTTGAGTACTCTGAAATTAATTATATAAATCTCTCACTTTTTTTTTTCGGTGGGAAATTGATCTTATGACATCCCTCGCTCTTGGGCGGAGTGGGAGATAGTGTCAGACTTTTTTTACTGACTAAAAACCCATTCCTGTTCCTTCGTTGCATTTCGCAACAGTGCCGAGTCTTCCTTTTAGAATTAAGCCCTTGGCCCCAGTAGGCTTCGACCCTGCTGGGCCCCTACAGTTGCTGACATCTCTTTGAGGCGCGGCCTTGGCCTCGGTCCGGACGGTTGCCGGACGGTCGGACGGCAAGCTACCCATTGCTCGCCGTCTGCAAGCCCGCGCTTGCGGTGTCCAGAAATCGGGATCGGAATCCTGGAGGCGGTTGGGGCGTGAGTACCGTTGCCTCACGCGATCGGTCGCCTCCTTTGCTATAATTGCTTTGCAGAAGGAGGCGACCGCCTGCCACTCCTCCTCGCTCCGGACCATGGCCTGTACCAAGGCCCGGCGTGAGAGATCGCTTCCGCCGATCGCCCCCACGAGGACACGGCGGTGCTCTACCCAGGCGGTGCACACCTCTAACGTATGCTCCACTGTGTCCTCCGGGCGGTCCACACAATAGTGACAAACGGGCGTTTCTTCCGCTCGAATCCGGTGCAGGAACCTCCCGAACTTACCATGTCCGGAGAGGACCTGCGTCATGCGGAGTGCATAGCATAGCATAGCATAGTCGGCTTTATAATGTTCCCACTGTTGGGACTCAGGCCTCCTCTCTAGGAGAGGGAATGGGCCGTAATCCACCACGCGGGCCCAGTGCGGATTGGTGAATGTCACATGTCTTCGAATTTTTGGTTCTAGAACATGCCGGTTTCCTCACGATGTTTTCCTTCACCGTTTTGAGAGCATGGTGATGAAATAAATTACACAAATTAATGCGCCTGGCTGGGTTTGAATTCGCGACCTACAACTCGTAAGTCGGGGCCGTTACCACTCGGCCACCACTGCTCTCATACGTGTATAAATAGGATACGACACAAGGTATTTAGTAACCTTTTTTTTTTAAATATGATGCCCTACACTAAGATTTACTCCTGTATAGTGGGTGCGTTCACAAACATGTAACCTAACATATAATATAAGACCACAAGACACAAGTATCTGTTGATCATACAAATATTTGTTCTGTGCGGGAATTGAACTTATAAGACGCAGCCCAGTCGTGCTATTAAGTACTAAGAAAACAGCCGCAACGACAAAATTCAAATACGATTAATAATCCAATGGAACTATACATTGGATTGTTAATCGGATTTGGATTTCGTCGCTGTGGCCAGCGCTGCGCTCAAGGCTGTTTTCTGAGAATAGCACTGCAACAGCCGTCTGTAAGTCAGCTTTGTTTAGATTAGTTTATCAGTAGTAATAATAATAATAATAAAAACTAGCCTGAGAGCTAAGCAATAATCAACGTTTTTTCAAAATAATAATAATGATATTCCACAACTATCACACAACGTCGTCTAGTCCCAAGCTAAGCATTGTGTTACGAGTACTAGACAACTGATAAACATACTTATACATTTTTAAATATATTATAGATAATGTACACCCAGACACAGAACAAATGATCGTGCTCATGACACAAACATTTGTCCTGGGTGGGATCGAACCCACGACCTCCGGCATAGCAGTCAGGACCACTGACCACTAGACCAACAGGCCAGTCAAATCAGTATCTTGGAAAGTAATTTAAAATCTTACTCATCCAGCTTCCAGCCCATGATCTTCGAGTTAAAGTTTTCAGAATACAGCCGCATGGACGTGGTAATGGACCCGGTAGACCAGTACATCATCAGGTTGTCTATCAGCTGTTCCTTAGTGAAGCGGAAGTTCAGTCCACCATCTAGCTTCGAGCGGAATTCAGGTCGTGTCCAGGTGGAGAACTTCTCGAGGATATAAGCTAGAATACCAGCTGGTGAGTCCGAGAGGGCGACACCTGGAATAAAAAAAAAGTAGGTACAGCTGAAGTCTGTCTATTCGTATTGAAGCTATAGCACAAACAGACACAAGTTTTAAACTTGTAAAACGAATAAGAATAATCGAAGAAAAAGAAAGAAAGAAAGAAAAAAGAATTTATTTGGTACAGCACAATGCACAAACACAATATTAGGTATCACGAAAAAACACAAAAAAATAAATAAAAAATAATATATAGTTGTGTGCCTCACGGCTGCACCAAAATAGGTCCAGTTCAGCATAAATGCCAGGCAACTAGTGCCTGACGCTGGTTTTCAACTGAACCTGTGGTTGTGACGCAACGGACGCAAAACAGTTTTGGATTTTAATATATATGTATCGGTGATATATACTTCAATAATATAAACCATTAAATAGTATGTGTTAATTATAATAAATATTTGAAAGATAGTGTGAATAATAATTAGTGGACGAATAAAATAAAAATGTAACAAGAGTTGTTGTATGTTGTTTGTGATGTGGACATTAAGCACTAAAAAGCATTATCAATAAATGCAGGCACTCGAATAATTTATATAATTGAGATAACTATGGATGTATTGGCATATAACCCGACGGTTAATCTGGTATAAAAAACACATATATTGTGAATAAAATATAGAAAAGTTACGAAACAAAAAAGATTTGTTGTTATGTTAAAGAATTATATAAAGCGATTGGGAATTTCACCACGCTCAACATGCCTTCGATAGCTCAGTTGGTAGAGCGGTGGACTGTAGATGTGGACGTAAACCGATATCCATAGGTCGCTGGTTCAAATCCGGCTCGAAGGAATTCTTTTTGCAGAAATATAAAAAGCTTGTTAAATCTTTTTTTTTTTGCAATTCTTAGAAAAGATGTAAACAAACCGACAATAACCCGTGAAAAGCAATTTAATATGGAATAATTATAAAAGAAAAATTAGATAACATTTTTCTACAATAAATATACAAAAACTAGCTCATGCCAGCGGCTTCGCCCGCATGAAAGAAGGTCTTCATCATACAAACTTTGGACCCCCATTTCATCCCGGATACGTCCACGCGTTCCCGAGATAAAGGGTCTTTACAGACAGACAGACAGAAAGGGACGGACAACCAAAATGATCTTTAAGGGTTCCGTTTTTTCTTTTGAGGTACGGAACCCTAAAAATTATTTAATTTGGCAAATAAAAAGTTGCATGCATGAACCATTATTTCAACTTACCAACGGTATCGGGTTTGCTAGACTGGATGTGCATGTACCCAGTCTCCTCGAGTAGGTAGGCGAATCTCTTCTTCAAAGGATACATCCTGTCTGCAAGGTCTGCGTCTACGATCAGCGGTGGGTACAGAGAACCAATGAACTCCAACAGTGTTGCTGCTGAAGACATGGTCATCGCTATGTTGGTGTGGAAACCGAGGATCTCCTGAAAATTTAGTTGATTCATTTAGATTTCGAGCCGTTGCTAATATGAAATCTAACTACTGATTAATAACTGCGACTACATATTGTGGTCGTAATCATAACTTCAAATTACTTAAAAAAATTAAAGGTACGCTTATAATTCCAAGAAAAAAAAATGTTATTTAGCGATACGAGTGCGTTACCTTGGGGAAAAATGTAGCCATATCACTGCCAATGAGACCACCCCAGTCACCTCCCTGGATGTAGAACTTCTTGTACCCGAGCCTGTGCATCAGGTTTCTCATCACCACCCCTATTTGTGGGGCTCCAAGACCGGGACGGACTGCAGCCTGAGGGAAAAATTCAATGAGTCAGGGTCTGGAGCTTTTTTTTTTTGGATATTTGGTTTTTAAATTTTATAGTTCCAATATTTTTGTCGTCTTTGGTGATAAGTGCTTTTTGCGTTTTTCGTGTTTAATTTAAATACGTTCTATATTTTTGTCGTCTTTAATCATATAATTTTTTGCTTGTTTGGTCTTTAATTTTAATCGGTCCTATATTTTTATCGTCTTTGTAAATAATAAAAAATATACAACAAACACACAACAAAACAACAACACAACAACAAATAACAACACAACAACAGACAACAAAGACAACAACAACAACAAAACAAGATATACAAAAGATGTACAAAAGATGTCCATTTTAGTTGTATATTTTTTCGCTTTCTTTGAGATATTTGCTCAGCAGTGGGACAACAAAGATTATCGAAAAACAAAACTTACATTCAACTGGATATAAAATAAATAAAAAATGTTTTTCTGGTTTATTGTACCGTGCTGAGATTTAGATATATTTTTAAAATTTATAACATTTCACATAATAAACCAATATTTACAAGAGAATATACCCACAATATACTAAATAAACAACTTAATTATAAGTATAAATTCTTAATAGGTACAGTGTAAACTGAATATAATAATAGCCTCACCTAGTTTAAAATGACGAAAAAAAAAATTGACGTATAAAAGTATTTTTTTAAACCTATTTGCAAAATAAATATCATTTATCATAATACATGTACATACAAAAATAATTCACCGGGGATCAAAAAATTTACCTACACGGGGAAAGTGCTTAGAACGCTGACAGCATTGAAATTTTTTAAGGGCAAAGATCACTTAATATACGAAACGGGTCCGGTGGATATTGTTGAAAAATCATCGCTATGAATATGTAATTAGATTAATATTATAATTTTTTATATTGGATCCACCAGAAAACATGCTTAGGTTAAAATAAATTATACTGACTATATTTGTAGTCGGACATGATTATTGATCTATATTATGTAAATAAAAAGAGAAACTGACTGACTGGACTGACATATCAATACACAGCTGAAACTACTGTGACTAGGAGCGTCATTTTGGACAAAGTTTCCTTTTATGACGTAGGCGTGAACTAAAAAAGTATGTTTTAAAATAAGGGGACTAAATGGGGTCAAAAACTTGTTTAGAGAAATCTAGTCAAGCGAGGAAAGCCGCTGACAGAATCTAGTTACAAAAAAAAGTGAATGTAATTTTACTTTATCTTAAAGTTGTAAAAAATAATATTTTGCTTACATAACAAGAAGAGTCAGAATAAGTAGATAAACATCTTAACATGACTCTTAATATTTAGTTTTGTCAAGTCATCGTGAGGAATCATAATTTACATGATTATAAATATAAAACAAACGTGTTTGTACTTGTTTTTGCTGAGATTTAAACGGATTTAAAACAAATCAGGGCCTCAAGTCTGCTATTACAATAGTTTCAGAATGGTCTATCATTGATTTCATAATTGTTGATTTTGACAAGTTTGGTAATCTACTTATATAATGGCGTCATTATGACTTTCCAATGATCAACCACTGACACTCCATTGAAAGAAATGGCATAGAATGGTAATCTCGTACGTAATGTGAAATGAATGTATGTCGTATGCGTTAATCTGCTAAAATTTTGACAGTTCCTTTGATCAGTGATTTACCATTAGAATGTCACTGTGCAGTCATTGCTTTTAATTCGTCACAAGACAGCTCGTACCACAATTCTATTACAAGACCACTGATCGATCAATGATCGGCTATTATGAATTAACAGATTACGAACTTTTAGCAAAATGACAATGGAATCGTGTTGGATTAACGAATTTATAAAAATAGCAGACTAGGGCCCCTGCCTAAAAGGGATCTTAAATACTAAAAACCAATAGAACAAGTCCCTTAGAACAAAGATGTTAGTTTACCATCACTTCTGGGGCCCAAGTCTGCTATTTTTATAAATTTGTCATTCCAACACGATCCCATTGTCATTTTGCTAAAAGTTCATAATCTGCTAATTCATAAGCATAGCATAGTAGTCGGCCTTAAAATGTTCCCACTGTTGGGACTCAGGCCTCCTCTCTAGGAGAGGGAATGGGCCGTAATCCACCACGCGGGCACAGTGCGGGTTGGTAATTCATAATGATCGAATATTGATCGGTCAATGTTCTCGTACTAGAGTTGTGGTAGAATGACAATATCGAGCTTATTAAAAACAATGACGTTCTAAAGGTAGGTCACTGATCAAACGAACTGTCAAAATTTTCGCAGATTACCGCATACGTCAGATACTCGTTTGTCAATATGTACGAGATTACCATTCTATGCCACTTCTTTCAATGGAGTGTCAGTGGTTGACCATCGTCCCATGGTCGTGTTATGACAGTCGGGGTTACCATGACGTTCAAAGTAAGATTGTTTCATTCTTATTTCAGTGTGGGTAAGAGACAGATCTATACTGGTTGTCTAGCGCCATCTCTTATCCATACTGGAAATAAGAATGAAACAATCTTCATCCTGAGGATGTCTGTAAGAGATTGTCCTGTGCGATAAGACAGCCCATTGTACATTTAGGTTTTGCAAATGTTTATCCTGTCCAAATTACAGACATTGTCATGTCACATGTCCACATTCCTGTTCACAATAACATGTGAGCACTCGGACCCCACGAACCGAGAATTGTTATTAAAAAAATATTTTAACATAGTAAGGTTCACTTACATCAGAGAACCCATAGCCGGGCAGACTGGGTACAATGACTTCGATAGCAAAGTCCCTGTCCTTGCTGACGGCAGTGATGAGCGGGATGGCCTCGTAGAACTCCCTCACGGAGCCTGGCCAGCCGTGGAGCAGCAGGAGAGGGACCACCTCTACTCCTGTGGGTACCTGGGGAAGAAAGTAGGAATTAATTTGTAGAAGGAAAAGCTTCTTGTATTTGTTGTTTGTCATGAAAGACGGAAGCTATCTCAAGAACGTACTTTAGGGATAAAAATTGTCCAGGACTGGATCTGCCCATGTTTCATCCGTTCGCTCTTCGTCCGTAAAATCCGTTTAATTGTTGGGGCATAATTGATGTTCAGAAATTCAGGCTCCCACATTTAAATATTATTGTTTTTCGAATGGTTAAGTTACACAGACGGTCACATAAGCCTCGAGCACAGGCGCAGGGTAGCCAGCCTATCGGTATTTTACAGGTTACATTTTGGAGAGTGTGCGCGGGAATTGCATGACTTGATTCCGCCATCTCCTTTCTACCATCGGACAACCCGACGAACGGCGAGTATCCATCCTTACGTTGTTGAAACTTCAACCCGGACCGTTGAAGTTTCAACAATGTAAGGCTTTCGCTTCTAACTAAGCGTTTCGCTTCGTCGTTTATTCCGCGTACATCGAAGGACTGGAACAATTTGCCTGCTGCGGTCATCCCGTCCAACTATAATTTAGGTGTTTTCAAAGCTAGAGTGAATAGGCTCTTAATAAACTAGTGCGCCTAATCATCAATGATTGCATCTCCGCTTACCATCAGGTGGGATCGCAGTCAAGCACTGGTTTATATCAATTAAAAAAAAAAAAACATTAAGTCAAGAGTGAATAGGTTACTTCTAGGTAAGCGCGTTCCATCAGGTGAGAGGGCGGTCAAGCGAGAATAAAAAAATAAAAAAATTGTCGTATTATTACTACCTAAATAGTTATTTAATGGTAGATTTTATGATTCTCATGCGCTACTTTACATCGGTACACGAAACAGCTCCTGTTTTTTGGTTGTTCATGCTGGTGGATGCCATACACTCAAGAAGATTTCTCTTAGAGTGTGATATTATAGAAAATAATTTAATTTGAAGCTAAAATGTACTCCTAATTATAATGATTTGATATTCATCAAAGTATTTATTAGTTTATAATATTAGCATAGCATAGCATAGTCAGCCTTATAATGTTCCCACTGCTGGGACTCAGGCCTCCTCTCTAGGAGAGGGAATGGGCCGTAATCCACCACGCGGGCCCAGTGCGGATTGGTGGATGTCACATGTCTTCGAATTTTTGGTTTTAGGACATGCCGGTTTCCTCACGATGTTTTCCTTCACCGTTTTGAGAGCAGTGGTGGTGAAATAAATTACACAAAGTAAGTGGTTTATAATATTAGCAATAAGTATTTATTTATTGTAAGAGTAATTTAATTTAATGATACTACAGTCTACTTGGTATATTTGTTATTTATTTATTGTGCACACCTACCACAGTGTTGTCTCTTTTAACCCAAAGATTGACTGGTAGAAAATGCCCTGTTGCATTAAGTCCGCCTATGTACCACTACTGTACATGAAGTTTAAATAAATAAATAATAAATATAATAAAAAACATTTCAAGAAAAAAAAAAATCTCAAGGCGACTAGAAATTATAAAACCCGAAAAAAGTATATATCTATACCCGCGCATACGATGAGTTCCATAATCTTGTAGGATTTTTGTTCATTTTTATTATAGCGCTAGGAATACATTCATTATGTGTACAGTTAAATAATAGGATTGCCTGCCACAGACTGTGGTAGCTATAACCTGGATGTATTTAAGTCAAAAGTGAATAGGTTACTTCGAGGCAAGCGTGCTCCTTTGTCGCCACCATTGCTTACCATCAGGTGAGATAGTGCAATAGTAACATACATTTTAAAACTTTAAACTATCTAGCGATTACGTTTCAAGAGATATAGTGCGCTCACAGACAGACTTAGACGCACAGATGGATAGATGGTTGGTCTGACAATAAAGGAACACTAATTGAAACCAACGGAAGTTGAAACCCTGAAAATTTAGTCGATAAAAATCTTTTAGCAAAATATCCTTCATACCTTAGGCGTGACCCTGATGAAGTGTATATCAAGCCCCTGCACATTGGTCTTGAATTGTGGGAACTGATTGAGGAACGTCTCCCTCTCCTTGAATTGGTAGTCATTTGCCCAGTACTTCAACCAGCCGTCGAGCTGCGCGCTGTTGAAGCCGTACTCGAAGCCAATCCCTTCTAGCGCAGGAGTGAAAGAACGGGATCTTTTGAGGCGATCCTTTAGGTCTTTGACGGTCTAAAAGTAAAAAAAAAACATTTACAGGCATTTTTGAATTGTCAAGAAGTCAGTCTATAAGAAACTATGATGAATGCTGTTATTTGTAAAGTTCAAAGCGTTTTCTATGGAGAAGAAAGTGCAAGAAACTCCATGGACATGGATTTTAAATCATGTTATATATTAGCTCGATAGCATATTTCTTGATGCATCTATCTAATTTTATATACGTATAAATCTGTATGTATTTATTTACCCACAGCAGAGAGAGAGAGATCTCCGAATTTTTGGGTGTGGGTAATATTATAAATAGTCTTATGAATTTGAAAATTAAGGATGCACTTGCAAGACATAACAAGAGTAGAAAATATACTTATTAGAACGAACCTGTGTCTGTAATAATTTAGAATTGAAATTGAATTTACTGAAACCTAATGTTTTTATTTATTGTTGTGTTAAAAATCCTTTCAAATAACTTTAGTCAACGTTTCGAGAACTTTCTTTAATTAAAACATTTATTATTTGGAATAATTCCGCCAGTATATAGAATTTCAATCTTAGATCAATAACAACTTACAAGTTCTGAAAAGCTAATTTTGAATGGCTTAACACTTGTATCCTGCTTCTCTTTCAAGCTCTCTGGTCCCCACCATTCGTCGTAATCAATATCAGGCAGCGGTGGTGGTCCTTTGAGGAAGAGGAAGTAAACTGGCAGTATGATGAAGAACAGAATGGGCGTTATGAATAGAAAGCGAACCATCTGTAAGTAAAAAAGAAAATACTAGATGAATAGATTACTTTTGGGCAAGCTGCAGTCGAAGATACACTTCGACTGTAGCAAAATACCGTAATATAATCAACCTATAATGTTTAATATGAGGGGACAATAAGTATTAAATCTACTTAACCTCATGGGTTAGTGTATGTCGCACGATTTCGTATGTTTAATTCGGTATGATATTTTTTACATCACCTGCACGATAAAGCCCTTTTACATGTCATACAACCATCACCTAAAGCAAGTCATTCTGTCCCTAGGGATGTAATGTAGTATAGGCGTCTCGCGTCCGTCAAATTCCCGCAACCCTCTTCTAGATCATCGGTTTACTTTGTGGGAGTCCTTCCAAAACTGCGTCTTCCGGTATGTGGCCACCACTCCAAAATCTTTCGTCCCCATTTTCACCCATCTCTATCTGTTTTGCGAGCAATGTTTCCTGACCATTGTCTTAATTAAGTTTGGCAATAAAAATATGCTAAGAGTCCATCTAAAAATATGTACAAGGTGAAGGTTGTTCTAAAAATATCCTACTGGTCCTCTTGGGCTCTCCCGCAAACTACTTAATTATAAAAAAAGACTGTCTTGGGAGATATTTCCAAAATTAGAAAAGGAATATATATTTGTAAGTATTTCTTGAAGCTACTTGGGCAACAAAGAATAAACATGGAATCTGTTATGAAAACATTATTATGCTTGAATTTCAACCTCTCAGCCAAGAAGCTTTTTATTCAAAATTATTTTTTTTTTTCAAATAGCGTCCCTTAGCTAACAACACCGCATAAGTCATTTTTACCAACTTTACAGGAAACAAAAAAAAACTGTGCGGTGTTGAGAGGCCAGCCGACTTGCACGCTGTCACTATTTATTGAATTATGGGTTCTGATTGGCTGAAATCTAGATCATGTAAACAATAGTTAGACGCGCAATAAGCAGCTCCATATAAAGGCATTCAAATGTGAAAACCGCAAATTTTCGACTTGAGCGGTGTTGTAAGCTAAGGGACGATAGGCCTACGTGGGCACTTATAAAACGTCAGAAGCTAGTGCACGGTTCCAATTGATCGTTTCCTATGGAGAAGAACCGGCTAAAAACTCCATGGTTACTTTTCGTCTTTAGGTCCTTTTATTTAATTAATATAAACTAGTGGTTGACTGCGATCCCACCTGATGGTAAGCAATGATGTAATCGTTGATCCTTTTGCAATCGCTAAAAAACAGTTTTTAGTTTCCAATGTTTGCCCATTATTTTAATATGCTTGTCATTTTTTTCATAAAAAGACAATAAATATTTAAGTATATTATCGATGTCATTATAAATATAAAATATGACATGAGTTGAAGGCCAAATCAAGGAGGCCAGCTGGACGGTGATTATAATTCAAAAGCACAATTTGTTGTCACAAAAACGTAGAAGCCTGCTTCGAAACTATACTTAAATGTTGGGCAAAAAAATTTCTCACATATAAGATCAACGGACAGACGGTATCAATTGTGTTGTGGATGATATAGAATTTTTCATCGTCATTATTTCAGCCGAAAGACATCCACAGTTGGACATAGGCCTTCCCCAAATGTCACCATAACGACCGGTGCGTCTCGCATCGGATTACTACGAATCTCACCAGATTATTCGTCCACCTTGTGGGAGACCTTCCAACACTGCGTCTTCTGGTACATGGTCGCCACTCGAGAATTTTTTATCACAATCGACCATCTGTTCTGCGAGCAATGTGCCCTGCCCACTGCCACTTAAGTTTGGCGATTTTTCGGGCTGTACCGAAATTCACGTCATTGTCATCGTCTTGTTGTCTTGGAGCGGTATTCGTGTGCGAGCCACCCATCCTGACCTTGACCGTGGCAAGTAAAGTTTTGACTTGCAATTTTACTCATTTGCACCCGAAGCGTATCAAGGCCTATTTAATCTAATGTGTATTGAATCGATAAGGTACTTTTGATTATATTTTGACTCTGAAAATATTTTTGCTCCAAAACAAAGTTTTAAATATTAAATAAGTTGATGTGGAATTCTAGACTATCTTATTCACAGTAAGAGTATATTTATTTAATTTATAAAAACTAGTGCTTGACTGTGATCCCACCTGATGGTAAGCAGTAAGGCAATCGTTGATGGTGAAGCGCACTAGTTTATTAAGAGCCTATTCTCCTTGAAGACACCTAAATAATAATCGTACAGAAAGACCACAGCGGGAAAATTGTTTCTCGATGTACATGGTGTAAACGATGAGGCGAAACGCTTGGCGCAGACCGTAAAGGTGTCAACAATGTAAGGTTGAACACTCGTCGTGCGAATGAACTGAGTTGTATGCATGTTAGTAACAAGAAAAACTTTGTCAATATTGACATACAGTCTTATAAACTAGCAACAAGTGCTTATGAAAGTAGACATGATATTTCACGAAATATAATCGTCAAAGGACCAAACAACGTTTTAAAATTTACTTGTGGATATCTGTTGCTATAATTTTGGGTATGACTATCCACTCGTGATACAGTTCTACATTAGCACGAAGGGATAGGGCGAATCAGTTCAAAGACAACCAAACCACTTTTAAAATATGCTATTTAACATTCTTTAACTTATATAGACTTGCCTAAATTTTATTGTGAAAATAAATATAAGCCATTAAGTCCGCCTTTGTACCTTTGTATTGCATGAAGTTTTAATATAAATAAATTTTTAACGATTTTTGTCTATCTTTATGTACGAGTATCTATATTTTTGAGTTATTCTGTGAGCTTGTGTCATATTTGTAAATAAACTTTATTATTATTATTACTTAAGTTACTAATATTTTGGGCCCCACATTATTCGAATTATCTTGGTTACCTAGACTAATGACAGCAGCTATCAATGATCATTCATTGAAGAAGTCTATTAGGAGACCCGTGTTCTTGAACTACTATTAAATGAGGTTGATCACACTGTCATAAAGTTACTGGCATCCATTTCACAATTAAACATAACACGATTAGACTGATTTCAATTATTTTTAAATTAAATATTTTAAGAAATAGTAAAGAGGACGTTGGCAATGTTGGCAACGAAAAACTTAAACGTATAAAAGATTGTAAATTTGATAAGCGGTGTGAGTGTTTCCCGTTAGTTCTATCTAACATAAAGTACTTTTAAGAAAAGAACTTTATGTTAGATTCAGAATTTACCACATGATTAAAAGAATAAATTATTAAAAAGTATAAAAATAAAATTATCAGAGTAAGTAATTTGTAAAATATCGTACTCAATAATAAAACTAGTAAAGAGGATATTATTGGCCGATAATACAATAAAAAAATGTCTGTCAGTACTTACATTGATATAACGGGAACGAACACAGAGTAAATCACTAATAAACGAACATAAATACGAAATACACGATCCGACCGCTATCGAAGACACCGTATCTGCGACTGTAATGTAAATGTAGCCGGCTGGCCGGTCATGACTTATCATTACATAAGTTATCATAATTAAGGATAAATATGATAACTCCGGTATTAAGGTAATGATATCAGCTGTTGGTACAAACAACCATGTCGCTAAGGTAAAGCAAGATATGATATTGAAATTTTTATTTTGATAATAATTTATTTATTTACCAGAATGTAGGTGTACAAAGTAGTATGATCTTTACAGTAGTATGGCCTATTTACTTTCTACCATTACATGTGGTGTGCAAATATTTAATTTCAGAATATATACGATTTATTAAAAATATCGTAATAATATTTCAGTTATCATGTCACTGTAATTGTTACAAAATGTCAGATTAAATCATTTAATTGTAAATATTTCTTGTCTAAAACCGGAGAGAAAAAAAAATTGTAAATTTCCTGTCCGGCTGTGATGTCAGTCTTTATTAATTATTTTAATGAAAATTTGTGCTATGCTATAAGATAATAAGATTTTCTCAACAACCTTTACAACTCTCTAAATAGTTTTTATAGGTAATTTTGAATAACGAGTAATGAAAACATTTTTTGTTTATTTGGATTACTATTTTTTCTAAATTCCAAGCATATTGGCTCAAGGGAATTTCCCCCTTTTCACCCACTTAAACGTTGAATTTTCAAAAACCCCTTCGTAGTGCTCTCCCACGTTATAAAAGGAAATCTTCTGCAAAATCTCACGTTCCTAGTCTCAGTAGTTTCGGCTGTGCATTGATATGTCAGTCAGTCAGTTTCTCCGTATATAATATATGTCGCAGAGATATGATAAAAAACAGAGATTTTATCAATTCCCTTAGTGATTTGATCAAATCACGGGGGATGTTAAAATAACAACACTATTTTATCATTTTCCTGAAAAAATCTAGGGATTTGAAAAAATATCAACACTGGTTCCGTGAAATGACAAAAAAACGTTTCTTTGGTATTTTAGACGTTTATTTATAATAATAATAATAATAATAATAATTTTTATTCATTCAGACATCATTGATCCAATGGTTAGTAGAAAACTTATCATCTAGGTGTTAGTAAATTAAAAAGATTAAAAATGTCACAATATAATTAGTTTAACCCTATTCCATCAGCACCTTAATTTGATGCTTCAGTATAGGGCAGCAAAATTTATCAACAACAACCGCCAGAATGCCATTGCCGCTCGCACGAACCCTGCTTAATAAGGAGGCCACATTCTTGCGTAAAATGGCTGCGAATCCATCTGTACGCGCCTCCATAAACATTCCAGATGCGCTGCAAAACCGTGGTAGCCGCAATAACATCCTAAAGGCGTTGTTGTATTGGACGCGCAAGGCGTCGAGAGCTCTTCGCGAATACGTTGCCCACAAGCTACAGCAGTAGAAGTTTTGGCAGTATGCCTTAAACAGCGTAATCTTAACCTGCTTCGAGCAAGTTGCAAATCTTCTGACCAACATATTCGCTCTCACCGTCAACGCCCTGCGTTCCCTATCAATATCAGCATCATCCTTTAGATCTGCCGTTACGACATGACCTAGATATTTAAATCTATCAACTCTGTTAAGAGTAACATCATTCAACATCACGGGTGGCACAGTGTCGGGTCCTAAACCACCCTTTGAAAACAACATGAATTCGCTTTTCTTAACATTGTAGCGTAAACCATGGGTCAAAGCAAAAGTCTCACAAAACTTTAATAATTTTCGAAGTGCGCTGACAGATGGCGCCAGCAGCACCATATCGTCTGCGTAACTCAAGTTATTGACAAAGATACCGTCTATGGAACAGCCGATCTGCATGCTGCTGAGGCCATCTATCAGGTTATTAACATATAAGTTAAAAAGTTTCGGAGAGGTTACTCCTCCCTGCCTGACACCACACTTCAAACCATATGCATCCGATAATTCACCAGCCCACTTAACATAATTGATCTGATTGTCATACCAATACTCAAAAACATGACATAGCTCTTTAGGCAAGCTAGTATTCTATTCATTCATATTAGTATTTTGTAGTAGTAGTAGTACGAAGTTTCTTCCACAGCACACCATAATTTACCATATCGAAAGCCTTGGAGAGGTCCAGAAAGCACGCGTATACTGGTGTCTTTCTGTCGACATAGTATCTCACAGTGTGCTTTAGTGTCAAAATGGCACTTTCTGTAGACAAACCTTTTCGAAAACCAAATTGTCCGTCATGCAGATTTATGTGCCTTTCAAGGTAATTGTCCATTAAGCGATCCAGAACCTTTGCAATAATAGTAGCCAACGATATCGGCCTGTAATTATAACTAGCTTTTGTCGAAAATGGTTTTATTAGGTTTTTTTTTTAATATTATAGTATCTTAGCCATGTGCAGCGCCCCTTAGTGAACTCCACTACGGGTGACGTATTCTAAGACAACCTTATTATTTGCGGTTGGTACAGTAATCGGATCGAGGGATCGAACTGCAACATTAAGTTTGTTTTTTATTGTATATACTTTTCCGGGATAAAAAATAATATTCTCTAGTAATCGAACCGGTAGTTTTTGCATGATGCCTGAAGAAACAGACAGACAGACAGACAAAAAAAAATTAAATTACATTTTTGGGTTCGGTGTCTAGTAATACCTCCTGCCATTTATTTTTTTAAATATTTTCAATGTACAGAATTTTCACTTCTACAGATTTATTATAAGTATAGATTACACACATAATTATAGTAATTATTAGGTGTAATATGATGTAACATTGATCTCGAAAATTAAAGTCAGTACCTGAACCATTGTTGTATGGTACAGTTAGTGAACAATCGGAATCTGTAAATATTACGTGTATAATTAATTTGTGTATGTGGTGTTTTTATCTGTATACAAGATTATTTTTAGTATATGCGAAACTTGAATAGAGTTGGTCCAGAATCAATAACTGAATCAATTTCAATAATTTTTACACCATGTAATATTTTTTTTATTATATTTAAAAAAGATCAAAAGTTGGACAACACCGGCACTAAGAATATAGGTCCCGTCATAGCGGACATTAGGAAGTAGCGCACAGCTGATTGCGGGAGCAAAACAACTCCTAAGTTGCTTAGTTGACCCGGTGACCATGTATTTGTGCGGTCAATCAGGTAACATAACAAGCCTAAATCTTTGTGATTTTTAATGATACAGTTATGAAAATTTGTCCATAGATTCTTTACATAAAACTAGTCTTGTATATTTTTGTAGTTATTTTATTGTGTGTGTGCGTGCTATATTACTTTGATGGTTGTAATACTTATAATAATTACTACTATATTATTATACTATATAATACATTGAAGACTTGATGGCCAAACCAAGGCTGGTCGCGCTGATGCTCGCGTTGCCTATGGTTGGAAATAATTTAAGATAATGAACCTACAATGTGTACGGCACATAAAAATAAAGGAACCTGCTTCGAAACACTGACAAAAACACAAACAACTCAGACATTGGGTAAAAAACTGTGTAAGTGCAAGTCGGACTCGTGATTGAGGTTTCCGTACAAAATTACTTATGAAAGTAATTCAAATTCCGAATGGAATCTCGAAGATTATTCCGAATTGCAAAAAACAGTTTTTTTTTTTTGACGTAACAATAAAATTTATTGTTTTTAGATTTATTCCTATACCTGTGCTATTAGATCTTACTTTATGACAAATTTCAAGATTCTAGGTCAACGGAATGTTTATGAATTTTGATTCCCTTGAGAGTGTCAAAATATAAGTTTTTTGTGACATAAACGATATCTTTTTTTTCGTTAACTTTGATGTTTTTTTTTTCACAGCTTCAAGGGTTTTAATTTTAACTCGATATCTCCACGCGTTAGCGCGCGCATGATAAAGAATACAAGCAGACAGACCTTTACGTGTTCTGATAGACATGTCTTGACAGACAGACAGACAGACGGACATCAAAGTGATCCTATAAGGGTTCCGTTTTTTCATTTGAGATACGGAACCTTAAAGATGATTTAAAACAAGATGTACAACCAGACGGTTTCAAACAATGAATTGTTTAATATGGAATTCACGTCATACCAACCAAGTTGGTATTGTCTTACAGTCTAATGCGTTCAGTATTCATGTTCGAGTCACCCAATCTAACCTTGACCGCGACAAGCGCAGCTTGATCTTGCAATTCAACCATAAAATTGAGCACATAGTGCAGAACTCTCTCAGTCATCGACCTGTGGTCGAATGAAGACTAAATAATTATGTTGGGTTTTTTAGACTTTAGTATTTCACCTGCAGCAGTGATGCGAGGTACCTAAAGGTTCATTTTGCGTTCAAACTACACTTCTGGACACATCTATTGGCCCACCTTAGAGTTTAGGTTTCGATCGACCCCTACCGAAATATGATTGCTAGATTGAACAAAAATTGTTGATGCAGTTTTAAACCTGATACATTTTACCATCTTTTTCGATCGTATTGTTTTAAATTTGAATTCAGAATACCATACGACATGGAGCTACGCCTAACAAGTCGGATATGCGCCTTGTTAAAGGCAATTGATTTTTGAATAAAAAACATGTTTTATCAAATAAAGGTTTAATTTAATAACGCGTGTTGCCTCCATGGGAATCTACCACAGCTCTCATACGATTAGGCATAGAGTTTATCAACCGCTCTATGAAATTTTGAGGAATCATCTCCCATTCCTCTTCTATGGCAGTTTTCAACTCCTGCGTCGTCTGGGCAACTGGCTGACGAGCCCTAACACGTCTTTTTAGCTCGTCCCACGTGTGCTCAATGGGGTTCATGTCTGGGCTTCTGGCTGGCCAGTCCATAACTGTGATGTTCACATCCCGAAGATATTCCCTGACGATACCGGCCGCATGGGCTCTTGCATTATCATGCATAAAAAGGAAATTTGGGCCCACATAGTCCGCGTATGGTATCACGTGAGGTTCTAAGCACTCACGAATGTACCTTTCAGCATTTAATGTTGGCAGCCGTGGTCCTGTAACAACCTCAAGTTGAGTTTTGCCGCTCGCGGATATACCGCCCCAGACAGTCCATGAGCTACCGCCATAAGCAACCCTCTCTTCAAAGCAGCATTGTGCGAAACGCTCTCCCTTACGTCGGTAGACCTTTTTCCTTCCATCATTGCCATGTAACACAATTTTAGACTCATCAGAAAAGAGTACACGGCTCCAATCTTGCTGTGTCCAATTTAAATGACTGCGTGCGAAATGAAGGTGCGCTGTTCGGTGGGCTAGCGTTAGTTTGGGCCCATTAGCTGGCTTGCGTGGTACCACATCGCGTTTTTTTAACCTTCTCCGAACAGTTCGAGCGCTTACAGATACTCCGTGGAAGTCGCGAAGTTGGTTTTGTATCTCAATGGAAGTAAGGTGACGATTTCTCAAGCTGGTCGTCACGATGAATCGATCCTGCCTTTTAGTTGTGACCCGAGATCGTGGCCTTCCTTGGCGACGAACAAAGCCGCCAGTCTCTAGGTACCTCCGATAAACATTTCGGACCGCAGATCGACTTAAATTAAGTTGAGCACTCACGTTTCTTTGGCTGTGTCCGGCCTGAATAAGTGCCACAGCTTGGGCGGCGACTTCAGGTGAAGTATCCATAGATTATTGATAGAACCTCACATTAATGTTAAGAATAAGTAATGTTTGTTGCAAAACCAAAGATATCAATCACTTTTTCAAGAATTAAATCCAAGTAAACCAATAAAACCAAGTTTTCTTAGTATTCGATTGTTTGATATCAACAAACAGGCTCCAAATTGTCTTTTGTTTCTTTAAATTCTGTGTTCGAAATTCAAAAAAAGACTATTGAATGAAATTGTGAATGTGCCAGGTTCAAAACTGCATAAAAACTTTTTGCTCGACCTAATATAAAATTTTAGCTAGGACCAAACGAAACTGAAAATACAAGGTGGGTCAATAGATGTGTCCAGAAGTGTATTATTTTTAGGAAATTTAAGAGCAATTTTCATTATCACCCAGAAAATGAGTTAAAACCCAAATCATCCAGTTTTAACATAATTGAGAAGAATGGGTTACCCGTTACCCATCTATATTTACAAACTAGTAACAACTGCTTTAGTAAGTGGATACGATATGTGAAAAAACTTTGAAGATTTTCCTAAAAGTTCAATTTTTAAGAGCACTATCTCAAGTCGATGTGTGCAGCTGTTTATTACCAATGACAGTATTTAAGGTTATAGACGGTCATTCATTAAGAGGTCTATTGGACACCCATGGTATTGTCGAGCTGTGCGCTGAATGCGAGTTGTTTTAACGTTAACGCGATCGAAACGTTTTCGGCATTTGGCTCTGATTGGTTAAGAGCTTGGAGTGGGCTAATCGGAGCGTCAAACGTCATAAACAACGTATCGATCCAATTAAAAAAAACAAACTCGCACTAGGCACGTCATACGGTCTTTTTTTTTAATTCTTGATAGGTTCGCGCTTAACCGCTATCTCACCTGATGGAAAGCGACGACGCGTTTGACGATGGAACGCGCTTACCTAGAAGTATCCTATTCACTCTTGACTTAAAGATTTTGATCGGATTCGGTTTCGTTCGGATTTTCTACGTTAGATATTTCATGACTATACCTTTTTTTTTAAGGTGGGAAATAATCTAATGACATATCCTGCCCTTGGGCGGCGCGGAAGGGCATGTCAGACTTTTACTGAATAAAACCCACTCCTGTTCATACTTTACCCTCATTCCAGAGCCCCGGGGTTCTCTTTCACATCACCCATCATGGCCCCAGTATTCATGATTATACTTGAAACGATACCGTTGTTTTTATTCATATCAAAACGCATTAAACGTAGATTAAGTTAAAATGTTGTCATGTTTATTTGTGTTTGTATTTGTTTATTTATTATATACTTTATTACCAATAATAAACTTGAAAACACCTTTTTTTCACCTTAAAAAAGGTGTTTTTAAAATTTGCAGCACCTAATTCCAATGATTATTATCATATAATATGTTATCAGTACGTGTATTGGCACTAGGGCTCATGCAAATATGGGTTATGATGCGATAATATGAGGAATTTGTCTAGAGATAGCGTTGGCCCCACCTATTTCAAAGAATTTGCCACTACTACCCGGAAATCTTTAAGTCAAGAGTGAATAGGTTACTTCTAGGTAAGCGCGTTCCATCGTCGACCGCATCGTCGCTTTCCATCAGGTGTGATGGCGGTCAAGCGCGAACCTATCGAGTATAAAAAAAAACTTACAGAACAGTGAAATTATTATTATTATACTTAGAATTCCGCCATCTCATTTCTACCTTCAGACGACCCGACGTACGGGAGTATCCACCCTTACGTTGTTGAAACCTCTACGGTCGGGACTAAGCGTTTTGCCTCGTCGTTATAATAAACTAGTGCGCTTCATCATCAACGATTGCATCACTGCTTACCATAGCGGGATCGCAGTCAAGCACTAGTTTACATCAAATTAAAAAAAAAAAAATTGTATCTTATCCAACTATGTAGGAAAATGTAATGTTTTTTTTTAATAGATATAAATTTAATCACTAGTTTTTTAAGAGCCTATTCAAGACACTTAAATTATAATCGGACGGGAAGACCGCAGCAGGCAAATTGTTCGTCTTTGATGTACGATGTACACGGTATAAACGACGAGGCAAAACGCTTAGTCCAGACCGTAAAGCAACAACGTAAGAGTAGATACACGCTATACATTGGGTTGTTCGATGGTAAAAAGAAGATGGCATAATCAAGTCATGAAATCAAAAACACAAATCAATCACATACGCCTGTGGTGCTCCAGGCTTTGTAGATTGGACTTAACCATCTGGATCACCAATTAACTTCTTCGCATGCTTTTCCCGTTAAAATGGATGTTTTAAAAAACCAAAAAAAGAGTACCAACTAGAAATCTCAAAAAATAAATAAAAACTATTAACTAAATCCCAGTCCATTACTTTTGTTTGTCTGGTAAACTCTTTGAATGTTTGGACAGCCTTGAACACATCTCTCTAATGATGGAGGGCGAAATGACCTCGTAGTTCTGCTAGAAAATGCCCTACATCATCCACGAATGTGACGTTTATCAAGTTGACCTCTTGGACCGGAGGTTCTGAGGTTGGTGTATTAATCCATACTTTGCTTGAATAACCCAGGTTGGGAAAGGTATTGTAAGACTTTCCAGAGTTTAGGGGACATCCATCGGCCCATAAATTTGGACCCGAGATGATGGCGCGTAGTGCTCTGCGCGCGCCTCTATTAGACGAATGGTAGAGCCACTCCCCAATACGGGACGAGGCCCACAGTTAGCGGGATAACACACTAGTCCGACGCAGTGGAAGTTACACTGACCCCTCCACTCAACCCAGAGGGGAGACCATCCATGAGGAGTGCTACTCAGAAAAGAGAAGTGTGGTGTTAGTTAAAATAAAGAGTCAGTTACAATCACAACACAGTGACAGTTACAAGCTTACCTACAAGCATGTCCAACATGACAAGGGTATAGACCCACATCCAATCTATAATGACAATTAGGGAATACGAAAGTGATCAGCGGGGTTACCATGACGTTCAAAGTAAGATTGTTTCATACTTATTTCAGTGTGGGTAAGAGACAGAGTTATACAGGTTGTCTAGCGCCATGTCTTACCCACACTGGAAATAAGAATGAAACAATCTTACTTTAAACGTCATGGTACAGGTCCTAGAGTAAACAGGACTTAAGATTTTCATAACATCATAGATGCTTTATTTTGGAAAAAGATTGATAGCACAAATTTTATGGAGGTTTAATAAAACGCTTCGTTTTGTAAGACATCCTAAAACAAGCGAAGTGAGCTCGAAAAAATTTAAGTATTTTTGTATGATTCTATTTTGTTACGCTTCTGCTAGTTAGCTGCTAACCGCTCTTAATTTCTTCTTAAAACCCTCAGTTTACCGCTTTAGGCATTTGCCCAGCTCCAGCAATGGAGTGGTCATTCCAGATAGGGCCCTAAAACTGGCAGCTAAGCTAGCAGCAGCACTGTAATGAGCATAAGATTCACAAAACAAACAATTGCGATGAACCAAGTTTGTTGAGCGTCACAAATTATGTTGAAATGACCGCTGGTAGCGGTTCACGGTCACGGTCGTTGAATAAAGCAGACTTTTAAGGCCCGCGTGTTTTTATTTTCGAGCCAAATGCTTAGATTGATGTTGATCAGGGTTAAAAATCTAACTCTGTCAAATTTTATCTATACAACGCTATAATATTTCGGAGAATAATGAAAGGATAAAATGATAACGGTATCAACTGCAAAAGAAAAAACCGTTATGAGATCGATTTTGTCCGTTTATTACAAAAAGTTTTTTTCGAGATCTATATGTCGTGGCTAGATCATAGAGATTGATCACTTCATGAAATGGTCAAGTAAAACTGACCAGATCAGAATCAGTATCAGAAAAAGAATCATTTATTTATAAAACATAGGTGAAGAACATATATACATTAATCATACATGTCAAGGTGTTAAATAGATAAGTGTTGCACTATGCTTTGTCATTGTTGACATACAAATATTAAAGTCAGGTTCATCAAAGTTAACTTATAAAAATACATTAAAATAATCAATTTAATAATGTCCACTACAAGAAAGGAAAACAAAAAACACACACAAGAAGATCATAACAAAAGAACATGCGAGAAATTATTCGTCCGTTACATTAATAATATGAATTAATAAAATTACAGAATTTAATCAAATAGTCATCCAAAATTAAAATAGTCATCCAAGTCAACATTAATAATATAGATTTATAAAATTACATAATCTCACAATTCATCATATCATAATTTAATCAAATAGTATTATCATTAAAATAGTCATCCAAGGTATAATAACATTTCTCAACTAATAACTTGTGAAGACACTTTTTGAATTTCTTTAATGGCATACATTTTATAGCATCAGGTATTTTATTAAAAATCTTTGGTGCAACACCAAAAAAGCTCTTTTTCATTAACGCAGTATTACATTTCATCGTACATAGTTGATTTTCATATTGACTCCGAATGGCTTCTTAACTGTTGAAAATTTTGTAAATAAATGTGGATTTGATTTTATAAATAATGCAGTTTCTAATATATATATAGCTGGTAACGTTAATATTTTTAATTTCTTGAAGTAGGGAACGCAACTATCTGTTGACTTTAAATTACACATGGATCTTACACACCTTCTTTGCATCCTAAATACCAGTTCCCTATTTGTTGATTGCCCCCAGAAAACAACACCATAACGGAGAATAGAGACTACAGGTCCATGATAGGTAACAGTGTCTCAGAATTAACTCTCTTAGATAATTGAAACAAAAGATACGCAGATTTACTCAGTCGTTTACAAACCACTTCTAGGTGAGGTTTCCACGTCAACTTATGGTCTACAGTTATGCCCAAGAATTTTGCACTCGTAACTTCTTCTATTTTACACTCATCGTAGGTAATGTTAAGGGGTGGAGTCTCACGTCGTTGATGATACTGTATAATTTTAGTTTTATTCAAATTGATCACAAGATTATTATTATTTAACCAATTAATCCCTACAATCTGCTCGTGTCGTCATAACAGTATACCGTGATTGCACATTTCAGTTGGCTTCCCACAAGCGGGTCTCACCAACTGAAATTTCAAGAGGCAAAACATACACGGATATCGTTCCAGACATTTAACACCACGTAGTACTTCGCTATCCAACAAATTCAAGATGTCCCTGCCTGCGAATCCCTGCCAAACGGAACAATCAAGCCCGCCAACGTCGCACACCGTAACAAACGCCGACGCCGCCGGCATATCGCTCACAATGCGCATTCCACCGTTTTGGCGCGATCGACCACGCCTGTGGTTCTACAGCTTCGAAGCCGCTACCAATGACCTCAGAAAAAGTCAAGCTCAGCTCGCCCAGATGGTCATAGCGCAACTGGACCGGCAGGATATCGAGCAAATCGTAGACCTCCTCTACAACCCACCTGAGACGGATCAATACACGGCGATCAAAGAAAGGCTCATATCCGCCTACGAAGAATCTGACAGTCGGCAATTTCAAAAGCTGCTGTCAGAAATGGAACTCGGCGAGCAAAAGCCGACACAATTACTCCGCCGGATGCGCAATCTCGCCAGGGATAAAGTTCCCGACTCCACGTTGCGTCTCATGTGGACAAACCACCTGCCATCACACGTGCGCTCAGTCCTTGCAGTCAGCGAGTCGTTCAGCACAAAGACCGCCCTGGAAGAACTCGCGCTGCTTGCCGACAAAATGATGGAGCAGACAGCAACAGCCGAAGTCGCAGCCGTGCAGTCACCTGCACCACCCACACCGGCGCCACAGGTAGATACGCAATACCTAATCAGTGAACTCAGAAAACTCTCGCTAGAAATAGCTGAGTTGAAAGCGAGACGTACGTCGTCATACGACCACGATAATCGTCGCAACCGCTACTCATCTCGACACCGTTCCAACTCGAGGTCACAAACCCGAGACACACAAGGCCGCGAAACGTCGCCATCGCCTTTGTGCCATTACCACCGACGGTTCAAAGAGCAAGCCAGACGCTGCACGTTACCCTGTTCATTCATTAAACACAACTCGAAAAGAACGTTGGCAGAGACGGACACCGGCGTTCACGAAAATTCACACCGCCTATACATCACTGATTACAAAAACAAATTATCGTTCTTAGTCGACACGGGAGCAAATATATCCGTGCTACCGAGAACAAAAGGGCAAAAACAAACGCCGCTGCCATTCAAACTATACGCAGCAAACAACACTACAATAGCTACATACGGTGAAAAAACGCTATGTCTCGACCTCAATCTACGACGCCCTTACAAATGGCGATTCATTGTAGCTGACGTCTCGAAACCGATACTCGGAGCCGATTTCCTTCAACATCACCAACTCATCGTTGATTTGAAGAATCGGAAGCTAATCGACGGTGTTACGAACTTAAAGGTCAATGTTCCGGTACGAATATCAGACGTACCTACCGTGCGCAGTATCGACATGTCGCAAACCTACCACGACATACTAGCACAGTATCCAGGTATAACGAGGCTAACATCGATGGAATTGAACAGCAACATCAAAGTGCAACATTTCATCGAAACTCGTGGACCACCGATACACTGCCGCGCCCGACCAATCCCGCCGCACCGTTTCGAGATTGTTAAAAAAGAGTTCGAGAACATGATCGAACAAGGACTATGCCGACCTAGTAAAAGTCCTTGGGCATCACCTCTACATGTCGTACCAAAGAAGAATGGCGATATTAGAGTTTGTGGTGACTATCGCCGACTCAACTCTATCACCGTACCAGACCGATACCCCGTGCCACGCATCAAAGATTTCACCCATCACCTATCTGGGAAAACAATCTTCTCGACAATCGATCTCAACCGTGCCTACCAGCAACTAAGCGTAAGAGAAGAGGACGTCGAGAAAACCGCCATTATCACACCGATGGGATTATTTGAATTCCCACGTATGTGCCCTGGTTTAAAAAACGCGGGACAAACGTTTCAACGGTTCATTCACGAAGTGCTACGAGGATTAGACTTTGTTTTTCCATTCATCGACGATTTGCTACTAGCATCTGAAAACGAGTCACAACACCGAGAACACCTTCACATCGTACTCAAGCGACTCGAAGAAAACGGCATTACGATTAACCCCGCCAAGTGCATCCTAGGTCAACCCGAAGTCCAGTTCCTAGGATATACCGTATCAGCAGACGGAATCAAACCTCCGCAACATAAAATAGAAGCCATCGCGAACTATCCCAAGCCAACTACCATAGAAGAGCTACGAAGATTTCTCGGTATGATAAACTTTTATCGCGATCATATACCGAACGCCGCATCCCAGCAAGCACCATTAAACACTTACCTACACAATGTCAAGAGAAAAGACAAAACACCAATTACGTGGACCGATGAAGCTATTCAAGCATTTGAACAAAGCAAAACTAGCATCATAAACGCAACCCTAATTGCCCACCCGTCGCACCACGCAACAATAGCCCTATTCTGCGACGCATCTGGCAATTCAGCGGGTGCCGTACTACAACAATATAGAAACAACATCTGGGAACCGCTTGGATACTTTTCTAAGAAATTTACCGATGCACAAAAGAATTACTCAACTTTCGACCGTGAATTACTTGCAATTTACATGGCAGTAAAGCACTTTCGGAAGATATTTGAAGGACGTAATCTCATCATTTTCACCGATCACAAGCCGCTAACATATGTTATGTCGAAGATGCACTCCAACTCGGAAACACAGAGGCGAACAAGACAACTTTTGTTTATCAGCGAATTCACGACAGACATACGTCACGTAAGCGGTAAACAAAACATCGTCGCCGACTCACTCAGCCGCATAGAAACAATTTCGTGCCCATCAAACCTCAACTACACCGACATAGCCAGCGCGCAAACAAAGGACAGCAATATTGAACAGATGGCATCCCAAGAAAACATCTGTCTCAAAAAGGTAACAATACCCAACACCGACATCGAGCTGTATTGTGAAACCTCAACTAATTATGTACGCCCGTACATACCCGAGCAATATAGAAAAGAAGTTTTTGAGAGCGTGCACAACATCAGCCATCCTGGTACGCGCACGACTCGCAAGCTTCTCACGCAAAAGTACTTCTGGCCATCCATGAACGCAGACATCAGCTGTTGGACTCAATCATGTATACTTTGCCAAAAAAGCAAGATACAGCGACACACACACTCCAGCATCACATCTTTCCCGCCAAGCGAACGCTTCCAACACCTCCACGTCGATATTGTTGGACCTCTCCCTACAACACCTCAAGGTCATCGGTACCTAATAACCATGATCGACCGATTAACGAAATGGCCCGAAGCAATCCCTACCGACGAGATATCAGCCACTCGCATAGCCGATATCGTCTACCAACACTGGATCGTAAGATTTGGATGCCCGGCCACACTAACCAGTGATCAAGGTCGACAGTTCGAGAGCGAACTGTTTCAAAACCTAATGAAACAAATGGGGATAAAGAAGAATCGTACAACACCGTATCATCCGCAGAGTAACGGTATTTTGGAGAGGTGGCATCGCACTCTCAAGGCCGCATTACGCGCGAAACTTACAACCGCAAGTTCATGGATTGACGAGTTACCTACCGTACTACTAGGACTACGAGCCGCCTTAAACACAGACACCAGCGTGAGCGCTGCTGAACTTACATATGGTTACAATCTACGTTTACCAGGCGAATTTTTCACTGCAAGCAATAACACTGCTACTATGGACTACACCTACGTCAGTAAACTTCGCGACATCATCCAGCAAAATAAACCGCAAGTCGCTACTCAGCATCACAGCAACAATAAAAGCGTGTTCGTGCATCAAGATCTACTCAAGTGCAGCCACGTTTTTATCAGAACAGATGCAGTTAAGAAACCTTTACAGACTCCGTATGAAGGCCCCTATCAAGTACTAAGCCGAACAGACAAAGTTTACACCATACAACTACCTAATCGGCAAGCAAACATATCGATCGACCGATTGAAGCCTGCATACGTCATCACAGAAGATACCAGTAGTCTATCACCAACCACATCAAGCTCTATTACCTACACCTCACCATCAGCCAAGACTGCCACACCTGGTACCATACCAAATACCAATACCAACACACAGAATACCATGCCAACCGCTATCGAGGAAACCCAAGTACCACATACAAGCATGACTTCACTGCCTAGTAACAGAAAAACACGTTCGGGTCGTGTCGTCAAACTGCCGGTACGCTTCGCTTGAGGGGGAGTACTGTAGCCACCGCACAGCATATCACTTTCTCCACACAAAGAAACACGCAGTCATTGTACTCCATGGCCGCCACGTGCGACTTTGCTACCTGCTAAAAGCATTCCCACGCCTGAACCGCGTTGCTAGCCACACCACGTGGGACGCGCCTGAAAGCATAGCGATTGGCATGCGCGCGCGTCGCCGCGCTCCTCGCTTGTGGGCGTATACAGGACCAGTGTCCAGCGCCGAGATTGGACAACAGTTTTGGTCGCAAGAGAAGGGAACAATACAATGTACAGTGATTTGACAATAGTTTAGCGTAACGCAAGTGCAAAGTGATTTTAGTGGTTAACTAGTTTTAGCGGGACATTCTGTACAGTATTATTGGTTAAGAGTCTTGTAGATATTAAGTTCCTATTGGTTAAGTTTTAGTCCGTAACATTGTAACGTAGTTTATAAGGAGATGCATGCTAAAAATAAAGACATTCAGTTTTGGAGTCACACGGTTCTTACTACTATCCCCAAAATAGCCATACTGTCATCTGCAAAAAGTACCATTTTGTTTCTCAAATTTCTTGGAAGATCATTGATATATATTAAGAAAAGTGGGGGCCTGAGTACAGTGCCTTGAGGCACACCATATTTCACGGATCTCACTTCAGAGACATATGTAGTTTCTAATTTGCTTATAGGACAAATTCTGGAAATCTCAGTACACTGTGTCCTATCACTTAGGTATGATTCTAGGAGTTTATGAATGTTTCCTCGAATGCCGTACCCGTATAACTTTTGCAGCAAGATCTGATGATCTACGAAGTCCAAAGCTTTTGACATATCCGTGAAGATGGAGCACACAGGATTTTTTTTTATCCACAGAAGTCATTATACTTGATAGCAGGTCAAATAGTACCATATTAATATTAGTATTTTTCCTAAATCCTTTTTGTTCATTGCAAAATAACTGAAACTTCTCGAAATACGTGTAAATGGAATTATATATTATTTTTTCAATAACTTTTGCAAAAACTGGTATTTTTGCAATAGGCCTGTAATTTTTAACATCAGTCTTGTCATTATTTTTGTAAATGGGTTTAATAACTACCTTCTTGAGACTAGTAGGGAATATACCATCGGAAATGCAAAGATTAATTATGTGCGATAACGGTGTCGCTATGACCGAACGTCCAGATCGTTTTAAACGTTAAACTTTATATCATCAAACTTTGTAAGCCCTCGTAAGGCCTACTTTCTTTAGACCTTTTATTATCAATATATAAATATATCAATTTATACAAGGATTTTGATGTTTCAAAAGATATTTTAGTCGGCCATATCATGAAGTGATCAATTCTAAGATCTGGCCACGAAATATACAACACATTAATTTGAATTTTTGTCATATTATGTCAGGTAAAAATCAGGTGCCGTTATTACAGTATTAGATCCAGAATAGATATCAGAATATTTAGTCGCGAAAGAATATATCACAAATAACATACTGCCGAAATAAAAAGTATTTTATGTCCAATTCCAGAACAAGGTTTACTCGCGTAACTTTCAAGTCTGTTCATATTTGATGTTATTTGTAGATTAATCCAAACACCTAATTGGTACTTTGCGTGACCTGAAGGGTCGGCTGTTACCTTGGCCTAATTGACCATTGCATACAACGTGAAAAGTGGCAATGCCGCCATTCTTATAGGTACATTTCCAATCAACCACGATACTGATAAATTTTTTGACCCCATATTTTAAGATATACACTAAGAAGTGTTTAAGTATCAATTAGTTTTTTGTTTAACAATGTCAGTTGCAAATTGGCTTGGCATTTATATCTTTTTGTAAAACTTAAACTAATTAAATATTGTTATGGTTCGTGTCGTGTCAGGGGATGTAGTATGAATCCATAATATAACTTTCTTGAAAACCAGTTCTAGGTGGAAAATAAAATGAAACATCATCATAAAACCATATAAAACTTTAATAACCCCTACCCAAATCACAATTCAGTCTTCTTATTTGTCTGATGCCACTCTTTAAATGCTTTGACTGCCTTGAACACGTCCGCAGTGAAGACTTGGGGCAGTTCAAAAGCCAGGAAATGCCCACCATCATCCAAGACTGTGGCATTTATCAAGTTTTTGTACTTTCTGTTTAAGAGGCTTGGGGGTTGGTACATAAGTTCGTACTTCGCTTGAAGGGCCCAGGTTGGGACCGGTGTGGTGATCCTGTGGAATTCGTACGTATATAAGAATTTCTTTTGATTGGTGTAAAGATGAATTTTTAAATTTAGTATATTTGTTTCTAAGTGCCTATTAATTATGATTTGGTTAACATAACCAATGCAAAAATAGATAATAGTCAATTCATTGACAAGAATCTCAAAACTGTAGGAGGTACAGGTTATGAGAGTCGTCATGATTTAAACGACACTTATGATAGTACTCTGACGGAATGATATCAACATATTAGAGACTAAACACGCCATGACAATAAACATTAATGAAAAAATAATACTTACTGGTCCAACTTATGTCCCCTCATTTTATCCGAAAAGTTTTCGGCATAGAACCTCATGGAAGTGGTGATAGAGTTTGTAGACCAGTATATCATTAAGTTGTCAATGAGTTGGTCTTTCGAAAACTTAAGAGCAAGTCCACCGTCAGCTTTGGCCTTGTTGTTTTTATTAGTCCATGTGGAGAATTTCTCCAGGATATACGCTAAAAGACCAGCCGGAGAATCTGTCAGAGGAACACCTGAGGACAATAGCGATGTTTTATATGATTGCTAGGAAAAGAAAAAGTATGTTGATCGAATCTTATACAATATAAGAGTCTTTAATTGCTGTTACCAGTTTTAAGGATATAACTAATGTTGTTGTAAATATCCAGCTTGATGAAACAATCAGTAATCTTCAGATTCAGACTATATTTAAATAAACACAAAAATATCAAACTTACCAACAGTATCAGGTTTAGTAGCTTGGATATGCATGTAACCGAATTCCTCCATTATGTAGGCAAAGAAAGTTGACAATGGGTACATCCTACTTGCTAGATGATCCTCAACTATGAGGGATGGGAAGAAAGCACCGATGAACCATCTTATCATCGAGCAGGAGTGCTGCGAACAAAAAACAATTTTAGGATACGTTTCCTTCTTGACCACGTTATTTTCATAAGAAAAGGAGTAGCCAGCACCTTAATATCTTTTCTGAAAAACATTCTCACCTGAGAAACAAGCATATTGGAGTGATGTCCCAAGATATCTTCAGGGAAAAGGGTGGACATAACGGACACGATACCCGCACCCCAGTCACCTCCCTGAACGTAGAATTTCTTGTGGCCCAGACGGTTCATCAGAGTTCTGAAGATGACACCCGTTTGGGGCATGCCCAGACCGGGTTTTACTGCAGGCTGTAAAAGGTCCAAACTTAAAGATTCCATAGAATTTTACTAGAGTTTCTCTTCTGACAACTGTTTTCATGTTCATAAAATTTAAACAGAAAAGCGTTCTCAGCATTCGTTTTTACACTTACATCAGAGAACCCATACCCAGGTATACTGGGAATGATCAGCTCAAACACGAAGTTATAACCAGGCGTCTGTTTGGTGAGCAGAGGGATGGCCTCGTAGAACTCTCTCACAGAGCCTGGCCAACCGTGTATCATGAGGAGAGGAACTGTCTGCACGTCTTTGGGAACCTGTGGATGAGAAATGGTTTCATAATTATGTATGAGGGCTACACAAGATATAGTCTGGAAGCCTGGTTTTCTTTGAATGATCTGAATTTGTAGGAATCTTAACTTACCTGTGGCTTAATGTGAATGAAATGAATGTCCAATCCTTGGATATTGGTCTTGAAGTGAGGGAACTTATTGAGGAAGGCCTCCCGTTCACTGAAGTTGTACTTATCTGCCCAGTAGTTTAACCAGCTGTCGATCTGAGCGGTATTGAACCCGTACTCAAAGCCGACCCCTTCGAGAGGGGGTGTGAACTTACGGTGGTTCTTTAAGCGGAATTTGAGATCTTTGATCATCTGTAACAAAGCATGATTTTTTAATCTACAGGCACACACAGACGGAATGGGAGAAAAAATACGTGTTGCATCAACCTCGAGTAACATAAGCAAGGTATTATAAGATGGGGATTATAAAATATAAAAATGATTGGCTCAATGCTAGTTCAGTTCCACAATATCTAGGGCAACAAACCAACTATTATTTATTTCTTTATTGCAGACTTTAACTTATTACAGGACAGACATTTATAAAAAAATATTTAATTCTTTATTGTACACAAAAACATAACATAATATATAAAAGTACAGACAGTTCATGTACAAAGGTGAGCTTAACTCAGCAATGAGTTTTCTCCCAACAAACCTTTGAATTAGAGAGAGAACATATTCGAGGGTAGGATCCAGTGCACAATATAAACCTACAAACTTAAGTATAATATATAAGTCTAATATATAATTATATTATACATATTAATACATACTATATATACTATTGTACACTTAATCAATAAGTGTACAATAGGCGGTCTTATTGCACAGGGCAATCTTTACCAGACAACCTTTGGATGGACTGAAATAAAAGAAAAAGATTTGGGGCTGTCAGTGTACAACAACATAAATAATGTACAAAGAAAAGGAAAAAAATAATAAAAATACAATAAAATGTAATACATAAATAGGTAAATTACCAAATAATAAACTATTGAGCGTATGGAAACATTGTTAGTTTTGATGAAGGTTGTAAGACAAAAATCATATTGTATAAACTCAATTTCTTTAGCGTTGTAAAACTTCATGCATAAACAGCACATGTTGAGTACCTTGAACTATCATTTGCAGGCAACCTTGGAAATAAAATATGTGCTTAGCGGTTAGGATTGTAATGGTCACTCAAACGTCTTGATGGTACTGGCGCGTATGCTGGCTCTCTGCACGTCTTTCTTGCATGTTTTTTTTCAATAGAGATCTACGCTTTGGAGCATTCTAACAGCGACTTTATTTTTATTGATTTACCGACCTTGGCAATTAACAAAATAGATTAAAGTAGATTGAAGTAAATCAATTGTAGTAATAGCACTGAAACTGTATTTTTTATTTAATTTCAAAGTTTGAGAGCTCCTAACGAAAAACCATGTAAAGTTTTTATCGACAGCTGGTGTATCGAAAACATTTGATGAAATAAGGTGGAGAATCATCAAATTACTTCTACCTCCTAGTCTGAGTTGTGTTAGAGCTTTACTGACAAAAACCGCAGTGACTCTTCGATTCTATTCGAATAATTCCGCAGCCCTGGCAGGCATCAGTCTTAAAGGGCCCCCTCACTAATGCGACGAAGTCAAGCTTCAAATAACTTAATTCACTTACCGCCTCATCGAATTTGACTTTGAAGGGTCTGATGCTGCTGTCAGTCTTTCCTTTAAGCGCTGTCGGCCCCCACCATTCTTCACTGCTGAATTTTGGTATGGTTTGTTCACAACAGCCGTTGAAGTAATACCATGCTGCCACGCCCAAGGCGGCCACCAACACTACTTTCACCAGGAAACCCATGATGATCTGAAAAGAAAATTAATTCCTGAGGTATTCTTCATTCATAGACTGATAAGGTAAACAAAATCTTCAAACGAATAGGTAACTGTGCCACAAAACTATTTTGTGACTGTACCATCTATCTATTTATGCGGACACGCTCGGCACGTTCTGTACTTTTGTTCTTTTTAGGTTTTGATTAAGACATACTTTATTTTATTTAGTTTCCACAAATAAGTCCAGAATTATTTGAAACTCTGAATCGAATTGAAATTGTTAAAAGGCTTCCCACAAGGTAGACTGACGAACTGGTAAGGGTTGTGGGAATCTGATGGCTGAGATACACAGGACGGGTCTTTGTGGCGATTCTTGGGAGAGGTCTATGTCCAGCGGTGGACGTCTTTCGGCTGAAATGATGATGATGATGGCAAATTGAATGCCACTACGCTTCTGATATAGTGTGCTGACTGTAATAAGATAAATTATCGCAAGGAAACATACTTAGACAAATTTGAAAAAAAAAAGTACCACTACATTATACAATACTAGCTCTTGCCCGCGGCTTCGCCTGCGTACATAAAATATAGCCTATGTCACTCAGGAATAAAGCGGCTTTCTATCGGTGAAAAAGTTTTGGCAATCAGACCAGTACTTTCTGAGATTACCTCCTTCCTACACACAAAAAAACAAACTTTACCTCTTTAAAATATTAGTGTAGAAAACAGGAAAAACTGTCAATAGAACATTGAGTAACAAGCAATTTACAGCTAGCAACTTACAGATAGTGTCAGACTTTTACTGAGTAACCCCCCCCCGTTCTTTCTTTGCCTTTGTCCCAGGGCCCCGGGTTTCACTTTCATACTATCCATGGCCCCAGTAGGCTTTAACCCTGCTGGGCCCCTACGATTTGCTGACGTCTCCCTGAGGCCCGCGTGGAACAATACGAGCCGTCGACGACTTGGGCTCGGTTCGGACGGTTACCGGACGGTCGGACATTAGAGTTCTTCGCGCGATTTGAACATATACGGTTGTATATATACCCGAAATTAACTATTGCCTACTGGGACCAAGGGTCTGATTCTGAAAGACGACTCGGCCCTGGTACGAAAAGCTGGCTGGGATTTGTAATTAGATGATATTCGCATAAAATATATATATATTCGATGCAGGATTTTATAGTTTTTAGTTTCTATGTGGCGTGATAGATGTCGCTGCCAGCACAAGAGGAGAATTCTGTTTAAAATCTCAACTGATAAACGTAAAGTAGCACTGAATTCTTCTAATTAAATTACTGAAAAGGAAAATTTCTATGACGAAGATGGTACAAATACGGTAACCAAGCATGTTAGTGCCGCGCAATGGTGCGCAACGAGCCATGAACGCGCTCCCGAGATACTGTCAGAATATCTACAATTTATGACTGCTTCACCCATAGTGTTTAAGTCAGTATGAATTTAATTCAATTTATTGTTTTAGCTTCTGCCATTGCCTTTTTTAGGGTTCCGTACCTTAAAAGGGAAAAACAGAACCCTTATAGGATCACTTTGTTGTCCATCCGTCTCTCTGTCTGTCAAGACCCTTTATCTCGGGAACGCGTGAAGGTATCGAGTTGAAATTAAAACTATATACTCAGGTCTACGGTAATTCTGAGTTAACGAAAAAAAAGATATGGCCGTTTCTGTCGCAAAAAACGGATATTTTGATTCTCTCAAGGAAATCAAAATTCATAGGTTACTTCCCGTTGACCTAGAATCCTGAAATTTGATTTTCGATTCGGAAAAATCTTCGTAACTCAATTTAGGAATTGAACTGTTTTTATACGTAAGTTTGTACGGAACCCTCAGTGCGCGAGTCCAACTCGCACTTGCCCGGTTTTTTTCTGATAGACAGGTCGCGTTTGACCACTATCTCACCTGATGGTAAGCGATGATGAGGCCGGCCCGTGTTTTTTTTTTAAAGGTGATCTCTCCCGCTCTAGGGTGGAGCAGGAGAGTGTGTCAGACTTTTACTGACTCAAAGGCACTCCTATGTTCCTTCTTTGCCTTACGTTCAGGAGGCCGACGCTTGTCTAAAAGCAATCTATGCACTCTTGATTTTAAGACCTATCGTGACCTTTTGGACTAGAATTATTGTGCGTACTGCTAAGGAGTGGAATTTCCTGGCGAAGTCAGTGTTTCCTGATAGGTACAACCTAAAGGGGGTCTTTAAGTCAAAAGTGACTAGGTCACTTCTACGCAAGCGTGCTTCTGTTTCGGTTAGGCCTGCCTCAAGTGTCGCCACAACGATCAGTCCTGTGCATCTTGCATCCATCGGATTCCTGCGACCTTCATCTGGTACCTTGTAAAAAGGGTATCAGCGACTTTCGGTACGCGGTCACCACTCCAGAACGTTTCGGCCGCATCGTTTATCTGATGTTTGGCGACTCTTCGGGCTATGTCGGTTACTATGGTTCTCCTGTGGTGGTCACGCAAGGAAACTCCGAGCATAGCGGTATCCACTGCCCTTTAGATGACTTTCAGTCTTCTGATGAGGCCAATTCTGAGTTACCACGTTTCAGAGCCGTTTATCATCACTGGCAACACGCACAGGGACTTTTGTCGTTTTGAGTAATTGGCGTAATATATTAGCTGACCATATTTTTGTAATCACCGTGACTTGAATGTTATAAGCAACAGCTAGTATTGGAAATTATTATCAACATGTTTGAAAAATCGATGATTGCACTTTATAATTATATGGGCATATCGACGATGAAGTACCAATAACTATCGAACTCGAGATACTACAGAGTACTGCGATATTACAAAAAACACAAAACACAAAGATACCAAGAAATACCTAATTTACTAAAACATGCAGAAAAATCATTCATATTCACAGCGGTAAGGGATTTCCTCGAAAAAGGTTAGTTAGGAGATATTGGCATATCACCGCTGATATTTAGAATTCTGCGATACCGAACAGATGCAATGAAGCATCAATGAACAGTAACTTATAAACTACTCAAGTTTTTATAAACCGTAAATGTTATCTAGTGGTTGAGTAAGAAACGCGTAACATCAGGAAAATAGATCCAGCAGATAATTTGCGATAATTACACGTCGTACAACAGACCACACTATGCTTTGGCGACATGCAATCATTAGAGCTCCGTAGGCGATTAATTCAGCTTTTGCTAGGATATAATATAGGTACATAATCAGCCTCGATTGAGGCATCTTCTCAAGGTGCCGTGTCCTCATGAAGGTGATCGGCTGCGGCGACGTCTCGCACCAGGCCCTGGTTTAGGCCATGGTCCGGTGCGAGAGAGAGTGGGATGGTTGCAGACGAGAGCGAATGTAAATCCTCACGCCCCAGTCCTTGCGACAGGCGAATCCTCGGATGTCGAAAGTCGTAGGACGATTGTGGACGAGCTGTAGGTAGCTCGTCGTCTGACCGTCCGTTAACTGTCTAGTAACTCGTTGACGGTGCTTAGTGTTACACGCACTTCTCAAAGAGTTGTCAGAAAACCTGTACAGGTCCAACAGGGCCGACGCCTGCTAGGGCCACGGAGAAAAAGCGAACTCGTGGTTCTAGAACGAAAAAGGGCAACTGAAGGGCACATGTCTGGTTTTAGTCAATAAAAGTCTGACACACCCTCTCGCTCTACCCTAGCCCGGGAGAAGTCATTGGATGAGTAACCACTACAAAAAAAGGCCTCTTGTCTAGAGAAGCGAGGGAGCCATAATCTACCTCCAGGGCACCATGCGCTTTAACGAAGTTCTTCGAATTTGTTTGTTCTAGGATATGCCAGTTTCCTCACGATGTTTTCCCTAACCATTATGAAAGTATTAATGATGAAATAAATTACTTGGGAGGGTTTGAACTCGCGAACGAGGCCACCATAGCTCATAATTTTTTTAAATTACTATTTTTTTACATATAAAAATTCTAACTATAATTACAGTAAAATTAAAATAAAAAATAATAATAAAAACCCTACACTAAATACAACTAACTAAAATTATACTAAAATATGGCGTCAAAAAACTCTACCACATCGCTGTCGACTGATAATGTGCCAAAAAGACTGGCGGCATCGCCACGCTGTATGGCAATGCTTATACTCTGTCCGAGGTAAAGGCCAGCCCTTGGGTCACGCGAAGTGTCAATTAGACCATGTTTTTTCGAACCATGTTTTATGAAAATAAAATATTCCTACACATAAAGAAAGATTATTGGATTTTTGGATTTTTCATGTGGATGGTTGGAGAGGGAGAGGGAGGCCAAAAAAAAGATGGATGGATTGTGTGAACAGTGATATGAAAGAAAAGGAAGTTAGTGATAGTATGACGGTTGACAGGATAGAATGGAAGAAAAAAACGTATTGCGCCGACCCCAAATAAGATGGGACAAGGGCAGGAAGATGATGATGATGATGACATAAAGAAAGATTATTCGCAATGCAACGTACAATGTCACTGTACCTACCTCCGCAAATTGAACTTTGGACCATAAAGGTAGATAAAAACGGAGGTACCTGATCTTTGCCCTTTTAGCAATTATATTTACAAAGAATCATTAATTAACGCAAATGAATGTTTTGATTATTTTTCTATTTACTTTTTCCTCTTGAAAAAATATAGTTTAATCAATATACCAAGGTGACACGAACGGAGGTAGAACGGATGGTCGATGGGGCCGAAAGGTTTTAGAGTGGCGACCGCGCACCGGAAAACGCAGCGTTGGAAGACCTCCCACAAGGTGGACCGACGACCTAGTGAGAGTCGCGGTAGTGCGATGGATGCGAGACGCACAGGATCTGTCGTTGTGGCGTCGCTTGGGGGAGGTCTATGTCCAACAGTGGACGTCTTTGATGATGATGATGACCAAGGTGACATTCAATCAGCGCAAATTATTGTCCTAAAGGCCAAAATGCTTGAAATTCACATGCGTTATATCAAAACATTTCTGGTCAATCCGTTACAATTGTTACTGGTGATAAAATGTCACTTGCTCTAGCCAAAGGGCCTTCTGAGGCTCTAAACACGAGTTCTTAACGCGATCCATTTGACGACCTAAACTGAACTGTTCTGTTAAAGGGATGGGGCTATACAGGGTGTCTTTGACATCAACGCACAAACGAATACCATGGATCCAGTATATGATTCTGGACTCCCCAGTGATGCAATTATTCGTCGGTATTTTCCTAATTGACGGCGAGCAACGAGTAGCTCGACATTCGACCGTCCGGTGACCGTCCGAACCGAGCCCAAGTCGTCGATGGGGAGTACTGTTCCACGCGCGTCTCAAGGAGATGACAGCAAACCGTACCCTACATACCCCACGGGTAGTGTGAAAGGGAAGCCCGGAGCCTTGGATGAAGGCAAAGAAGGAACAGGAGTGGGTTTTTAGTCAATAAAAGTCTGACACTATCTCCTACTCCGCCCAAGAGCGAGATTAATCATTACATGATTTTCCCACCAAAAAAAAAAAACCCTTTTGAACTTATAACGTATTTTCATTTAAGTTGTAATGTTTGTGAAACAAGGTTGATTGTCTACAACAGAAGTATATCCTTGATTCCTGTTAAAAGATCAAAAGACAATGTTTCACGGTGCGCAAGTTTCTACACAAGGTTGTTCGTATACAAACGATTGACCTACGTATTACTAATGACATAAATGTCAAAATTGAGAGTCCAGTTGACAATCCAGATAGAGGTGTCAATTGCGACCGTAGAATAATCGTGAGGGCCACCTTTAGATAAAAACACACATCCTCTAAAAACTGGTAAACATATCACAAAAAACGGCTTTAAAGGAAATTGAGTCTTATTTTATTCTTATTTATGTTCATTTTATCTTGGTAATGTTGCATAATTGGCTGACAATTATTCGTAGATACTATAGTTGGGCTATATGAATGTTAATGAAGGAACGCAAAGGGCAACTGAAAAAACACGAATGAAAAAAAGTCAAAAAAGTCTGACATCTTGCTCCACCCTGAATAAAAAAAATAATATTTTTTTTAGTTTTACAGAATTAAAATCTGAATAAAACTGAATCCTATCTCATTACCTGATTATTTTGTATTATGACAGTTTTTTAAGGGTGTGGAATATGACCGAATAATACCGTAACACACAAACCCATTGTGAGCTATTTATAGAACAGACAAACCGGTACAGTATGATATAAGAACGGATGGTACTGTTACTATAGTTACGTACCTATTACGAACCAGTTTACACTTATTTACCTTATCTTAAATGGTGTTACGTAAACTTTGAATCGATGTTTAAAAACATAACAATTAATGATAACGTGGTCGAAAATAAAACACAATTGAATTTTCACTTGGAAACGTAATTATAAACATGACATTAAAAGACTTTGAGACTTAATAATTGTTTACGTATTGAGATATAAACAACTCAAAAGATATCTATTTAAGTAAAAGTAAAAATTGTTTACTTATTACTAAGTTGTTTACACTTAATAATGTAAAGTTTACAGCTAAGAGACACATAGTAAAAGGTATAGAATTGATTTGTGTTACTTACGGTTGTTACCACGTCTGGCTACGGACGTAAAGCACACTGGACTCCGGTCATGTAATAATTTGTTTATCTACCGGTGTTCGGGTACCGGTTTGTGTTGCCAGTAATAAGAACGGTGTTTCTACTATTAGGTGTACATAATTTTATGGGAGAAAAAACATGGGCGCGTTTGCGTGAGGCAAACTAACTTAACAATGATGATTTTTAATCGACTTCAAAAAGAAGGTGATTCTATGTTCGACTGCATGTATTTTTTAGGGTTCCATACCTAAAAAGGAAAAAAAACGGAACCCATATAGGATCACTTTGCAGTCCGTCTGTCTGTCTGCCTGTCAAGACCCTTTATCTCGAGATTACGTAGAGGTATCGAGTTGAAATTAAAGCCATATATTTAGATCTGTAGTCTCATAAGCTGTGAAAAAACCAGACTTCTGAGTTAACGAAAAAAAAATGATACGGCCGCTTATGTCGCAAAAAACGTGTATTTCGACACTCTCAAGGGAATTTGATTCCCTTGAGAGTGTCGAAATACACGTTTTTTTATGGGAAATATAATTCATAGGGTAAATTTATACTTCCCGTTGACTCAGAATCCTGAAATTTTGCATAAAGCAAGGTCTTATAATGCAAGTATATGAATAAATATGAAAATAGACAATTTGTTGTTACGTCACAAAAAAAAATGCAGTTTGGAAAAAACTTCGCGACTCAAATCAGGAACTCAACTCTTTACATAGGTAGTTTGTACGGAACCCTCAGGGCACGATTCCGACTCGCACTTGCCCAGTTTTTTAGTCATTTTTTTTTTTTTATTCTCGATAGGTTCGCGCTTGACCGCCATCTCGCCTGATGGAATTGTGGACCGATTTTGAAAATTATTTATTTAATTGAAAGGTTATGCTTCCAATTTGGTCCCACAGAAGTATTGTTATTATCTGAAGAACTTTGAATATATTATATGCTTCTATTATAGAAACACCGACTTCCGAAATTAAAGTTATTTTGCACTGTTTAGTGTTTTTTGTTTACATTGAAGTCGGTTTTTTTTTTGTATTTTTTTTTTTACTAAACCCAGAGTGCACTGTAAAAACTATATATCTCATTAGAATACTAGAGGTGGCGTGGCTTGCAGCCTTGCTGATAAAAAATTATTCAGTTTTGCACAATCAAGCGGACATCAAGTGAGGTGCGACTGGTTGCTCCACTGCTGGTATCCTATTGAGGATACAGGCCTTAAATTATTGCATTACATAAAGCATAAAAGCCTTACTATGTTCCCATTGCTGGGACTCAGACCTACTCTCTAGGTGAGGAAATGGGCCGTAATCCACCGCGCTGACCCAGTGCGGGTTGGTGGATGTCACATGTCTTGGATTTTTTGGTTCTAGGACATGCCGGTTTCCTCTCGATGTTTTCCTTCACCGTTTTGAGAGCAATGGCGATGAAATAAATTACACAAATAATGCGCCTGGCTGGGATTGAACCAGAGCATTGATGACCCAGTGGTAATTTGATTTTTATTTTTTTATTATTTTTATTACTATGCGGACGGCGAACAATGGGTAGCTCGCCGTCCGACTGTCCGGTAACCATCCGGACCGAGCTCAAGTTGTCGACGTCGTGTACTGTTCCACGCGCGCCTCAAGAAGATGTCAGCAAACCGTAGGAGCCCAGCAGGGTCGAAGTCTACTGGGGCCATGGGTCTAATTCTGAAATGAAGACTCGGCCCTGGTACGAAAGGAAACGAAGGAACAAGAGTGGATTCTTAGCCAGTAAAAGTCTGACACTATTTCTCGCTCCGCCCAAGAGCGAGATTTGTCATTAGATGATTTTCGACACTAAAAAAAAGCGGTTGTTTAAAATGACAAAACCTTGTATTATGTATCATTTAAAATTAAATTAATCGCAAGTTCAAACCCAGCCAGACGCATTAGGTACTTTTTGTCATTTATTTGTTCATGTAAAGGATTCGTCAAAAATCTACCAGTTATACAAAACAAATATAACTGGGCAACTCTGTTATCAATCTTATACAGTAATCAGCTCCTCAAATCAGTGATCAATTATCGAAATGTTAATTGTAAGTTACTTGTCATGTAGGTAATATGTGTTACGCATTTAAAACAATATCAAACTCATGCCAATACTATACGGAAACACTTTTATATTCATTAGTGTTTGTGTATACCACAGATCATGGAAACTTGCTGCGACAAGTCGTAGCATGGCGGACGGCGTTCCGGCGGGAACTGACGGGTTTTTTTTTTTTGGGTGGGAAAATCCTGTTATGACACATCCCGCTCTTGGGTGGAGCGGGAGATAGTGTTAGACTTTTACTGACTAAAAATTTACTCCTGTTCCTTCTTTGCCTTCGTCCCAGGGCCCCGGGTTCCGCTTTCACACTACCCGTGGCCCCAGTAGGGTTCGACCCTGCTGGGCCCCTACGATTTGCTGACATCTCCTTGAGGCGCGCGTGGAACAGTACGCGCCGTCGACGACTTGGGCCGGTCCGGACGGTTACCGGACGGTCGGACATTGCTCGCCGTCCACAAGCCCGCGCCAACGGTGGCCGGAAATCGGGATCCCGGCGGCGGTCATAGCGTAAGGACCGTTGCCTCACGCGATCAGCCGCCTTCTTTGCTAGCATTACTGCTTAGCAGAAGGAGGCGACCGCCTGCCGCTCCTCCTCGCTCCGGACCATGGCCTGAACCTGCCCGGGGCGAGAGATCGATCGCCGCCGATCGCCCCCAGGCGGTATCTGATGGTGGAATAGCGACAGCGACTCAGTCACAACCCAGTGCTGGGCAGGCCATAATTATGGCGCTTAGTTGAGGAGTGGCTCGAAAGACGTTACGGCGTCCTTACCTGCCGCGTGATGCAATTCCTCACCGGATATCGTAAGTTCGGGAGATTCCTGCACTGGGTTTGTGCGGAAAAAACGCCGGGCGTCACCATTATGTAGACCGCCCGGAGGTCACGATGGAGTATATGGTGGCTGTGTGTGTGCCCCGCTTGGGTAGAGCGCCGCCGTGACATCGTGGGGACGATCGGTGGCAATGACCTCTCGCGCCGGGCCCTGGTATAGGTCGTGATCTGGAGTGAGGATCAATGACCGGCCACCTGCTTCTGCGAAGCATTAATGCTAGCGAAAGAGGCGGCCGCACATGTGAGGAAACGGCTTTCCTCACATGACAGCCGCCGGGATCCCAACTCCGATTTCCAGCCACTATAGGAGTGAGCTTGCGGCTGGCGAGCAATGGGTAGCTCGGCGTCCGGCCGTCCGGTAACCATGCTGACCGAGCCCGAGTTATCAACGGCACGTAGTGTTCTACATGCGCCTCAAGGCGATGTCAGCAAAACCGCAGGGGCCCAGCAGGGTCGAAGCCTACTGGGTTCGTTTCTGAAAGGAAAACCCGGGGTCCTGGAAAGGCAAAGAACGAACATAGGACTGGCTTAGTCAGTAAAAGCCAGACACGCCTTCTCGCTCCGCCCTAGAGCAGGAGAAGTCATTAGATGATAAACCACTTTAAAAAAGCACTCGGCTCCATTACAAATTCCGAATTCCTCCTCGATCGCAAACAACAAACGGTCTCCACTTTTATGAAAATATATAATAATAGTATTTTCATTTAACCTATGCTGAAATTAATACTAAACTAACTAGCTTCTGCCAGCAGCTTTACCTGCGTGAATGTAGAGAATTTTTCCAAAACGAAAATATTCCCGGTCTACCGGTTTGCACCGCTCATCCAAGTCCGTTCAGACATTTGAGAGCGAAGGAGTAACGAACATAAACACACATACACACACTCATATAGAGGCGTAGTGTGGACTAATTTAGAAGTGGGTGAAGGCAAATTAGCGAGGCCTTTTTCTTTCATAAATTCGTAAGAGACAGCGACTGTCGCAACCCAGTGTTCGATCACATCGTCGCTTACCATCAGGTGAAATAGTGGTCAAACACGAGCCTATCAATTATTAAAAAAACCCTAGTTCTTAAAGAGCCCTCGTTTGTGCGAAGCCCGTTTGAGTGCGAGGCCGTGGGCGAGGGCCCACTTTACTCACGCCTAGCTACGCTAATACACTCATATACCTACTACACTTTCGCATTTATAATATTAGTGTGATGACGTCTTTCCGTCTTGTTTTTGGTGGGAAATCATCCAATGACTTCTCCCGCTCTAGGGACAGGCGAGGACATGTCAGACTTTTACTGACTAAAACCCACTCCTAATATGTTCCTTCTTTGCCTTGCGTTTCCTAACCCTGGGTTTTTCTTTCAGTAGAGAAACAAAACAGTCGCTATCGGCGCCAGGTTTTTTTTTTTATTGGGTGGGAAAAACATCTTATGACAAATCGCGCTCTTGTGCGGAGCGCGAGATAGTGTCAGACTTTTACTAACTAAAACCCACTCCTGTTCCTTCTTTGCCTTCGTCCCAGGGCCCCAAGTTTCGCTTTCACACTACCCGTGGCCCGGCGCCAGGTAGTCATTCCTTAGTCTGTGGTTCATACACATGATCTGAATGTAGTGGATCACTTAAAATGGCTATGACGTGTTGCGTTGTCGACTCTTTACTACTAATTGGGACGCCAGCAGCCATAGGTCTTTGTGGGACATGGAACAAAGGTCAAGTTTGAGACACGTTGGTGTTACCAAGCATTTGTGACATAAGCAGATACGTGATTAGGTAATTATCTAATGATTTATCACTTTGTACATATTAATATATGCTTATATATTTTATTTATTTAATTCCCGTATAAAAAAACTGATTTTCATCCGTACCTACACTCTAAGGTTCAGTTGAAGACCAGCGTCAGGCAACTGCTACGTAGTTGTCTGGCATTATGCTTAACTGGACTTGGACTGGATTTGACGCAGGCGTGAGACATATTGCTAATTTTATGTCTCCAAATGTTTTTTTAATGTTTAATTTTAGTTTGCAAATCAATTACTTGTTGATTCATGAATCATGGTGTGTCGTGCCAAATAAAAATATTTTCTTTCTTTCTTTCTTTCTTTCTTTCTTTCTTCCTTTCTTTCTTTCTTTCTTTCTTTCTTTCTTTCTTTCTTTCTTTCTTATTTTCTTTCTTTCTTTATCAATAGTGATGTTTTTAATTTAATCTCTATTTATCAGTGTTGGAGTATTTTGGCATGGAAATATATTGAAAAACTTTTTAACCGACTTCAAAATGGAGGTTCTATGTTTGGCTGTATGTATTTTTTTTATGTATGTTCACCGATTTCTCTGTCAATTGTGGACCGATTTTGAATATTTTTTTTGGGGTACTTTTTAGTTGTGGTACCGCAATTAAAAAATGTAAAATAAAAATCTTTTTACAAAAAAAAAAACCGACTTCAATGTAAAAAAAAAAATCACAAAAAAGTGCAATAAATAGTAAATAGTTTTTTATTCGATGCTATATTTTCTTGATGTTCAGAATTATTAAATGAGTGTTTCTGCTTTAGGGTGTCAGACTTTGACTGACTAAAACCCACCTTTGTTCCTTTAGTTGCCCTTTGTATTCAAGGGTTGCGATGCGAAGGTGATATTTAGAAAGCAGCAGGCCCAGAATGAATCAGACAGGGTGACTTCACTCAGTCCTAAGAGCTCTCCTGGCGAAAAATTTAGTCAAAACACAAGCTAATTTGTTTTCTTTTATTTTTTATTTTAAGTAAAGTATTTATATATTATTTACTTATTAGTTTATTGTTGTGTAGGTCCTGTGAGAGTCTATAAAATGTTTTCTTTCTTTCTTTTTTTTTCTATTAAGCAAGCAAAAAAAGCAAGATAACCAGGTGCTGAGAAAAGAAAATATATAAGTATATACCTAATAGGTATTTAGTATATGTTAAAGTTAATTATATTAACTATACGAACAATAACAATACAAGTGTAGGTTACTAAACTACAAAACTTTGATAAACTGTATTGCAAATATTTAATATCAACAAAAAACAATAAAGACATTATTTTAACCAGAAGCTCAAGTATAAGCTATTTATTCGGCATAGAACGAAATCTTACCCATCCACAGTATAAGTTTCATATTAAACACGCCTGCCGTAGCTATGAAGCAATCTTTAGCGTTACCTACTTTTGGATGCCCACTTGATAAGGCACTGAGCTCCTCCTATATTTTAAAGCTTTTTGTACGTTACTAATGATTTTTCGTGCATTTTTGCCTCTTTTCACTAAGTTTTAGGTTTTTGTCGAACATTCAGTACACGCTCCCTCGCTCCTATGTATTTCTAAACCTGTCCGAATAATCATCATCATCATCATCTTCCTGCCCTTATCCCGTATTATTTGGGGTCGGCGCAACACGTTTTTTTCTTCCACTCTGCCCTGTTACTCGTCATGCTATCACTAACTTCCAAATAATATTATCTATTTAATTTAACTTTATAAGCAGCAGTATTTAACTCCAACATCTTCCTAGCTTCTATGGTCCTTCGAGTGATTGGGCGGGACCTCGCGAGTTTTAGTATTCGTTTTTCTTTGGGGAGTAACGTGTATTGAGTAACTTGTGAGTGAACTCCATCAGATCTTAGTAGAGCGGAGCCTTTTAATGTTCCCACAGCTGGGACTCAGGCCTCCTCTCTCTAGGAGAGGGAATGGGCCGTAATCCATCACGCGGGCCCTGTGCGGGTTGGTGAATGTCACATGTCTTCGAATTTTTGGTTCTAGTACATGCCGGTTTCCTCACGATGTTTTCCTTCACCGTTTTGAGAGCAGTGGTGATGAAATAAATTACACAAAGTAATACACCGGGACAGGTTTGAACCCGCGACCAACAACTCGTAAGTCGGGGCCGTTACCACTCGGCCATCACTGCTGGTTTGCAGTTATACGTGTGAACTCTGGAATTACTTTCCTAACCGCAGAACTTTTATAGCAAAATCCTAGCAGCACAGGGTCGCGTTGCAATTGGTCACCAAGTGCAACGTTTTTGAGCATCCCAAGCAGGTGGACATCAGCGCTCCAGGATGGGGCAACCAGAATCGTGAGCAGCCAGCAGCTATCGGTATTTACAGCAGCAACCCAGAAGCACAGTACCCAGCTACAGCAAATCAACAGCAGTCGAAACCAAGTTTCGTTCAAGTAAGGTCTTCTCTTTTTTCATCTACAACAAACTGGCATAATAATGGAGGATCTTTACTATCAGCAACTGGAACTTTTCCATCAGGTGAGACAGCGGTCAAGCGTGAAACAAACAAGATTAAAAAAAATGTGTATATGTGATTGTGTATGAGTAAATATGTATGTGTAAAAACGTATATGTGGTGGTGTGTTCATCAATAATGACAGTAGGTAAACAGTCGTGTCATGAACCGAGATGATAAGGGAAATTATCAAGTCCTGATAAAATGAAATCAAGAGCAAGAGGAAGTTTTACACACACTTTATAATATACTACGGAGCAATTAACAACGAAAAATGTTGAAATATCTTCTTTGCGCGACATTGTTTTTCGTTACAGGTAAGTTTTAAACAAACTTTCATTATGTACCTTATCAGTACTTAATTGCATAATAATGCATAATCAGCCTTTTAATGTCCCCACTACTGGGACTCAGGCCTCCTCTTTAGGAGAGGGAATGGGCCGTAATCCACCACGCGGGCCCAGTGCGGATTGGTGAATATCACATGTCGTCGAATTTTTGGTTCTAGGACATGCCGGTTTCCTCACGTTGTTTTTCCTTCACCGTTTTAGAGCAGTGGTGATGAAATAAATTACACAAAGTAATGCGCCTCGCTGGGTTTGAATTTGCGACCCACAAACTTGTAAGTCGGAGCCGTTACCATTCGGCCACCACTGCTCAGTAGTACTTAATTGTTTAGTATTAATTATGCATCTATTTGTCCATTGAAATTTTATTTTATACATATAATAGCCTAACTCCGCGGTAAAGGCTAGGTTAATAGGTTTGAAAAAAAAAGAATTCATGTACAACATTATCAACATATGAATTTTTCGTATGACTAATAATTTTACCAAAAAAAAAAAATACGATATTATATTTTTTCGCTTGTTTTCCGATCTTTAGAAATAAGTTTACACAAAAAAAATGCTGCTTAAGTATTCTGTATAGAATGTACATAACATATGTAAATCTACCAATATTTTGTAAAGAAAATGGTTTTGAAGGTCAGCGGGGCGCAGGCGGCATTGCAAGTATGTGTGGATTTAACTCAAGCCAGATGTTCAAGGGATTATACGCCTTAAGCTTGAAGCTGGCGACGACGCGCGCGCTATGCAAATGCTTATGCTTGTGTTGGATCATTCGGTTCCCTTAAAAATGGTTGAGCTAAGTGGTGCTAATATTCGCGTCATGTCCGTGAACGGACGCTATCAGTTGAGACTGGTCATCTCTTAGCTGCCAGTTGCTATTTTAATATCTACACTTATTTAGTTTTTATTTTTACTTTATTTACTTTGTTCTCACATGATAGCGACAAGAAACATGTAACAGCTATATTTGTAATTATAAAACATGAAAAGACTGTCCATAGTGTTTTATGCACATTCTTCTCCATAGAGATCTACGCTTTAAAATGTGCAATTAGCATAATTTTTTCTGACTGACTAACTTCTTGACATTTCAAAAGTGCCTGTAAATGGTTTATTTGAAATAAAATGCTTTGATTTTGATCTCTTATCAACATCGAACGTTATTGTACCTATTCGAGTATTATAAATACTATTGTAGTCACAGTAGTCATCATCATCATTTCAGCCGATAGACGTCCATTGCTGGATATATGTCTCCCACAAATGTCACCACAAAGAACGGTCCTGTGCGTCTCGCATCCATCGGATTCCCGCAACCTTCACCAGGTTATCGGTCCACCTTGTAGGGGGCCTTCCAACACTGCGTCTTCCGGTACGCGGTCGCCACTCCAGAACCTTTCGGCCCCCACGGCCATCTGTTTTGCGAGCAATGTGCCCTGCCCATTGCCAGCTTAGTTTGGCGATTCTTCGTGCTATTTCGGCAACCTTGGTTCTCCTGCGGATATCTTCATTTCTGACTCGAACACGCAAGGAAACTCCGAGCATAGCCCTTTCCATTGCTTTTTGAGTGACTATGAGCCTTCTGATGAGGCCCATTGTGAGCGACCACGTTTCGGAACCGTATGTCATCACTGGCAACACGCACTGGTCATAGACTTTTGTCTTGAAACACTGTGGTATATTGGATGAGAAGATAACGCGCTGCTTCCCGAACGCTGCCCAGCCGAGTTGGATTCGACGGTTGACCTCTTTCTCAAAATTAGATCTACCCAACACACAAGTCACAGTAGTGAATGATGAATTTTTTTTGCAGATGTCGTGGTGTGTAAGCCAGATTATCTATTCAACCATGAAGTGAACGGCTGGTTCAAACTGCACCCAGTCCCTGCGACATGGCAGGATGCATTCTTCAACTGCCACTATGAAGGTAAGCTCATTTAAGAAGCGCCACCTGACATCAAAGCATATCCTTCAGTAGCCGCCTTTGACTCTTCAGTAACCAGAAGTTGGTAGCTGAGCTACAGAAAATAAACAGACAATACACAAAAAAACACTGAAACTAAGTAACTAGTAAAAATTGAAACGATGGGAAACATCAATACTCATCATCATCATCATCATCTTCCTGCCCTTGTCCCATCTTATTTGGGGTCAGCGCAACACGTTTTTTTCTTCCATTCTATCCTGTCAACTGTCATACTATCACTAACTTCCTTTTCCCTTGGGAAACATCAATACTGAATGTTGATAAATTATGGTCCTCCAACTCAATAAACTGCAAATATACTCGTGAATTGTGACAGTGATAAAATATTGTACCATACCCACAATGATTTTGAACGACGAGCAACGAGCCGGTAACCGTCCGGACCCAGCTCGAGTCGTCGACGCGACGGCGCGTAATACTCCACGCGTGCTTAAAGGATATGTCAGCAAAACCGTAGGGGCCCAGCAGGGCAGTAGCCTACTGGGACCATAGGTTGACTTTCAAAAGTGATCCTGGAACGCTAGGCAAAGAAGGAACATATGTGTAGTTTTGGTCAGTAAAAGTCAGACACGAAGAGCGGAAGAAGTCATTGGATGATAAACTTCATCTTAGTCTTCCTAAATGTTATTTTATATCCTTTACTAAAAACAAAAAAACTATTAATTACCAGTATACTCTGAACGACATAAAATTAAATAAAACTGAGTGCACGCGTGATCTTGGCGTATTACTAGACTGCAAATTACATTTGGATACCCATGTCGACAACAGAATTAACAAAGCCTTACAGATGTATGGATTTGTTATGCGGTCATGTAGAGAATTCAAGAAACCTTCTACTTTTCTCTTCCTATATAAAACTCTAATTCGTTCCCAGTTGGAATATGCGGTGCCCATATGGTGTCCCTTTTATGAGAAATATAAGAATGCCATTGAAATGGTACAGAAAAGGTTTCTTCGCGCCACCCACTACAAGTGTTTCCGTACAAAAATATCCTATACAGATTTGTTAAAGCATTACAAAATATTGAGCTTGGATTCTAGACGTTCATTGATCATGGTTATGATGCTATATGGTATATGCAACAACAAATTCAACTGTATTGAACTCTCCAACGAGCTTTGTTATGTAGTACCTAGAACTATTGTCCGGCGGGAGGTGCGCGTACCTCGATTGTTCTATACAGCACGCTGTAGGACCAATGCTGGGGTGCGGGCGCCTCTCCGCCAACTAGTGGCAACCTATAACTCACATTTTATAGATTTAGACATTTTCGCGCTTTCTCAATCTAAATTTAGAAAAATGGCTTGTCATTTGCTGGCTCACCGCCCTTAAAATAGACTCATACGTATTTGCTTCTCTTATAATAACTGTAAGAGAATTTAAACCTTTATATATTACTCTTATTTAGCGCGCGTCCGTTATCCTATTTCACGTGTTATTCCGTGGACAATGGTGTGGGTTATACTTTTTTAATTTTCTGATAAAACTACTGTGTATTATTTCTGTATTGTATAACTGTTTTTTGTCCCAAAGAAATAAAATAAAATAAAATAAAAATAAAATGATTGCCCATCTTAGGAAAAAAACGTCCACCACGGTTTCAAAGGTTACAATAATATTGTCACTTACGCACTTACAGTATTTTATTTGTTTGGCTTTTGCCCGCGACTTCGTCCACGTAGAAGTCAAAAATGGTTCTATTAGATTTTTTGAGATACGAAAATATGAAATATTATTTATTATCTTCGTCCTGTGTGATAGTCCATTGAATTATATGGAGAGCGATATTGCATCATAAGATAAAATATTATAGTATCTTAGCCGTTTGCAGCGCCCCTTAGTGAACTCCACTGCGGGTGACGTAACCTACGACAAACTTATTATTTGTGGTTGGTACAGTAATGGGTGTTGGGATCGAACCGCAAAATTAAGTTTGTTTTTTATTGTATATACTTTTCCGTGATAAAAAGTACCCAGCGTGGTGCCCAGGATATTAAAGAATAATTATACCAAGTATCATCGTAATCGAACGGCAGTTTTTGCGTGAAGCCTGAACAAACAGACAGACAGACAAAAATTTTATTCAATCACGTTTTTGGGTTCGGTGTCGGTCTAGTAACACCCCTGCCATTTATTTTTTGATATTTTCAGTGTACAGAATTTTCTCTTCTACCGATTTATTATAAGTAAAAATTTGCAGGTGCTGTGTTAGCTTCCCCTATCAATGATACGTATGCGTCAGCTTTGCGCACAATCATGCGTGCATCACATCTGGATGCTCCTATTTTCTTAGGAGTTAATGACGTATCTAACGGAGACTTTATGTCTATTGAAGGTGAGTAATCTTAGAACACATGTATATATTTGTGGTTGTTTGTATTTTCAATACTAATTCGATATACAAAACTAAAATCCGACTATGACAAAAAAAAAATCATTGCTGAAAAAGTATGAAACGAGATTTTCAGGATGCTGAAATGAACAAGGTAACTGGAAAAACAAGAACAGAACAAAAAGAAAAGCCGCAGTTACACGTTATAGGTACCAACCGAAACACTTTAATAACGTCTGACACACTTGTTCCTGTGTAAGCGTCAGCTATTGTCTATAACACAGTGTTCCGAGTTTAAGCTTAAGGAATAAAAAGTCATCAAAAATACAATACATAAAAGACTGCCTTGATGAAATAGAACAATGGCAACTCTGAATTTCATCGATATTTTTTTCTATGATTACTACTTAGCATCACTAATTGTATAATTTACATATGTGTGGTTATTCTGACCCCATAGTTACAAGTATCTACTTGTAACTATGGGGTCAGCTCCACCTCCTTTTTGAATGTGTTCGATAATCATATTTATCTGTGGTAGAGTCAGTATCTTTGTGTCCGTGAGAAATATGAGCGTGTGTGTGTATTTGTGTGTTGTTCTTATAGTTTTTTATTTTGTGATAAGTGGACGTGGTTTGGAGAAATCTGAATTCGAATAAATTTGTGCTTAAAACATATCTTTACTGTTTGATATATCTATGCACTGAACGCTTATCTACTACAGCCAATTTTAAATATATATTAACCTTCAAACTTTATAAATTGACTTTATGACTTATGATTTTGATATTTTAGGAGTTCCGCTAGCCGACTTATCAGTTACTTGGGGCAGTTATGCCAGCAATGGAGAACAAGCACATTGTCTATCATTGTCCACTGATGGAAAAACGTACCTTTCTTCTTGCACCAAATTGAGACCATACGTGTGTTACAAGAAAAGAGATAATACTATGATTCTTAATCAATGTGGCACCTTTGACAATGGTAAGTTTAGTTCATCAGATAATTTGGATATTAATTGCAGGAGTTTTTTTTTTTTGTTTATGGCCTCTCGCAGGTCAATCTAAGAGGTTGTCGGCTGCTTAACCGGTCTTGCCTGTGGCGGCCTCGATTATAGAATCAAAGCCTCCAGCCAGGGCTTACTTAAACTAACTTAAAAACTAAGCAACTACACGCTAAGGGCAGAAGGGCAGCAAGGGACGAGCTAGATCGAACAAGGTTTTATTATTATTATCGGGGAAGTTTTATACTACAGGCTCAGCGGCTCGGGCTGGCTCGAGCAAGGGACGGGGCGGACGTTGACGGGATTGTCGCGGCGGGCCTCGGCGGCGAGGACGCAAGGACGGCGGTCTGTATTGTTTGCGAATTGTACTCGTTTCCTTACGGTTCTCTTGGAGCAGGGTAATGGGGTCGTCGGGGGTGAGAAGAGTATGCCGAGGACGGCGAATCTTGGAGATGCGGGAGGGTTCGTATCGGGCGGCCGATGCGATAAGCGGGTTGCGGTGTTTTACAGCAGTATCGAAGAAACGCTTGCAAAGGCGTTTCATGAACTGCTGGATGGTGGGGATTTTGAGATCTAAATGTACATTCTCATTTCGGACGTAATCCAGAAGTTTTATCAGACCAATTCCTTATATATTTAGTCGATTCATAGCTAGGCGTTATTGCAAAGATTCGGCGGTACCTTACACCGGGATAGCTTCTAATGTTATACAAAGCACAGGCCCGATCATGTATTGAGTACTGCAGCTATATATGGGCTGGTGCTGCAAAATGCCATCTGGTAGCTTTGGACACGGTGAAAAGACAGACGTGCGAAGAGGCTAATTGGTGATCCAGATTTGATTAAGTCCAATCTACAAAGCTTTGAGCCCAGGCGTAGGATAGCCAGCCTTTCGGTATTTTATAGGATGCATTTTGGAGAGTCTGGGCGGATATTGCATGAATTGATTCCTCCATCTCCTTTCTACCATCGGACTACCCGACGTACGACGAGTGTCCACCATTACTTTGTTTAAACCTCTACGGTCTAGACTAAGTGTTTCGCCTCGTCGTTTATACCATGTACATTGAAGGACTGGAACATTTGACTGCTGCGGTCTTCCCGTCGGATTATAATTTAGGTGTCTTCAAGGCTACAGTGATAGGATTTTAAATAACTGGTTCGTACCATCAACGATTGCATCACTGCTTACCATCAAGTGAGATCTCAGTCAAGCACTAGTTTATATCAACTAAAAAAACATAAATCTGGACGAATGCTTGTAGAGCGCAGCAGGCCTCTGACAATGTGGATTGATGACCTGGTGAGAGTCGCGGGAATCCGAAGGATGCGAGTCGCACAGGTCCGTTCTTGTGGCAACACTTGAGGAACCCTAAGTCTAACAGTGGATATCTTTCGGCTAGAAAAAGATGATGAGATGAAAACGGGGTAAAATAATTGTGTCATATTTTCAGATTATCATTTATACCATGACACTGGCAGCTGTTACAAATACCACAAAAAACTTACGTCGTGGTCGGTAGCGCAGAAGATATGCGTAGCCGAGGGAGGTCACCTGGTCGTCATCAATGACAAACGAGAGGCCAATATTGTTACGAGTTTCATGCATAAATCGACAAATAAGATGAGTTGGTCGGATGCCGTGTACGTTGGTCTACTGGACAGGGGAAAGGACCATAGTTTTTTTACCTTACACGGTACGTATTTTTGTGTGTTTTCGTCAGCTTTTAGACTTGGAGCAGCGACTTCTCACATCTGGCTTTGATTCAGGGTGCGGAGTTAGTCACTTCTTTTTACGAAACAGTATTGCGAGCGAAAAAAGTAGTTGAAAGAGTAAGGCCTCACGACGCGGCAGAAACCCTTTGTTTGTTTTAAATATGGGTAATCGATAATCATTGGTTTTGGCCGCACTGCCCAAAACTTCAGCTTTATAACACAATTTATAACGCGCTGGTGGTGGTAAATGGTGTAACCCAATAACCCAATGTATATAATTAAATTATATATATAATTAATCCCTAAATCTCTATTTTTCAAGTAAAACAAAAAAAAATGGGCTCTATCCGCAACCGTTACTAATCATATTTGTGTAGTCAAAAGTAAAAAAAAAAACGAAATCCCAAAATTGTATACATAAGTATAAATTTATGTATACAATGGCGTGGCAATGCTGCCAGCGTTCTGGGCACTTTTCCCATTGACATCAATGTGGACGAATTTTTTGATGCCCTATGAGTTCTTTTTCTACCAGTTTGTACATAATATTATTTTCAATTTGTTTAAATATTTATAAAGTATAAATTATTTAAATTTTATTTCAGGAGAACCCGTTGAAAAAGTATATAATACATGGGCCCAAGGGCAGCCGGATAACAAAGGAATCAATCTTTGTGGACTAATCTACCCCGAAGGAACTTTGGACGACGTGCATTGTGACCATCATTCAATAAAATTTATCTGCGAGAAGAACCGAAATACTTCACGTTTCCAAAATGTATTTGATGAAGTGTCTGAAGCTTCAGAGAATTCTTGTTGTGATGAAACTTGTTGTAAGTAGTTGTGACTGGGTCCAGACTAGCGGTAGACGATTTGGCAAAAAACCGTTTGACATAGCCGACTTCAGAAAAATTGACATTTTGCAGGGTTTAATTTATTTTGAGCACTTTATATTGTAATAATATTTGCATGCGATTGAGAATCAGTCATGATTTTTGTGGAGTATACAGACTTATAGCGTCAAGAAAAACAGTAATAACTGTAAAGAAATTATTTAAACCAAGAAGTCTCAAGAATCCAGTTCCAAAAACACGCCCGAGAATGCCGCTGTGACGTAATCTGTCATGATTGGTCTCCACCGGCGAATGAATAGGATCAAGCCGTTCATCGCACGGATCATGACAGATGACGTCATCGTAAACAGTCTAGCGAGAGCGCGCGTATCTAAGTAGCCGTTCAGAAAACTTTAATAAATCCACCATTTGTTAAATGATTTTAATAATTTAAAAAATGTAAATTATTACACATACGATGTGCTTACTGAAAATCGGATTTGCTATTGTGATTGATCCTCATTCATGGCGTAATGTATTTTTGTGTTAAAATATATATATTACTTTCTTTTGTACCGCATTTTATTCACTCTTGTCTTAAATACCTCTAAGTTGCAAACCAATGTTGTAGCTATCAGGAAACAGACTCTGGTTGGAAATTCCACTACTCTACTACTAAGGCCTACTGTCCATGGATGCGTAGCTTCATAGACGCGTATTCATCATTATACAGGCTGTCTTTGACATCGATGCAAAAACGAATACCATGGATTCAGTACAGACACCCCTGTGGTGGTATTTTCGTATTTAAAAAAAAATAATCTTTAAGTTTTTTTCAATTGTATAAGTTGTTTCAAACTGTATAAAATCGTTATTTCACATTTTTAGTGAAAAAAAAAGAATGAACTACTTTAAAAATTAAAAATGTCATCGGGGTTGATTAGAATAACGATTTTATCTACCTCGATGACTTTATTTAATTAATTAATAATCCAATTTTTTTTTTACTCTAAATATCGTCCTGGTTGGTTAGAATTACGATTTTACACAGTTGGAATTTTAAAAAACAACAGATTTTTTTTTAATTAAGAAAATGCTGACGTAAAATTCCACCACCTGGGGGGGGGGGTCCAGAATCATGTGCTGATTCGTGATACTTGTTTGAGCGTCGTTGTCAAAGACACCCTGTATACTTCTTGTAAAGGGACGACCAGACTATTGCAAACTATCGTTCCAACTAAGGTCACCTTGGTTGGAGTTTGGTTTGTGAGTGTGGTTTGTGTTGCGGCTACATGGATGTAAACCACGCGCCAAAACGTTCAGTGGTTTTTTTTTTATTTATTGGGTGGGAAAATCATCCTAATGACATCCCCGCTCTTGGGCGGAGCGGGAGACAGTGTCAGACTCTTACTGACTAAAAACCCACTCCTGTTCCTTCGTTGCCTTTGTCCCAGGGCCCCGGGTTCCGCTTTCACACTACCCGTGGCCCCAGTAGGCTTCGACCCTGCTGGGCCCCTACGATTTGCTGACATCCCCTTGAGGCGCGCGAAACGTTCAGTGGTTGGGAAAACGCGCCTCCCAACCGCGGGTCATGGATTACAATTGATGTCTGCACGGAGTGAATCTAGCTGGGTCACCTTGGTTGGAACGCCAGTTTGCAACCGTCTGGTTATCTCTTAATCCTGCAGTAAAGCGGCAACGTTGCGCCGTCATGTAGTTTTTGCCGCTTCGTCGACAGATTTTCATAGTTTCGCGTCCGTAAACAGTAGGCGTTAGTATATTTAGACCTTAGGAAACTGAAGGAACATATTGATGGGTTAAGTCGGTTAAAGACTGCCACTTCTTCTTGCTCCACCCCGGGCACGAAAAGTTATTTGATAATTCTCCACTTCAAAAAAGGTACTTGTCATAGCTAGAGGTCGGAATAGAGTAGAATAGAATAAAATAGAATAGAATAGAATAGAATAGAATAGAATAGAATAGAATAGAATAGAAAAATATTTATTCGATGCAAGCAATACAATAGGCAACAACACAAAAAAAAGTACATATTTAGAATATAGTTGTGCTGAGCGTGCCCGAACCGAAAGGGTCGTCAACTCAGCAATTGCTGGGCGTCAGACACCCAGCCTTAAACCGACTCCGGTACGAATGTTGTATCCACTAATCGGCATTGCACCCCCAGAAATTCGGAGGGCTGTGGCTAGCCGCATAGAAAGGGCGAAACAACAAAACGACTCTCGTCATCCAATGCACAACTACAGTTCAGTGCCCCTGAGACTTAAAAGTCGTAAAAGTTTTGTTGCAAGCGTGAGCCCATCTCAATGTAACAGCACCTCAGAGAGATGCGTCCTCTGGCGAGAGAAGTTTAAACCTCCTGATGATTTTGTCGAGCCGTCGGAGAGCCTCTCTCCTGGACACGAGTTGCCATGGCCCACTTGGAAAACTCTAAACAGACTCCGCACCGAAGTTGGGCGCAGCAAAGACAATCTCCACAGATGGGGGTTCTCGGACGGTTCCGATCTTCAGTGCTTGTGCGGCGTCTCTCCGCAGACCATGTCCCACCTTCGATCCTGCATCACGTGCCCTGTTACCTGTTCACGTAGGGACCTAATAACAGCATCAGCGGACGGCACTGCCGTGGCCGAATACTGGGCCATACAAGGAATTTGACTGGTTTTGCCATCGATACGCTAAGAAGAAGAAGACACCCAGCGCTGATTTTCAGCTGGCGCCCCGCAAATAGGTAGAGTTATTAATCTACTTGCATCGAAATATTGATAATAATACGGATCTTCCCGGGATTTCTAATGGAAAATCCCATGTGGCCAACAAACTTACAAATTATCTATTGCCCGTGACTTCGTCCGCGTCAAGTTCGTAAAAATACACAGTCGTAACTAATAATGATGTGCTTGTGATTCATGTCGAAAGCATCTAATTCATTAATTACCTCCAGTAAATATGTAAAATGTATACCTATTGGTTCAAATTGAATGAAATTTGAAATATACCGTGTTTTAAGACAATGCTTGCTTGGTTACTGAAAATTCGGGATTCTAGTTTTATACACAACGAAGTTATAGGGGGTCGATAATGGCCTGAACTGTTTCGAGAAAAGAATGGTGCGGCCGTTCCACTTTTTGCTTGCCTTGGTGGGGTGAGTAAAAGAGGGAGCAAAAGGGAATGGCAAGCAACCAGCTCCTTCGGTAAAGCATTAATAGGAGTAAATAAAGTGGTTGAAACCATGAGGGCAAGGACATCCTCAGCCCCAGCCCTGGTGTCGAGAGTCGCAGAATGATTCCCGGCCACCGCAAATGTAAGCTTGCAGTCGGCGATCAACGAGTAGCTTGCCGTCCAGAGTAGTACTTCATATGCGCCTCAAATATTTATTAGCAAATGGACGAGGCCCTCTAGGGTCAATGCCTGCTAGAGCTATGAGATTTTTCAAAAGAGTTACCTCCTGTAAGAATTTTTGCCTCGATGATATTGCTCTGCAGAATTTTAGCCAGGTACCGTTACACAACTTTGCCGGAGGTAAATTTCGAAGGAGCATAATTGGCACACTGATCTTCAGCTGGATAACGTGTGTGTTTGGTTTTTGAATAGCGTCTCTGAGTGTAGCAATTGTTGTGACTACACCAAGACAATACCTTCTAACTTTTTCCTAGGCAGCTTAGGGTACAATTCCTGTGAGGTTAGAAAAAAATTATAACCAAATCATTAAAACGCATAAGATCCTTCACGGAAGAACAGTTGCTCTTGAACTACATGACCAATTATTTCAAGTTTTTACAACCAGATACAAGGAACAGACTGTTCCTTGAAGCAACCACCTGCCATTCCTCCTCACTCCGGACCATGCCCTGTACCAGGGCCGTGAGAGGTCGTTGCCACCGATCACCATGTCCTCCGGGCGGTCCACACAATGGTGTCACCCGGGCGTTTCTTCCGCACGAATTCGGTGCAGGAACCTCCCGAACTGCGACATATGGAAGGTGAGGACCTAGGGACGTCTTTCTAGTCACTCCTCAAAAAATCCAGTACAGTTTGTATCTGCTTCATATATTTTTAACCGACTTCTAAAAAAGGAGGAGGTTCTCAATTCGGATGTTTGTATTTTTTTTTTATGTTTGTTCGCGCATAACTTCGTCGCTTGATAACCGATTTGAAAAATATTTTTTTTGTTAGAAAGGGTATACGTCCCAAATGGTCCCATAGTCACCAAGTCAGGATCTGATGATGGAATCTTGGTGAAATCGAGGGAACTCCTCAAATATTAAAGGCAACTGCATAGTGATTTTGGTATTTTCATCGAGAACTTAAGCATTTACAGTCAAAAAGTAACATTTGATGAAGTGGAACTGATGAAGAAGATCAGAAATGGTCAACCGAACTTCATACTCGCATAGATATCACAATGAAGATAGTTAAGCGACTATGATAATACAAATAAATTAATGGTTCTGAATAGTTCTGTTTCAACAGAACTATTCAGAACCATTAATTGGTATCATCAAATTGATCTTATGATGATGATGGAGCCAGAAGGTAGGCACTGGAACTCCGTCATTAATCAATGTAACCTAGCCGTGTTTGGGCTTATTAGAATTGTCATGAAATGCATTTTGGCTATAACGTACTATCGAACTGATCTGATGATGGAGCCGGAAGGTGGAAGGTAGACACAAGAACTTCATAATAAAACAATGTAACCTAGTAATGTTTGGATTAATTGGAATTATCATGAGAAATAGGCACTCTGTTTATAAGTGTATCCCAACTAAAAAATGTGAAATAAAAAACTTTTTACAAAAAAAAGATAACCGACTTCACTAAAAAAAAATTAAAAGGATCAAAATAACTTTAATTTCGGAAGTCGGTGTTAAATAAGATACAAATACTACCGAGAAACACCGACTTCCGAAATTAAAGTTATTTTGATCCTTTTAATGTTTTTTTTTAGTGAAGTCGGTTATCTTTTTTTTGTAAAAAGTTTTTTATTAGGTTTTTTTATAATAATATATTAATAGCTTATTCATCATAGATACAGTATTTCTGTAACTGGAAATACACAGTCATATAATAGGGAATAGCAGATCATTTATATTTATGTGTAGGAGGAGGAAAATGATCTCAACCAGAATTTATCATAGTGTTAGTAGTGAGCGATAGTGCAGTGCGACCGGCGGCTCAGCAAGACATCTGTACACTATAGCTATGGCAACTGCGAACCAACATGGACTGTTCCACGCCTGGGCAACTGGGATCTTCTTGTCAGCACTGTGCTTGATACTGCAAGCTGTCTCCTCGGCATCCAGATCAGCACTCAGGCACTTGGACCAGAAGATTATTATACAGCTATCAATGGCAAGATTGGTGCTCTCATTTCTACAATATGCTTTAAATACAAACTCGAATTTTATATTTTATTCTGAGCCGTTGACCGTGGACGCTCTCTTTGCACTAAGCTATTATACAGATGCCGTGGTAGTGTGTTGGACGTGTTTTTACTATAAAAACTTACGCAATCAGGGACTGCAGATGATTCCGTTGCAAAAGTGGAATTTTGAGATTCTATCGCTCCTGATATGGATGAGTATGGTGCCAGTGGGAATGTCGTATGGCTTTTTCCTGTCTAATATGCAATATCTTGAGCTATACAAGCTAGTTTTTGGAACTACGAAATTTATAGTTATGGGACTTATCGTTGGTTTTTACTTAATTCTTATGACCTGTGGAAACACGAACAGAGGAAATTCAGGTGTCTTCAGAAAATGTGTCATCTCGTTTCTGTTAGTCTGTTTAATGACTATGGAAGTTGTAATCTCCACATTTTTCACAGTGAGTAAAACAGTAACATTTGGTTTCTATGTGCTCAACTCATTTCACGTACTGGCTTTAACAGTCATATTTGTAATTCCTGCAGAGACTTTGAACGAAGTGCCACTGATACCATGAAAGTTGATTTTGCATTTTATTTGTTTATTTATTTAAACTTCATGTACAGCTGTAGGTACATAGGCGGACTTAATGCAACAAAGCATTCTCTACCAGTCAATCTTTGTGTTAAAAAAGACAACACTGGTAGGAGTGCATAATAAATAAATAATAGATATTTTAAATAAAATTAATATAATTCAATTAAGGTGCTTATAATAAATGGAATGGAGGAATGTACTGCTGACAAACTTCTATGCAGTTTGGCAGATGTTATAAATGATTCTTGATGTAACAAATTTATATATTAAAAAAAAAATACATTAAACTAGTGCGCCTTACCATCAGGAGGGATCTCAGTCAAGCATTAGTTTATATAAATAAAAAATATATATGCTAAAATTATATATTAATAAATATTATGATATATGATATATCAAGTTATTATAATTAAGAGAACTTAAAATGTAACAATTATGTCGAAGACCTAACCAAGGTTGAGAGGACTTTACTTTCAGCTTTTTTGATGTCAATGGAAAGCACATTCCAGACTTTATTGTTTTTTTTTTGTTGTATATATTTCTTGATAATTAATTTGTTTTTTTCCCGTTACGAATTCTAATTACAAAAATAATATGCGTATAGCCACTAGCCATTTTTCCGCTCTTTGTATAACACTAATAGTGACTCAACTATTTTATTTATTTGTTTATTTGGAGTACTGCCACATCACATATTATTTTTAATTATAAGGAAAAACTATTATTTTATAATTGATAAGATATACGTTACAGAAACGGCGCACGTTACGGAAAATACAGAAATACGTACCTTTTTTATTTGACATTTTTTTGGTGTATTTAAGGATAGAGTGAATAGGCTCTTAATAAACTAGTGCGCCTCACCATCAATGATTGCATCACTGCTTACCATCAGGTGGGATCGCAGTCAAGCACTGGTCTATATAAATTAAAAAAAAAATGCATTTATTAATGTGATCAATTTATACAATTCTTTGACACATTATTTTTATTTGACATATTAGGTAAGTACACGTAATTATTAAAGAAATTACTTTGTATCTAAATGGTAAATAACTGTAATCAGATCATTAGTCTTTTGAATTCAAATTAAATAAAACTGTTATGAATGTTTAATTTAAGGTAGTTAGTAATGGATCCTTGTAGAATTTTTCTGAACACCTTTATCATGTAAATAAATAATAATAAATAAATCTGTAAACTAACTGAGCAAATAAAAAATATTATTAATATTATAAGCTAAAAAAATAAATTCTGTTTTATTTTTTAAATTTAATTAATTAAATTAATTCTACTTAAATAAAAATATATATGATAATAGTTTTCAAGTATTGGAACTATTTTTTTAACAATATGTTTAAATATGAGGTCTTTAAGGCATGTCTTTTTTTATTTGCGTAGCGTAATTTTGTTTTAAAAATATTAGTGTAATTTTTGTGTAAAAGTAATAAAGTATTTTGAATTTAAATACATTGTCTATGTTGTGTGTTTTGTTTATTGAATAAATGTTATTCATTTATTCCACTTATTATTATTATTAATAAATGTTAACAACAACTGGTTTTAATTTTATTGAAGTATAGTATTTTAGCTAGAGACTCTCATTTATTTATTTATTTAATACTTCATGCACATAAAGGTACAGAGGCGGACTTAATGCCTTAGGCATTTTCTACCAGTCAACTTTTGGGTGATGCAGAGAAGAATAGTGTAAGTTTACGTTTTTGGATTGTTATAAAAATAATGTTTTCAATATAGGTAATATAAGTATTTAGTGACTAGCTTCTGCAGTGCTAGTACAAAGTTATTCCAAGGGAACATACATACTCCCGTGATAAAAAATGCTATTCCAAGACATGGTCTACCTGTGAAATAGTTTCATCGAAGTCCATTCAGTAGTTTTTGTGCGAAAGAGTGATAAACATCCATAAATACAAACTTTTGCGTTTATAATATTAGTAGGATTATAAAATTAAGACATCTGTAACTTTGAGACGTTGGTAAATGTTTTGGCTGTTATTTTTTATCACTCACAAAGAGAGAGAAATTAGCACTCGAGCGGCGGTTGGCGGCCGCAGGAATGGCGCGCGGGCCGGGAAAACCGTTTCGTTTCGAATCACATACAATACATCACTATTTTATAATTAGTACAAAAAATGGGGCTCTGTCCGTACCCGTTACTGGTCATAATAGTGTAGTCAAAAGTAAAAAAAAATAAATCCCAAAATGATCTACGAAAATCATTACATTAAATAAAAAATCATCAATCAATCAATCATTTATTATTTCATTTTTTTTTGCTTAATAGCAAAATTCTATGCGCAGTGTTTTTTCATTTTGATCGCCATTCATTCATTCATAATCAATAGCCTGTACAATTAAATAGCATAGCGTTCCCACTGCTGGGACTCAGGCCTGCTCTCTACGAGAGGGAATGGGCTGTAATCCATCACGCGGGCCCAGTGCGGGTTGGTGGATATCACATGTCTTCGAATTTTTGGTTCTAGGACATGCCGGTTTCCTCACGATGTTTTCCTTCACTGTTTTGAAAGCAGTGGTGATGAAATAAATTACACAAAGTAATGCGCTTGGCTGGGTTTGAACCCGCGAACTACAACTAGTAAGTCGGAGCCGTTACCACTCGGCCACCACTGCTTTATACAATATACAATAACCTCCTGTACAATATGTCCATAAATTGAGTGACATTTTGGGATATAAAAAAACGCTAATGCCTTTCCTGTTTATGAATATTATTTATTGAGACTTTACTTAAATAATAACAAGACCTTTTCTAACAACCCCTTTAAGTATTTGTACTCATTAATTTTTTGAGGTGTATATATTTTCAAAGATTTTTAGTTAATTAAAATTTTTAGTCAGTAATTTTTCTTAATGTTAATTTAAGCATAAGACGGTAGCATAAAGGTATCGGTAAAGGTAGCGTAGTAAATCAATAAAAAAATTAAGAAAAATCTTGTTTTTTATTTCTTATGAGGCTTACACGACTAGTTTTGATTTCAGTTTGAGCCCAATAGAGTACATTACAACACCCATTACGTTAAAAGGATATAGTCATACGACAAACGAATGACACAGCCGTAGTCAAAGTCCTGCTGGCATCTCTAGGAAAGGAACCTTCAAAAATAACGCCAAAACTAATATTTATTTTTCTTGTTCTGTCTATGCCATCTTCTAAAAGCTGCAATCCCGTTAAGAACATCATCGGCGAAGACATCAGGTTTCTCTAATGCAAGGAAATGGCCTCCCGTGTCTAGAACCGTAGAATTTAATAGGTTTGGAAACTTTAGCCTTAGTAAGGTTGGAGATTGATAGAATATTTCGTCTCTCGCGTGTATAGTCCAGGTAGGAACTGGGGTAGGTATTCTGAAAAGATATAAAAATAAGACTTAAAAATTTGTATATCTATTTAAGGAAAAGGAGAAACTGACTGACTGACATATTAACGCACAGCCGAACCTACCAGAATTAGGAGCGTGAAAGGACATGGCTAAATTGAAGTATGGACGACTGCCCCAGCAATGTAAATGCATGAACAAACATGGTACCTAGCAATATATAATGCTGCATAGCATAGCATAGTCGGCCTTATAATGTTCCCACTGTTGGGACTCAGGCCTCCTCTCTGGGAGAGGGAATGGGCCGTAATCCACCACGCGGGCCCAGTGCGGGTTGGTGGATATAATGCTGAATAGCTGAATATTAGTATTTCGTTTTTACGTGCCCTGAGAGAGACCACTGAGAGAGACAATTAAAGGTATAAAAATGACTACCGGAACTAACAGTTAAACGAGCTTTTCCAGACAAGGATGAGTCTCTGAATGCAAAAGTTGGTCACTGTTCACCTTTGAAGATCAATCGTAGCGTAACCTTGAACCTCAAATGGTATTGGCTGTCAGTATTAACCACGTGCTTCTCTGGTTATGTACACTGTAGACTCCGCGAATTCTTAGGTTACTTCCTATTACGACTCTTTTTTTATTATGATTATTTTTATTGTACTTTACAGTACAATATTGACCGGTTTACACTGTCTTTACATAATATCTACTTATCTATACTAATATTATAAAGAGGAAAACTTTGTTTGTTTGTTTGTAATGAATAGGCTCAAAAACTACTGGACCGATTTTAAAAATTCTTTCACCATTCGAAAGCTACATTATCTACGAGTAACATAGGCTATATTTTATTTTGGAAAAAATAGGGTTCCGTAAGATATCTGAGTTTTTCGGACACAAGGGATAAAAAGTCAACCAAAAAAGTTATTTATTTTGCGTACGCTGCCTAAACTATAAAAGATAGAACCATAAAATGTTCTAATTAATTGTAGATCTTATAAATATCTACCAAAGTTTGTTAGGAGAAACCTACTTTCACGCGGGCGAAACCGCTGGCAGAACTAGTACTGTAATAAGGAAATATTCTAAGAACAACAATTTTTTTTTAAAGAGTAACCATGGAGTTTCTCGTCGGTTCTTCGCCATAGGAAACGACCAATTTGGAACCGTGCACTAGCTTCTGACGTTTTATAAGTGCCCATGTAGGTCTAAATGAAATAAAAAACTTTTAACTTTGACATTGACTTTTGACTTTATGGTTAACATGATACTATCTTTTAACATGTTCAACGCAGAACGAGGTCTAGTATACCTCGTATGAGTCCTCATGTTCCTTGCAGTACAACTAATAAAAATCAAATCTTCTTCTCTCTGCGGAGCCGTAATTTCAATTTAGTTGAAAAGAGATGAATATATACATATCTCAGATGCCTTATTAAAATAGAAGTGGTGTATCTACTTTAATAAGTAGTCATTTTGACCTTGTACCGCATTTAGTCAAAAAACATTTTTAGTTTTTTTAACGTTACGGGGTCTAAAAAGCCCCTTACAGCCAAAATGAAAGTTTACAAACGAGGTCTTAAACGCCCCGTACCGCAGAAATGGAAATAATACAAAAAAATATGCCACTATCAACGTTTTAAATAAAAAGCATATACATACGCAAAAACTCCCATATTAATGTTCCTCAAGTTCAAAGTTTCAGCATAAATTCTGCTGGAGGTGGTGAAGCTGTTGGTGATCCAGTAGATCATGAGGTTGTCGATCAGTTCATCTCTGGTGTACAGTTCATCGAACCCGCCATCGCTCCTGTAGTAGAACTTCCTTCGGCTACCAGTTGAGAATAACTGGTAGATGTAGGCGAGCAGGCCTGAAGGGGAGTCTGACATGGCTACACCTAAGAATTAAAAAAAAAAATCACACTGATAACTGCCTAGAAGAATGCAATTACTCTGTTAGCGAATATCTTCTTCATCTGCAAAGAAATTTTTAATAGCAACATACCGACTGTGTCAGGTTTAGTGGCCTGCAAATGCAAGTATCCCGTCTCTCTAGTCAGCCAATACACAATGCTGAGAATGGGGTACATTCTATTGGCCAGGCCAGGGTCTACCACTAGAGGAGGGTACACTGAACCAAGAACCCAGATCGCCACCGATGATGGAGATATTGAGAGCGGCAGGTTGGTGTGGAAACCCAGGACTTCCTGGAAAGGAAGAAATGCTTATATTAAAATGGTGTTGTTACAGTAAAAATGGTAGTGCTAAAAAGTGATGGTGGACGGGTTCCAATTTATTTATATAGTGGTGGAAAAAAAGGTTTTGGGAATACTTTCATCTACACTATAATATTATGTAATTTATCTATAATATGTATGTATTTAGAAATATATATGTATGTATGTATATCAGTTGTCTAGTACTCATAACACAAGCTCTGCTTAGCTTGAGACTAGACGGCGTTGTGTGATAGTTGTGGAATATTATATTATTATATTATAAAGAGGTAAAGTTTGTTTTTGTTTATAGGAGGTAATCTCTGGAAGTACTGGTCCGATTACTAAATTTTTTTCACTGATACAAAGCTGTTTTATTCCTAAGTGACATAAGTTACATTTTATGTACGCAAGCAAAGCCACGGCCAAATCTAGTTGTGAATAAAGTTAGGAAGTACGGTGGTAAGGTGGCAATAATGTTAGTCGTCTGGGCACATTTCCAGCAAAGTACTCCTCCTTATCGCTGTCATATGGATATCCATATGACGACGATGAGGAGGAGTACTATGACTGGTTATAAATACTGTTGCGCTAGTTTTTCTTCACGACTTTTCATTTCTCCAACCTTCGGTATAATTTTACCTAGAAATAAAAAATAATAATCTATTCTCTTCGTAATCGCACGCTGAGAATACCACTTTGTAGTATTAAAAGTTATTTAGACGAATGGACAAACAGACAGACGAAAACACGAACAGACAAACAGACAAACAGACAAACAGACAAACAGACAAACAGACAAACAGACAAACAGACAAACAGACAAACAGACAAACAGACAAACAGACAAACAGACAAACAGACTAACAGAAAAACAGACAAACAGACAAACAGACAAACAGACAAACAGACAAACAGACAAACAGAAAAACAGACAAACAGACAAACAGACTAACAGACAAACAGACAAACAGACAAAATGTATATTTAAGACATTTGTGCTATTTATAGTCTGTAGATATTGATAGGTACTTGTATCGTTTCACTTCAAAATTAAAGAAATACTACCTTAGGATATAACGTAGCCATGCTGAGTCCAATATAGGCTCCCCAATCGCCTCCCTGGACGTAGAATCTCTTGAAGCCGAGCCTGTGCATCAAGTTCCTGAGCACCACTGCCATCTCTGTAGCTCCAAGCCCTGGACGGACGGCAGCCTGAAAGAAGAATGTTTTAAAATCATTATCATCACCATTTTCAACCGAAAGACATACAATATTTGACATAGGTTTCCCCCAAGTGTCACAACAACGATTGGTCCTGTGTGACTCACAGCCGTCATGTTCCCATGACTCTCACAGGTCATTGGTCCACCTTGTGGGAAGCCTACCATACTACATATAAAATCCAATGCGGAGTCAATATATTAAACAATTATGTCAAGTTAAATGTAAAACCGCACTAATGCAAAAAAGTTTTTTTTTTGGTGGCCCACGCATATATAATAAAGTTCTTAACTTTATAAAAAATATGACAACAACAGAATTTAAAATTGACGATTTTCTTAATGACGGTTCACTAGTTGATTGACATACTGCTACTCTGTTTGTCATAATTATTCAAATTCTGTTTAACTTACTTTTTATTTCCGTTTGACATTATTATTTTGATCCTGGTTGACTTACTTTTTATTTCAGTTTGACATTATATAATATTATTTAGTTTTTTATTACCATGTGGCGGGTGCCACATGGTAATACACTCCTATCAATATTGGAGATTCTATAATCGAAGTTGTGGACGATTACGTCTACCTTGGACAGAGAGTCCAGTTGGGTAGATCTAATTTCGAGAAAGAGGTCAACCGTCGAACCCGACTCGGCAGGGCAGCGTTCGGGAAGATGCACGGTGTCTTCTCGTCCGATATACCACAGTGTCTCAAGACGAAAGTCTATGACCAGTGCGTGTTGCCAGTGATGACATATGGTTTCGAAACGTGGTCGCTCACAATGAGGCCCATTGTGAGCGACCACGTTTCATCAGAAGGCTCAAAGTCACCCAAAGGGCAATGCTATGCTCGGAGTTTCCTTGCGTGATCGAATCAGGAATGAAGATATCCGGAAGAGAACCAAGGTTGCTTACATAACACGAAGAATCGCCAAACTTAAGTAGCAATGGGCAGGGCACACTGCTCGCAGAACAGATGGCCATTGGGGCCGAAAGGTTCTGAAGTGGCGAAGCGTGCCGGAAGACGCAGTGTTGGATGGCCCCCTACAAGGTGAACCGATGATCTGATGAAGGTTGTGGGAATCCGATGGATGTGAAACGCTCAGGACCGTTCATTGTGGCGACATTTGGGGGAGGCTTATGTCCAGCAGTGGACGTCTATCGGCTGAAATGATGATGATGACCTCGCAAGCAAAGCCTCTGGTATCTGTCAGTATTGCATAAATGTAGGAAGCAACGCAGCGAAATCTGGATGTACGAGTAATCATTTCAATTTTCTAAAAGGTCATAATCCCCTTAGTTATGCAACACAAGTATTATGTTATCACTGTCTTGTAATAACATATTGCGGTGGAAACTGCACGTATAAGATAATAACATATAAATAGAGAATTTCCTTCAATCGCACGATACTTAAAATAATTATTATGTAGGTGCTTAGAAACGATACAATCGCTGTAATCACTTTGGCTGCGTAAAAGTGTGCAATATTCTGCTAAATCTAGATATTGTCTGATTCTGAGTAATAAGTAGAGCAACCCTACGATTATCGTGGATTTCATCAACCCCTATTTGCGCTAAACAGTCTGAGGTAATATTTTCACTGCAGTCTCGTCTCACGTACATTATTAGGAACATAATAGCACTCAGTAGTGATATTTAAACGTGGCAAGCCATATCTTTACCATATTTCGGGATCAGTTCACTGTAGGACATAGGCCTTCCCCAAGTGTCACCATAATGATCGATCTTATACATCTCCATGTCTACCTTGTGGGAGGCCTTCCACATTGTATCTTTCGGGATAAATATACTAATTTTGGAGGGATATCACTAGAATAATTTTCTATCTATACTTTTTGGGTAGCTCGCCGTCCGACCGCCCGGTAACCGTCCGGACCGAGCCCAAGTTGTCGACGGCGCGTAGTGTTCGACGCGCGCCTCAAGGAGATGACAGCAAAACCGTAGGGGCCCAGCAGGGCCAACTAAGGCCATGGGTGATGCGAAAGAGAACCCCGGGGCCCCAGAACGAAGGCAAAGAAGGAACAGGAGCGGATTTTAGTCAGTAAAAGTCTGACATGCCCTCACTCCCCACCCATGATGTCATTAGAAGACTACTACTACTAAAAAAAAACTAAACTTTTTTTATTCGGTGGAAAATCATTAAATAACTTCTACTAAAACCTACCCGTATTCCTTCACTTATCCTTTACGTTTAGGGGCCACAGTAACTCTTTCGAACAATCCCGCGGTCCAGACAGATATCAGCCTAGCGGGTCCATCGACCGCCGCTGACCTGAGCTTGATACTTAAGGGCTTATTACACTACTCCATATTCAGACAGTCTTAGTCGATGTCGCGTAGTGTAATAAGGTTTAGACCGGTCTTACTCAGAACAAAAAATAAGTAATATAATCGTATATCGAATAATTTTTGATCGTATTATAGTTAGAAGTTGGCGATATTTATTCATATTATATACCTACACATTTAACACTAAACATCTATTTATGATTTATGACTTTCTATATATTAATATATGCATATATATATATATATATACTTGTATATTTATTTATTTAATTCCCATATAAGAAACTGATTTTCATCCGTGTCTGCACTCTAAGGTTCAGTTGAAAACCAGCATCAGGCAACTGCTGCGTAGTTGTCTGGCATTATGCTGAACTGGCCCTATTTGGCGTAGCCGTGAGACATATTTTTTTTTTCTTTTTATTGTTAATTTTATTTCTCCTTATTTTTATTTTATTTTTTTAGGTGTAAATCAATTATTTTGCCAAATAAACATATTTTCTTTCTTTTCTTTATTTTCTTAATATCGCGTAGTGTAATAGGCCCTTTATCGGACGGTAGGCTTAACATTGCTGGTCGCCGCCGCTTTTGTACACACTAACCTAATATGTTGGTGGGTGGTTCTTTGAAACCGAGAGAATGTCACATTCATCTGGCCTAGTTTTTTTTTTTATAATATGATATTTTTATTTGAATCAATCAAACAATCAATCATTATTTGTTTTATTTCAAATACATGTCAATGGTAATATTGGGCACGCCACAATTATGGCGGTAAGTCCCCTCTTTGAGGCGTGGTTGGAAAGACCTCACGGCGTCCTCACATTCCGCATGACGCAGGTTCTCACCGGACACGGTAAGTTCGGGAGGTTCCTGCACCGAATTCGTGCGGAAACGACGCCCGGGTGTCGCCACTGTGCGGCCCACCCGGAGGACACGGTAGAGCACACGGTGGAGGTGTGCCCCGCTTGGGCAGAGCAACGCCGTGTCCTCGTGGGGGCAATCGGCGGCGGCGATCTCTCGCGCCGGGCCTTGGTTCAGGCCATGCTCCGGAGCGAGGAGGAGTGGCAGGCGGTCGCCTCCTTCTGCGAAGCAGTAATGCTAGCTAAGGAGGCGGCCGATCGCGTGAGGCAACGGTCCTTACGCTCCAACCGCCGCCGGGATTCCGATCCCGATTTCCGGCCACCGTAGGCGCGGGCTTGTAGACGGCGAGCAATGGGTGGCTCGCCGTCTGACCGTCCGGTAACCGTCCGGACCGAGCCCAAGTCGTCGACGGCGCGTATTGTTCCACGCGCGCCTCAGGGAGATGTCAGCAAATCGTAGGGGCCCAGCAGGGTCGAAGCCTACTGGGGCCACGGGTAGTGTGAAAGCGGAACCCGGGGCCCTGGGACGAAGGCAACGAAGGAACAGGAGTGGGTTTTTAGTCAGTAAGAGTCTGACACTATCTCGCGCTCCGCCCAAGAGCGGGGATGTCATTAGGATGATTTTCCCACCCAATAAAAAAAAAAAAAAAAAAAAAATGGTAATATAGTAAATAATGTCAAATAAATGTAATATTAAAAGCAAATACATTAATAAACTATAATCAATTTCAAATAGATGTCAATGGTAACAGTAAATAATAAAGGGCTGATTATGTCATAGTTTATCATTTAAAAATTCTTCAATAAAGTAATAAGTTTTATCTTTGCATATTAGTTTTACCTGATCACTCAATGTATCAGGGCCTCGCCAGAATGAATGAGACGTTCTCTCAGTTTCAAAGAATCACCCTAGTGACGTCTTAATTCAGCGTATGCATCCTTATTCTGTTACTTGACAGTTTTCTTTTCCACCAGATTGGCAAGGTTTTTCTTTAGGTTCTATCAACGCACATCCGAAACTACTGCGACTAGAAGCGTGAAATTTTGCACATGTTTTTTTTTTAACGTAGGCGAGCACTAAGAGAGGATTTTCTGAAATTCATCCCCTAAAGAGATGAAACGGGGTTCCAATGTTTGTATACCATAGTCGGCGTTATAATGTTCCCACTGTTGAGACTCAGGCCTCCTCTCTAGGAGAGAGAATGGGCCGTAATCCACCACGCGGGCCCAGTGTCGGTTGGTGGATGTCATATGTTTTCGAATTTTTGGTTCTAGAACATACCGGTTTCCTCACGATGTTTTCCTTCACCGTTTTGAGAGCAGTGGTGATGAAATAAATTACACAAAGTAATGCGCCTGGCTGTGTATGAACCCGCGACCTACAACTTGTAAGTCGGGGCCGTTACCACTCGGCCACCACTGCTCCTCACCAATATTTGTATAGAGAAACCTATTTTCACGCGGGCGAAATAGCTGGTAGAATCTAGTGGTATACAACAAAGTTTTTCACAACTTACATCAGAAAACCCGAACCCCGGCAGGCTGGGAGCGATGACTTCAACAGCGAAGTCCCGGTACATGGGCACAGCAGTCAGCCGCGGCAGAGTGCCGAAGAACTCACGCACGGAGCCAGGCCAGCCGTGCAGCAGCAGTAGTGGTACCACTTCCACGGTTGGAGGCGCCTTGAAGATAGATATTCTTTATTGTACACCAAAAATAAAATTAATAGGGTGTCACAATGGGAGATCTTATCGCTAAAAACGATTTTTTACAGATAACCGTTGGATGGATTTGACAGAGAAGGAGAAAAAAAGATACACAGGTAGTTCGTGGTGTACTATTTACATATATACAATACATAAACTAATAAATTGCATATAATACAAACAATATAATACTTATAATTATGAATGTAAAGAAATGATGTACTTAATGACGACGTTCAAGGTAGTAATCCTTCACCATATTTAAAAAAATTTTGAGTGTTTGCTTATGGTTAAAGATAAGGAGAATTTACTGGACAGCATTCTTGTTTGGACTTTGTGGCATTTTTGTTTGCTTCTATTACACTAAGAGATCGCTGGATGTCTTTCGTATTCAGTATGCTTTCAGGATATGGTTGCGTTACTGCCCCGTTCATGTAGCGCTTCGGAAATCTTTGCTGAGTCCCAAACAGATGGTTGTTAAACTACAATAAGTAAAATCGTTGCTAAAGAGAGTGCGGAAATTGATAGTCGCAAATATATCCTGAGAGCGGTGTTCGAGAGCTATACTCCAAATTTTAGCTATTTTATGCGGAGGTAGGAAACATATTTTCCTGCCTTTTTTTAGGAGGAAAATTATCTAATGACTTCTCACGCTCTGGACTGGAGCGAGAAGGCTGTGTCAGACTTTTACTGACTAAAACCCACTTCTACGTTCCTTCTTTGCCTTGCGATCCAGGACCCCCGGTTTTCCTTTCAGAAGCAAACCCAAGGCCCCAGTAGGCTTCGACCCTGCTGGGCCCTACGGTTTACTGACATCTCTTTGAGGCGCGACGACTTGGACTCGGTATATATGTCGTGGCCAGATCTTAGAAATTTATCACTTTATGCTATGGCCAAGTAAAACTGGCCAGATCGTTTAAAACTTTAAAGTTTGTTAATATTTAAATCCTCGTTTGGCCTACTTTCTTTAGACCTTTTATTATCATTGAAATCCTACATCAAAGATATGGCCAAACGATCTTGCCAAACGATCTGGCCAAACGATCTGGCCAAACGATCTGGCCAAACGATCTGGCCAAACGATCTGGCCAAACAATCTGGCCAAACGATCTTCCCAGTTTTAGTTGGCCATACGCACCCTTAGTAATATAAAGGCTTAAAACAAAAAGTAATTTTTTGGGAATACGTGTTTAAAGATTCTGAATTATAACATTCCAGTTTATTTTTCTAATAAAATGCTTAATATTTTAGTTGTAAATGTGATTTTCTTCAGATTTATACACGATAGACTATAAGTAGCCATCAATAAAAATAAATAATAATATGAAATTCGATAAATTATAAGTATTTGAAAAAACACTTTCAAGTTAGGCCTTTATAGTTACAGAGTCGTTAACGTTTTTTTTTTCTCTCTGTCAGCGGTAGCCGGTAGATAATTTCGTTTTGTGCCCTTAGCATTCAAAATCAAACTTTTCAAAAATTTTGACTTGAGCCCTTATATTATTAAGGGTGCGATATCATGAAGTAATCAATTCTGAGATCTGGCCACGAAATATTCATGCCAAGCCATATCTTTATCATTTTTCAGGATCCTCGGTATATTTTCCTGACTGGTCATCCTTTCTTTTAATAGTACTACTTAATTTATACTCATACTACAGTTACTAACCCTGGAATATAAGCTGTTTTTAATACTAACAAAATATAAACCACTGTTTTCCGAATCAAATAAATATTAATTTATTTTGACATGTTACGTAAGTCGTTGTAGGATAATGATGACCACCAGTAAATTTTCCTTTCAGGTTATATCAGTCACTATTGTCCGACATCCCTTACTTCAACTTACGATTACAAGTGAATGGTCTCATGCGCATTACATGGCAAAAAGTGCAGGGCGTCAAAAATACGAGCGGGTCCGACGTGTGACCCGCGTAGTACTAATGAAATAACGCAACTGATGGAATATACCTGTAGCTTTAGTCAGATAAAGTCTGACACGCCCTCTCACCCCACCCTAAAGCGGGATAAGTCATTAGATAACATCCTACCTTGAAAAAAACCTTTGCTTTACTTACATTCGGTTTAACCCAAAGAAAGTGTATATCAAGACCTTGAATATTGGTCTTGAATTGTGGGTACTGGTTGAGGATATTCTCCTGTTGCTGGAACGGATATTGGTCAGCCCAATAGTCCACCCATCCATGCAGGTGGTCTGTGTTGAAACCGTACTCAAAACCCACTCCTTCTAGAGGAGGAGTGAATGGACGGTGGTTTTTGAGACGGTACCGAAGATCGAGGATTACCTGGAATTAGATTCATTTTAAAAAAATCACATAGGCCTACATAGGCACTTATAAAACGTCAGGAGCTGGAGGAGCAAATAGTCGTTTCCAAAGTACAAGAACAGGGAAGAAACTCCATGGTGACTCTTTAAAACATAAAAATTAATGGAGTTTTAGAATATGTCCTTAATACAATATAAATATGTATGAGAGGACAGTGTAGACCAGGAAAGGTGTACCAAATAAGTATAGCATATAAGCATAGTCAGCCTTTTAATGTTCCCACTGCTGGGACTCAGGCCTCCTCTCTAGGAGTGGGAATGGGCCGTAGTCCACCACGCGGGCCAGTGCGGGTTGGTGAATGTCACATGTTCTCCTTCGTTCTAGAACATGCCGGTTTCCTCACGATGTTTCCCTTTACCGTTTTGAGAGCAGTGGTGATGAAATAAATTACACAAAGTAATGCGCCTGTCTGGGTTTGAACCCACGACCTACAACTCGTAAGTCGGGATCGTTAACACTAAAAAATAAATAAAAAATAGGACATAAAAACCCTTAAGGTGTTTTCAATATCGTGTGGATTTCATTACGCAGGCGGGATTGCTCCGCACGCGTAGCCCCCGCAAATGTCATTTTCATACAAGTATTTATTGTAATGCGTGGAATACGCACGCGGGATGCGGTGCGTGATGTCGTGCAGTAGCACCGCTTGCGGAGCTGTCCTGCATTAGGAGCAATTCCGCATGTGTGATGAAATCCGCACGATATTAAAAAAAACCCTTAGCCCCCATGCTAGGATATGTAAAGTCACTTGTACAAGACACCCAAACTCGTAGACCATACAAATATTTGTTCCACGCGGGGGTCGAACCCGCGATACGCAGCGCAGCGCCGAATTGCTCAATAACCACGCCAACTGCAACTTTATCTGCATAAGCATAAGGATTAAGTGATTTTGTTGGCGAGTTTAAAAACTGAAATAATTTCTGTATGTGAAATTGCAAATATGTGACGTCACAGTAGGATGGGAGAGTCTCTCAGTGTGACAAGGACCCCCCCTTTTTTTAAGGATGGAAATCATTCAACGCCTTCTCCTGCTCTGAGCGGAGCGAGAGGGCGTGTCAGACTTTTACTGACTAAAACCACACCTGTGTCCTTCAGTTTCCTTTTACGTTCCAGGACTACGGGTTTCCTTTTCAGAAAGTCCCCGCAAGGAACCCCCCTGGGGTGGTCTAAATATTAAGAAATTTTTATGAAGTTACTTTTGGACGGCCCTTAAATGTAAATAGTAACTCGGCCCTAGTATGAAAGGCAACGAAGGAACAGGAATGGGTTTTTAGTCAGTAAAAATCTGACACGCCCTCCCGCTCCGCCAAGAGCGAAGGATGTCATTGAATGATTTTTCCCAAATAAAAAAAAGTGGTAGCCTAGTGGTACATATGATATAGGTCACAGGTTCAAATCCAGCCAGGCGTATAATTTTGTGTATTTTTCTTTTATCGTCACTGCTTTTTGAGAAAAAAAAAATTACGGTAAATATCATAGAACCAAAAACTTCGATGATATGTGATATACACTAACTTGCACTGGGCCAACGTGGTGGGCTATAGCCCATTTGCTCCTCCTAGAGAGAGAGGAGGTCAGACTCCCAGAAGCTGTTATGTTATTTATGCTAAATATATAAGCCGTCGGAGAGCCTCTCTCCTGGACACGAGTTGCCATGCCCCACTTGGAAAACTCTAAACAGACTCCGCACCGAAGTTGGGCGCAGCAAAGACAATCTCCACAGATGGGGGTTCTCGGACGGTTCCGATCTTCAGTGCTTGTGCGGCGTCTCTCCGCAGACCATGTCCCACCTTCGATCCTGCATCACGTGCCCTGTTACCTGTTCACGTAGGGACCTAATGACAGTGTAGCGACATCTATCGCGTCACATAAGAAAATCCTGAATCGCGCAATCAAAGTTCTCCGCGCGATTAGAACATATAGAACAACCCGAAATCATCTATCGGGCAGTTGTAGCCCACCAGACATAACACCCGTCTGGTCGGAGGATCCTCCCTTTTCAACGGAGGTTTGCGGGACTATACTCTCTGTCCCGCCTACCTCCAAACTGGTGACCCTCGACAAAGAACGTCAGCGCAGCCTTCGTGCAGCTACTACCTCGTGACGTCATCATCACTTCCTCAAGCTTTCGAGCAGCGAGCCATACAGCCAGCACCCACGGCTATAAAGGGTATCCTGACCACCAGCATGCCTACATGGTCATACCTGGTCATCACCCTCAGCCTCATCAGCGACCTTGGCGAAGCACACTGCACCTTCGGCCAGTCACATGAAGAGCCACGAAGAACCTCTCCTGGTCGACGCAAGCAGTCAAGCCACTACGTCGCACAGCACCGCTTCGACTCACCGGAGCCAGCAGCATTACTCCGACTCACTGGAGCCTGCAGCATCATCCCGACTCACTGGGACAGCACCACCCCGACTCACTGGGGCATCACCGCAGACAGTTCCGACTCACCGAGAACTATGCGGCATTCGGTTCCGACTCACTGGAACCAACCTACCACGGGCCTGGCACGCATCAAGAAGCATCAAGAACCATCGATCTCCGATCTCCGGAGGGGAGTGATGTAGCGACATCTATCGCGTCACATAAGAAAATCCTGAATCGCGCAATCAAAGTTCTCCGCGCGATTAGAACATATAGAACAGCCCGAAATCGTCTAACGGGCAGTTGCAGCCCACCAGACATAACACCCGTCTGGTCGGAGGATCCTCCCTTTTCAACGGAGGTTTGCGGGACTTTACACTCTGTTCCGCCTCCAAAACAGCATCAGCGGACGGCACTGCCGTGGCCGAATACTGGGCCATACAAGGAATTTGACTAGTTTTGCCATCGATACGCTAAGAAGAAGAAGAAGAATATAGAAAATTAGGTGTTAATGTTGATACACTGACTAGACCTTGTTCTAGTATCTATGATTGACCTACTTTTGACCTTATTGATTGCAGTGACAAGAGACGTATTATAGCCGAACAGTACTTAGTTCGACTGCCCTGTTGGTCTATGGGTTAGTGGCCCTGACTGCTAAGCCGGAGGTCGTGGGTTCGATTCCCACCCAGGATAAATGTTTGTGTGATGAGCATGATCATTTGTTCTGTCTGGGTGTAATTTATCTATATATGTATGTATTTATAAATGTATAAGTATGTTCATCAGTTGTCTAGTACTCATAACACAAGCTCTGCTTACCTTGGGACTAGACAGGATTGTGTGATGGTTGTGGAATATTATATTATTATTATTTTATCAAATGTCTAGTACTCATACCACAAGCTCTGCTTAGTTTGAGACTAGATGGTAAAAGTTGTGAAAAAAAATTGATAACATTAAGTAAAGTAACCCAACTTACCTCTTCATCAAAATGCACTTCAAACGGCCTGATACTGGTATCATTCTGATATTTTGAATACAACGGACCCCACCACACGTGGTCAAAACGCGGCACAGATGGCTTTCCGAAAAACCCAATACAGGTGACATAAGACACCGCGAAGTACACCAAAAACACTTTCAAAATAACTTTCATTGTTTATTTATAATTATGTATGTTGCGGCCTGCTGCGGTCTTCCCGCCTGATTATAATCTAGGTGTCTTCAAAGCTATAATAAATATGCTCTTCATAAACTAGTGCGCGTCACCATCAACGATTGCATCACTGCTTACCATCAGGTGGGATCGCAGTCAAGCACTATATAGTTTATAATTATTTTTTTTTCACTTTGGCACTATTTTATGCACGATATCATCTATAAATGTTATTTATGTTATATTTTTTTTACTTTTTGTACTATTTTATGAAGTTTATCGTCTATATTATGGACACAACCGTTTCAGACTTCGCGTCGTTTTAAACAGCGACTATTTTCCTTCGTTGATGCATTTAAATTTGCAGACTTGCGAAAACATGAACAGGCATATTACTGCCAAGTAAAGTGTGCGGAGCGGGTGGGCGTGTCAGACTTTTACTGACTAAAACCCACTTCTATGTTCCTTCGTTGACCTACCCATGGCCCCTGTAGGCTTCGACCCTGCTAGGCCCGTATCATAATTTGCTGACATCTCCTTAAGACTTTCGTGGAACACGCGCCGTCGACGACTCGGGCTCGATCCGGACGGTTACCGAACGGCCGGACGGCGAGCTATCCATAGCTCGCCGTCCGCAAGCCTAAGTCTACGACAGATATTTAAAGCAACAAACAGTAGATTGAGGAGTTGTGCATTTCTTTAGATTTGTTGTAAAACTGCATTTAAACTTTTAGAACCCTGCCTCTCAAACTAGGTTATAATCTGAATTTTGAGAAACAGTTGTAAGAATTAGAGTAGAGTGTAGTGTCAGGAAGGTAGAAAGAAAGTCTGAAGTACACAAGAGGAACAAAGGAAGTTTATTGTACACAGAGTTGAGCACACAAGAGTTCCACTAGAGCAGAAGTGGAAGATATAAGAAGATAACAGAAGACACAGAAAGAACGTAGAAGTACAAGAGATTTTTTACGGAAACTGACATAACATAAATTCGTTCGTACAAAAATAAAAAAACTTTTTACATAAAAATATAACCGACTTCACTAAAAAAAACACTGAAAGGATCAAAATAACTTGAATTTCGGAAGTCGGTGTTAAATAAGATACAAATAATACCGAGAAACTCCGACTTCCGAAATTAAAGTTATTTTGATCCTTTTAATGTTTTTTTTAGTGAAGTCGGTTATATTTTTTTGTAAAAAGTTTTTTATTTCACACTTTTTAGTTGCGATACACTTATAAACAGACGTCAAATGTTACTTTTTGACTGTAAATGCTTAAGTTCTCGATGAAAATACCAAAATCATTACATGGTTGCCTATAATATTTGAGGAATTCCCTCGATTTCGCCAAGATTCCATCATCAGATCCCGACTTGGACCATTCGGGAAGTATACTCTTTCCAACAAACAATGAATTTTTCAAATCGGTTGGCAAGCGACGAAGTTATGCGCGAACAAACATAAAAAAAAAATACAAACATTCGAGAACCGAATTGAGAACCTCCGAATTGAGAAAATGATTCCGAGTGCGGTGACACTGCGGCTTGTGACTGCAGCACGAGTGGTGTCGCGAACCGCAGACTTCACACATACAAAAATGTCAACTTTTTCGGAAGGTAATAAAGAGAAATAACTTCCTCTTCTAGCAAAAGTATCGATAGCATTATTGGATATTCTGTCTCGCACGAAGGTACTGGAGTGACTGAAGCATGGTTCTATGCATTGTGCAGCCGCGACATGTCACCGCGCTTGGAATAGAAGAAACTGCTGCAGGCAGCAGTACGGTCAACCGCAGCTTCTAGCCGCATAGTCGCCTGCGGTTGCAGTCTGCAGTCCGTCACATATTGTACCTTAAACCTATGTTAGTAAACTTACTATGTATCTATTTATTTATATACAAGGTTGTTGTTCTTGATACATTTGTGAACAACATCACCTTACAGATGAGAATCGTATCTACCGTATCTCCCCGCTATGGTCTTCAGTATGGAGTTGGCTAGCTAGCCCGCACTCTGCAGTTAACTGATGTTATTGACAATGGTGAATGTGGTGGTCCAACTTACGAGTCGTAGGTCGCGGATTCAAACCCAGCCAGGCGCATTCATTACTTTGTGTAATTTATTTCATCACCACTGCTCTCAAAACGGTGAAGGAAAACATCGTGAGGAAACCGGCATGTCCTAAAACCAAAAATTCGAAGATATGTGACATCCACCCACCCGCACTGGGCCCGCGTGGTGGATTACAGCCCATTCCCTCTCCTAGAGATGAGGCCTGAGTCCCAACAGTGGGAACATTATAAGGCCGACTAAGCTACGCTATGCTGAGAGATGAATTCAAATCAAAAATATTATCTCAAAGCGACAGTGACAAAATTAATCACTCCAAAAACGTTTACTTCCACGGTGATTATAAACACCAATTTCAGCCTACGGTGCTCAAATAAAAAACTTTGAAAATCCTTATTAATCTGTGAAAGAATTAGATTCAAAAGTCACCCTTCCCTTCGCAAATTAATTCTTATCTTGACCGTGCAGGGCGCCATAAAAGAACGGTAAAGAAAATGAAAACAAAATAACGAACGGAATTACATGACTTGATTCCGCCATCTCCTTTCTACCATCGGACAACCCGACGAACAGCGAGTATCCACCCTTTCGTTGTTGAAACTTCAACGGTCCGGACTAAGCGTTTCGCTTTGTCGTTTATACCGCATACATCGAAGGACTGGAACAATTTGCCTGCTGCGGTCTTCCCGTCCAACTATAATTTAGGTGTCTTCAAGGCTAGAGTGAATAGGCTCTTAATAAACTAGTGCGCCTGACGATCAATGATTGCATCTCTGCTTACCATCAGGTGGGATCGCAGTCAAGCACTGATTTATATCCATAAAAAAAAAAAGATGCTCAACGTAGTACACTGGTAAAAAGTTCAATTTTCCCGTTGAAAGTAGTAAAATAATGACAGCTCATGCTCAGTGCTCATCGATAGTACGATCATGGCTCGTTTGTGGCAGAAAGTGATCGAAATAATTAATCCCTTGAAAGCGATCATGAAAAGTAAAAACTTTCACTACTTCTGCAGTTAACTATACACATACATACACATATTTTTTTATTTATACTTCATACACATAAAGGTACAGAGGCGGACTTAATGCCTTAGGCATTTTCTACCAGTCAACCTTTGGGTGATGCAGAGAAGAATAGTGGTAGGTGCAATAAAAGAGAGAGAAGAAAAAGAAAAAAAAGGTCAATATAAAAAAGATATACAAATGGATCACATATACAATACAATATAGGTAAATATAATATATACATAATTTAACATACACATATTACACATATACATATTGGCAGCAATAAGACTTTTTGACTTTTGGGCGCTACAACCACACCTATGTTTAATCTTAGCCTTGCTATCCAGGAGCTCGAGTTTTTCTTTTGGATGTCAGCTTATGGCCCCAGCAGTCTTCAGCCCTGCTGGGCCCCTACGGTTTTGCTGACATCTCTTTAAGGTGAGATATAAAACTTTCAAATCTCACGACTTCACTTGTTTCATAAACAGGTTTAACTAGTTTTATCGTTATAGACGTTTTAATTAAGTAGACATAAGTTGCTAATTTGAGCAGTGGTGGCCGAGAGTGTAGGTTGCGGGTTCAAACCCAGCCAGGCGTATTACCTACTTTGTGTAATTTATTTCATCACCACTGCTCTCAAAACGGTGAAGGAAAACATCGTAAGGAAACCGGCAAGTCCTAGAACCAAAAATTCGAAGATATGTGACATCCACCAACCCGCACTGGGCCCGCGTGGTGGATTACGGTCTATTCCTTCTTCTAGAGGCCTGAGTCCCGGCAGAACATTATAAGGCCGACTATAAGTTGCTAATTTGACTTTATTTTCTAATAATTTGTAATAATTATAACAGCATTAAATATATAATTAATACAGCTACAGATAACTCAATATTCTTAAAAATAATTTAGGCCTATATTTCACTAGATATAATAAAATTATACATTAATTCCCTGCCGGAGTCTATGTTTCCTGATAGCTATAACTTAGGGGTCTTTAAGTCAGGAGTGATTAAGTTACTTCTAGTTAAGCGTGCTCCATCGTCGGCCACATCATCGCTTACCATCAGGTGAGATAGTGGTCAAGTGGAAGAGTATTCATTAAAAAAAAAAAATAGAATATTCATGACTGTGAATGTTGAAACAGTATCACTATCCATAAAATGTGAGGTCCTCTTTAAGGTAAAGTTTCGTAGTACTTAAGTAATCCTGTTGTGAGGGCCTTTTTTATTTTCGGTTACGTCGTTTTTGGTCCAATCAAGAATAAATTAACCTCTCAGGCATTAGTGTACCGAATTCGGTACACCTCGTTTACGTAATAAAGTTTAAGTTAGCTGGTATGAGGTGTACCGTATTCGGTACACTGGTACCTGAGAGGTTAAGTTACCCGGTACCGAGGTGTACCAAATTCGGTACACTAGACCCCTGAGGGGTTAAGATTGCTCAAGAAAGGCTAGTTATATTTTGAATCCTATACATAAAAATTTTGCATAATGAATATTAGGTAACTAAAAAACTTTCCCAGACGTATTAAAGTTTCGACCAAAATATAAGTAATTCTCAATCACAGTTTGATAGTAATAAGTTTTTTATCGCTCCCCGCACGTGCTCCCTTTTGTCGGCGGCCATGACACTTGACTTGACACCCCTGGGGAGCACGGGACCCGCCACTGATAACGTAAGCCCCCTAATACGTGGCGCTGATGACAATAATGTTTTATTAATATGAATTGGGGTGATAAGACCCCATTTGTTTTTTTTTTTATTTATAAATAAAAAATTTTTGTTGAATATTTAGATTCATCTTTGACCTTATCCATTGTTCACTATCATGCGAGATCAAGGTCTACGGACGGCGCATCAAAAACAAAACAGATAAAAGACAAAATAATCTAGATAATTATGAGTCTAGAGTTGCCAGTAAGTATAATTCCAGTTACAAGTCGTATAACATGACTTTTTTTTAAGATTTTTTCATATTTTTTTTTTTAAACCGAATGTCCAAATCTAAAAAACCGAACAGTCAAGACACCATCTAATGTGGCTGCACACGCAACCCGAAAGCCTTACTAAGTTTGGCTTTATCCGGATACCTGGAGCGAAAGTGAGTGTCAGTCTTTTACTGTTTAATATCTACCTGTGTTCTTTCTATTGCCCTTTGGATATCATCCAATGACTTCTTCCGCTTTACGGCAAGCGGGACGGCATGTCTAAATTAATACCAGTAGGCACCTGTAGGTACCATTAGGCCCTGATGGGCCCCTACGGTTTGCTGACATCTCCTTAAGCGGAGAACGTAAGGCGCGCGAAGAACACTACGCGCCGTCGACAACTCGGGCTCGGTCCGGACGGCCGTATGGCAAGCTACCCATTGCTCATCGTCAGCAAACCTAGTGGCTAGTAGTCGGGGTCGGGATCTCAGCAGCTTGGGCGTCAGGAAGTCCATTCCCTTACGCGCTGGCAACACAATATGCGTCTAATGTATGTCCTAAATTTTCATTCTAAATCAAAGCATAATAAAATAATAATAGTAAAGATATAAAAACGACTAAAGAACGAGCTGAAATACATAATTATTTTATTACAATATGTTTTAACAAGATGCAGCTAATTTACTCGTAAGCTACTAAAGGTGTAATTAAAAGAACGAGCGATTGGCCACTTATTTCAGTCAGTACTATACCCTATTTATCTAGGCTTGAGACAAAATGTAAACAAAGAAAACAATATAGGTACCTTCGACCAAGTTTCTTCGACGTGTTTAAATACACTAATAACAGTCTCTTTTCCTGTTAAATGCATTGGCTTTTTCTTTGCACGCTTTTTTTTCGGCGATTAACAAAAATTCAAAAATATCTCGCATCAACAAGTTAATCGATAGTGAAAAAGATGATGACAAGACTTTACATTTTTATGTAAAAGGATTGCAGTCTATAATTTAGTAGTATTATAAATCGTTTGTTTACCTTGTATCTCACGGCTCCCTGAATAGGGTATAGGTACTTTCAAATGGGATGCAACACTCATATTTCATTGAGGTATAATGATAGCTTAACGCGATCCTGCACATGCTCGTACTAGGTGTATAATGATAGACAGTTAAGCAAATTACGTTTACCAACACTTAAACTATACGTGAATGCTATATACAACATATTTTTTTGTATAAGCGAAACCTGAATATAGTTTGTTAAGAATCAGTAACTGAATCGATTCCAATAATTTTTACACCATATTATATTTTTCTCAAAAATGTTTAAAAATGGCCACAAGTTGGACACTACCGACGACACTTAGGCCTCATTTACGGAGACGCGGGGCGTCTCGCGTCGCGTGTGGCGTGGCGTCTCGCGGCGCGTCGGACGTTTTTTCTGTTTACGGTGGGGCGGCGCGTGAAGCGGCACGCATCATCGCACGCGTAAACACAAACTTATAGCAATATACGACCATGTTCATAGAGAAGCGAGACGGGAAGCGTGGCGGTGGCCGCCGCGGCGCCCGCGGCGAATCCTCTAGCGTGTAGCGAAGCACGCGGCGGGCATCGCGGCGGCGCACGCTCGCCTCGATCAAATCGACTAGTTTTATGTTGGCGAGAGATGGGAGCTAACGTGTTGCAACTTGCAGCATGAATGAAGAAAAATTTGAACGTGCGCCGCCGCGATAAACGCCGCGTGGGACGCGTCGGTGCCATCCGCGGGCTCGGCCGCAAAAAACGCCCTAATTCAAACTAACGCGACTAAAATCGCTTCTCCGTAAACGCACTCATACAACGCCATATATTTGAATTCAGTGCGGGCCGCGCCGCCCAACGCAACGCGCGACGCCCCGCGTCTCCGTAAGTGAGGCCTTAGTATAACACTACTTATAATTTTTCATGATCATCATCATCATCATTTCAGCCCAGAGATGTCCACTGTTGGCCGTCCAGCGTCTCCACAACGACCGATCCTGTGCGTCTCGCATCCACCGCGTTCCCGCAACTCTCACCAGGTCGTCGGTCCACCTTGTGGGAGCCCTTCCAATGCTGCGCTTTCCGGTGCCCGATCGCCACTCTGGAACAATCATCCGTTCTACGACCAATGTGCCCTGCCTACTGCCACTTTAGTTTGGCGATTCTTCGTGCTATATCGGCGACCTTGGTTCTCCTGCGGATATCTTCATTCTTTATGCGATCTCGCAAGGAAACCCCGAGCATAGCCCTTTCCATTGCCCTTTGGGTGACTGTAAGCCTTCTGATGAGGCCCATTATAAGTGACCATGTTTCAGTACCATATGTCATCACTGGCAACACACACATTTTTCACACGGCATTTTTCATGATACAGTTATAAAATTTTGTACAAAAAAATAATATAATTTAATATAATAATATAAAAGAATAAAGAACAAATGTGCATGGATGGAGAGGGAGACCAAAGAAAAGATGGATGGATTGTGTGAAGAGTGATATGAAAGAAAAGGAAGTTAGTGATAGCATGACGAGTGACAGGGCAGAATGGAAGAAAAAAATGTGTTGCGCCGACCCCAAATAAAACGGGACAAGAACATGAAGATGATGATGACAAGAATAGAACAAGAACACAAATATACAATACTAGACAAGAATATATCTATCTAGACACGTGTTTCTGATTTCGCATATAATAAAACTAATATATCTTGACGGAAAGGCTGGTGCAGTAAATTTCAACTCTACCTCTTATGGTTTATAAAATACGGCCCGCTGACAGATGGACGGACGAACAGATAGAACGGAACCCTAAGAGCTCATACATACGAGGGGCATGTTGTCAACGTCATCAGCCCCCTAGCCAAGTTACAATCGTTTCGTTTGCGTCGAACACCAAGAGTAGGTCACGCCTCCTATTCCTTTGTTCTGACCACGTGACTGAGCGTTGAGATGACGTCAGAACAAAGGAATTGGAGGCGTGGCCTAGACGAGGCGTTCGACGCAAACGAAATGATCGTAACTTGGCTAGGGGGGCAGAGGTAACTGCAGCCGTCGACATAGGTCGATGGCGGCCGTAGGCCCGTGTCCCGTCGAATTATTGGAATCGATTCAGTTACCGATTCTGAACAAACTATATTCAGGTTTTTTTTTTATTCTTGATAGGTTCGCGCTTGACTGCTATCTCACCTGATGGAAAGCAAGAGGTAGACAGTAGAAGTAACCTATTCCCTCTTGACTTAAAGATTCCCGGGTTGTGGCCATCAGGAAATACAGATTCCGGCAGGGAATTCCACTCCTTAGCTGTACGCACAATGAATGTGTTGATGGATGTGTTATTGTGTGTTGTGTGTGTAATGAGGTTTCGCTTATACTAAATATAATGTTATATACATATAGTAATCACGTATAGTTTAAGTGTTGGTAAATTTAATTTGCTCAACTGTCTATTATTATGTATATCAGTATGATCTCAAATAATAATCAACGGTTCGTTGGTTGGAAAACAAAGGACCTCATCTTCAAGTCTAGGTCGAGTTCTTCGTTTTCTACGTGTCATCGTTAGCATTAGGTCAGTCAAAGTCAAAATTCTGAGTCTAGGAGCGACTTGTATAACATGATAACTCTTGGTAAGACTGGTGAACAGGTTTTCAGATTTCAAAGACCACAAACCACGACGACGACTGTCAAAGATACTTATACAATCTTCTGCTAGGTATCATAGTATTATTATTTTTTCTGGTCAATTTTTGCTTAGTCATTTATTTATTAAACATTTTATACAACATACAGTACAGAGGCGGACTTTTCAACAAAAGTGTCCAGTAGTGACCTCTACATTTTTTCAGTTACTAAGTGAAAGCGCGAGTGAGAGTAGCGCCATCTAGTAATAATCTGATAAAAGTCGCATACGAATACTACACACAAGTTAGTTGTAAAAATGATGGATAGAGGGCGCTGATTAAAATTAAGAACCATTTTAATAGGCTATGCATAAAAAGGGGGCGGTGTGGGTGAAAGTAAAAAAAAAAACTTTGTTGATAAACTTATGGCATAATTATCATCAAATGGATTTTAGATTGAGGTAGGTGACAAAATGTCAATTTGGTTTTTACTAATGTTTTTAATGACTTCTCTCGCTCTAGGGTGGTTCGAGAGGGCGCGTCATACTTATTCTGACTGAAACCACCCCTATATTCCTTCAGTTTTCTTTTGCGTTCTAAGACCACGAGTATCTTTTATGCCCCGTTTACACACGGGCTCAGCCTCGGCCAATCACCGTCCTAGCCATTGTGTTAACGGGGAAATGACGCTAACGGACAATTAGCGGAGGGTGGGCCCACATTTAAACGGGGCATTACATACGTTTTTTCATGGCCTTAACAGGCATTTCAGGTTTGCTGACTTTTCTCTGAGGCACGCGTAGGTACACTAGGTGCCGTCTATGACTCGGGATTATTACTAATGTGGAAAAATATTATATGTCGGCGCAAGGATGCCGATCATTGTTGAAGCTCTGTCTAGGGACTCTATTTTGTGGGAGCTGGCTGGGTATCGAGCAATAAACAAACTATTCCAGATCATACAACTGATTTATTATAATGCAAGCTTTAGGTATTCACTTCACACAACGAGCCGTGAAACAGTCTCCGAGAGACGATGTTGTTGCCACGACTGCCGACACAGGAAAGAGCACCGCCCCTCTGCGGTCGGCACTTTTATCTGTTCGGTTCGTGCAAACGTCAGTGCGGATTCTGTCAAAGTGACATGTGTCACTTTTCACTTAGCTCGTTCATTCGTTCTTTAGCTTCCGTACTATTGACTTCTCCGACACGGCCATCCTGCGGAACACACGTCCCTGTGTGTTAGTCTTCATCGCCACATTAGCTGGAAGATGTCCATTGACGAGACTTCCAAAAAGATGTCCGCCTCTGTGTGTTACTCATCGCCACATCAGCTGGAAGATGTCCATTGACGAGATCTCCCAACAAGCCATCCGTCGCACTGTGTTCATTATCACCACCTCAGCCGGAAGACGTCCACTGACGAGACTTTGAAAAAAACGTCCGCCTCTGTGCGTTACTCTGAAACAACAAATCTAGCACAGTACTTGTTCCACTCGGCCATTTCTGACCATCATAACTTCAAACCTTTCTCATGAGAAAACTAATATTCTCTAACGTTCAATGTCACAACAAAACTTTACTCAATAAGCCAAATAATTTAAAAAAATGGGTAATAGAAATCGTCATCCAGTCATGTACCAACGTTCCTTGTTCTCATTTTAAAGCCTTAGGAGCCCCCAACGAGTAAACCACTCCGACGCCACGGCACTCATTGCCGTGTCGCCACGGCACTCACTCCCACCGGTCAACACCGTGGATAACCTTGGGTATCACTCACTCTCTCACATGTGCATCCACCTCCCATGGATCACATTGGGCATCACTCACTGACTACCCACTATGACTTCCCTCAGAGCCAACGCGCATCGCGATCCCACGGACTACTTGGGTTACCCCAAGATAGATACCGATTTCTACCGGGCTAGGGTTACGTGGCTGCTGGAACCGTCAACTAACCATGTGAGCTACCCACTATGACTTCCCTCAGAGCCAACGCGCATCGCGATCCCACGGACTACTTGGGTTACCCCAAGATAGACACCGATTTCTACCGGGCTACGGTTACGTGGCTGCTGGAACCGTCAACTTTACTACGGCCGATGGAGAACCTTACTCGCGTGCTCCCCAAAAATTAGGCTTCCTCATCACCACTGTGATCACTACTCATCTACTTCGACTGGTACATGACTTTCAGGCATCTTTCTTAACCTATCGGGGTACCTTTACATTACACACAACCAATCAAACTAATCCAAAACAATAACTATTAAGCTCTACATGTGATCTCTGGCTACTCATAGCCCAGTAACTTCTAGTTACTCAACCATTCCTGCGCATCCCTTCAGGATTACCAAGTCTCTCACGACTTAATTGTTTCCCACAATACTTCCCACGTTTGATAGCAAGTTGAATTGAATACCACGTACTTTTGGACTAATGAGACCGCCAGATACCGGTTCCTATTAAGCTACGGCTACATATAAATCTGGTATACAATCATCATGTTATCTCAATAATCTCATTATCACTACTACTTTAGTCTACTCTATTTTATCAGTTATACGCTGATTTTCCTCCTTTCTTTACTACTTAAAATGAATCTTTAAACGGATCTAACTTGCTCTGCTCGTTTATAAAAAAGTCTCTTCTCAAAAATGTATCAACTTCCGCCTTCGTCAGATTAAGCCTACACTTTTCATAGGTTGCTACGTACTCTCTATATTGCGTAACGCATCATTTCTCATGGTACTTAAATTAACCTCGGGGTCTACATGGTCTTTGGTCATCAGCGGTAGAGAAAACGCAACCTTGCCAATTTACAGTTCTAAGGGTCCACCAGCCGTCGTCACTTGGTTAAGCTTCTGTAACTGTACAGATAATCGCGAGTTAGTTGCCTAATAAACCCTACCACATATGATATTTTGTCTCTACAGTCATTATTAGCATTGGTTCTAACACGAACATCACACGTTCGTTTTCTTCATTCACACGTGAAAAGCCCGTCGCGATCAAGTGTAAGATAATGTTACTTGAATCACAGAACTGTAAATTCTTTTAACTAAACTACCAGTTATTTTAATCAGAACCCTAAATGTTTCAAAGTCTCGTTATTTTTTATGTTGCACGTGTAGTGACATCTATGGCATCACATAAGAACTAATCCTGAATTACGCAATCAAAGTTCTCCGCGCGATTAGAACATATAGTACAAAAGTCATCTATCGGGCATTTGCCTACCAGACAACACCCGCCCTGTCAAAGTATCCTCTTTTCAACCGAGGTATGTGGGACTTTACTCTCTGTTCTTCCCACCAACAAACACGTAACTAATTACCAGAGAGTTATTTTTAGCTTTACCTTCTGACCGACTGTAAATTATCTTTATGATCAAGCAATGGGAGATAGTTTCGTGATAACTCACGTATGGCACTACTACAGGACATCGCCTGCTTTTGATCCAGGCCTTATTATTTTTTTTTAAGAATAGAATTTTTTCCTTAATCAATATCTTTATGGTGCTGTTTCCAAGAAAAATAAACTTTACCACATGTCAAATCTTTAGAACGAACCAATAACACCAGAAAACTTAGGCAGAAACCGCCCGAAGTAAGCTACTAGACCTATAAACTGCCCTAACTGAGCTACGATAAACAGTGGAGGCAGAGTCGAATGTACGTGACCTGCTTTCTGCTATTAGGTGCTATTCCTTCTAACTTTACTACTTGACTTGATTTCATACCCCAGTCACTTGAATTGCATTATCAAAAACAACCACTTTTTCAAATCTAATAAAAATCCGGCTTTAATCGACGTTTTCAAAACTACTTCAAGTCTCCCGACACGATCGCGATCTCAATAGTTTTCAAAATAATCAAAATATCGACAACTCAAACTACGTTGTAAGTAGGTATTTGCCTATTCGCTTAAGAACATTATCAATCTTCCGTTGGAAAACTCAGATCGTATTTCGAATCTGAATGGCATAGTCAAATGTTTGTACCGACTGTCCGCTGTCATAAACACTACTGAAAACCCGATACACAATCTAATTTTGTAAAATGAACGCGCAGTATGTAAACGAGTTATTTTGTCTAAGTGGTAACGAATACAGGTTGGGCACGTTGTTATTTAGTCCACAACAATCTTTGCAAATTATATCTGACCGGTCGACTTTTTAATTTAAAAGAGCTAAACTAACAAACACTACTCTGACAAATAATATTTGTACGCAACAATTTATCTACCCGCTCACGCATTATTTTTAATTTTTCCGCGCTAGACCGCTATGGTCGTCTTTATACAGTCAAAGATGAGTCAATTACACGGATACGTTCACTTTTTGTAACACGCGTTTGTAGTTTACCGATAATAAAATAGTCTAATTATCCAATCAACGTAGAAACAATCGTAGATTTATATTCTAGGCACACGTCAGTGTCAATAACGTCAAAATTATCTATGGAGGAATTATAACTGTCATAAAAAATCGAAACGGTACTGGATCTCATGAGGGTAGTTGTAATTACAATTGTTTACGTCGTGAACTTTAGCGATTTTTCAAAAAAATGTGTCGTGTTCATACTATTTGAACTGAACCCTTGCAACAATATTTCACGGCCAAAATATCACTTCGCAAATAAATCTGATGTTGGACAAAGCATGAAACAAAATCTCAATTAAACTATGCAAGTAATCTGAACACACTAAATTAACCCTTCAATGTAACAACACTGTGTTTACATTTGCCGTGAAATAGTGATGACAGACTTTAAAGTGAAAGAGAGACAACACTCAGCACCAGAATTAAAATGGAATGTGAATACCTGACCTTGTTCCTGGTGGAGAATCGACATCACACGTCAGTCAACCTCTCGCTCGCTACGTGATGCCTTGGCGTCACCGTCACCGCTGGGTCACTTTCATCAAGACACCGGAAGGAGATGTGACCTTGCATGTTGCCACATTTGCAGGATACGATGTGGCTGGCCATGGGATTGAATATTGAAGCTTGAATATCACGTTATTCTGTCGGTTTCCTACTGTTTCTTGCTTATGAAAACACAGCCTACTTCGTCCAATTTCTCCACAGCGGAAACATTTGATAGGTGACGTTTGAGATGTTTTCATACGTTTTGTGTCAAATGTTTTCTGATCTGGTAGCAGGCATGCACACACACGTACTGCACTTTGCATTTTACACTTCAGGTAAGTAAAAGTTTGTAATTCTTGCTGTAATCACTGGTGAAAGCACGTATCGGAAAGTGGTACATCGTGAACGTGCTTTTGCGTCGGTCTTGTCACGTAGTAGTTGTCGGTAGTACACGGTGATTTACTCAGTTCCTATTTCTCTCTGGGGAAACAATGTCATCATGGTCCAACATTCGTTGCTCAGGATTAGGGAAAAACCCCAGAAAAAAACCTAATCAGACCAAAACTGATAATGACATTTGACTGATTAACGGAACTTCGAATCTTATTCGGTCCAGTGCTTCATTCCAGGTCTTCATTTCTAATTTTCCATTTCAAATAATGACCGCCACTTGTCTTCGCTCTTGCCATTTTCTTTATGACCGACGTTACGTAACCTTCGTGCTGCGCTTGTTTATTTGCTCGGAATCCCAATTCTGATGTCGGCGCAAGGATGCCGATCATTGTTGAAGCTCTGTCTAGGGACTCTATTTTGTGGGCGCTGGCTGGGTATCGAGCAATAAACAAACTATTCCAGATCATACAACTGATTTATTATAATGCAAGCTTTAGGTATTCACTTCACACAACGAGCCGTGAAACAGTCTCCGAGAGACGATGTTGTTGCCAGGACTGCCGACACAGGAAAGAGCACCGCCCCTCTGCGGTCGGCACTTTTATCTGTTCGGTTCGTGCAAACGTCAGTGCGGATTCTGTCAAAGTGACATGTGTCACTTTTCACTTAGCTCGTTCATTCGTTCTTTAGCTTCCGTACTATTGACTTCTCCGACATATATTTTTTCACAAGTTGAAAAGTAGGCTTGAAGAATAAGAGAAAATAAAACAACTGTGTATTTAAAAATCAAACTAATAATTACTTTATTTAGGCGTATTTTCCAGCGTTACATAAAACATACTAGAAGTTTTTAGTTCATAATATTCGATTTGACTTAACTTACTACGATAGAGGAAAAGACAGTACCGATAACACTTTAATTAATAGCAGTACATTGCGTGTTATGTATGAAACAAGTACAATTAGTTCTATTTGTGACCGTCAATGTACTTGAAATGTCAGTACTAATTGAAGTATACTCGGTTTTTTAAACATAATGTAAATAGTTTATTGTCAAACATGGCTAGAGTAATCATTCAAATATATTTTTCTTTCGCTTTATCTAGATGGCGCTAGTTTGGTTTACTATTACGTTAAAATTTTAATAAATAAAGTGACAAACATGAGTAGGAACAATTGTCCTATTATCGTAAGGTTAGGTCTACTTTAAACGGGATATGTTTAACAATGCATCAAAAATCTTATTCTTCTCTACAAATACTGATTGTACACCAAATTTTAGTCCACATTTTGTAGTTTTGGAAGGAAAAAAGGTATAATATTTGGAGGAAAACTGGAATAAATTGAAGTACAGTTAAAAAAAATTGAGGAACAGTTAAATATTTCTCTTTTTTTCATAATTTCGGTAACTACCTTTTTGTTAGTTTTGAACCTGCGTGCTGTCGACTTCAAAATGGTTTTACCAACCTACTGTTGAAAGCAATTTGCACATTATAAATATCTAGAAGATCAGATATTATTTGTCTATGTGGCAGTTACATATCGACTTTTGAAAGGCAAAAATTACTAAGTGACATCGAGTCGAGACAGGAGAGCGACATAAAGTTAAATAAAAAAAAAAATTGTAAGTTAAAACAAAGTCGGATTTAGATACTATTACCATGATGTTAATAATATCTAAGTCCGACTATTTCGTCATTTTTAACTATTTAAAAAAAAATTTCAACTTTAAATCTCTCTTGTAAAGTTTATTCACTGTCGCTTGATAACTTTTGCCTTTCGAGCCTCGATATGATAGTTTGGTCTTCAGTGGAGTTCCCAGTTAATGGAATTTTTTGTAAGAACTGAAATAAAGGATTTACTCAAGTATTTCTGGTACATCCTGTAGTCCTACTCGTATCGTCCTGTCGACATAATTATGTACCAGACGTACTTTGAACTATTCTTTAATTTTTAAATATTTTTTGTATATAACGGAATCATCTAATCCTTTCTATTGCCATTATTTTAAGGCGAAAACGCCAAATTAGCTCACGAAGTTAAAATTTTAGTAATTAAAAAAAAAATCAGGTCAAGTTGTATCTTGATTTAAATATGATTGACGGCCGTAACACGTATTAATTACATAATTATTAAAATCACCAACCCTCTCGGTTCGTCTCGCCCAATTTTTTTTTTAATACAAACTTTGCCCCCACACTAGATATTACTCCTGTATTGTGGGTGCATTTACAAACATGTAAACTCACACACACAAAAACGTACACATCTGTGGGTCATACAAACATTTGATTCATGCGAGAATCAAACCCGTAATACGCAGCACAGCAGTCAATCATATTGAATGGTTATTACATGAAAAAGTTATAAGAAAATTTTAATTTCACTGATGACCTTGGAGCATTCTCTGCATTGTTCAGACCAAACGTATCATCGGCCGCTAACTGTGAGCGGGAGTTAGGTAGTTTATCGCTTTTCCATATTATATTAACTTCTCATTCACACCAAACCGACTATACGCTATTACGTAGTGCATTGTCACTGTCTCTTAGCGACCGATTATTGTACTACGCGTAGTAAGCCTACTGTTTTGTACCAGGAAAGCATTCTACGCTATAACGTACCATCGGCTTGGTGAGTAGGCATACTGCAAACCGAGTCCACGTTCACACTGGGGCTGACAGTGGAATATACGTTTACGTTCGTACGTAAAACTATGCTTTAATTTGTTTTCAAAAGTAATAACAAAAAACTAAGAACAACTAGCGCCATCTACCTTCAATGCTTATAATTATTATTGTCAATTTCACCTTTATTGTCCTGTTGGAAGTTCGTTGCTTAGATTACAGAGAAAGTAATAAATTATAACAATCTATGGTAAAATTGTTTTCGTTTATAGTTATTTTGTACAATCTAAAGTCTTTTATGGAGACACTAAGCTAGTTAAAGCCTTTCTATCTTATTCTACGAGGTGGTGCTGTGAGCCAAAATATATGTTATATTGTAAGTATTAGGGTTACGTTTTCTTTGGCATTTTTCTGCGGGAAAATATAATAGTATAAAGAGATTGAAATTACAAAAATGTTAAATAAAGTATTTGAAAAAGTATTGTATCGATAGAGAAATTTTAACTTTTAAAGAAAGGACCAAAAATTCATATGTATGTCTTTAAAATAAAGTTTTTTTTTTTAAACCTATAAATAGGTACACTAGGCAACTTTTAAGTTTTTTACAAGTATACTTAAAAGTGTCATAATAAATAATAATTATTATATCAAATAAAGTAAACTAAGTAGTCATTACTAACAGTTATTTCTGTAATTAAAATAAGTCGTTAAGTTCAATATTGCTTCTAGTATATTTTCCCGCAAATAATTACTACAATAATAGTAATAATAGTCTGTATAGCAATTATTTATAATGTCTGTAATATAAGTTTATCAGAATATTTATTATCATAAGGACTCAATTACACTTTAGCTAAAGGACCAACCACATTTTTCTGAAATGTAATTTGCCCACTTAAGTAATAAACATGCCAGGGTGAACGCTAAGGGCCCGAGTGTTGCATGATTCCGCTAGATGGCGTAGTAGTATTTAATATTGTAGTTAATTTTGTTTTTAGAGCAGTTTTATTGAGAGCTGTGGTGGCCGAGTGGTAACGGTCCCGCCTTACGAGATGTAGGTCCCGAATTGAAACCCAGCCACGCATATTACTTTGTGTAATTTATTTCATCATCACTGCGCTCAAAATGGTGAAGGAAAACATCGTGAGGAAACCGGCATGTCCTAGAATCAAAAATTCGAAGACATGTGCCATCCACCAACACGCACTGGGCCCGCGTAGTGGATTACGGCCCATCTCGTAGAGTCCCAGCAGTGGGAACATTATACGGCTGATTATACTATTTAGTTTGTTTTTTTTGGAGGTGGGCAATCATCCAATGTCTGCTCCCGCTCTTGAATGGCGCGGGAGAAGAATAGGAAAGATGGTAGAAACTTTGAAGGGTTTATCGTGACCGGTAAAGTATATGGGAAAAGACCTCGAGGGCGCGATTGTGTGGATTTGGTCGGACCAATACGTTGGTTCGACCAGATCAGCACCGCTCTTGACTTTACGATATACAATGCCCTTCACACCGCCAGAGACAGAAACAGCTGGAGAGTCCTCCAGCTGTTTCTGTCTCTGGCGGTGTACGCATACGAATGAAAGTGATGAAGCACCATCAGCATTGAAGAATACGACGCAACGAGGAGAATGGAGCGGGGGCGCTATAGAATTTTACTGACTAATACCATACCTGTTTTCAATTGCCCATTGCTTTCTAGGATCGTGAGTTTCGTTTTCACAAATTCCCCGCAGGAGCAACATTACTTCTTCTTGAAGGAAATGGTGTATTCGAAAATTTTACATTCTATTTTATTGAACTTAGGTAAATGGCCGTCTCAAAATCCTCCGAAGAAAAACATTTGAAGTCTCTAACTATAGAATAGTTAACTTAAAGTCAGCTTAAGTAGAAGTTAGCTTAAGTACAGCGCTTTACTTATGCCTTACTTATTTAGTTTAGCGCCATCTAGCGAGAATATGATCACACTCGAGCCTGTAGTTTTCATTGATTTTTTTTTCTTCAAAAACTCAAATAAATCTGGGGGGACTTACCATCTCCAAAAATTTTGTCGAGTTATGCGTGCAAAAATGTACTTACTCAGTTATTATTTTTTCTTTTAAGAATTGATTTTTACATAAACTATATTCTTGATTGATAGATACTGCCTGGAACCATGTTAAATAGAGAATAAACGTGATTGGTCCTCGGTATCGAGTTTTCAGTAGCTCCCAGTAAACGGAATAGAATCTAGAACAGGCACACTTGACTACCACATCACGTAGCTAAAAGGCTAAGACTTAGGACTAATACTCATATTTTTTGCATACACCACTCGATATCAGCTTAACACATAGGAAGAAAAAAATTCGATTGCAGAATTGATTTAAATGGTTTTCGGTGCGAAAAAAAAATTAATAGGTATAAAAGTTACAGAAGACCTTTTTCTTGAAACAATTGAAGATCTGGTGCCTTAACATGACCACAGAATAAGTAATAAATAGTACCATGACTTGTTAAAATCAGGCGAGCGAGAAAGAGGGATGGAGCTACACACCCTATACAAACTTATTTTTGTATATTGCAAAAACCAACTAACTGCAATTTTTACCCAAATTAAAGTTAAATCCATCCATCCATTCGTCTCATCAAGATGAATCTACAAGTAAAACCGGTTATTAGCTACGACACTTATTTACAAAGATAGTTTCAGCAAAAAGTAAATAACCTACAAATTTGATTAAATATAATAGTAATAACATAACATATACATAGACAAAAATGTAGGTGCATTTAGTTGGTTTTTGCAATAAGGGTACGATATGCGAAACCTGAATATAGTTTGTTGGTGACTGAATCGATTTCAATCATTTTTACACCATGTTATATTTTTTCCCAAAAATATTTAAAAATGTCACAAGAGGGACACCACAGACACTAAGTACAACACAGGTCATGGCAGGTCATAGCGGGCGCCAGCACTGGGCTGGGTGCGAGAGCACCCCTTTGTCGCCCAGATGGCCTGGTGACCATGTATTTTTGCGGACGACCCGGTAACATAACAAATTTATAACTTTGTGATTTTTCACTATACAGTTATGAAATTTTGTACATAGATTCTTTACATAAAAGTACTAGATACGTGTTTCGGGTTTCGCATATACTAAAACTAAAGTTGTATAGCTCTATATCTTTAACAGTTCAGTTTAGGTCGTCAAATGGATCGACATTAGCATTGAGAGCTCCTGGTAGGGTCACTGGTCTGGGTCGAATCATTATTAGAACATCATAAAATCTAAGTAAATTATTACATATTTTATTTATAAACTATGGGTTGATACGTGCTCAAACGTTAATATGATCAGAACTATACAAAAATTTCAAACTCTCAAATAATTAATCTCGAACATAATGTATAGAATTATTTTATCGTTATAATAATGTATATTTCTTAAAATAACGGTAAGCCCACACACATTTCATCTACAACATACACTTCTAATGCAAGCAAGCTGTAATCAGAAGGGAACTTACGTAATACCAAGCAATACTATTATTTTTTTAATACATATTTCATTTTAATATTATAAAAAATCTAGAAAATGTATAAATTCACAACCTATTAAATTTGTCTATTAATAATCCGTGTGATTATGATTTTTTTATTAATAATTATTATTTCTCGAATATTTTTCTCTAGAGAAACTATTTGCAAATAATTGATTAATTATTATATTTTATTTGATCTTACTGCAGGGGTTTAGGCCTTCTAATCAATGAATTATGTCTTATTAGATTATAATTACGTCAACCATTTTTATAATTATATTTATAAGTTTATTCTTCACGATATTTCGCTGAAGTGACTGTTATTCAGTCACTTCATTTCATATAATTGTAACCAGAAAGAAACCTTTAGTTTACTCGACCAACTTTTCCTTACAATTTATATTTTTAATTCCACGGTTCATTCAAATGTTGGTATATTGAAAAACTTAAAGCCGCTTGGTAATCTGTAAATATTTTCAGTTTTAATTTATAATTGTATTTAAATTTTTCCAATCACTTACAAAATGTTGAATGATTTTAGTGGTTTTTAAAATTATAACAAATAATGATAGTACAGTGATTTAGTATGTCAGGTTGACACTAAAGAAGGCAATATTCTAACTGGACAAATATAAAATCTTACAGTTTGGATTAGTTTCCTTAAAGCAACATTATGTATAGGTATAAATATTTTATTGATTCAAGAGCATTTAATGAGGGTGTTGTTTTTCTCATTATATTGGAATTTACATGTGGATGGATGGAGAGGGAGAGGGAGAGGGAGACCAAAGAAAAGATGGATGGATTGTGTGAAGAGTGATATGAAAGAAAAGGAAGTTAGTGATAGCATGACGAGTGACAGGGCAGAGTGGAAGAAAAAAACGTGTTGCGCCGACCCTAAATAACACGGGACAAGGGCAGGAAGACGATGATTGGAATTTTACTATAATCCATTCACAATACCTTTTTAACTGTCTTTTCAACTGATTTTGACCTTTATTGCATTAGTGGCATGACAAATGGTGGCTGCAGTAAATCGTTGGTATTGTAACCATTTTTATTTTATTTTAACACTTAAACTTTTACGTTCAACTATGTGATTAGATACATGTTTGGTTCGTGCGAGCGCTGCGTACATACTTATGAAATCCTCCTTTCATGTTTCCTTGCATGTTATGTTACAGCAGTCTTATTTATATTATTTCGATGACGATAGTTTTCTAAACAAAAAGTTAGCAATTTTTTAGTAATAATTTTTTTACTCCTTATCAAACGCTCTTGAGATCATGTAACAAAAATCTCAAGGAACTATAATCTTTTCAGAATAAATATTTATTATATTAGGTACAACATTAAACAGTAAAGTATAACAATATAATCTAAATAGCTAACACACAACAGTTGTTCATAAGTTACCGATTTTTACACGCTATGAAAAATAATATAATTGTTCCCATAATGTTTTTAAATGAAAAAGATTTGAACTATACAATCAATACATTCATTTAGAAGATAAAGGTATAAATTTCGTTTTTGAATGTCATGACACTTGAATCTAAGGATTATTATTTAAAAATAGAACCATTTAAAATAATATTCTAATCAAACAGTTTTTTAATGACGGCACAATTTAATAGCTCATTCATCATGTAATCTGTAAAAATGATGATGATAAAGCTTCTTTATTTTCATTTAATTTCAGAATATATTTTTATTATAATATAATTTCTACTGCATTCATTTATAATTCACTCAAATAAATCTTATCATTCAGAATCAAACCATCTATAGGCTAAAGATAATTATATTTGTTATTCATAATTAATTAATTATTGTCTTAATTATTGTCGTAGTTAAGATAGGAAAGCTCGATAAAATATTAACCAGTACAATAAAGATAAATAATTTCGCTATTCTCGAGAACTTGGGAAATATATTTTTTTTCTATTTTCTTTTTAATATCTCTAAGGAGAATTAGAGAGGTAAAGTATGGACCACTGCAATCTTAAATGAACTAATTTTTAACGAAAATATTTAGATATGGATTTAAGGATATGCGAGTATAATATAATTTTTTACTAAAATTTCTAGAGATTAAGATCGCCCACCATAAAATTTATGTGACGTTGATATTATTATTTTTTTATTAAAAAAAGTTTTAAAAGCACAGCCAAAATTTCGCGGTGGACTCCGTATAATTTTGTTCCTACGTACAATTTGTTCTTGAGTCTTCGTGTTTACTTGAAAACTAAGCAATCTTTTAAGCCACTTTTATACAGGGATCTACCTCTTTTCTCTAGCCTACATTAAACATACGTGACATTGGTCCTAAGTCCTTAGCATTTTCCTTTGGTGTACGACTTCCATCATTAAGAACTGAGAGCATATCATCGTGTTTTATAATATACAATATTCCCTTTATCGTTTTTATTTCTATTTTATATAAACTTTAATTCATGTTTAATATTTCCAATCTTTAACCCTAAATGTTTTCCATCAACCCTTTCTACATTATCTACATCTACACCAAAAGCCTTCAAGTAATCACGAAGAAAAATAAACCTTTTACCTCTTTGGTGATAAACTTTGAACGTAATTCGGATCCATCTCATCCAAGTCCTTACCTTTGGTCTCCGGCACGCAGCAAACCACAAAACAGAGACCTCCAACACTTATAGAAGCGTACAACCAAAACGCACCGTGCAACCCCAACGTCTGCTGGAAGTCTACGAAAGTCTTCACACCAACAAAAGCACAGAGGTAGCTGAAAGCAGTTGCCATTGCACTGCCGAACGCTCTATACTCCAAAGGAAACAACTCTCCAATCAACAACCACGATATAGGACTCATGCCCAAAGAAAAGGCAATTGTAAAAACTAGTACACACAGCAGAGGTATCCAATCATTCTGTCCAATAGTCTGGTGGAACATGACGTTCTGAATCCTCTGATTACGATGCACTTCTTCGTAGTATGCGTAACTCCCGAACCCGGCTAATGCCATCGACATGAGTACAGAACTCACTATCAGTAATGGAAGACGACCCACGGTATCTATCAACAAACCAGAAAGACACGAAGCTAGAAGCTGTACAAAGGACACTGCGATCGCAGCTCCGTGAGGGTTCATACCACCGAAAGTCTTCCTAAATATTGGCACAGCGTAGAACGAAAACGCATGAGCACCAGAAAATCTTTGGAACATCATAAGACCGCACGTTACTAAAATTGGTCCTAAGAGCCTATTCATCGTCCTGACGTCCAGAGAGTTGATAAACTGACTTCTGGACATTTGACTCTGTCTTTGGCTGAAGTTCTTGCTAGCTAGAACATTTGTGCGTATAGTAGCTAACTCTTGAGCAACGTCTGAATTGGGACCGCGTAACCAGAGGAGACTTTTGTATGCTTCCTCGTCTTTACCTGTTAGTACAAGATAGCTTGGTGTTTCTGGTATGTATAGAACAGTACAGAATAGAAGTAATGGAGCAGCAGATATGCATAAGGCTAGTTGCTGCCAGTCTAGGTAGGCACCGATGGTGAAGCTGAATAGGACACCAAGATGGCCGACTATTTTGAGAACGGCGCTCAGACAGCCGCGGATGTCAGGAACTGATATCTCACTGATGTAGACCTGGAATTAAACAAAAATATCATGTGGAATAAAAATTTTGTATAACGTAGAAATTTTGGTACTTTGCAAATCGGAATTTTAATAAAAGAGTTACGTTAACTGTTTTTTACAATTTACTTTTGGTAAAATGCTAATTTTATAAATTATTCCAAAGCCTCCGTTTTTCTCTTTTTATATTAAACTTAAAATTACTTTTAAACAACGAATACTAATTACAAAGTTAGTATTTAAATCACCAAGAATACATCAAAGAGACGACAAATTAATTTAATCTTAACCGCTTTTGAAGTAATAAATAAGTAATTCTATCGTTAAAAGTTTCCTTTTGGGAGAAATTTTCAGAATTTGCGTCTGAAACGGACCTTAGAGAACCGGCCGGCTGCGGGCTGAATATACAACTTGTGAAAAGTTACGTACTTTGTCAATTGTAAGAACCATTCTGTACCAGTCTATAATACAAAATAGAGAGATGATATTGCGTATGGGAGAAAAAAAAAACGTAATAAACGATGAAAATATTCATTACCACATCGATGTTAGTAGACGGATGAAAAAAGATTGCATGTAGCTGAGAAGAGAATGTTAAGAAGGATGTATGGTTTGACGAGAATGGATAAAGTGAGAAATGCGTATATTAGGGGAAGTTTGAAAGTGGCGCCAGTGACTGAAAAGTTGAAAGGGAATCGTTTGTCTTGGTATAGTCATGTGAAGAGGAAGGATAAAACGCATGTTACTAAAAGAGTTCGTTGTGAAGAGTGATATGATTGTCCTTTTTTTTCTTTCTTTCTTTCTATTTCGTAAAACAAATCTAATTTATGGAGCAGTCGTTCAAGGAGTAATTACAGTCGAAAGACGTCTACTGCTCGACATAGGCTTCCTCCAAATGTCGTCAGAACAACTGGTTCTATGAGTCTCGCATACATTAAAATCTCGGGACCACCACCAGGTCATCGACCCATCTTGTGGAAGACCCTTCCAACGTTGCGTCTTTCAGTACGCGGTCGCCACTGCAGAACCTTTCAGCTCCATCGACCATCTGTTCTGCTAGTAATGTGCTCTGCCTACTGCCCCTCAAGTTTGGTAATTCTTCGGGCTATATCGATAACCTCATTTCTCCTGCGGGTACCTTCATTTCTGATTCGACACATGCAAGGTTTTATTGCTCTTTGGGCGCTTTTAAGACTCCTAATGAAGCCCCAGAAAAACAAAACTGTGAGGTCAAGAAGACAAGAGACCTTAGGACTTTCCATATATATATTTTTATTTTTTTTAAGGTGGCAAATTATCTAATGACATCTCCGCCCTGGACGGGGTGGAAGGGCGTGTCCGACTTTTACTGACTAAAACCCTCTCCTGTTCCTTCTTTGCCCTCGTTCCAGGCCCCCGAGTTCTCTTTTGCAACACCCATGGCCCCAGTAAGGCTTTGACCCTGTTGGGCCCCAACGGTTGTTGACATCTCCTTGAAGCACGCATGGAGCACTACGCGCCGTCGACGACTTGTGCTCGGCCCGGACGGTTACCGAACTGTCGGACGGTGCCAAAAAAAGAAGAATGGAGCTATAGATTCTATATAGCTCAATTCCTTTTAACAGTACAGTTCAGGTCGTCAAATGGATAACATTAAGAGCTCTAGTTAAGGCCTCTACAATCCCGACGAGATTGTCCATCTTAGAGGCGATGGGAAAAATTGCTGTCCTGTCTTATTTGCCAGTCATTTTCTTTCACCAACAGCGACCTTTCTAAAGAAACAATGGGTACTACGGAAGAGTAATAGGAATTGCTAATAAGAATAAGATTGAAGCCAAATATCTACATAATCAAACAACAAAGCACAATAGAGATTTGCTTGTCTTTGATCCGTAGTGAGGCGTGGTCAACTCTCGAATTATCTAAATCATGCGGGCTAGGAAATTGGTCTTTCAAATGCCAACATAGTTAAGGCATTCTACTTCTTATTGTAGAGAAGCAAAGGTCTGTTTTAGGGTGAAATGTGAAAGTTAAATTGAAATGTCTGTACAAATAATTTCCCTAAACTTGTAATGAATAATTTGACAGTTTTCTTTATCTGATGTTTAAATCTGTTTGAAGTTTTCAAAGACAAAGCAATTAGTGAATATACTTTGTAGCAGTATTTCCATCTTGAGTAGATATTTATAAATGGAACTTAGAGTTTTCAGTCCGCGCTGGGCCATGGTCTGTACCAAGGTACAGACCATGGTCCGAAGCGAGGAGGAGTGGCAGGCGGTCACCTCCTTCTGCGAAGCAGTAATGCTAGCAAAGGAGGCGGCGCACGCGTCAGAGAACGGCCCTCATGCCCCAGCCGCCGGGATCCCGATCCCGATTTCCAGCCATCACAGGCGCTGGCTTGCGGACGGCGAGGAATGGGTAGCTCGCCGTCCGACCGTCCGATAACCGTCCGGATCGAGCCTAAGCTGTCTATGGCGCGTAGTGTTCCACGCGCACCTCAAGAAGATGTCAGCAAAACCGTAGGGTCGAAGCCTACTGGGGCCATGGGTGATGCGAAAGAGAACCCCGGGGTCCTGGAACGAAGGCAAAAAAGGACAGGAGTGGACTTTTAGTCAGAAAAGTCTGACACTAGCTCCCGCTCCACCCAAGAGCGGGGAATGTCATTGAATAATTTTCCCACCGAATAAAATAAGGGTTTTGAGTGAAGTTATTCGTAAAATGAGCATAAGTATCTGGTTGTCTAGATCATAAGACACTAGAGTATTTGAAGATTCATTTACTTATTCAAACGTGATGATTATCACATTTTTTTTTTTTAATTAATGAATTTGTCTATGAAGAGTTTTAGGGGAGGAAAGTAAGTTTCGATTGTATAATTTTTATAAATCGTAGACTTAAGGCTGATTTTTCAATAGCCTTTATAAGATAGATAACTTAATTCCAAGTAATAAATAAAATAGTTTCAAAGTTTTTATATAAAAATTAAACAATGGTATTGATTCTACAAATGAAAGTTATCAAACGATTTGAAAATTATCGTTTAATCTTGAAAATAGCAAAGATGGATATAGCCACGTTGGGAATATGTGAGCCGGTTTCCGCTCGAGCTGTGAGCCGAGACTGTCTTTTGCGATGCTAGAATGCTAGCGTCACTATGAAGCGATGTACAGCAGCCCCCCTAGCCAAGTTACGATCGTTTGGTTTACGTCGAACGCCTCGTAGTAGGTCACGCCTCCGATTCCTTTCTTCTAACATCATCTCAACGCTCAGTTACGTAGTCAGATCAAAGAAATCGGAGGCGTGGCCTACTCGAGTCGTTGGATGCAAACGAAACAATCGTAACTTGGCTAGGGGGGCAGCTTTGTGGTGCGAAGATGTGTTTAGGTTAATTCGCGAAGCGTGTACAAATGTGCGTTCGTCTTCACCAGCATCATTCGCACGCATTTGCAGCACACAGTCTTCTCTCAGATCCCTTGCATATATCTCTCATTGTTTTTTTCACAAATCAATTATATTCTGGTAGAAATCTACCAGAATAAATTAAGTTATAATTAATTAATTAAGCTAATCTACGGTGCCAAATCCTGGCCCCTGAAAAAAACCCATGCCACAAAAATGCATACGACTGAGATGAAGATGCTGAGATGGGCAGGAGGTATCACTCTCAACGATAGGGTTAGGAACGAACATATCCGTGGAAGTTTTAAGATCCGCCCAATTGGAGAAAAACTTAGTGAGACGCGACTCATATGGTATGGTCATGTAATGAGAAGATCTGAAGAACATATGACTAGGCAAGTCCTACACATGAATACATGCCCAAAAAAGCGTAGTAGACCCCTTCTGACTTGGATGTCTGTGATTAGCAATGACTCCAAGTGAATGACTCGACGACCCAGAACCAAAATGTCTGGCGAAAAATGACGAGGAGAGCCGACCCCAAATGAAAGGGGATAAGGCTAGGCGAAGAGAGAGAATTATATTCTGGTAGAAAAGGTGAAGAAGAGCTCGGTAGCTCTTTTAACTCTTTTCTATCAGAATAGCCTGATTAGAAAAATGAAGTGATCCTATTTGTAGATTTTTTCATCGCACAGCTTTGGTGAAAAATCACGACAAAGACCAAATTTTGATAGCGGATTGTGTTTGCCTGATAAAATTACAATTTTCATCTTGTTTCCAATTAAAACATAAGGCGTTGGTGAAAATAGAGTATTTTGAGGGCAGTCCCGAAACGCCCGTATCTTATCAAAATTGTTGACTTTTTAAATTTGCTACCTAACTTTGCCTAATTTGAAAAAAAAAATACTTAATTTTGGGACGTAGATCCTGTTATGGCATTTAACTTATTACAGCTACAAAATTGAATATCATACCAAAAATAAGTGTTCCAATATTCACCTGTGACAGCATAGTCAAAATCGAACAGCAGAAACCTCCCAAGAAGGCAGTGATGCACATCATCCTGACGGACGTGGCCACGGTAGTCAGCAGCCAGGAGAGGCTGCAGGGTGCGGCAGCTAGGGACAGCACCCGACGGCGCCCGTGACGCATTGCTGCGCCTCCTGCCATGCCACCGAAGAGGGCGCCTGGAAGTAGCAGAAGAGAAAATGAAACGGAGTGTAATATTTCAAGAGCCTCTTTCCTGGCTCTTAAAATATTACACAGACAGATTGATATTACAGAGTTTAAATGATTTAAATGCAATTTTGCAAAAAGATTTACTATGTTAATTTTAATTTTTGATAGCCTTTCAAAGTAAAAAATCAAAAGCATTTTATTTCAAATAAACCATTTACAGGCAATTTTGAAATGTCAAGAAGTCGTAGTCGTCAAGTGCTAATTGCACATTTCAAAGCGTAGATCTCTATGGAGAAGAATGTATAAAAAACTCCATGGACACTCTTTTCAATCATATTTTGTAATTACAAATATCTCTGTTGCATGTTTCTTGTCGCTATCATGTGAGAAAAACGCAAATAAAGTAAAAATAAAAACTAAATATAGATATTAAAATAGCAACTGGCAGCTAAGAGATGACCAGTCTCAACCGAAACGCCCGTTGACTGACATGACGCTAATATTAGCACCACTCAGCACAACCACTTTGAAGGAAACCGAATGATCCAACACACGCGCCACCATCAGTGAGACATTTGAGTGAGCATGACAAACTCTCAACTGCCATGATCATTTATGTCAAACAAGTCCAATAGTAACATAAAAACCATAAAATAGCTCCAACGTGAGTACGTTGACAAATTTTGAAAAAAATGCTTCTACAATGTACAATACTTATATTTTACAATTTAAAAAAAAAAAAACATAGTTTTTCGTAATTGAGAAAAAACACCGAAATAAACTCAGATGGCAAAGTCTCATTTAAAGTCCATACAGTAAACATGTTATGGCCAAATCATGTGAGAACCGTGCAGATTAGTGTTTGATATGGTCTTTTGAGGAATGAATCCCACAAATTCGAGTGGACCCGTCCAGTCAGTGCAAGCATTTGTCACTACCAGTGTAGCTCAATGTTGCAGAATATTTGAGATTTACTTTGGCTCTACGAAGGTGCAGGCTTTCAGTTCAAGTGAGGCTAAAACCCAGAATTTTGCATGGCTGGACTTTCTATCTGACTTCTACAACCGTGCAACTGTTTTGTTTTGCTACTGTTTTTTTTTATATATTTTTATTTTTTTAGTCTAACATAATTATTAAAATATTTTATTGAAAATTTGACATTGCGACTAAGGCGGAATTCACCCGAGTCATAGGCGAGGGTATCATGGAGCGGAGTGCTGCTGTGATAAATTTGAAAAATCAAGCGACGTTTTTCAATACACTTCTGAAGAATTAAATAGACCGGGTTAATCGGCAACTCGTGGGGGTCGCTTACAACCCAGCCTGATACGATAAATAAAATAAATTATGGCTGGGACGAACTCGTGCACTTTTCCGCACTAGTGCAGAAAATAGTAAATTGCGAGCCTAAAAGTGATAGGGATAAGAACGAGTTTTCGAGTAAGTGTATTGAAAATATCTTTCTAATTCTAAATTTGCAAAGTACAATATGATTTTATAAAGCATCTTCTAGATTTTAGACTAACTCCCACTTTTTTTAGGTGGGATATCATCAAAAAACTCTTCCTGCTCTGGATGGGGCGAGTGGGAGTACCAGATTTTAATTGACTAAAACCCACCTAGGTTCCTTCAGTTGCCCTATGCGTTCCATGGCCGCGGTGATTGGTTCGGAAAACGCCGCAGTCCTGGTCACTATCCTCCACGCTACAATTATTTTTAGGGTTCCGTACCTCAAAAGGAAAAAACGGAACCCTTATAGGATCACTATGTTTTCCGTCTGTCTGTCTGTCTCTCAAGACCCTTTATATCAGGAACGCGTGTAGGTATCGAATTGAACGCCTAAAATCTCTGCTGGCATTCGGTAATTCCGTGATTTACTCGAATATTTTACAAAACTTGTTCCAGGATCTGCGTGTTTAATTAAACCCTTAAAGTTTTTCAGAAAAAGTGTCAGCATTCAGAATTTCAATTAAATGTGCAAGGCTCTATAGATGTACTTTTTTATATGAGTAAATTATGGAGCGCCAAAGTTCACGTAAAATTTTCAGAGGTCTTTACTAGATTAATTTTCCACAAAATGTTTTCATTTCTATAGAAGCCTATCTATATATAGCTAGCCTATATATATATAAGATATCCACAATATAGCTGTGTATCCAAAATATCTAGAGAAAGATATATAATAACATCATAATCACGTAAGAACGGCTGTATAAATTGTACCTCGAAAAGGACGCTCTTAATTGAAATTCTTTGAGTCATAGCCGAGGGGGGACATACATGAGAGATTATTACAATGTAATGTTGAAATTTATTCATAAGTAAGTGCTAGAAAGAGTGAGGACTTGCCTTACTTTTTATTACCATCATCATTTTAACCGAAAGACGGCCTCTAGTGGAGATGTGCCATATATAAGTGCCGCCACAGCGAGGGCGTGTATGTCTCGCATCTATCGCATTCCCTTTTTAGGGTCTCGTACCTTAAAAGGAAAAAACGGAACCCTTATAGGATCACTTTGTTATCCGTCCGTTTGTCTGTCAAGACCCTTAATCTCGAGAACGCGTGGACGTATTGAGTTGAAATTAAAACTATATAATTAGGTCTGCGGTCCCTTGAAGTTGTGAAAAAACCAAACTTCTAAGTCAATGGAAAAAAAAGATACGGCCGTTTATGTCGCCAAAAAACGTATATTTCGACACTCTCAAGGGAATCAAAATTCATAGGGTACTTCCCGTTGACCTAGAATCCTAAAATTTGGCATGAAGCAAGATCTAGCGCAAATACTTACTACTACTATTACTTTTTACTTTTTAGTGTTTAGTGTTATCCAATATTATTTGTGTGCCTTGTGCTGTACCAAATAAATTATTTTTCTTTCTTTATTTCTTTTCTTTCTAAATATAGGAATGAATCTGAAAACAGTAATGTTTTTGTTATGTCACACTAAAAAAAAAGCTATTAGCGATTCGGTAAAATCTCCGAGACCACAATCGGGAATTGAACTCTTTACATAGGTAAGTTTGCACGGGACTCTCAGTGCGCGAGTCCGACTCGCACTTGCTCAGCTATTTTTATTATAGATAGGCTCGCGTTTAACCACTATCTCACCTAATGATAAGTGATGATGTTTGTCTTAACGATGGAGCACTGTTGCCTAACAATACCCGCCGAGCGGACAAGACTCACCGAGAAACGACAGTGAAGCAAGCCAAGAAGCCTGCTGGTCTGTGAGCTGAAAGTCTCTCCTCGTGGCATTGGCGCCGGGTCCCTGAAGCGAGGCGATGGCAGGCGAACTGTAGCCCTTGCCAAGCCCTGCTGAGAACGGGGCCAGGGACACTGCGAGAGCAGCCAGTACCTGTAAAGAAAGATAGCTTTAGTGTTTGTTGGTAGAAAAATATGGTTTCTATTTTTAAGTTGTTCATCTTGGGAAACCTGGCTGGCACAGCATCATGGAGAATGGTATAAGGGCTCTTACACATAAACACAATACGACTTTACGTCTTGCAGCATCGCTGCATGTATTGTGGCACTAGTGTGTATAAAAATAAATAAAACGTGCCGCGTCGTAGTATAACACGACGTCGTGTCATGTATATGTGTGAGCCCTAAAGAAAAATCTTATGCTCACCAGTGAGCAAAAGCTGGTTCTCGAACACGATGAACATTTTAAGTCAGTATTAGTCCATTCATTATTTTGACTGCAACGAATTTAAAACAAAGAGGCTCGGTGTGGCCATTGAGAGATGATGAGTAGGTGAGGGCAAAGTGTGTCATCTTTGCGATTGGAATATTCGGAACATCGGCTCAAAAGATACAAAAGGAACATTTGGAACATCGGCTCAAATGAATCGTGATCCGTTACGTCGTACTGAGTCACACTGAGACAGAAAAATGTTAGACGATATGTATCGTTTGGAACAATTCCTTGGAACAACGGCTCAAAAGATACAAATACAGACACTGCCTGTTATAAATCTTGATCTGTTACGTCGTGTTACTAAGAGTTTTATTTAAGTGAATTTTGATTTAAGAACAATTTTAGGCAGATGTTTTTATTTCATGTCATTAATTATATTTACACCAGTTTAATACTAATACTGTTACTATACTACTTTACTATTTAAATTGAATTTTAAAAAGACTGCAGGTCACTTAAAGCAAAGAGTGTTTCAATTGTTCCAAATGACGCATTTAAAACATTACTGCTGTTCCAATCTTTCGAAACACTAAAATGTTTTGGAACAGTGAGTCGGTTCAGTAAAGAGTTACACACGGCTAATGAGTTAGTATTTTTTTTTCTAAGCCGACCATTTTGTTGCAATAAAATTGATAGAAGAGATTTTTTCTAAGGGTGAGAAATCAACAAATAAGTTCTTCCAATCTGGGTGGAACGAGAGGACGTGTCAGACTTTCTCTGTCTACAACTCAATTGCGTTTCAGAGCTGCGGCAACTCTTCCAAACAATACAACCTTAGCAGAGGTCTTTAATCTTTGCAAATATTTCTCATCGATATTCCCGGTTACGCGCGCTGAAACATCAGAAATCTATTAAAATGTCATAGATAGATAAATAGATATATTCTTCATTGTGCACCAAAAGTACAAACTACATTAGGAACTTAAAATTAATAGGGTGTCACAATGGGCGATTTTTTACAGACAACCTTTGGATGGATTTGACAGGGAAGGAGAAAAAAGATACGCAGGTAGTTCGTGGTGGTCACAAACGCATAAGTATAATCAGCCTTTCATTATTCCCACTGCTGGGACCCAGACCTCCTCTTTAGGAGAAGGGAATGGGCCGTAATTCACCACGCGGGCCCAGTGCGGGTTGGTAAATGTCACAAGTCTTCGAATTTTTGGTTCTAGGACATGTCCGTTTCCTCACGATGTTTTCCTTCACCGTTTTGAGAGCAGTGGTGATGAAATAAATACCTAGTCGGGGCCGTTAACACTCGATCACTACTGCTCTACTACTAAAATGTATCCTTAAATATTTCTTCACTTTTTGCCAAACCGTGTTTCAGACATGTTTTCTTCCAACGATCTCCGTCGTCTCGTTTACCGTTCGATCTCGATAAGTAAATAATGATTGTATGTTAACGTCAACGCAATCTATGCCGTGACACGTTCGGACGTGCTCGCCTACCGGTTGCCGAAACTTCACGAAAAATACGGGAAAAAATCATAGACCTCGTATTCGGTAGAGGCGGCACTTTAAAAAAAGAAAAAAAAATATTGCCCCACACTAGGAACACGGCTCCTGTATCGTGGGTATGTTCACAAATGTATAAACCTGCATACACAAGTCACCCAGACCCAGAATACTTTAAATACTATAAAATTTGTTATAGTGCTTATACTCAATACTATACCTACCACAATTTATCTCTTTATCACAAGATTGACTGGTAGAGAATTTCTAAGACAGGACCCGGAATTAGGCTCCGTACTTTTGTGTGCATAAACGGTAAACAACGATCATCATCACTGCTAATATTTTCGTCGCATACTGTTGATTTTTAAAGGAACTAAATGAGGTACTAACTAGTATTTAAGTTTGATCATAATTATGAAATTCTTTATAGTTTTGGAGTACAAGCATGGACCCGCCATTAAAACGCCTTCAGGCCGTATGAGGTACAAAAATGGCCGTATGAGGTACAAAAATAGTACTAAAGCGTACTAAATACTACATGATAGAATCATTCAGATACAAGAGTTGGTAAATGTACATAGGTCCATATTTAGGCTATACAATTTGTACAATAAAAGTATGGTTCATGTTTATGATAAGTTTTTTGGTTTTTTAAATGACTAGCTTTGGTGCAAAGTGTAAGTTCACGCACAAACAAGTATGTGGCCATAGCAGATAACTTGAGTTTGAGATGCGTGGGACGCGCGTCATCCTCCGTCCGTCAGTATCCGTTAGATTTCGCTACGCAAACATGAGGGTGACCATACTGACCATTTTATTTCTAGTTTCCGACTATTGTAAAAGTATTTAATGTAACCTAATTTTTATACAGTCTACTTAGGTTTTATTTATCAAAGAGCCAAACACACCATCACCAATATTGGTCCTTCGAGCCGGATTTCAGTGTAAGTATAGAAAGCAATTGTTCAAAAAATAAATGTGCATTTAGCAAAATACTGTTATTTTGACGTTGCAACTTAACACTACAAAGACAATGTAATTATATAAATTCCCTCTCCTAGAGAGGAGGGCCTGAGTCCCAACAGTGGGAACATTATAAGGCTGACTATGCTATATTAAACGTTCCAGACGCTGACGCGGCGATTCCGTGGTCTATGTTAAAAACCCCAAGGAACTCTTTACCATCTTGTTTGGCAAACAAAAATATCGAAACTTGGTAGTACGCCGGTTGAGAGACACGTAACGTTTTTACGAAATTGCGATCCATTTCGAGATACAAATATTTGAAAATAGAATAAAAGATTTCTTACGAAATTGTTATTAACTTGGAGCTGACAGCGGTGTCCATACCAGAATTAGTAGAAAGGTGGGGACGTTTTTTTTTTAAATTGTTAAATCATCAAATGACTAGAGTGAGATTGGGTGGAGCGGAAGGGCGTGACAGACTTTTACTGACTAAAACCACACCGATGTTCCTTGGCGCGTGGAACACTAAGCGCTGTCGATGACTCGTGCTCGATCCGGCCGGTTACCGGAGGACCACACGGCGAACTCCCCATTACTCGTCGCCCGCAAGCCCAAGGTGGCTGGCAATCGGGGTTGGGATTCCGGTGGCGGGGCGTGAAGATGTTCGGTTCCTCATGCGTCCAGCCGCTTTACAGAAAAAGGCGTCTGCCGCCCATTTCCCCTTGCTCCGGACCATGGCCTGAACCAGATCCCGGGTCGAGAGGACGCCGTAGCCAATGGCCCCAACGAGGTCACGGCGGCGCTCTGCCCAAAGGTAGAGGACGCTGAACTTAATATATCCCAAACAATAAAGAAATTCAAATATTGAATTTGAGTCAAATTGTGAAGAAATAAAGAACATCCTCCTCTTCCCCCTCCTTAGTCGTTCGTTAATGTTGTATTTTGTTGACGTGTGAGGCTCCGCGATGCGTCTCCATTTGTCACGGTTTACGACGTCTCGGGAACTCTGGACTATGGAGGTTTGTGTTGCAGCTCTGATGAGGTTTGTCCAATGCGTAGGCGAGTATCCGTGTGACCGCTTCCCTTCCACTTGTCCTTGGACAACGAGTCGCTCCATGGAGTGTTCGTTGCAAACAACGTAACCGAAATATTTGAGGATTCGTGATTGCACGGTCGATGATAACCTTTGTCTAATTTTTAGCTCCTCCAGGATAGAGACGTTAGGATTAAGTGCTGTCCAAGGGATTTGCAGCTGTCGCCGCCAGCACCACATCCCGAGTGCATCAATTTTGCATCGGTCAACGAACAATAACAAACACACACACACATAAGTTCAAACTTACTTTTACTAACAGTAAAAGTATGATAAGTACCATAACATGAAAGTTATTGTATTTTTTTTTATATTTGTGATCTTTTTCATCTATTTTATTTATTTAAACTTCATGTACAGCAGTGGTACATAGGCGGACTTAATGCAACAAGGCATTCTCTACCAGTCAATCTTTGGGTTAAAAAAGACAACACTTTGGTAGGTTTACACATAAACAAATAACAGATATATAATAATAAAATACATAAACATATATGCTAAAATTATAAACTAATAAATACTTTGAAAAATATTAAATTTTGGAGGTAGGCGGAACAGAGAGTATAGTCCCGCAAACCTCCGTTGAAAAGGGAGGATCCTCCAACCAGACGGGATGTTATGTCTGGTGGGCTGCAACTGCCCGATAGATGATTTCAGGCTGTTCTATATGTTCTAATCGCGCGGAGAACTTTGATTGCGCGATGCAGGATTAGTTCTTATGTGACGCCATAGATACAAAATCATTAAGAGAACTTAGAATATAACAATTATGACAAAGACTGAACTAAGGTTGAGAGGACTTCTTAGTTCTTGGTCGGTTACAGTGAACTCGTTCCCACTGCTGGGACTCAGGCCTGCTCTCTAGGAGGGGGACAAAACATTTTATTTCAAATAAACCATTTATAGGCACTTTTGAAATTTCAAAAAGTCAGTCAGTCAGAAAAAAATAATGCTAATTGCACATTCCAAAGCGTAGATCTCCATGGAGAAGAATGTGCAAGAAACTCCATGGACACTCTTTTCAATAATGTTTTGTAATAACAAATATCTCTGTTACATGTTTCTTGTCGCTGTCATGTGAGAACAATGTAAATGAAGTAAAAATAAAAACTAAATATAGATATTAAAAAAGCAACTGGCAGCTAAGAGATGACCAGTCTCAACTGACAGCACCCGTTCACGGACATGACGCAAATATTAGCACCACTCAGCTCAACCATTTTGAAGGGAACCGGATGATCCAACACACGCGCCACCGTCAGTGAGACATTTGAGTGAGCATGACAAACACACATTTGTATGGAGAAACCTACATTCACGCGAGTGAAGCCGCGGGCAGAAGCTAGTCTATCTATATAAGTACTATGAAAATGGCATATTAACATTTATGTAACTCGCCTTTCGCAAAAACATGAATATTCATTTATTTGATGCAAACAGTGTCAAAGAGATCTTACATTAATAATGTTTGTCTATGTGCTTCATTATAAAGAAACTTTGGTTGAAGCTTGGGGCGAAATATCCTATTGGTGGCTTTAAGATAAAAATAATAAACTGCCTTTCTCAAAAATCACTTTAGTAGGTGCATACAAAATTAACAAATATATTTTTGCCGAGGTCAATCTGGGGAAGGGTTTTTTTTTGGTGGGAAAATCTAATGAGCTGTCATTAGATTTCCCTCTTGGGTGGAGCGCGAGGGCGTGTCAGACTTTTACTGAATAAAAACCCACTCCTGTTCCTTTTTTGCCATTGTTCCAGGGCCCAGGGGATCTCTTTCGAATCACCCATGGCCCCAGTAGGCTTCGATCCTGCTGGGCCCCTACGGTTTCTAACATCTCCTTGAGGCGCGCGTGGACCGTTTGCCAGGTCAGTTAGTAATAGTCTTTACTTGTTACTAGCTGACTCGGCAAACCTTGCTCCATGCTAAATTTCAGGATTTTAGGTCAACGGGAAGTACCCTATGAATTTTGATTCACTTGAGAGTATCGAAATATAAGTTTTTTGCGACATAAACGGCCATATCTTTGTTTTTCGTTAACTCAGAAGTTTGATTTTTTCATAGCTTTTAGAGACCGCAAACTTAAGAATATGGTTTTAATTTTAACTTGATACCTTTACGCATTCCCGAGATAAAGGGTCTTGACAGCCTGCCGGACTGACAGACAGACAGACAGACGGACAACAAACTGATCTTATAAGGGTTCCGTTTTTTTTTCCTTTAAAATTACGAAACACTAAAAATAAAAAAAATCGTAGGGATACGACGGTAAAATATAGCCAACGACCTATTTTTAGACCTACCAAATATACACAGAAATTCCTAAAAATCGGTCAAGTCGTTTTGGAGCACTGTTCATGCTGGTAAAGGCTAAAAGGCCCGTGATAGACCTGCATCATCACGTTAATAATGGATAAAATAGAGAAAACTAATTTTGACTAGTAACTGTTGTGTTCATCCTACCTTAACTTACTTAAAAGACGTACTCTGTATAACTAATACTTGATGGGGTCGTACCAACAAGACGCTAAAAGAGATTGTCTTTTTGTTTATATAGTTATTTATTTATTATTATTTATTTAATACTTCATGCACATAAAGGTACAGAGGCGGAATTAATGCCTTAGGCATTTTCTACCAGTCAACCTTTGGGTGATGCAGAGAAGAATAGTGGTAGGTGCAATAAAAGAGAGAGAAAAAAAAAGGTTAATATAAAAAGATATACAAATGAATCACAGATACAATACAATAAATATAATATATATTACATAATATATACTTAATTTAATGAACTAAATATAATTATGTAATAAAAAAACAAAAATTGGTCCAAATCGACAAACAGAGAAACATTAACGTTGTGATGATACTACTGCCAACTTCTTACGAATATGCTCGCGAACCTCAATCTTGAATCTTAATCGGTTTGTAACTATCCTGACCTCTAATAGTAGTAGTAGTAGTGTCTCTAGTAGTAGAACTTAATGTATTATTTATTGTTAGCTGGGTTCCATTAGTAAGGATATCTTCATTCCTGATTCGGTCAATCAAGGAAACTCAGAGCATAGCCCTTTTCATTGCCCTTTGGTGACTTCTGATGAAGCTCATTGAGATCGACAACGTTTCAGAGCCATATGTCACTTAGTATTAAATAAATTTAGGCGTCGAAATATTCTACTTTTTTTTTAAACTGGCAATATTTTACATCAGCAAACGTTTGCCTCACCTAGTAGGTGCACCTAGGTGAGGCAAGCGTTAATCACGTTTCAATCGCGTTTATACGCAAATCCGTTTGATATCAAAAAACAAATCACAAAAAGATCAAAAACAAAAACCAGGGTCAACCGCTCCAAAAAATCTGCGACCGTTATTTACTAAGCCCGCAGGTAACCTTTACCCAACGGCCAAGCGAAAAGCTTCATGCATCGATCCAAAAGCCCGAACTCCGGCCGTGTATGCAATCAAAAAATTTTCACGTCGGAAAAGGGGAGGCGAAATTCCGTCCGCCCGGAGTTTCGGTCGCTCCGAAGTTTTACGAGAGAGGCAATAATCCGAGGGTCGTTAGTCCTTCCTAATGAGCTCGAATACGTTAAGTACCAAGTTTTTGGGAATCAGGCTTTGAGTTAGTTGAAGGGATTATGATGGTGCATGGCATGAAGGTTTTTTTTTTTCGGTGGGTAAGTCGTCTTATGACATCCCCCGCTCGTAGGCGGAGTAAGAAATAGTGTCAGACTTTTACTGACTAAAAACCCACTCCTGTTCCTTCGTAGCCTTTCGTACCGGGGCCGAGTCTTCCTTTCAGAATCAGACCCTTGGCCCCAGTAGGCTTCGACCCTGCTGGACCTCTACAGTTGCTGACATCTCCTTGAGGCGCGTGTGAAACAGTACGCGTCGTCGACGACTTGGGCTCGGTCCGGACGGTTACCGGACGGTCGGACGGCGAGCTACCCAATGCTCATCGTCCGCGAGCCCGCGCCTACTATGGCCGGAAATCGGGATCGGAATCCCGGCGGTGGTTTCCATGGCATGGACAAACATCTGGCTGTTTTTAAGGAACTCGTGTTTACCTATCGGTGAGACAACCTCACGCTAAGGTTGTACCGGTCATCTTTTAAATGGATGACCGTTCTAAAGAAAGAAAGAAAGAAAACATGTTTGTACAAAAGATCAAACAAAGAAAAACCAGTTTTCCTGTCAGGCCATGTGTGGGCCTCATATAACATAATAAACGCACATCCTGAAATAGTATGTTCAAAATTGGCTACTGAATCGGTTTTAGCTATACTTAATAGTCAATTTTGTATCCAAAAATCATTGAATTATTTTAGGACGAAAAAACTACCTGATTTGATATGTTCTTGATTGATGAAATCTTGCTTGCTTGTCATTAGCTTGTTTGTATTTAAGTAAATTTCAGTGTTTGAATTATGATTGTAACTTAATTTTCTAGATAAAGAAAAGAAAAGAAATAAAAAACCAGCGAAGCGACTCGCGCACGAAGGGTTCTGTACCATTATCTATATCTGAATGACTTTGACCTTTTGACTGACCTGTTGGTCTAGAGGTTAGTGGCCCTGACTGCTATGCCGGAGGTCGTGGGTTCGATTCCCACCCAGGACAAATGTTTGTGTGATGAGCACGATCATTTGTTCTGTGTCTGGATGTAATTTATCTATAATATGTATGTATTTAGAAATATATAAGTATGTAATATCAGTTGTCAAGTACTCATAATACAGCTCTATTTGGCTCTTGAGAATAGACGGCGTTGTGTGATAGTTGTGGCATATTATTAATATTATTATTTTATTTATTAATTTAATATACATATAAATTACAGTTTTTAAATATAATTTTTGAACGAAATTATTTAACTTATTAATATTATCATAATAAAAAACGGCAAAAAAAATTATGTCTTTGAAAATTTCAACTGTCTAACTATCACGGTTTATGAGATTCAGCCTAATGACAGACAGGCAGACTGCCTGTCTGTCCATCTTTCGCTAGGCTGACTGACAGACAGACGGACGGACAGCGGAGTCTTTTGTAATAGAGTCCCGTTTTACCCTTTGGGTACGAAACCCTAAAAAGAAAAGAAAAAAAATAGAAAAAAAAGAAAAATAAAAGCAAAGGTAAGATAGTAAGGTAGCGGATAGTGGTTTAGTATAATGTAGTAAGTTAATATGTAAGTGTTTAATGTATTTCTTCTTCAAAAATTACAAAAATTAAAAAAAAAATACGAACAAAAAACTAAATATCTAATACTGCCAACAAAAACTCCATTCATCAACACTGTCCATCAAAATCGGCTTCAATACGAACAATAGACTCCGGGTGTCCAAAATTGACCGAAGGAAAGTGAATCGACCACAGAGTGAGACAATGGCGGCATAAAATGAAATGTAAATAACTTCCAAGCTATGTAAAGGATCGATAAACATACGAGGGACTTTACGTTCTTTTGAAGGCGTTAATGATATTGGTTTTTTAACCAACTTCAAAAAGAAGGAGGTTATATGTTCGGCTGAATGTATTATTATTATTTTAATTGCTATCTTCTTAGCGTATCGATGGCAAAACTAGTTAAATTCCTATAAATTGCTTTAAAATAATGCTTGACTGTGACCCTACCTGAGGGTAAGTAGTGATGCAATAGTTGATGGTGAGATAGATAGATATTCTTTATTGTACACCAAAAATACAACTTACATTAGGAAATTAAAACTAATAGGGTGTCACAATGGGCGGTCTTATCGCTAATAGCGATTTTTTACAGATGAGGCGCACTAGTTTAACTTATTTAATATATAGAAAGGAAAAATGTATGTGTGTGAAATATTAGAGGGTCGATGATGTACCAAAAAACTAATAATAAGATTGTAGAGAATTCGGGGGCCAGATACATCACACTAAAATCGGATTTTGTTAAAATATACGAGTACCTATTCACTATTTTTTATTTATGTTCACCTAATTCTCGGTCAATTGTGAACCGATTTTAAAATATATTTTTTTAATTTGGAAGGCATTATGCTTCCAAGTTGGTCCCATAGAAATATTGTTATGATTTGATGATGAACTTCGACGATATGGAACGGAACTCCTCAAAGGATCACAGCAGAACTGACGTAACAAGAAAAATTAAAATCGACTTCAAAAAATACTAAAAAGTGCAACATAACTTTAATTTCGGAAGTCGGTGTTAAATAACAAAACCACAATTATTATATAGAAGAAACATCGACTTCCGAAATTAAAGTTAGTTTGCACTTTGCAGGTCAGTGTGAGATTCTACGTTCATTAAAATATGATTTGTAATGGTAACACGTATTTATTTACGAAATAATAATCATCAAAATTACCCATATAACCCTCTCAGTCCGTCTTACCCTATTAATAATAATCATAATGATATTCCACAACTACCACACAACGCCGTCTAGTCTTAAGCTAAGCAGAACTTGTGTTTTGAGTACTAGACAACTGATAAAATATATATTTCTAAATACATAGATATTATAGACAAATTAATTACACCCAAACGCAGAACAAATGATCGTGCTCATCACACATTTGTCCTGGGTAGAAATCGAACCCACGACCTCCGGCATAGCAGTCAGGGCCACTAGCCACTAGGCCAATAGGCCAGTCATATTGAATGGCAATTTCTTGAAAAATACCATTAATTTTTTTAGGTCAATTGTTCATACAAAAATAACTTTCTCTTAATAATATTTGCCAAGCCAATCTCCATACAAAAATATCCTGTGTTCAACGACTACCAAATTGCCATCAAAGCGTTATGCTCATGGTTGAATCTTCCCATTGTTGAGGCTTACTTTCAATAAGGGACTCTGTCGGCTAACATCGTAATAAAAGCTTGTGGGCCTCGGCCCTTGGTAGGAATTAAATAGGTCACCCCCTCTAGGGGTCGTAATTTTGTTCAGGATTGTATTATTAGCTGGAGCAGAAATATTGTGGTTGTAACATGTATGTTTGTAAGTGGCGTAGTAATTAGTATTCTTCACGATTCACAGTGATATTATTAGAGTACAGTTTGTAGATACCTATGTATTATGAAAATCTGTCTTAGGGGCGTGGCAAAAAGTTCCGGGGATGTGTTTTCCAAAAAGAAATAAACCTGGCACGCTGTTTTAATCACGCTAATATTAAAATAAAATCTCCAAAAAAAAACGACTAACACAAAACAAAAAAATAAAACAATAAAACGATTAAAAAAACTTTAATTTATGAAGTCGGTGTTAAATAACAAGCAAACAATACCAGAAACACCGGCTTCCGAAATTAAAGTTATTTTGATCGTTTTAGTGTTTTGTTTTTATTTGTAATGAAATCAGTATTTTATTTCTTACTTTTTACTTGTGATATTATGGCCCTTATCACAATTCGATTTAACCCAAACACTGCTAGGATTCGTTATTTTATTATGAAGTTCTTTTCAGATCAGTTCGATAGTATCTTATAGCCAATTGTATCTCATGAAAATTCTAATAAGCCTAAACACGGCTAGCTTATATTGATTAATTACGGAGTTCCAGTGCCTTTTTCTTTCTTTATTTTTTTCAATAATCCGAATACATTACTTTCCAAAAATGAATCAATTCTAAACTTGCATAATCCTAGAAAAGTATATTTGCCTAAACAACCCATAAGACCGCATTCACTTTTTGTCGTGACGACAGATAATCGTGTAGATTTAAGTGCGGTGGCTTATATATTTGGAAGAATTTTGAATATAGAACGTCACGACTATCTGTCGTCTACGACTCTTTTTTGCGGTGACCACAGATTGTCATGATAGTGGGTACGGCTAGCAAAACAGTCGTAAAATTAAAAAAAATGTTAAGTCTAAACCGTGACGTTATATCATGTGTCATTGTTGCAACTGTCTGTCGTGGCCACGACAAACATTTGATATAATGGGAACAGCTAGAGACGATAGTCGTCTGACGTTACGATATAGTGGGAACGCGGCCTTAGTTATTAAGAGCCATTTTTTCATGCAATCTCCGACGAACCGTTTCGTGTCGAATCTCTTTCTATAAAAGGTAATGCCTCGGCGCGTAAGCGATTTTAGAAAACGCTAAGTTGGTAACCATGTTGACGAGCCTGAGTCGATAACTCGTTCTACAAAAATTGTAACTTGGCTACCATTTATACCATAAAACTACAGGATGTAGCGTAGTTGTAGAAACCATTACATTTCATTTCATCATTTTGGCTACAAATTTTCTATTCGTTTGTTCTGACTTAACGTTGAGATGATGTCATTCCCATACATTTGACTAGTTTATAATAGCGTTAACAATTGTAGATCATCAACTTTGCTAAGCCCGCTGAAGTTCCTACCTACCTTTCACAGAAAATACATGAGCTACAGTAAACACATTAAATATTCAGCATGGCACACGAACTCCGTGCAAATCCGAGCCACACCGCATTTTAATAAGCCGCAATCCGTGTAAATAACAAGATCCGAGTCGCTCGACCGCGCTCAGATATATGTATAACTTGTAACTAGTAAGCTTAAGAATATCCATTTTCTTTACTTCTATGGCTTCGTGAGGACAACCTAGTTATAGTTCAAGAAGAATTATTATGAGGGTTATTATTTTTGTTCAGATTTCTTTTTCATTATTATTGTTAAGATGTTATTTGAGCCTTGTCTTCAGGTTGCTGGCGCAAGTAGCACATGCGGCGGTTGCAGCTGCACGACTGGTTCTTAGGGTTCCGTACCTCAAAAGGAAAAAACGGAATTCTTATAGGATGTCTGTTTTTCTGTCGGTTTGTCAAAACCCTTTTTCTCAGGAACGCTCGCAACGGTCATCGGTCGTCTTCCGGTACGTGGTCGCCACTCCAGAACCTTTCGTCGCCATCGACCATCTGTTCTACGAGCAATGTGCTCTGCCCACTGCCACTTAAGTTTGCCGATTCTTCGGGCTGTGTTGATAACCTTGATTATCCTGCGGATATTTTCATTTCTGATGTGATCACGCAACAAAAGTATCATCAGGTCTATGTTGCTTACTTTTTCGAACTTTAGATAAATACACTCTATATATTTCGATCTCCGCCGATGACTGAAAAACGAAGCTGCCTAAAGAATTAAGTTGAAGCCATACAAATTGAGAACCTCGCGAAATCTCATTAATTTTTTGTCGTTCGATTTGCTTAGACACATTGACATTTAAAAATTGAGCTCTGGCAATTTTATTATCGTTACTTTGAAATAGGCATTTTTTAGGGTGGGAAGTCATCCAATGATTACTCCCGCTTTAGGGTGGGGCAGGAGGGTCTGTCAAACTTTTACTGACTAACACCACACCTATTGTGACCTTGGGTTCCAGAATCTCGGGTTTCTCTTTCGGAAGTCATCCGATGGCCCAAGTAGGCTTTGGGTCTGCCGGGCCCCAACGGTTTTTTGCTAACATATCTTTGAGCCGCACCGCACCGCGCCGTGGATGACTCTGGTTCAGTCATTATATAACGAGCGGATGTCGACCTATTAACATTGTTATCCGCAAACCCGTCCATACAGCGGCCGGAGATCGCTCTGCGATCCCCGTTGCCCCCGAAGAGCCTCCTGTCCCAGCAGCTAGGGCATGAAGATGTACGTCCCCTACTCTTGCGGCTACCTCCTTCGCTAGCATTACATTACACTCCCTTTTACTCCTGAACCAGGGCCAGGTACGAGAAGTAGCCGCCGCCGATCGCCTCCACGAGGACAGGACGGTGCTACGCCCAATCGGAGCACACCTCCACCGTATCGTCCACTGTGTCCTCTGGGCGGTTCACGCAACGGTGACATTGAAATAGGTTACCTCGCTAACTTTGCTTTGCTTTTAAGCGTTTGAATAAATGATTCTGCAAGCAACTGTAATCAAAATTTTATTGTTTAAAACAAACAATTATCAAAAATTAAGATCATAATATCCATTTAGATTCTATTTATCTAAACTCGACCATTTTAACTCCAACCATTTCACCCTTTGCAAGTCGCTAACTGAAATTCGAAAACCACATTCCGCTAAAGAGTACAATTTGGATTACACTTCATTAGGGCCTTGTGAACTTATGATTAAACATCTGCCTTCGACAGATTATTAATTACAAGTCATTTACTCCGGTATATCAACATTATAGAGTTGAGATTAAGGTTGGTGCACAAAGGCCGCTTCGGAAGGGGCCATATTACATTGAACCAGGGGCCCAAGTCAGCTATTTTTATAAATTCGTCATTCCAACATGATTTTGCTAAAAGTTCGTAATTTGCTAATTCATAATGATCGATCATTGATCGGTAAATGGTTTCGTAATAGAGTTGTGATAGAATGACAATGTCGAGCTTATTTAAAGCAATGATTACACAATGACGTTCTAATGTTAGGTCACTGATCTAAGGAACCGTCAACATTTTAGCAGATTACCGCATACGTCAGACATTCATTTGTCAATATGTACGAGATTACAATTCTATGCCACTTCTTTCAATGGAGTGTCAGTGGTTGACCATTGGAAAGTCATAATGACGCCATTATATTAATAAACTAGCGTTTGCTCGCATCTTCGTCCGTATAGAAGAGAATGAAACAAATAAATGATATAATGAAATAAATGAGAAGAAAATGGTTTTATTAGGTTTTTTGAGATACGAAAATATGAAATATTATTTATTATCTTCGTCGTATGTGATAGTCTATTGAATTGTATGGTGAGCGATATTGTATCTTAAGATAAAATATTATACTATCTTAGCCGTGTGCAACGTGTAGTGAACTCCACTGCGGGTGGCGTAACTTACGACAAACTTATTATTTGCGGTTGGTAGAGTAATCGGGTCTAGGGATCGGACCGCAGAATTAAGTTTGTTTTTTATTGTATATACTTTTCGGTATAAAAAGTACCCAGTGTGGTGCCCAGGATATTAAAGATTAATTATGCCAAGTTTCACCGTAATCGAACCGGTAGTTTTTGCGTGATGCCTGAACAAACAGACAGACTGACAAAATTTTTGTTAATCACATTTTGCCGTTTATTTTTTTGATATTTTCAATGTACGGAATTTTCACTTCTACAGATTTATTATAAGTATAGATTACCAAACTTGTCAAAATCAAAAATTATGAAATCAATGATTGATCATTGTGACACGATTGTAGGAGCAGACTTGAGGCCCTGTAAACAAGAAATTGTGAAAGAAACAAATATGCCTTAAACGTGACTATAAGCACATTATTAGTTTTATTAAAGAACTGAATAAACCTTTTAAGGCACTTTTTTGTTTTAGCGCTTTTGTACAGGTCAGTGTACTTCAGGTAATAATTTGTTGTAATATATACTTTTTTCTTTCTAACACATTGCTTTTGCAATATTTTTTTATTATTATTATTTATTTTGTTAACGTATTATTTATTAATAATTGTAATAATTTATTTTACTTGCTTTTATTTATATAGCCTCTTTTTTATAATGTGAATATAAGAACACTGTAGACTCCGCGAATTCTTAAGTTACTTTTTATTATGATTATTTTTATTGTACTTTTTAGTACAATATTGACCAGTCTACTCTGTCCTTACATAATATCTACTTATGCTGTAATATGGAAATATTGTAACAACATTTTTTTTTTAAAGAGTAACCATAGAGTTTCTTGCTGGTTCTTCTCCATAGGAAACGACCAATTTGAAACCGTGCACTAGCTTCTGACGTTTTATAAGTGCCCATGTAGGCCTAAATGAAATAAAAAACTTTTGACTTTGACTTTGAATATTTAATAGTGGGATTACCATGACGTTCAAAATAAGATTGTTTCATTCTTATTTCAGTATGGGTAAGAGACAGAGCTATACAGGCTGTCTAGCGCTATCTCTTACCCACACTGGAAATAAGAATGAAAGAATCTTACTTTAAACGTCATGGTACAGGTCTAGGAGTGCCCTCTCTGCTGCGCTCCATAGCGTGAGGTTATATAGCTTGTAGTCTTCTGTAATGGACTATCAAACACTATAAGAATATTTCGATTCGAACCAGAAGTTCCTGAGACTAGTGCTTTCAAATGAAATAAACTCTTCAGTTTTATAATGTTACTAGGTGTTCCCCGTGGTCACCATCCAGGTCTTTGTTGTTGCGTGTTGTTATATAACTTATGCCTTCTTCGATAAATGGGCTACTACAACACAAAAAAAATATTTCGTTTGGAGCCAATACTTCTTGGGATTAGACCGTTCAAAGTAAAATAAACTTTTCTGCTTTATAATATTAAGTGATCAGAATTAATATTAGTATTTAGTCTACACTAATTGTTATATAGAGGTAAAGTTTATTTTTTTGCTTGTAGGAGGTAATCTCTGAAAGTACTGCCCCCCTAGCCAAGTTACGATCGTTTCGTTTGCATCGAACGACTCGAGTAGACCACGCCTCCGATTCCTTTGTTCTGACATCATCTCAAGGCTCAGTCACGTGATCAGAACAAAGGAATCAGAGGCGTGGCTTACTCGAGGCGTTCGACGCAAACGAAACGATTGTTACTTGGCTAGGGGGGCTGTTTCTATTGCTAAATTTTTTTTATCCATAGAAAGCGCGGGAGAAACCGCGGGCAAAAGCTAGTATTAAAATAAAATGGATTGGATTTTCGAGAAACCCCTTAACCCCCGCCTTTGCGTTTGTAGGAATCTACAGAATACAATTCTAAAATTGATTTAGAAAACACAGAGACTAAACGGCAGGGTTAAAAATAACAAAACTATGTACAGCGAAGTTGAACTTGGAAATTAACATCCTTAAGGGGTTAAAAAGGCACTCCAAGGGACTCCAAGGGGCATACATTGCTCGAGTCAGTTTTGTGTGATAACTTCGCAATGGCGCGTCAAAACTTGTGGAAAAAAAAGAAAAATAAAAGAAACAAGCGTTTGAAATAAATCAATAGTTTTAAATATTTGAATAAGGTTTTTTGTGCCTCCTGAAAAGTTACATAGTGCACAGTTACGAGATATTCGATGTGAATGTGCTTCTCATTGACATCAAAAAAGCTAAAAATAAATTTTCCTTCAAGCGTAAAATTCGGAACTACTACTTGAAGTCCTCTCAACCTTAGTTCGGTCTTCGTTAAAATTATGATTAAGTTCTCTTAATGATTTGTTATTTTTCATAGTATTTATTAGTTTATAATTTTAGCAAAAATACATATATATTATGTATTTTTTGATAATAAATTACTTATTTTTTATGTTATTTTTTCTGTTTGAAGTATAACAGATACTTCAAACAGAAAAAATAACATTAAAATCTGTTTATTGTACAAGCCTACCACAGTGTTGTCTTTTTTAACCCAAAGGTTGACTGGTAGAGAATGCCTTGTTGCACTAAGTCCGCCTATGTACTACTACTGTACATGAAGTTTAAATAAATAAATGATCTATGGATCTAATCTAAAATTAATTACTAATTCATCTAACACTGTTGTAATACTCGATATGTATGTTAGTTGCAAATAATTGGGGGATATTACACCAATCTGTGCGCCTAATGGGCCCCCGGGCTCCCGGGCGGCCGGGTTCCTGGCCCCTGGGCCTGAATAATGTGCCACGACCCTTAGGCTACTGTTACACTGACAATGTTTTTGGTAATCAGAAAAAAAACCTCGTGTCAAAAAGCTGCCAAAAAAATTTACTATGTAAAGGGGTAATTTCTTAAATAAATGACTGAATCATAAAAAATACTTTACTATATCGCTCAATGTTTTAATTTTTAGGGTTCAATACCTCAAAAGAAAAATACTGAACACTTATAGGATCACTTTTCTGTCCGTCTGTCTGTCTGTCTATCTGTCTGTCAAGACCCTTTATCTCAGAAACGCATGGAGGTATCGAGTTGAAAAAACCATATAATCAAGTCTGCAGTCCCTTATAGCTGTGAAAAAATCAAACTTCTTAGTTAACAAAAAAAAAAGATACGGCCGTTTATGTCGCACAAAAATGTGTATTTCTACACTCTCAGGGGAATCAAAATTCATAGAGTACTTTCCGTTGACCTAGAATCCTGAAATTTGGCATGAAGCAAGCTCTCATAGCACAAGTGTAGGAAAAATCCTGAAAACTGAAAATTTTCAACTTTGCAACTTGTTGTGTTTAGGGGCTTTATATTGTACAAAATACACCAATTTTTTAAATTTATTTTCTTTAATAGTCAAAATTTGCGATTAAGCATGTCCCAATTCCATAGCGCATGATAATTGTGTAAGTACCTACAAAATTTTAAAAAGTAATTTGTGACCGTGTAATTTTTTTTTAAATTAATTTTCCACAACCATCACAAAACGCCATCTAGTCCCAAACTAAGCAGAGCTTGTGCTATGAGTACTAGACAACTGATAAACATATATAAATACGTACATATTATATTGACGGACCTATGGACGGAAAGGTCCGAAATAAATGTTTATTATTATTATTATTATTATATTGAGCATTTATTTTGCCCGGTGTAAACGCTCCCTTATTCTGTTAGTGAGTTATTGAGGTTTAATGTGTTTCACTGTGCGTTCGGCAGATTTAATCATGGTGCCGATAGTGAAGGGTTTGTTTGATTGTACGATGATACGTGTGTTATGTATACCCCGGTTTAGATTAGGATGAATGAAGACAGATGCGATAATTATGTTGCTTCTTGTAGGTACCTTACCTATGTTATTATTTATAATTTTAGCTCAAAGATGTTGGATATAGTGTTGGCGATCGCTGTGCTGCCGAGGCTAAGGGTGATCAACGGACGGCGACGGCGTTGGAATGCTGGGTGACGTCACGGGATCGGCGTGGCAGTTCAAGTGTTCGGGCTGCGGTACCCCGAGATCCGACAAAAAAACGTCCGTTAACCTCTTGACTTAAGCATGGGAACTGTAGCAAGACCCAGTGCTCCAACAAATATTAAGATGTTATTAGTTCAGTTTTAAACTAACCTTTGCGTAAGACAGTCATTGTAATTTGTATTTATATAGTCTTGTTCATGACCCAAGTCGTTTCACGATACAGTTAAAGTATCAGATAATAATAGGTAGGCTGATTTTTCGTGCATTATGCGCGAAAGTTATGCCTCTTTGCTATACCGAGGATGTGCCAGCCCCAACACCATTCTTAGAACGCTGGCTGACAAGTGAAACTCTCCGATCTTAGGGCGGTGGATACGACTACACGCAATCAAATACACATTCTCCTGGTTCGGTGTGCCTCAACCTGTTTAGGATAAGTATCCATTTGTTCTTTATATTACTAATACTAGCTCTAAATTTAAATTGTTACTAACAAAATTTAGCAAGTCCCTAAATAACCGCTTTTATTATCATTTTCATAGGATATGTATACTTATTACTGTGATTATGTTTTCGTTTTTAGCTCTTAATAGAGCTAAAAACGTTTTGTCGTCACTTATGTTCATGGTTATGCAAAAGTGAACCATTTTTACATCACAATATCCACTAGGTATTTTTTTTCAGGTCGGAATATCATCTAATGACATCCTCCGCTCTAGGGCGGAGCGGGAGATAGTGTCAGACTTTTACTGACTAAAAACCCACTCCTGTTCCAGGGCCCCGGGAATCTTTTTCGCATCACCCCTGGCCCCAGTAGGCTTCGACCCTGCTGGGCCCCTACGGTTGCTGACATCTCCTTGAGGCGCGCGTGGAAAACTACGCGCCGTCGACGACTTGGGCTCGGTCCGGACGGCTACCGGACGATATACACATTGCTCGCCGTCCGCAAGCCCTCGCCTACGGTATCATTTGGTATTAATTTACGAATAATTAAAACAGCTACTGAATTACACTCGGAAAAATCACGCCAAAAATCTCGTAGAGGAAAGAAAGAAAATTTACGTCAAACATGGCGCATACCATAAAGAATAACAACAGACAATAACAACAACTATAATATATTGAGAAGATACGCGTCACATCCACGAAAAACGGCCAGCGCTCAGCAAAATGATAGGGCTCGTGTACAAGGCAGAGCCACAGAGCTGATTTTCAGAGCCAGCCGTCGTCGACCGTCAGACGTTGATCGGATTCGGCAGAACTAATCCGAAAGTGCTGACTAATTGGGCACGCCACAATAATGGCGGTAAGTCCCCTCTTTGAGGCGTGGTTGGAAAGACCTCACGGCGTCCTCACATTCCGCATGACGCAGGTTCTCACCGGACACGGTAAGTTCGGGAGGTTCCTGCACCAGATTCGTGCGGAAACGACGCCCGGGTGTCGCCACTGTGTGGCCCACCCGGAGGACACGGTAGAGCACACGGTGGAGGTGTGCCCCGCTTGGGCAGAGCAACGCCGTGTCCTCGTGGGGGCAATCGGCGGCGGCGATCTCTCGCGCCGGGCCTTGGTTCAGGCCATGCTCCGGAGCGAGGAGGAGTGGCAGGCGGTCGCCTCCTTCTGCGAAGCAGTAATGCTAGCTAAGGAGGCGGCCGATCGCGTGAGGCAACGGTCCTTACGCTCCAACCGCCGCCGGGATTCCGATCCCGATTTCCGGCCACCGTAGGCGCGGGCTTGCCGACGGCGAGCAATGGGTGGCTCGCCGTCTGACCGTCCGGTAACCGTCCGGACCGAGCCCAAGTCGTCGACGGCGCGTATTGTTCCACGCGCGCCTCAAGGAGATGTCAGCAAATCGTAGGGGCCCAGCAGGGTCGAAGCCTACTGGGGCCACGGGTAGTGTGAAAGCGGAACCCGGGGCCCTGGGACGAAGGCAACGAAGGAACAGGAGTGGGTTTTTAGTCAGTAAGAGTCTGACCCTATCTCCCGCTCCGCCCAAGAGCGGGGATGTCATTAGGATGATTTTCCCACCCAAAAAAAAAAAAGTGCTGACTAATTTTTAAACTATATTTTTTATTTTTGCAATTAAAATAACTGAATAAATACAACTGTATTATTTATTATTTTTTTTCTTCTATGTTCAAAGTGTACTTTGATAGAAAAATAGTTTTTGGCGGGATTTCTTCGAGTGACGTTGAGTGCCCGTTTTAATTATTCGCAAATTAATTCCTTGTACGGTTGTGACGTAACGTCATCTCAACTCTCAGTCACGTGGTCAGAACAAAGGAATCGGAGGCGTGGCCTACTCGAGGCGTTCGGCGTGAACGAAACGATTGTAACTTGGCTAGGCGGGCAGAGCTTTATTTTAAAACTAAGCCTCGCTAACGACTGTCTCACAACACAAAGAAACGATGCGCCACGTAACTATTGATTTTCACCAGGTGACGGGGTTACCTCCACCAAACAACATTGTAATATTGTTAAGATTTATCGCCATTTATACCGCGTACATTGAATGACTGGAACAATTTGCCTGCTGCGGTCTTCCTGTCTAATTATATTTTAGGAATCTTCAAGGCTAGAGTGAATAGGCTCTTAATAAACTAGTGCGCCTCACTATCAATGATTGCATCACTGGTTACCATCAGGTGGGATCACAGTCAAGCACTAGTTGGAATATATCAATATTTTTTTTAATAAACGTAAAAATTTACTTTTTTCAGTAAGTATTTTACATGCATAATGTTACCCAAAATACTGTACAGAAACAGGTAAACAAGCATAAAGTATAATCAGCCTTAAAATATTTCTATCGCTGGGGCTCAGGCCTCCTCTGTAGGAATCTACAAACCGATCCGCACTGGGATCGGTTTGTTCTAAGACTCACCAGTTTCCTCACGATGTTTTCCTTCACTGTTTAGAGGTTATGCGGAACAAAGTGTAAAGTCTCGCAAACCTCCGTTTTAAAGAGCAGAGCACTGCTGGGTCCTCGTGGGGGGGTCTTGGTACAGGCATTTTTTCCTGTACTTGTGCTATGAGACCTTGTTTCATGCCAAATTTCAGGATTCTAGGTCAACGGAAAGTACACTATGAACTTTGATTCCCTTGAGAGTAGACAAAATAAACGTTTATTGCGACATAAATTGCCGTATCTTATTTATTTATTTATATATACTTTATTGCATACCAAGTTACAGATTTACAAATAGAATTGTAATACAATATAAAACATACAATTGGCGGCCTTATCGCACTCGGCGATTTCTTCCAGGCAACCCAGAATGGATAGAGATTGCCTGGACACAAAATGGGGTTGCACTTGGTGCAAATATAAAAGTAAACAAAACTTAATACTAAAATAGATACACATATACATACATACAAAATATAAATATATAAGCAAGAGAAATAAGTGATGAAACGAAGACATGATCACAGTGACAAGTAATGATCCTTAACAAGCCTTTTAAATACAGGCAGTGTTTGCGCACGTTTTATTGCCACAGGCAATGCATTCCATAGACGAGCGGCCTGGACAGTAAAAGACTTATCCAGGAAAGTGGTCGTATGGATTGGCATTTTAAGTTTCAAGTTATCCGATGACCTAAGAACTTTCATGTGGGAGTCGCAAAGAAATTGGAACCGTTCTTTGAGGTAACGAGGGGTGGAAGGGGAAAAGAGCACATTATACAAGAGGGAAAGAATATGAGCATTGCGGCGAAGGCGAATCGGCAACCACTTGAGTTTAACACGAAATTCAGAAACATGGTCATATTTACGCAAACCGAATATGAACCTTATACAAAAGTTTTGAAGTCGCTCAAGTTTATCCAGTTGTACTTCAGAGAGGTCAAGATAGCTGGCATCAGCATAATCAAGGATAGGTAGAAGAAGAGATTGTGCAAGCGCAATCTATCTTTTCTTTTCGTTAACTCAGAAGTTTGATTTTTTTCACAGTTTTAAGGGAACGCAGACCTGAGTATATGGTTTTAATTTTAACTTTATACCACCACGCGTTCGCGAGATAAAGGATTTTGACAGATAGACAGACAGACAGACGGACAACAAAGTGATCCTATAAGGGTTCAGTTTTTTCCTTTTGAGGTACCTACAGAACCCAAAAAAAACACTACTTAAATGCTAAATGTATTTAAGTAATGTTTTTAAAATTTGTAAAATTTCATGATTATAACATAATTTTCTAATCGGGGTGTATAAGAATGTGCACGGTTTCAGTAACATGTTGTATTTCGTGGCCAGATCATAGAAATTAGTCACTTCATGATATGGCCAACTAAAACTGGCCATATTGTTTAAACGTTAATGTTTGATGATATTTCAATCCTCGCTTGGCTTACTTTCATTAAACCTTTTACTATCATAGAAATCCTACATCAATGATATAGCCAAACGAGGATTGACATATTATCATCAAATGTTAACGTTTAAATGATCTGGCCAGATTATGTTAGCCATATCATGTAGAGATCAATCTCTATGACCTAATCACGACATTTACTTTTTTTTTCACATAACTCCGTCTAGTCTCAACCTAAGCAGAACTTGTGTTATGAGTACTAGACAACTGATAAACACACATAAATATTTCTAAATACATACATATTATAGATAAATTACACCCAGACACCGAACAAACGATTATGCTCATCACACAAACGTTTGGTCTGGGTGGGAATCAAATCCACGACCTCCGGCATAGCAGTCAGGTCCACTAACCACTAGACCAACATACTACCAAACTTGACAGTTCTATAAAATAAAATCACATAACTCTAACAGAAGGTAAAATTATTATTCTTCTTGATACTAATAAACTAATTTTACCAGCAGTCGACATTATATCAGTTATATGTTGTATACAGGAACGGACTAAAATCCTTAAAATCTTACTCTTACCTACAAAACCTCTTAATTAATCACTCATCCCTAATCACCCACCTCAATCCTCAAAGCAACGTTATTCAAAAGAAGGATACAGCACAATAGCCCTTAATCCTGGTTGTTATAAGGCTATTGTTTCTGTGAATCTCCGGACGCCCGGAGCGGAGCTTCGAGAACAAAAGACTTTATTTTGACACTTTAAATGTCAAATACAGAGATGAAAATGGCGGTGGTAGAAGAATTTTGTGGTTTTTTTGTTTTAAGGATCTCCTTAATAAAAATAATCCGGATTAAATTTGTAAAATTTAGAAATGCGGAAAAAATTTATACAATTTTAACAAATTCATTTTCTCAGTTTGGAGGGATTAAAAATGTTGGTGAGAATAAATAATAACTGATTATACAAAGATAGCTGTATGTCTCATCTGTGTGATCAATCTGATAATTTTACAGAAGAAAATCTGCGTAAAGTTTTAATATTTTGCCGAAGATATTGACGTATTTGACTATAATGACTGGTAGACAGATATTAATCTAGATCTAGTGTAAAAAGGTTTAATACAATAGAAATGAAGAAACTGAAGAATTAATGTTTTTGTTTGCTGCTTACCCTGTAGAGAGGAGTCCCTGGTGTCCTAAAATACAAGCCATGGCTTAGTTTAGGCACCAGTCTCCCACAAATTAACATTGTTATATCACTTTGATATTCTAAGTTTTAGTTTCCTACTGTTATCGTTATTTGTAGAAGATAATTATTATTATTATATTATTATAATTAATATAGAACGACGACCTGTTTTTACCAAAACCTATTGATTAAAAAACAAAAACAATAACCATAAATTTTTAACAAAAAATGGCCAGTGATATGTTTATATTTCTGAAAGGAAAGTTACATTTGAATTTTCGTTTAACGGTAGTAAAAAGATTCTTTAAAGATTTTAAAAACATATCGTCAATCCCGTAATTCAGTCACATTACATTAAATATTCACAAAAAACATTAATCGCACCTTTAAATTATAGAGACAAAATCCAACATGCCTATAGATTTCTAATAAAACAAGCAAGCAAGCGCGCCGTATCACTGGTAGCACGAGTCATCTAGCCCCAACAGGGTTCTGAGGATGATAGCTGACAAAGTGGAATGTCCATACATGGTTCATAGCATAGCATATAATGTTCCCACTGTTGGGACTCTGGCCTCCTCTCTAGGAGAGGGAATGGACCGTAATCCACGCGGGCCCAGTGCGGGTGCATACATGGTTCACTTTTTAGAATTCACATAGTTTGAATTCGTATTCACGTTCACATATATATTTAATGTCTTTGTTTAATATACATGAGCCGTTCTGTAATTTTATTTATTAACGCTAAGTTAAAGATTATTATTGTTACTATCAGTATATGAGTTTTGCTTGAATTAAAAATCAGTATCACAATTATTATCATTAAAACTATCTCTAATAAGCTTCAATTTTTTATATTTTTAAGCAATATCCAAATTGTTATAAATTTTGCTTAAAAATGTGACTTCTAAATTCTCCGAATCTTTAAACTAAGCTTTTTGCATTAGGTCTCTACAATTCAAAAGGTGCGATATATCAAAATCATTTGCACAAAAATCATGCAATAATATTGAACAGTTCTTAAAAAAGGCCTAGTTCTCACCTGCGGTAGATGTCTTGTTTTCCTGTTCACTTGGTGTTCCTTCCCGCCGGCGCCCGATAAGCATTTCCCGTTTGGCAAACCACTGCTCGCCGCACCCTTTATCTCTTCCTTCACCGCCCCGCCAACAGGCCTCGATATCGGAATGTTATGCTTTTCAAAATAGCCGTTTTGTATCATCTGGTCCAACGATACCTCCAATTCTCTCACTGGAACCAATTTCCTCCCACAAATTGGATCGTCAACCACCATCTTTCGATTACAACCTGACACTTCGGAAAATTTAACGTTCTTTTTTGGCTCTTCGGATTTCTTCGGACGATTTCGGCCTCGCTCGGGCGGTTCCGTAGTCCAATAGCGTGCAGTCTTGTCTGATATTCGATGAGGTTTACACACAGCAACGTTTTTTGGTTGTTTTAAACTAGAATTCGTTGGAGCGTTCAAAATATTTTTTGTTGAATTATTAGTTAAATTAATCGTAGGTTTTATCGGATTCTTTGAATTAGAATTCGTTTCTTTTGGTCTAGATTCGACAGCTTTTCTATAAGATTCATAAGATTCCCGCGTTCGCCTCTCGTTTTCGATTCTAAAGTCGTAATGATCCTTCTTGTACCTCCGATTATTTCTGTCTTCATAGTTATAATAATTCCTCGGCAGCGAGTTATATTTAACGTCGTAAGTCGTCGGGAGGTTCAAGTACTCGGGTCTAATAGGCCTGAACAGAGATAATCGACCTTGTGCTTCGTCGAAATCGGAGTATATATCTTCATATACATAGCCATTCTTGCGCCGAGGTCGGTCGTGTAGATCACGTCTCCTTTCCTGCCGGTATCGATTGGTGTCCCTGTGGGTCTCCCTGTCGTACGGTTCATATCGGCGTCTGAATTCGTATTCATATTCGTAATCAGGCCTCCTTTCATAGAGCAATCTCTCACGGGAGCCGGCCATTGTCCTCTTATTAGATTTTTCCCGCCTGAAAAGAAAAGAATTGTATATTAATGAGGGATTGGCGAGATTCAACGGATTTGCGGGCTGTGAATAGCAAGCGCGGCCTGGGCGGCATTTTGTCTCGGTTTACGACGATATTTCCGAGGTGTAAAGACGGATAGTTAAATTATTATAGGTAGTATATAACGTACCTTTTTACTGCTGACCCAAAATGTTAGGGGCGTAATGTTGAAGCCATATTTAGGAATGTGGGCTTAAAAACACAATGGGTCATTGTCCAGAAAGGTTGTTAACAAGAGCTATATAACCCTTTTTTTATGTATGTACCACGAAGCTTAAAGCTTATATTATGTGGTTCGTATATTTTGGATTGTATTTCACCTGCAGACATCAATGATGAAGTGGTTTGAGCTGTGCTTTTTGTAAAACTAAGTAATGTTCGGAATACTATAGGGTATAGGTACATTATATACTCCAACAAAAACAATGAAACTGAGGCAGCCTTTTTCAGTCAACGGCTTTTATATTCAAAGCACATAATAGCATTGTATAATCAGCCTCTTCATGTTCCCACTGTTGGGACTCAGGGCAGAAGGCCCTCAGGCTTCCTCAGGAGAGAGAAAAGGCCGTAATCGATCACGTAGGCCCAGGGTTAGCGAGTGGGAATAGCTGTTCGTTAGTCTCACTAAAACTCGAGAAGGGCCGGATCTATTTGGCTAATTTTGGTCTTGAAATATTTGATATAGTTCAGGGCAGGTTTAAACGGTAAGAAAAAATGGAAAAAAAAACACGAAAGAAAAATCCGAAAATAACGCCATCTCTAATTAAAAAGTCATTGTAAAATGAATTATGATGTTTTGGTAATGCCAGTAGATGGCGTTATTCGTACTATGGGGTTACCATGACGTTTAAAATGATTGTTTTCAAAGTAAGATTGTTTTATTCTTATTCCATTGTGTGTAAGAGATGGCGCTAGACAATCTGTATAGCTCTGTCTCTTACCCACACTGGAAAAGAATGAAACAATCTTACTTTGAACGTCATAGTAACCCACCTTTAGGCGGTACGAAGTTCTCCAAGTCAGCTAGTATTTTATAATTTCTTATATATTCAAAACACTTTCTTAATAATTGATTACAATCTAGCCCAGCACTAATAAGCAATTTAACTCTAACAAAACAGGAGTTGCGGGATTGTTCATGTAGGGTTTCCCATTGGGAATTTCACAGTACATAGTAATAATGCTTAGTTAAGATTTGTACCCTGTTATTGTCAATAGAGTTGCCTACTATTCGTTACATACATAACATTATCCAACTCTTGAAATTGGGGCATCAATCACTAGGAAATCGTTTGTAACAGTTACAACATCAAACGTGCCTTGCCAGGCTACAATACCGCATTGTACCTCAATCTATCGAGCAGGTGAGAAAACATGGGAAAAAACAACGAAAAAAAAAAACCGAATACAACGCTATCTCTAATTAAAATGTCATTATAAAATGAATTATGCTGTTCTGGTAATGCCAGTAGATGGCGTTAACCTTCCTATTAGGCGGTATGAAGTTCGTCGATTCAGTTAGACTGAAACGTAAATGTTACTTGCTTTTGCTATTTAAATACATATCACCTAATTCCTTTTGACCTTTCGAATACCTTAATTAGAGACACAATAGAAAAACAATGAGAGAGCGAACGCCGGCGTTCGAAACCACTACCTATATAATGCGTTCCAAATAAGAATAGGATTGATTGCCATGTTGTGACGTCACGTCATACTGTCAAATCGCAAGAAATTGGCCAAAATTGAAGAACTCAGAGATGAGCAAAATTGAAGAACTGTATTCTGATTAAACTTTTTTCGTTAAGAGTTCGTAAATTAAATTTAAAATTAAATTTTAAAAATTTCTTGTTTTGCTCACCATAATAATTCTTCGATTTTACAGTTTGACGTGACGTCACAACATAGCGATCGATCCTTTTCTTATTTGGAACGCATTGTACACGGAAATTAATGAGAAATATAGAATGAGGTGTCCCATTCTATATTCCTCATTAATTTCCGTGTTCACCCTATAAAGCGCCATATGACTAGCACTACCATCTCAGCCACTAATAAATGAAACCTCATACATTTGCATACGGAATTCAATTAGACGTAAAACGGAACGCACATGTCTATGACTGTGTTAAGCGTAGTTTACATGGGCAATGTTCCAGGGTCCTGGAACGCTAGGCAAAGAAGGAACATAAATGTGGTTTTAGTCAGTAAAAGTCTAACACTCCCTCTCCCACCGCCCTAGGGCGTGAGAGTTTTTTTTCGGGTGGGAAAATCATCTAATGACATCCACGCTCTTGGGCGGTCAGGGAGATAGTGTCAGACTTTTACTGACTAAAAACCCACTCCTGTTGCTTCTTTACCATTTCCATTTTCCAGGGCCCCGGGGATCTCTTTCGCATCACCTTGGCCCCAGTAGAACGTGAGAGTTCGTGAGTCATTATCCACCTCAAAAAAAAAAACAAGGGCAAAGTTTTTTTGTAAGGAATAATTTCTTTAGATCAATAAACGACAGCGTTCGAAGAGAGTGAGGGTAGAGCAGCCGTAGTAATTTTGGTAAGTTTAATTCCTAAAGAATTTTTTACAGTTTTGCTTATTTCGGTTACTTACGTATTTTATACCAATTAAAATGATCTTAAATATTTAGTTTTAGTATCTACACTTCATTTTTTTCTTCAATTTAAACTAGGCCTGTGTTGGTTATCTGACTACCCTAAGAAAAAACACTGAAACGAACTCAAATATCAAAGTCCATACATCAATAATGTAATAGTCAAATCATATAATAATATGAACCATGTTCTGAGATGGTCTTTCTGAGGGTAAACTTATTTGCTTGCTATCAATCCATCTTGGCGTAGCATTATTTCTATTTTTTATTTTTTTGCTCGATCCCTAAGTATCGTGGAGCGACATCAAACAAGTATATTACTATCCTCAAAAATTGAGCTATTAAATGCATAAAGAATATCTTAAAAACCGATTATAGTCTCTAAGATTAGAGATAAATAATATTAAATTTAATTTTTACACCATTATACAGATAGCGGCACGAATCTTGAGCGCTCAGTGAAAGAGCGAGGATCGCTTTGCGCATCGTACAACCAATCACTGTACACGTATTGCACTCCCCGCCCCCGCATCTCTCTTCATACCACTAAAGAGACCCGATATTTCACTTCTGCGTAATTCTGCGCTAGAAGAACTGTAGAAGTCAGCGCTCAAGATCCGTGCCGGTATCTGTACATAATTTACATTTTAATTGAGACTAGATGAGATAAATTATAAAATTTCAAAAAGTACAAAAAAAAAATCCGGACAAAAATAATCTTACAAAAATAATCGTACATTATTCCACGGGAATGTTTCTATACATAGCTTTCACGAAAGGTTTCTGCCAAAATATTAGTGTTACTAACATTATTCAGAGCAAAAAGCTGACAATAGTGTGTGCACCTAACCTAGTAAAACCGGTTACGGTTTGTATGCATGGCTGAGATATGAATTTGTTAGTCCGTTTTTATGCTACGAGCATGTTGAATGTTACTGGATTGTGGTTGGATGCATCTGTGCTTGTTGATTAAAGATTCACTACACTACACACACGTATGTGTGTCTACACACATTAAGAAACACGGTCTTTTTATAATAATATATTAATCTATGTTTATATATATATAAATCAATCCTTATTTTTGCTAGTTGATCAAAGATTTACTACACTACATACACGTATGTGTGTCTACACACATTAAGAAATAAGGTTTTTTATAATAATATATTAATCTATATTTAAATATATAAATTAATCCCTACTTTCCTTGATTACGTCATCATCACTGTCATCGTCATTATTAGGTATCTTCCTGCCTTTGTCCCATGTTATTTGTGATCGACGCAACTTGTATTTTTCTCCATTTCGGTCCAGCCCCCCCTAGTTAAGTTACAATCATATCGTTTGCGCCGAACGCCTCGAGTAGGTCACGCCTCCGATTCCTTTGTTCTGACCACGTGACTGAGCATTGAGATGACGACAGAACAAAGGAATCGGAGGCGTGGACTACTCGAGGCGTTCGGCACGAACGAAAAGATTGTAACTTGGCTAGAGGGGCTGTCATCCGTCACGATATCACTAATACCCTTTTCTTTCATATCACTCATCACACAATTCATCCATCTTTTCTTTGGCCTCCTTCTCCCTTTCCATCCATCCATATTATGTTAGTAATCCCACCCCTTTAAAACTATGTTAGTAAAATATAATAAGTGATATTTTACAACAATTACACACACAATTAAAATCTTCCCCACATATTATCTGAACGCAGTCAGAGGACCGTTTTTTATCTCATCATTTTCTCTGATTTTATATTCTAGCCTATACTAGGCAAGCAATGGGTAGCTCGCCGTTCGGTCGTCCGGTAACCGTCCGGACCGACTCCTAGTCGTTGACGGCGCATAGTGTTCCACGCGCGTCTCAAGGAGATGTCAGCAAAACCGTAGGGGCCCAGCGGGGTCGAAGCTTACGGGGGCCATGGGTTGTGCGAAAGATAACCCAGGGGTCTGAAACGAAGGCTTAGTAAGAACATAGGAGTGACTTTTATTCAGTAAAAGTCTGACACTCCATCCCGCTACGCCCAAGAGCGGAAGAAGTCATTGGTTGAAGTCACACCTAAAAAAACCCATACCAAAATTGATCCTCTACCAATTGGCACTTTTTCTTCAAAACATGCTTGATGAATCAATTCGATTTCGTTTATTTACGCACGATGAGAAAACTATAACAAAACTATTTATAACCCCGACCTCTGCTCACCGCAAAAAGCACAAAAGCTTGAACATAAATAATACTTTCTGGTATGCAAAATAACTTCCTAATATAATAACATTCCATTTTGTGAATGAGCGTCCCGGGCTTCGCCGACTGAGCGCAATAGGGGTGGGACGGTCGAGGTCACACTGATGTCAAATATCGATAAAGATATTTTGAAAATAGATTGACAGGTAACGTTGTCGCAATGGCTTGGTTGATTTTACTTGAACGCGGATATTTTATTAGGTCCAGACTCATTAAAAGGATTTTTGGAAGATACAGATAGCTGCATCAAGGTAAAAAAGGGGGTAACTAGTTGGTGCTGTCTATACTATTTAATGAAAAATAACAAAAACTTTATTTAATTTGGCGCTATTTAAATAAACTTCTTTTTAATAATAGCATTATTTGCCTCTAAAAATCTACATTGCCTTCTAAATTACTAAGTCAGTCACAAATAATGAGAGTCTGAATGATACTATTTTAGCCACTAGTTATCTTCTTTATAAGCCACTCTGTAGGTGGTTATAAAAAAATAACCACGAAAGCCAAGGTGGGAGCTCTGCCCCCACTTTAACTTTCTAACCTAACCTGTCTTTGTCGGAGTGCCCTAAAATTCCGAGCTCGCTTCGCTCGCTCTTGGATTAATCATAATAATAAGTTGGCGTTCTAAACGAGACGAGTTAGTTTATTAGAGGCTATCTTATTTTCTTGTTGTTTTGTTATAAAATGAGAATTTCGATCACGTGACCAATTAAGAATTGTGTGACTTTACTTATAATTTCTCTATTTAATTGTGCGATTAGAAAGAGACAGAAGTACATAAGACATAACACTAATAACTGTGATAATACTATGAAGGATTTATAAAGAAAAGTGAAAAGCATAACCTTGATAGATTTACTAAATCATCTTTTATGAGACGTCTGGGAGCAAAGCCCATAAATAAATTCTTAAGTAGCTTTTTATGACACTTAAGAGAAGGGTTGGATCATAAATATAGGTTTCTGCATAACAAGCTTAGAGCTTCACTGTATGCTACGTCGAAAAAGTAGTTTATCGTTGAAATCCTTATTCATTTCTTTCAAAAAACACCAAAAATGCCGTCGACATTTCAGTCACATCACTAGTCCGCGGTCCCGTCTGGCGCAGTGCGGTACGTGGCGGTCCATCGATAAATCTCCACGAACGTTTAAACTAAACGATACAACACCAGATATTGTGGTTGCCACTCTAATACAACTCTCATACATTTTCCTGGCTATGGAGAACAATATTTTGATCATTCTTGATGGCTGGAAGAGAGACAATAGAATCCCTTCGCAAATCAAGAGTGGACCATGAGTGGTATGGAAAGTAATGAGGAATTTTAATTAAAACAAGTCAGAAATACTTCTAGAAATATTTTAGATGAGGCGGTCTGTTATATTCTTTAGTGTACACCTCATAAAAAAACAGAGGACAAGCACTAATAAAAACAAGTGTATAATAGGCTCGTCTTGTCGCACAGGGCAATCTCTTACAGACAACATTTGGATGGATTAAATGAAGAAAGTTACACTATTTATAATTCAAGAATGGCTCACCCGAATTGGCTGAAAATTGGTGGGGAGGTAGATTAGAACCAGGAGACGGACATATGACTTTTTATCGAGTGGGGTAGAGTAAGGTAGAGTAGGGTAGAGAAGGGTAGGGTAGGGTAGAGTAGGGTAGAGTAGGGTAGAGTGGGGTAGAGTAGGGTAGAGTAGGGTAAAGTAGGATAGAGTAGAGTAGTGTAGAGTAGAGTGGCTTAGAGTAGGGTAGAGTAGGGTAGAGTGGGATAGAGTAGGGTAGGGTAGAATATAGTAGTCAGTTGACGGGAGCGAAGTGGCAAAAGCTAGTATTGCATACAATACCAATTTAGAAGTAGGCGGGAACAGGGTGTAAAGTCTCGCATACCTCCGTTGAAATGGGAGGACCGTCCGACTAGACGGATTGTATGTCTGCTCCGGGTAACTACCCGATAGTTGATTTCAGGCTGTTGTACTTATTCTAATCTTTCCCCAGGTTTTAGTTATGAAAAAACACAGACTCTGGCAAGGAATTCCATTCCTTAGTTGTACGCACTATGAATGTGTTCCCAAAATGTTTTGTGCGTATGGGTGTGATGTCCACCATGTACAGGTGGCTCGGTGTTTGTTTTCAGGGTAGTCAGCTAAGAAACACCGGCCTCATCTAGTTTAAACAGACGAAAAAAGAAATTGACATGTAAAAGTGTTTTTTTTTTAAACTTATTTGCAAAATGAATATGATTTATTTATCATTTAATTCAATAATCCTCCTAGCCGAATTTCGACCATACTGACCAATCTTAACTGAGATTACAGGTACCCATGAGATAATAATATAGTACTCAAGCTCACATTCTCTATTCCTATTACTCTGATATTATGTATACAGGAGATAATAGTGCTTAAGCGTGTTTGCAAACAAAGGTGCACTCTTTTGCTCTCATATCCCTTTGGAAAGGCAATATGATAAAACCGAGGAGATATCAGGCATAGAACCAGCGGCTTTACTTTCTCCTGAGGCACGAGGGTATCATCTAATTCCAAATTGTTTTTTTTTTATTGATATAAACCAGTTCTTGACTGCGATCCCACCTGATGGTAAGCAGAGATGCAATCATTGATGGTGAGGCGCACTAGTTTATTAAGAGCCTATTCACTCTAGCCTTGAAGACACCTAAATTATAGTTGAACGGGAAAACCGCAGCAGGCAAATTGTTCCAGTCCTTCGATGTACGTGGCGGTGTTTGCAGTTTCAGAGTAATTCCTAATGTATAAACCCAATAGCGTGACCTAGGAGTCATTTCCAGGACGCCAAGCTCAGAAGTCGTGCTTGCAATACCATGGTACAGTTAAGTAATTGGCTTATTATGCGTTCAACCTTATTCCATCAACAATTAACGGGACTCTACTGCCGATTCGGGAGTACATCTACCTGACCGCCATCTTTGGTCGAAGCTTACTGGGGTAATAGATTGTGCGAAATTACAATTTCGGGGTACACCCCGGGGCCCTTTTTTTAGGTGAGAAAATCATCTGATGACAAATCCCGCTCTTGGGAAGATCGGGAGATAGGGTCAGACTTTTACTGACTAAAAACCCACTCCTGTTTCTTCCAGGGTCCCCCAGGGCCGTGGAACGAAGACAAAGAAGCAACAGGAAAAGATTTTAGTCAGTAAAATTCTGACATGTCCTCACGCTCCACTCAAGAGCGCGAGAAGTCATTGGATGATTTGCAACTAAAACAAAAAGACCAGCATGGCAGGTAAACCTGACCTCGAGGACATCGGACTCCGAGCTCATCTAAAACGGATTGCATTAATCAACCTTCGGATTGAACACGACACCTGGATACGAGATGCTGACATCGCGCAATGTCTTCACGCTATCACAAACTCCCAGAGATGACTGCTTCGGATTGATTATAAAACGGAGTTGACATAATTTTTGTTGCAATAATTAATTTTTCATTTTTTCACATTGCTCGCAGAACAGATTGTCGATCGGGACGGAAGGTTCTTGAGTGGCGACCACGTACCGGAATACGCAGCGTTGGAAGGCCTCCCACACCATTTTCTTTTCCGTTAGGAAAATCGTGTTATGACAAATCTCGCTCTTGGGCGGAACGGGAGTTAATGTCAGACTTTTACTGACTAAAAACCCACTCCTGTTTCTTCGTGGCCTTTCGCACCAGGGCCGAGTCTTCCTTTCCGAATCCGACCCTTAGACCCAGTAGGCTTCGACCTTGCTGGCCCCTACAGATGCTGACATCTACTTGAGGCGCGCGTGGAACCACATGCCTCCCACATGGTGGGCCGATGACCTAATTAGAATCGCGGGAATCCGATGGATGCGACATGCACAGGACCGGTCGTTATGGTGACACTTGGGGGAGGCCTATGTCCAACAGTGGATGTCTTTCGGCTGAAACGATGATGATGATGATGTATAATTAAATTAGTTTTAAGCAGTTTTGGTTATTTTAGAGTAATCTGTCTGCAGTTTTCGTATTTTGCTTGTGACCGCACCAACGAAACAGTTGTAAGTTACGAACGAGCATTAAGAGGCGTCGCTCAAGCAAAATGCCGTAAAGCCCAGCTGAAACTTGCATGCAATATAAACTTTTGAGCCGACTTTCTTTATTAGATCCGTGAACAGTGTAAGCGCTCAACTCTGAAAAACTTTCGTATTGAACCTTGAGAATGACATACGGCGTTATTGACTCAATGTTCGTGATGTAGCATATACATATTATACAATGTCAGAAAATTGTTGCAATTTTTTACGCATTTTGGCGACAGCTGCTTCGTCTACTATTTTCATATTTATGACTAGCTTTTTCTCAGTCTTCAGTCCCGTGGCCTATTTTGTATGAATCGTTTATGATTGGGATTGAACCTTGAGTGACATATAATATAATAATAATAATAATATAATATTCCACAACTACCACACGACGCCGTCTAGTCCCAAGCTAAGCAGAGCTTGTGTTATGGGTACTAGACAACTGATAAACATACTTATATATTTCTAAATACATACATATATAGATAAATTACACCCAGACACAGAACAAATGATCATGCTCATCACACAAACATTTGTCCTGGGTGGAAATCGAACCCACGACCTCTGGCTTAGCAGTCAGGCGATATTGATTCAGTGTTCCTGATATATCAGCAAATGAACTCGGGAAACACTATTAATTTTTCTGAGTGGTTTGTCGACAGTTATTTCGTTTACGGTTTTCGTCATTACAACTGGCTTTTTTCCCAGTCTTCTTTCTAGTAGATCGTTGATTCAAATGTTCCTGATATAACATATAAATATTACATTATATTTTTTTTTTGCCCTTGGGAAAATCATCCAATGACAGCCCCCGCTCTTGGGCGGAGCGAAAGGATGTATCAGACTTTTACTGACTAAAACCACCACTACTGTTCCTTCATTGCTTTTCATAGCAGGGCCGAGTTTTCCTTTCAAAAGCAGACCTGGGGCAAAGCCCAGGTTGGCTTCGACCCTGCTGGACCCCTACGGTTTGCTGACATCTCCTTGAGGCGCGCGTGGAACAGTATGCGCCGTCGACGACTTGAGCTCGGTCCGGACGGTTACCGGACAATCGGATAGCGAGCTACATTATTTTAGGAAACTCTTTCAATTTTTTGTGAGTTTTGGCGACAGCACTTTCGTCTATAATTTTCGTATTTATGACAAGCTTTTTCTTGAATCTTTTCTTCTGTGGCCTATTCTTATCGAATTGAATCTCATAATCAGATTAGTATAGCGCGTTATCTCTGGATTACTTTAAAAAATAAACGATTTTACTTCGTAGAATTAGTAAAGACTTTCCTTAAAGTATTTCTAGGGTTCCGTACCTTAAAAGGTAAAACGGAACCCTTATAGGATCACTTTGTTGTCCGTCCGTCTGTTTGTCAAGACCCGATCTTGGGAACGCGTGGAGGTACTGAGTTGAAATTTAAGCCATATACTTAAATCTGCGGTTTCTTAAAGCTGTGAAAAAATCAAATTTCTGAGTTAACGAACAAAGAAAGATACGGCCGTTTATGTTGCAAAAAACGTATATTTCGACATTCTCAAGAGATTAAAAATTTATTGCTACTTCCCGTTGACCTAGAATCTTGAAATTTAGCAGGAAGCCAGGTCACATGGCACAAGTGTAGGAAAAAAACTGAAAACTGTAAATTAGTAGTTACGTCACAAAAAAAAACTCTTTTGCGATTCGGAAAAATCTTTGTAACTCAATTTGGGAATTGAACTGTTTTCGTAAGTTTATTCGGAACTCTCAGTGCGCGAGTCCCGCATTTGCCCAGTTTTTTTATTTTATTTTTTATATGCCTCAGTACCTAAGGGTACCGGACCTTTGGAAGGCGTACGAAGAACCGAAACCAACTCGGAGAAGCCCCTCAGAGACTTTACATGAAATGAGGCTTGAAGAGAAAAAAAATATTCCTTCTAATATTAAATACCGACGAAACCAATATTCCTGACCTGTGTCGCCTGGACGCGATTTGCAGTGGCCTGTATAAGCATAATCAGCCTTTCAATGTTCCCACTGCTGGGACCTCAGGCCTCCTCTCTAACATAGGGAATGGGCCATAATACACCACGCGTGCCCAGTGCGGGTTGGTGAATGTCGCATGTCTTCGAATTTTTGGTTCTAGCACATGCCGGTTTTCTCAAGATGTTTTCCTTCACCGTTTTGAAAGCAGTGGTGATAAAATAAATACCACAAAGTAATGCTGGCTGGGTTTGAACCCGCGACCTACTACAACTCGTAAGTCGAGGCCGTTACCACTGCTTCCGTGGCCTGTATGGAAAGCACTAAATCGGTTGCGAACCCAGGTAGGCCGCTGCAAACACAACTTGGCAAAATGGGGTTTTATAGACCCGTCGGATACTCAATGTGAGTGTGGTGCTCCTGTTCAAAACATGAGCCACATATTAGAATGCCCCAAGTGCCCATACACCTGCACTTTGGAGGATTTGATGAGTGTTACCGATGCTGCTATTAATGTAGCCACCTATTGGGCTCAAACAGTTTGATGAGTTTACCATCGAATCGAAAAGATGAAGAAGAAGAGATCACATAATAACAATGCTAGCATTCTATTTCTGTAGCATGGCTCACTGTAACAACTTCCTATTACACTATAACCCTTTTAGTTCTATATATACATATATAATATCCTTTTAGATGTACCAACCGCATGTCCCTAGAGTTACGATACCGTTAACCATATACCTAATCCATTAGTGCCCTTTACATCGCCTTACAACATATGAAACAGATATGTCATATTCTAAGAGGTTGCATGTGGTGAAGTAATAGTTATTTACTTTAACAAAAACTTCTACTCACCATTTTACTATTATTTCATATTATTATTATGGTTAGGCTAGCGTTTGACCATTATCTCACCTGCCCCCCTAGCCAAGTTACAATCGTTTCGTTCGTGCCGAACGCCTCGAGTAGGACACGCCTCCGATTCCTTTGTTCTGACCACGTGACTGAGCGTAGAGATGACGTCAGAATAAAGGAATCGGAGGCATTCGGCACGAACGATACAATTGTAACTTGGCTAGGGGGGCTGATGGTAAGCGATGATGTGGCTGACGATGGAGCACACTTGCCTAGAAGCAACATATTCGATCTTGACTTAAAACCCGTAGATTATAGCAATCAGGAAACACAGACCCCGGCAAGGAATTCCACACCTTAGCTGTACGAATAATATATGTGTTCCAATTACATTAGTTTAAGATTATTTACGTGTATTGATCACTTCATGATATGACTGACCATATCATGACATGTTGGCATTTTATAATATAGAACTTTGCCCGCTGGCCACATCATGATATAGGCAAGCTAAATCAATGAACACTCTGCGTTTAACGATATGAACAGATAAACGCATAATTATTTCATGACATGCTAAAACATGGCTGATCATATCGTAAAATAGTTATGTTTTCTACCGATAGAGGCGCTGATATCGCTTTGTTTTCGTGCCGTAATATGGTGGCAGACATGATTTACTTAAAGCGATTGGAAGTGTAATGAAATATTAATTACAACATAGCATGAGCAGCATGAGCGAAGAGGACACGGTGGGCTTGGAGGATACGGTGGACTATACGGTGGAGGTGTGTGCTTGGGCAGAGAACAGCCGTGTTCGCGAGGGTAATCGGCGTGCTTCTCGCGCCGGGCTCTAGGACAGGCCATGGTCCAAAGCAAGGAGGAACGTCAGGCGGTCGCCTCCTTCTACGAAGCAGTAATGCTAGCGAAGGAGGTGGCCGCACGTGAGAGGGAACGGACGTCCTTATGCCCCAGCAGCCGGGACGCTGACCCCGATGAAGTCGCGAACGCCAGAACGTAAGAGTAACTCAAGGACACAGATGTGGTTTTGTAAGTCAGTCTCACACGCTCTTTTACTCCACGCTAGAGCGGTAGAAGACATTGGATGATTTCCCAACTCAAAAAAAAAGGTAGGTTTTAGTCTGACACTGCCTCTCGCTGCACCCAGAACGGAAGAAGTTGCAACTTGTAGTAATCAACTTTCTCGGGTGGAAGTTAACCGCAGCATAGAAATGGTACGGACGGCGAGCAATGGGTAGCTCACCATCCGGCTGTCCGATAAGGATGACGCGTTGTGTTGCACTCGAACCTCAAAAGATGTCAGCGTGATTGACGAGGCCACGGCTACGGACTAAAGTCCGACACTCGTTCTCGCTGTACCCCGAGTAGGAGTAATCATTTGATAATTTCTCATGTAAAAAAAAAATAGAAAGGGTTAGACAGATTGATTGACGTCATATTCGAGTCTAGAATTTTATGCCTACCCTCATAGCTCCGAAGAAACATTCAAGAGCATTTTATTTCAATATCTGATACAAAATATTTTGATGAGACAGCGACATAGTAAGCGGTCCAACATTTGACGCAATGCGGTGCTACTGGTTGCCAAATCGTATTGTATTAATTGCCACAGTTACCTTGAAGCCTTGAAGGTACGCTGGCGAATTATAGCGAATAATGTATTTATTTAGCTGCGGCAATGCGAAATTGTTGCGACAATTTTCTTTGTTGATTGGTTAATTCTAGAGAGGGAGAGGAGGCCAAAGAAAAGATGGATGGATTGTGTGAACAGTGATATAAAAGAAAAGGAAGTTAGTGATAGTATGACGGTTGATAGGATAGAATGGAAGAAAAAAATGGGTTCCGCCGACCGAAAATAAGATGGGACAAGGGCAGGAAGATGATGATTGGTTAATTCTACCGCATGTTTGGGAGACCTTGGGATCTACACCCCTAGTCAAGTTGATAATCTGCAATCGTTCACGCTAGTCGAAAAGCAATCAAATGTATGGGAATGGCATTATCTCAAAATAGGCATTTTTTTAGGCTTAAAGTCACTCAAAGGGCAATGGAAAGGGCTATGCTCAGAGTTTCCTTGCGTGATCGAATCAGAAATGAAGATATCCGCAGGAGAACCAAGGTTGCCGACATAGCACGAAGAATCGCCAAACTTAAGTGGCAATGGGCAGGGTACATTGCTCGCAGAACAGATGGCCGTTGGGGCCGAAAGGTTCTGGAGTGGCGACCGCGTCCCAGAAGACGCAGTGTTGGAAGGCCCCCTACAAGGTGGACCGATGACCTGGTGAAGGTTGCGGGAATCCGATGGATGCGGGACGCGCAGGACCGTTCTTTGTGGCGACATTTGGGGGAGGCCTATGTCCAGCAGTGGAAGTCTATCGGCTGAAATGATGATGATGATGATGATGACATTATCTCAACGTTAAGTCACGTGGTCAGAACAAACGAATAGAAAATTCTTAGCCAAGTTCACATCGTTCAAAATGATATAATTAATTGTTATCGTTTCTACAATGTTCAACGCTATATCCTTTATTATTGTAGAATAAGCAGCCGACTCAGGCGCGTCAACATAGCTCAACTTATCGTTTTCTACAATTGCTGACACCGAGGCGTTACCGATTTGAGAACGGAATTCGACACAAAACGGTTGTAACTTGGCTAGGGGGGCTGGTCAAATTATCACTTTATTAGCAAGAAATGATTGGCAAAGGGTAAAAATATTTGAGGTTGAATCACATAAGATTTCTGAAGAACATATAATTGTATTTTAGACATTTTGATAAACATAATCAGATCAAAATTTATACGGATTTGATGAATATAAAAAAAGTAATATTATCTGTAATATGATTAAGCTATTTGATAACTTCCTATCCTAAACAAGGGCATTCACTACAACAATACCATGAAAGCAGAGGTATAAACTTGAATTTGTAAATGGTACCAGGCTGTAGATAGCCCGTATTTAAAAACTTCTATGTAGTTACAAAATAAAACTACAAAACTATACAAACGAGTCGCGCATCGTCCACCAAAGTTTCAACAACAAAATAAAATGCGGACACGGCTATGTAACTCTGGTACAGTTATGTTCAAAATTTAAACAATGCCAACCAGTGGCGTAGCTAAGTGACAAACGGCCATGGGGCAAAAAAACTGGGGCCCCTTTTTTACATGGGAAATCATCAAATAACACAAATCACCCTCGCCACCTCGCCTCTGTCATTATCAGAGGTATATGTACTAACACTAGTTTGTAAGTGGTGTATGTCTTTACTAACAATAATGGATTATATTATCTGAAAAATAAATTATTATTATTAGAACTCTCCATTTCTAAGTAGAGCGGGTGCCAGACTTTCACCTACTAAAACAAATTGCCACGATAAAATTTTTTTAGCAACCTATTTTATTTAGATTTCAAAGGTGGGACATTTTTTTGGTAGATCAATTAGAGGTTTGCTATTCATGTTTAGCCCCCCTCCTCTTCCCCGAGCTTGGGGGCCCTGGGGCACTGCCTAGTTCTTAGATAGCTACGCCAGTGACCCCAACATGTTTACAATCCCTGCATTCTAACTTTATGAGAGAGAACATTCGTATATATTTGCTTCGCGAAAAATATGAAGAATTTTCTTTTAATTTCCGAGTTTTTTGTACCCGTTGCGGAATGAAAGGTATCACGCTCGCTCGCTCCAAGCTGTATTTTTATATTTCCTTTATATTTTTCTGCTTTTATGAAGTGTTTTATCAATTTATTGTTTGCTGGTTCATTTTATGGAGTTTATTCACAGATTCCGTTAAAAAAGTCGTGAAATATGACAACGTGAGGTGTTTACCAACAGCACGGAAGTGTTTTATCAGATGTATTTTTATCATTTTTAACTTTTAACGAGGTAATATGACACAAGTCCTTTAGTCTGTTAATTAGTTCAGTATCACCGCTACGTAATCTACAAGTAGATACTGTTCGTGGGGCACTTCTAAGCTAATCCTCAAGTTCGAGGGCTTGCGGACGACGAGCAATGGGCAGCCGTCCGACCGTCCGGTAATGGTCCGAACCGAGACCGAGATGTAGACAACGCGTCTGTTGAACGGGTGGTAAAAAAGATGTTTTAATGACAATGGTGGTCAGTTGCGTGTTCAAATCACATCGGGTTCACCAGTTTGGAGGTAGGTGGAACAGAGTGTAAAGTCCCGCAAACCTTTATTGAAAAGGGCAGTTGCCCACCAGACATAACACCCGTCTGATCGAAGGATCCTCCCTTTTCAACGGAGGTTTGCGAGACTTTACACTCTGTTCCGCCTACCTCCAAAGTTACTTACAAATAAAATAAAATTAACTATCCCGAAAAGGCATTGCCACTTTAAGGGAACCTACATCACTTAAAAACTTCATAATTAACAGTGTATAAAGCATATTTTTGGAACTGTTTAAGAAATAAACTATTCAAATAAAGTACCGCTTTCATCTATGAGTACACTTCACATCGCTAAACAAATCACTTAGAGCTTTCTTACTAATGTGTCCCTTTATGGTGACACAAGCGAATGCAGGTGAAGTTAAATAAACATGCGTTGTGAAAGAAAGTCTGGCAATTATAGTGTTTTTGTTGGTAATATGGCTTAGTTGGGCTAGTGGTTTTGAAAATACATTTATGGCCGGGATGGCCAGATTGTGTTTCCTAATAGCTACAACCTAGGGTCTATAAGTCAAGAGCGAATAGGTTACTTCTAGGCAAACGTGCGCCACCGTCAACTACATCGTAGCTTTTCATCAGCCCCCCTAGCCAAGTTACAACCATTTCGTTTCTCGTAATATTTTGAGGTTTTCATTGATAAAATAGGTTAAATTGGTTATTACTATTCTTTTTTTACACTCGCAGTTTTCATCAGTCAAAATAATAAAAAAATAAGTGATAAACGAATCAAAAAGTTACGCGTTAGTGTTGTAATAGTGTTTAACACTATTTAATTTGTAGTTACCATAAAAACCGAAACTAAAACTATATTTAACCATTGGAAACTTTAAATATCGGATATACAGAATTTGATTTAAGACAAATAATAATACTAAATACTCTCTAACTTCGTTTGTTTACTGTTGGTAGACATAATTCTTTTTGCTATTGATTTACCACACAGTCCTATAAGATATGGCCAAAGTTTCACTTTTCGCGAAAATTAAAAAAAATACAGGGAATAGTTTAATTCCCCTTTCGCCTTTATAATATTATAGTTATACAAAGTTATATCTTATGAAAATCATAGCCAAGTTTGTACACAATAGCTTTAGGAACGTCGTTACTATCAACGTGAACTAAGCTGACCTAAGCTAGCTGAGTTTCTGTATGAGATCTTGACCTATAATTCAATCTGTTGTCTTGGCAGCAACTCTTTGGCACTGAGCTGCTAACAAGTACTCAGTTGTGTTTGGTCTTTCATTAATGTTTTTGTGGCTGATGGTCGTTTGATTGTCACTTTGCTAGTGTTTTGTTATGAGCCAGGTGAATAGGTTACCTTTGAACGCAAAGGCAAAGAAGGACTACTTTTTAGGATTCCGTATCTGAAATGGAAAAACAGAACCCTTATAGGATCACATTGTTGTCCGTCTGTCTGTCTGTCAAGACCCTTTATCTCGGGAACGCGTAGAGGTATCGAGTTGGAATTAAAACCATATACTCATGTTTGCGGTCCCTTGAGGCTGTGAAAAAATCAAATTTCTGAGTTTGCGAAAAAAAAAGATACGGCCGTTTATGTCGCTAAAAACGTATATTTCGATACTGTCAAAGGAATAAAAATTCATAAGGCTCTTCCAGTTGACCCAAAAATTCTGAAATTTGGCATAAAGCAAGGTCTTATAGCACAGGCAGGTATAGGAATAAATCTGAAAACAGTAAATTTGTTGTCACCTACGTTACAAAAAAAACTTTTTTGCAATTCGGAAAAATCTTCGAGACTCCATTCGGGAATTGTAGTTTGTACGAAAAGGAAAAAAATCGCACTTGCCCAGTTTTTTTTAAATGATAGAAACCAGTGCTTGACTGCGATCCCTCCTAATGGTAAGCAGCGATGCAATCGTTGAAGGTGAGGTGCACTAATTTGTTAAAAGCCTATTTACTTTAGCCTTGAAGATTCCTAAATTATAATCGGACGGGAAGACCGCAGCAGTCAAATTGCTCCAATCCTTCGATGTACGCGGTATAAACGACGAGATGAAACTCGCAGTCCAGACTGCAGAGGTATTAACATTGTAAGCGCCCTTGGGCAAGTGTCCACACTTGCCGTATGTCGGGTTGTCCGATGTCAGAAAGGCGATGGCGGAATCAAGTCATGTAATTCCTGCGAACACTCTCCAAAATGCCTCCCGTAATATACCTATTAATTTTGGGTGAATCATTGAGTCATAGTTATGGTTTTAGTCAATAAAAGTCTGACACACGCTCTCGCTCCACCCTAGAGCGCAAGAAGTAATTGGATAATTTCCCATCGTAAAAATAAATAAAAACACGCAAGGGCGAGTCGCATTCGCGCGCTGTGGGTTCCGTACTAACTTACCTATGAAAACATGTCGATTGCCGAATTGAATTACGAAGACTTTTCCGAATCGCAAAAAAAATATGATGTAACTAGAAATTTACAGTTTCAGATTTTTTCCTTTAATTGTGCAACAATACCTTGCTTCGTGCCAAATTTCAGGATTCTAGGTCAATGTAAAGTACCCTGTGATTTTGATTCCCTTGAGAGTGTCGAAATACCCGTTTTTAGCGACATAAACGCCCGTATCAATTTTTTTATAAACTCAGAAATTTGATTTTTTCACAGCTTCAAGGTCCCACAAACTTGAGTATATGGTTTTAATTCCAACTCGATACCTCTACGCGTTCCCGAGATGTGGGGACAGACAGACACACAGACGGACAACAATGTGATCTTTTAAGGGTTTCGTTTTTTTCCTTTTGAGGTACGGAACCGTAAAAACGAGTAAGAATCATGTTTATTGTATGGGAGCCCCCTTAAATATTTATTTAATTGTGTTTTTTTACTATTTGTTGCTGGCAACAGAAATACATCATCTGTGTTTTCAACTGTCATGAGGTACAGCCTGGTGACAGACGGACAGACAGACGGGCGGACAGCAGAGTCTTAGTAATACCCTTTTTACCCTTTGGGTACTTTACGGAACCCTAAAAAATACTACTTTTGAATACTAAACCAACACAGCTAGTACCTCTAGTACCTAGTCCAAAAAAGTGTTGAAGTATTTTTTAATTACGGTTGACTGGCTTTTGCCGCGACTTCGTCCGCGTAGAAGTTGAAAATGGTTTTATTAGGTTTTTTGAGATACGAAAATATGAAATATTATTTATTATCTTCGTCGTGTGTGATAGTCCATTGAATTGAATGGCGAGCGATATTGTATCTTAAGATAAAATATTATAGTATCTTAGCCGTGTGCAGCGCACCTTAGTGAACTCCACTACGGGTGTCGTAACCTACGACAAACTTATTATTTGCGGTTGGTACCGTAATCGGGTCTAGGGATCGAACCGTAAAATTAAGTTTGCTTTTTATTGTATACGCTTTTCCGGGATAAAAACTACCCAGTGTCGTGCCCAAGATATTAAAAAATAATTATACCAAGTTTCATCGTATTCGAACCAGTAGTTTTTGCGTAATGCCTGAACAAACAGACAGATAGACAGACAGACAAATATTTTTTTAATCACATTTTTGGGTTCGGTGTCGGTTCAGTAACACCTCCTGCTATTTATTTTTTTGATATTTTCAATGTACAGAATTATCACTTCTACAGATTTATTATAAGTATTATTTGTTTGATATTTTCAATGTACAGAATTTTCACTTCTAAGATTTATTATAAGTATAGATTATAACTGTTGAATTGTAATCAACAATACCAACGTAACTATTACAAAAATCCTGTAATAAAGTCCACAAAACCTAGAAATGGCGTCATAACTCACAGTTTCAATTAAAACGCCAGAAATATTTGTACAGTTGTAACTACGGCGCCCGCAATGAATACAACGCTGTTACATTACTGAAATAGTTTACGTTTTATAATCGAATTACATTACGGCCTTTTATTACTATGTTTCAGTTGTATTATTTGTTTATCTATGTACCCATAAACACTTAAAGTTGAAAAGAAAAAAATATAGATAGAAGGGTACAGAGGTGCTGCTTATTTCAAACGAAATGTCATCTAGCAGATCATATTTTTTAAATCACATTTTTGGGTTCGGTGTCGGTCTAGTAACACCCCCTGCTATTTTTTTTTTTTTGATAGTTTCAATGTACAGAATTTTCACTTCTACAGATTTATTAAAAGTATTTTTTTTTTTTTGATATTTTCAATGTACAAGTGAAAATTCTTTTCACTTCTACAGATTTATTATAAATATAGATTATAACTGTTGAGTTGTAATCAACAATATTGACGTAACTATTACAAAAATCCTGTTTTGGACAGGAGAACACTTTTATCTGCTCGGTGCGTGCAAACGTCAACGAGGATTCTGTCAAAGTGACATGTGCCACTTTTCACTTAGCTCATTCATTCGTTCACAAGCTTCCGTACTATTAAATTACCTACCTCACCGACATATGTTTTTTTAAGGTAAATCTTGCGAATGGATTTTGGAACAGTTGCCCTCAACCAATCGAGCAATTGCCTGCTGCGCTGCGTGTCGCGGGTTCGACTCCCGCATGAAACAATATAGTGACAGTGGTGGCCGAGTGGTACCACCCCCGACTTACGAATTGTAGGTCGCGGGTTCAAACGCAGCCAGGCGCATTACTTTGTGTAATTTATTTCATCACCACAGCTCTCAAAACGGTGAAGGAAAACATCGTGAGGAAACCGGCATGTCCTAGAACCAAAAATTCGAAGACATGTGTATCCACCAACCCGCACTGGGCCCGCGTGGTGGATTACGGCCCATTCCCTCTACTAGAGAGGAGGCCTGAGTCCCAGCAGTAGGAACATTATAAGGCCGACTATGCTATGCTATGCTATGAAACAATATTGGTAAGGCCTACAGATAATTCCTAATTTGGATGTCTTGTGTATGTTAGTTTAAATGTTTGAAAACGCAACCCCGATATAGAAGTAACTCCTAGTGGCCTCATCAGAAAGCTTAAAGTCACCAAACGAGCAATGGAAAGGGCTGAAGATATCCGCAGAAAGGAAGATATACTGCAGAGAACCAAGGTTACCGATATGACTCGAAGAATTGCCAAACTTAAGTGGCAGTGGGTAGGGCACATTGCTCGCAGAAGGACGATGGGGCCGAAAGGTTCTGAATTGGAAACCGTAAGACGCAGCGTTGACAAGCCAGCGTTACAAGGTAGACCGATGTCCTAGTGACGGTTGCGGGAATCAGATGGATACGATACGCATAGGACCGGTTGCTATGGTGACACTTGGGGGAGGCTCATGTCCAACTGTGGACGTCTTTCAGACGAAGTGATAATGGCCCAACACATTAGGCACTTGGATGATCCTAGATCTTTAAGACTAAACCAGGCGTACGGCAATGCGCCACCGGTACATGGTGGACATCCCACATATACGCACAAAACGTTTTGGGAACACATTCATTATACGTACAGCTAAGGAGTGGAATTCCTTGCCGGAATCTGTGTTCCCTGATGGCTACAACCCGGGAATCTTTAAGTCAAGAGTGAATAGGTTACTTCTAGATAAGCGCGTTCCATCGTCGATCGCATCGTCGCTTTCCATCAGGTGAGATAGCGGTCACGCGCGAACCTATCAAGAATAAAAAAAAAAGAATTCAACAATCAGCAATAAACCAATATAAGTAAGTGCTCTCTTGCAAAATTGCTAATCGATATTCCCATTCGCGAACGCGATGCTTGGAACGAATATTAATATCTCAATTAGAAACGTGCTTAAAAGGTTTTTATTTTACGTATTTTGAACCTTGGTAGATGTGATTTAAATAATAAATAGGTGTAGGTAGCAATACATTGCAGAATACTCCATTTTTAGGGTTTCGTACCTCAAAAGGAAAAATCGGAACCCTTATAATATGATCACTTTGTTCTCCGTCTGTCGGGAAAGCATTGAGATAAGTTGAAATTAACACCATATACTCAAGGGAATCAAAATTCATAAGGTACTTCGCGTTGACCTAGAATCCTGAAATTTAGCATGAAGCAAGGTTTTATAACACAATTAAAGGAAAAATTCTGAAAACTATAAATCTGTAGTTACGTCACAAAAAAAATCTCCGTAAATCAATTCTGGAATTGGACTGTTTTCATAGGTAAATTTTTACGGAACTCTCAGTGCGCGAGTCCGACTCGCACTTACCCGGTTTTTTATATTAAGTTCTTACAGTCCATCCAAAGGTTGTTTGTTAGATATCGCTGTCAGCGGCAAGACCGATTCAACCCATTTAAATTTGTGTAATAATCATATTGTATGGTAAACAAAATTACAAATATTCGAGTGGAGGAGATTGTCTTTGGTACGCCCAACCTGGGTGTGGTATCTGTTTAATGTTTTCCATGAGTTAGCTATGGCTATTGACTAGTGACTCCAGCACCCCCAGCCAAGTTGATAATCTGCAATCGTTAACGCTAGTTGAAAACTAATCAAATGTATGGGCATGACATCATCTCAACGTTAAGTCACGTGGTCACAACAAACAAATTAGTAGCCAAGTTCACATCGTTCAAGATGATAGAATGAATTGTTATCGTTTCTACAATGTTCAACGCTACATCCTTTGTTATTGTAGAACGACATTGTAGAACGAGCGGCCGACTCAGGCGCATCAACATGGCTACCAACTTATCGTTTTCTACAATTGCTGACATCGAGGCTTTACCGATTGGAGAACGGAATACGACACGAAACGGTTGTAACTTGGTTACGGGGGCAGGTGAGAGGCCTTCTGACGGCGTTCGATGAAATCATCAAGTGGTTCGCTTAAATCTTTTGATATTTTTAAGAATTAAAAGGCAGCCTATCCACTAAGGTGCTTCAGATATGGTTCATGGATCCGAAGGTGTGAGGTCTGGGCCCTGTGAAGGGTGATGAAGGAAAAAATTAGACAAGAAATCAAAAACATTTCTACTCAACTTCTGAGGCGCGTTTTCATGAATGTTCGAGATCATTTGAATCGTGGTATTTTTCAAAAGTAATTTTCCTACTTCACCTTTGCTCTCTCTAATGAAGCATATTAAATTTTGAGTGTTGTGTAGTAATAATTGGACTTCAGATTTATGTACTGTATGTTGTTTTAACTGTGCTGATTGTCTTAGTCTGTAGTATGTCACTACAGTTATTAAAATAAAATAAAATGTCTACAGGATCTGATTTGTAAATAACTGCGTATATATTTGTTAATTTTTTATGTATCTACGAAATCGCAAGCGGTGCGCGTCCTTGGTGCGCAGGGTGCGGGGCAGATTTAGTATAATTTTTTTTTTATGTGTGTGTTCTATTTTATGGTTACTACACTTCTGGACACATCTATTGGCCCACCTTGTATTTTCAGTTTCGTTTGGTCCTAGCTAAAATTTTATATTAGGTCGAGCAAAAAGCTTTTATGCAGTTTTGAACCTGGCACTTTCACAATTTCATTCAATAGTCTTTTGAATTTCGAACACAGAATTTAAAGAAAAAAAAGACAATTTGGAGCCTGTTTATTGATATCAAACAATCGAATACTAAGAAAACTTGGTTTTATTGGTTTACATGGATTTAATTCTTGAAAAAGTGATTGATATCTTTGGTTTTGCAACAAACATTACTTATTCTTAACATTAAGGTGAGGTTCCATCAATAATCTATGAATACTTCACTTGAAGTCGCCGCCCAAGCTGTGGCACTTATTCAGGCCGGACACAGCCAAAGAAACGTGAGTGCTCAACTTAATTTAAGTCGATCTGCGGTCCGAAATGTTTATCGGAGGTATCTAGAGACTGGCGGCTTTGTTCGTCGCCAAGGAAGGCCACGATCTCGGGTCACAACTGAAAGGCAGGATCGATTCATCGTGACGACCAGCTTGAGAAATCGTCACCTTACCTCCATTGAGATACAACATTACTATACAATTCGCTAATACAACTTCGCGACTTCCACGGAGTATCTGTGAGCGCTCGAACTGTTCGGAGAAGGTTAAAAGAACGCGATATGGTACCACACAAGCCAGCTAATGGGCCCAAACTAACGCGAGCCCACCGAACAGCGCGCCTTCATTTCGCACGCAGTCATTTAAATTGGACACAGCAAGATTGGAGCCGTGTACTCTTTTCTGATGAGTCTAAAATTGTGTTATATGGCAATGATGGAAGGAAGAAGGTCTACCGACGTAAGGGAGAGCGTTTCGCACAATGCTGCTTTGAAGAGAGGGTTGCTTATGGCGGTGGCTCATGGACTGTCTGGGGCGGTATATCCGCGAGCGGCAAAAATCAACTTGAGGTTGTTACAGGACCACGGCTGCCAACATTAAATGCTGAAAGGTACATTCGTGAGTGCTTAGAACCTCACGTGATACCATACGCGGACTATGTGGGCCCAAATTTCCTTTTTATGCATGATAATGCAAGAGCCCATGCGGCCGGCATCGTCAGGGAATATCTTCGGGATGTGAACATCACAGTTATGGACTGGCCAGCCAGAAGCCCAGACATGAACCCTATTGAGCACATGTGGGACGAGCTAAAAAGACGTGTTAGGGCTCGTCAGCCAGTTGCCCAGACGATGCAGGAGTTGAAAACTGCCATAGAAGAGGAATGGGAGATGATCCCTCAAAATTTCATAGAGCGGTTGATAAACTCTATGCCTAATCGTATGAGAGCTGTGGTAGATGCTCATGGAGGCAACACGCGTTATTAAATTAAACCTTTATTTGATAAAACATGTTTTTTTATTCAAAAATCAATTGCCTGACAAATCACTTGCAATTGACTTGTTAGGCGTAGCTCCATTTCGTATGGTATTCTGAATTCAAATTTAAAACAATACGATCTAAAAAGATGGTAAAATGTATCAGGTTTAAAACTGCATCAACAGTTTTTGTTCAATCTAGCAATCATATTTCGGTAGGGGCCATCGAAACCTAAACTCTAAGGTGGGCCAATAGATGTGTCCAGAAGTGTATATAGGTACTTTTGGTTGCCTGAAATAAAAGCATTTAATTATTAGCATAGCATAGCATAGTCGGCCTTATAATGTTCCCACTGTTGGGACTCAGGCCTCCTCTCTAGGAGAGGGAACGGGCCGTAATCCATCACGCGAGCCCAGTACGGGTTGGTGGATGTCACATGTCTTCAAATTTTAGGTTCTAGGACATGCCGGTTTCCTCACGATGTTTTCCTTCACCGTTTTGAGAGCTGTGGTGATGAAATAAATTACACAAAGTAATGCGCCTGGCTGCGTTTGAACCCGCGACCTACAATTCGTAAGTCGGGGCCGTTACCACTCGGCCACCACTGCTCTATTTAATTATTATTAATAAATAATAATAAAATGCTTTTATTATTAAAATTGAATTATTTCTGAGACACCCGGTATTTCTAACTTCCCTCTCAATTCATTTGTAACTGAAACACTACGATAACAATTTAAAATTAAACTCAGCCAGTCAGTATCTACCCGATGTGGGCAAACCACAAGCAGAGTAAAGCTGACAGTATAAACAGACAGTTTTGGCAGACCCCGCTAGGTCAAGTATATTTTAATGGTGGCTGTGAGCGTGCCAAACTTGTTCGTGTATTATAATACAATCTTCCTGAACATGTTTCATGCTGAAAATTGACTGTAATATCTAGTAATGAGTATAAGCTGTGATGAGCTGTGTTGGTGTCAAATGACAGTCGGATTGTGTTTTCATTTAGCCAGTCATTGAACTGTGTGTGATGCAAATTAGCCTTCTTGACAATTCAAAAGGTTCATTTGAAATAAATGATTTGAGTATGTTTTAAAGACACATTCTGTCCCCGAACTCGAGGCAACAAAATTACACTAGCAGCCTTTACGTCCAAAAAACACGTTGTCAAAAAAAGTCTTTTAAAATTGGACTGTGGAGCCAATTTATATTATTTGCTGTTCTTTCGAAATTTGAAAACCGTCGAATTCATAATCTCATTCAAAATCAACGCCCCAAAACACACATACTTGGCCCAAACATCTAAACACATTTTACGTCCAACGTCCATTCAAAAAGAACATGGCAATTGTTTGCCAAACATTCGGTTTTTTTTTATCATATTTGCCAAACGTGCAGCTATGGTGTGGCACTACACCGTCAAATATGGACGCAAACATTTTTCTGTTTACTTAGGATCCTTTAGAGGTCTAAAAATAAAAATGTACATTCTGCAACGATAAAATCTCACATATGTGTGTGTGCACCTTTGCAAGTTGGTTCGCTAATTAGAGCAAAAACCGTTTGAAACACAAATAGCACGGGACAAGAATACCAGCTAGTAATTGTCCCTTTTCAAGGTAAAAAGCCTCCTCTCATATGGAGAAGGAATGATAGCAGATTCAAGCGATTTCAGACGAGTTTAAATCAATACGGTACACTCTTGCTACAAAGAGACTATACAGCACCCCTAGCCAAGTTGATAATCTGCAATCGTTAACGCTAGTCGAAAACTAATCAAATGTATGGGAATGATATCATCTCAACGTTAAGTCACGTGGTCAGAATAAACCATAGAAAATTCGTACCCAAGTTCATATCGTTCAAAATGATAGAATGAATTATTATCGTTTCTACAATGTTCAACGCTACATACTTTGCTATTGTAGAACGACATTGTAGAACGAGCGGCCGACTCAGGCGCGTCAACATAAACAAAAAAACAAAAACAAAAAAAAAAAACAAAATCTTTATTTCTTAACAAAATAGTTTTCATTAGTAGGTGATTGGAGCTTCCTTTTAAGCATGTAATGCCTGTATTAGGAGACTCCGCTCTTCCACATCAATATACAATTATTTATATATATATATTTTTTAATGGTTACCAACTTATCGTTTTCTACAATTGCTGACACTGAGGCGTTACCGATTGGAGAACGAGATTCGACACGAAACGTTTGTAACTTGGCTAGGGGGTTGAACATTTTTAAGAAGGAATTTTTAATATAACCAAATTCAATCTAATTGTAATTCGATTGCCAAAGTTGTTTGTAAGTTAAGATTCTTTATTGATAGATAGGCATCGAGTGAATGATTGCATTAAAAACTTTATTACGCTCTTCTAAAACACCTTATAGACTAGGTATTAGGATTCAAAAGTAGAATTATCATTAAAAATTTTCAATGCATTATAACTCACATCAACTCGATAGATGGTGTTGTGCATTTTTGTCCGTCCGCTGAATGGCGGTGTTAAGATTTTCCGCGGTTTCATGACCTCCCTTGTATATTAATAATAATAATAATATTCCACAACTATCACACAACGCCGTCTAGTTCCAAGCTTAGCTGGCAGAACTTGTGCTATGTGTACTACACAACTGATAAACATACTTATATATTTCTAAATACATACCTATTATAGCTAAATTACACCCAGACGTAGTGAAAAGAAAAGCCGAGATTTGAAAAAAAAGGGACACCCCTGTGAAGCTGGGGCGGGTCACTAATAAATAAGCAAACAAATTGATTCAGCAACAAAACTCTTTCCCTCGACATTACGAATAAAAAATGTTAAAAAATAAGTTACTGAATTTCCTGAAAATACATTCACGTGCATCGTGGAACTAAAAGCCGAAACGGATTCACATTAACACGTACTGGATTAATCGAGTGAAATCCGCCCGGATCCGGTTTGATCCAGTTAAGTCCGGCTGTCCGGATAATAAAATGACCGGGTGGGTGACACCGTGTGTGAGAGCCGGTAGAAAGACCATTTGTGGACGAGATAAGCAAAGAATAGATGACGATAAATGGTACATTTGCAGTATCAAGGTTCCGAATTGAAACTGTTTTATTTAATGTAATTTTGCCCATCTAAATATCTTTTAACCGACTTCAAAAATAAGGAGGTTATATACAGGGTGTTTGGCAGAACGTTGAACATACGAAAATGGTGGATAGGTGGGGTCATATGCTACTTACTCAGCCCTAATTTATTTGGTCCTGGACCACTGGATATTTAAAAAAAAAATTTGTTCTTTCTTCTTGTTTCACCACTTTCTTAACTTTAAAGTGTAACTTTATTTAAAAATGAGTAAAACAGGCAATATTTAGTTTTTTTTTTTAAAATCATTTAATTTTTACCAACCTTGCAGTATTAAATTTCGTAAAACATTTCACTTTCCGTAAAGGTAGAGTTTCGTCAAAAATGTCTTACTTGATAAAATTATGAAATAACTCATAAAGTTTTTTTTTTATAAAAACAAATTGCATACCATTAGAAAGCTCACACACTAGGGATGTTTTGCTAGAATTGGAACTCTTAAATAATTTTTTGTTTTTTTTTTTAATGCAAATTGAAATTAAGATTTAAGTATTTTTACACCTTTCTGTAAGTTTGAGGACTCATAACTTTTTTTTCTAGCTAACATCTGAATAAAGCAATAATTTTATAAGAATCTGCCAACATAAAAGATTTAAAAAAAGACTAAATATTGCCTGTTTTACCCATTTTTAATTAAAAATTACACTTTAAAGTTAAGAAAGTGGTGAAACAAGAAGAAAGGAAAAAAAATTTTTTTTTAAATATCCAGTGGGCCAGGACCAAATAAATTAGGGCTGAGTAAGTAGCAGATGACCCCACCTATCCACCATTTTCGTATGTTCAACGTTCTGCCAAACACCCTGTATTCGGCTGAATATATGTTTTTCTTTTTTTTATGTATGATCACCGATTTCTCGGTCAATTTTAGACGGATTTTGATTTTTTTTTGTTTTTGATTTGAAGGTTTTGCTTTCAAGTTGGTCCCATAGAAATATTGTTATAATCTGATCATGAACTTCGAAGATATGGAACAGAACTCCTCATAGGATCACAGCAGAACTGTCGGAACAAGTAAAATTGCTTTATTTATACGTGTAGTCGATGACTGACTGAAAGAAGAGGGAGAATATATCGAACTGATCTAATGATGAAGCCTGAAGTTAGGCACCGAAACTCTGTAATAAATTAATATAATCTAACCGTGTTTTGTATGATTAGAATTGTCATGAGATGCACTCTGGCTATAAGGTATTTAAGTATAGCTAAAAGGTATAAAAAGAATTTTATTGTAAATAACGAAGAGACAAAACTATTATAGAAACACCGACTTCCGAAATTAAAGTTATTTTGCACTTTCAGTGTTTTTTTTTACATTGAAATCGGTTGTATTTTCTTTGTAAAAAGTTTTTTTTTGTAATGATAGTTAGCAATCAACTTTACCCCAACATTATGTTTATTAAACCTAAACCTTATATATAATCAGCAGCATTATATAATCGAGAATGAATGGGGCGGAATCCAGTACGCGTTGGTGGATATCACATGTCTTCGAATTTTCTCGCGTACTGTTCCACGCGCGCCTCAAGGAGATGTCAACAAAACGGCAGGGGCCCAGCAGGGTCGAATCCTACTGGGGCCACGGGTAGTGTGAAAGCAACACCCGGGGCCCTGGGACGAAGGCAACGAAGGAACAGGAGCGGGTTTTTAGTCAGTAAAATTCTGACACTATCTCCCGCTCCACCCAAGAGCGAGATTTGTAATAAGATGATTTTCCCACCCAATAAAAAAAAATGTCTTGGAATTTTATTGTTCTAGTTAATACTGATATCCTCACAATATTTTCTTTACTAGTTAGAGAGCAGTGGTGACCAAATAAAATACATAAAGTATTGCTCGTAGGTAGGTTTGAACCCACGATGGGCAACTTGAAGGTACGGGCACACATAACAAAATATGTCATAGCATAATATTTCTGATTGACACGTAGCAAGATGTAATCTAACAAGCTCTTAGACAGAAGGACAGAGTCCCAGCAAGGCTGATTATATCAAGTTATTCTTTTTTTTTTTTTATTGATATAAACCAGTACTTGACTGCGATCCCACCTGATGGTAAGCGGAGATGCAATCATTGATGGTCAGGCGCACTAGTTTATTAAGAGCCTATTCACTCTAGCCTTGAAGACACCTAAATTATAGTTGGACGGGAAGACCGCAGCAGGCAAATTGTCCCAGTCCTTTATTCAAAGTAAACCTTCTGAATCAATCACTATCATTCATAACCTATGATTGGAATTACGACTGACATTTCAATCTGTCACTCTATCAGATTTTATGCGTATTTTAATGCGTTTCATTGATGAGAACAGACAATGGATTCAATTTTACATATTAATGGATCTGAAAGCGTACAATTGATTGAGAATCGTATTGGAATATTTTTTGTTTTCATGATTGGCATTTTTTCGGCAGTGTATTTTTAGATTGCTTATTTTTAACAATAGGAACTTTACATGTTTTTTAATTTCGAACGGGTTTAATATGTTCTGTATATGATTGGTTTTTAACCGACTTACAAAAAAGGAGGAGGTTCATCTGAATATTATGTTTTTATGTCTTTTTCAGCGATATCTTCGTCAAATGTGAACCTATTTTGACAAAAAAAAACTTTTCCGAATGGTCAGTCTGCCAGATCCATTGTTGGTTGGTTCCATACTAATTTGGTAAAGATTTTTTGAAGAACTTAAGAGATAGACTATGGAACACTTCAATAAATAATAGCAAATCTTACCGGACTGCTGTGCCATCATAGGCGCGGGCTTGCGGACGGCGAGCCATGAGTAGCCCGCCGTCCGACCGTCCGGCAACCGTCCGGACCGAGCCCAAGTCGTCGACGGCGCATATTAATTGTTCCACGCGCGACTCAGGAAGATGTTAGCAAATCGTAGGGGCCCAGCAGGGTCGAAGCCTACTGGGGCCATGGGTAGTCTGAAAACGAAACCCGGGGCCCTGGGACGAAGGCAACGAAGGAACGGGAGTTGGTTTTTAGTCAGTAAAAGTCTGACACTATCTCCTGCTCCGCTCAAGAGCGGGATTTGTCATTAGAAGATTTTCCCACCTAAAAAAAAAAAAAAAAGCCAGAATGCTGTAATCGGATGTCTGTTTATTGTTAACTTTATTTCGTAACCTAACATCATGCCAGTACGCTCGTAGAGGTTCCGCGGAGGTTTCAGTATGGACAGGAGTCTCCCAGCACTAAATTCAGCAAGTATTTCTTATTCTTGAAGATCGTCGTCTTTTTTCACGTACCATGTGTACCATGGCCTGGACCGGGCACGGACGCGAGAAGTCGCTACAATCAATCGCATCCACGAGGACATGGTGGTGCTAAACCTACGCCGTGTCCGCTGCCACGGGACAGACTTCTATTGCCTAGTGACTGGCCTGTTGGTCTAGTGGTTAGTGACCCTGACTGCTATGCCGGAGGTCGTGGGTTCGATTCCCACTCAGGACAAATGTTTGTGTGATGAGCACGATCATTTGTTCTGTGTCTGGGTATAATTTATCTATAATATGTATGTATTTAGAAATATATATGTATGTATATCAGTTGTCTAGTACTCATAACACAAGCTCTGCTTAGCTTGAGATTAGACGGCGTTGTGTGATAGTTGTGGAATATTATTATTATTGTATGGTTTACCGTGTCCTCCAGGCTATCTGCAAAATGGTAACAACCAGGTGTTTCTTCCCTCCAAATCTCCCGAAACAAGAAGGCCGTGACGTCTCTCTAACCATTCCTTAAAAAAAGGAGTTGTCGCTCGATAACATTGTCACATACCCAGTACTTGGTTGCTGATCCAACTCTACCACTCTTAGTAATTAACCCAGAGCTCAAACTTTTTTTTAGGTGGGAAATCATCCAATCACTTCTCCCACCTTAGGGCGGAGCGGGAAGGCTTATCAGACTTTTACTGACTAAAACCCACTCCAGTGTTCCTTCTTTGTCTTGCATCTCATGAGCCCGGGTTCCCTTTCACAGTTACAGACTTGAGACCTGCGACTGAGATTGAATTTATTAGTAACATTTCCTGCGTTCCTAATGAAATACGACCGAATAAGTATCTCTTAGTATCTCTAATACATTTTCCTAGAAACGTAACGGAATCCACATTATTGAATAAAGTAATGTGGGCTGCATTTCCTCTACCCGGACGCAAAGCCGAGTTCACATCGAGAGAGTATACTATCTGATAGTACTGGTGGTAGAGTACAGTAGCAAATTTCAATTACCGAACGCCGTTTGTTCTTGGAGAAGAAAATAAATTTCCTGTCTTGCCCGTAACTGTCTTAAAACGATACGGGAAAATTGTGATAAACTTTGGTGTTCATGGCAATATACCTTTTGTGTTTACTGATTACAATAAGTGACTAATAAACAATCAAAGACAATATTAATCAAAATATAACACAAAACAAACAAAACAAAATAATAATATAATATTCCACAACTATCACACAACGCCGTCAAGTCCCAAGCTAAGCAGAACTTGTGTTATGAGTACTAGACAACTGATAAACATACTTATATATTTCTAAATACAAATATAGATAAATTACACCCAGACACAGAACAAATGATAGTGTTCATAACACAAACATTTATCCTGGGTGTGAATCGAACCCACGACCTCCGGCATAGCAGTCAGGGTCACTAACCACTAGACCAACAGGCCAGTCAAAAATCTAAAAATACCTACTAATAAGATACTTCGTGTAAAATTCACACGATCTAAAGTTTCATAAAATATGAGCTCGCTAGAAAATCGGACAAGTAAATGTGGCTAGTACTGTACTCTACTGAAGTACTGACTCGATCAAATGTAAATGCGCCCTAGCTAACCGTAGCCTGACCTAATTGACGTATTTTTCAGCGAATCTACATTTTTAAAATGGATCCAACATGGATTTTATATCAGTAAAATGAAAAGCTATATTAAAACCGAGATTAAATATAAATTGGTATCTCTTAATGTGATTTTTAATGAATATTATTTAGATAGTAAATGATAAAAAGTTTATTTATGATTTATATAGTGTAGATCGGAGACTCTACACTCGAAATTGTAAACGATTACGTTTACCTGGGACAGACAATCCAGTTCGGTAGGTCTAACTTTGAGAAAGAGGTCAATCGCTGAATCCGACTCGGCTGGGCAGCGTTCGGGAAGCTGCGCGGTATCTTCTCGTCTAACATACCACAGTGTCTCAAGACGAAAGTCTATGACCAATGCGTGTTGCCAGTGATGACAAATGGTACTGAAACATGGTCGCTTACAATGGGCCTCATCAGATAGATTACAGTCACCCAGTCGGAGTTTCCTTGCGTGATCGCATAAAAAATGAAAACATCCGCAGGAGAACCAAGATCACCGACATAGCCCGAAGAATCGCCAAAATAAAGTGGCAGTGGGCAGAGCACATTGCTCGTAGAAGGGATGGTCGATGGGGCCGAAAGGTTCTAGAGTGGCGACCGCGAACCGGAAAACGCAGCGTTGGAAGGCCTCCCCCACAAGGTGGACCGACGACTTGGTGAGAGTCGCGGGAGTGCGGTAGATGCAAGACGCACAGGATCGGTCGTTGTGGCGTCGCTTGGGGGAGGCCTATGTCCAACAGTGTACGTTTTTCGGCTGAAATGAATGATATTGTAGTTGTATTTTTTTTAAGTTGGGAAATTATCTAACGCGTTCTCGCGCAACGCCCAAGAGCGGGGCATGTCAGACTCTTACTTATTTGCCTTGCTTTGATTCGTTTTCACTTAACCTATGGCCCCAGTAGGCTTCGACCCTGCTGAGCCCCTAAGATTTGCTGACATTTCCTTGAGGCGCGCGTGAAACACTACGCGACATCGACGACTTGGGTTCGGTCTCGGCGGTTATCGGACGGCGTGCTACCCATTGCTCGCCGTCCGCAAGCCTACGCCTCTATCTTTGGTCTTCTGGGCACGTTTCTTGCGTGACGATAACAACAATGTGAAGTTTTATTTGTTTTTGTATATGTTACCAACAATCTTTGTAATCCGGAATTCTATACAATGCCTAGGCAATGTATAGACTATCTAAAACGTGTAGGTAATTAAATATTATTTATTTTTTACTTTGGCTAGGTATTTTATACAATACCGAATGCGCAACCGATAATTTTTGTATAAGTCGAGAGCAGGGAAGGAAGTGACGTAAAATTACGTCACTCGATAAAAGGCTAAGGCGGGAGCAGAGCTCCTGCTTTGGCTTTTGTGATTATTTTTTTATAACCACTCGGAAATTGAAGCCTTATTTTTTACCCCGCAGACAGAAATTGGACCTGAGGACTTGTAAGGAAATTACATTATGTTACTTATAGCCAGAAGAATGTTTAATTTCACGTTAATTTTATTATGTATTAGTACTGAGGTCCTATTTCTGTCCGCGGGGTTTAAAGTAAGGCTCCTATTTCCGAATGGTTGCAAAAAAAAATAACCACGAAGCATTAGGCAGTTTTTCGCCCCCACGTTAGCCTTCTAACATAACCTCTGGGTGTGACCTAAAATCACGTCAATTCCTTCCCTGCTCTTGTCTTATCCGCACATTGAATTTAAATAATGACGGGAAAATGAAACATTTACTATTCATATTATATTCATCAATGTTAACCAACATTGATGAATATAGGAATTGTAATATAATAAATATTCATGAGCAGTAGTGGCCGAGTGGTAACCACCCTGACTTACAAGTTGTAGGTCGTGGGATCAAACCCAGCCAGGCGCATTACTTTGTGTAATTTATTTCATCACCACTGCTCCCAAAACGGTGAAGGAAAACATCGTGAGGAAACCGGCATGTCCTAGAACCAAAAATTCGAAGACATGTGACATCCACCAACCCGCACTGGGCCCGCGTGGTGGATTACGGCCCATTCCAGTCAGAACAAAGGAATCGGAGGCGTGGCCTACTCGAGGCATTCGGCGCGAACGATACGATTATAACTTGGCTAGAGGGGCAGCTCTAATTTTTATTTAGTTAGCTGTTACTAGTACTGAAACAAATGCTGAAACTTACTGAAGTTTATAACAAATACTGAAACTTACTACACAAATATTCTAGTTTACCTTTTTAATTACTACTATTGTTCTCTAACAAGTCATTTGAACGTTTCAGCAAATACCCTCAATTTTCGAAGTGTGCAACACATGCGTCGGTGGTGTAATGGTTAGCATAGTTGCCTTCCAAGCAGTTGATCCGGGTTCGATTCCCGGCCGACGCATTAGTTTTTACCAAATTTTGTATACAATTAGCTAAACGGCTTTAATTTTTTTGGGGAGATTTTGTAGACATAGTTTCGTATTTCCTTCTTTTTATGCTAAGGAATAAAAGTCACACGAATCTCATATTAAAAGTTAAGCACGTTTCATCATATTAATTTCATCATATTTAAAGTTAGCACGTTTGTCGTTTGTAAATTTGTCTTCACTTTTTTAGGGTTCCGTACCTCAAATGGAAAAATCGGAACCCTTATATGATCACTTTGTTGTCTGTCAGTCTGTCTGTTAAGAGCCTTTTTATGTCGAAAACGCGTGGAGGTATCTAGTTGAAATTAAAACCATATACTCATGTTTGCGGTCCCTTGAATCTGTGAAAAAATCAAACTTCTTTTTAAGTTTATCGTTTATCGTTAACGAAAAAAAAAGATACGGCCGTTTAAGTCACAAAAAAACGTATATTTCAACACTCTCAAGGGAAACAAAATTCATAGGGTACTTCCAGTTGACCTAGAATCCTGAAATTTAGCGCAAAGCAAGGTCTTATAGCACAAGTATAGGAAAAAATCTGGAAACTGTAAATTTGTAGTTACGTCACTAAAAAAACTTTTTTTGCGATTCGGAAAAATCTTCGTAACTCAATTCTAGAATTGAACCGTTTTCATGTGTAAGTTTGTACGGAACCCTCAGTGCGCGAGTCCGATTCGCACTTATCCGGTTATTTTTTGACTGACCGACATTTCGACAATTCAAAAGTGCTTGAAATAAACGTTTCTTCTTTCTGAGATCGATTCGTGAATCAAAATCGATCAACCACTATGGTGTTTCTTGCCGGTTTTTCTTAATAGGAAACAACCATTTGAAAACGTGCAGTAGCTTCTGACACATGACACATGTAGGCCTGTAGCGACATCTATGGCGTCACATAAAAACGAATCCTGCATCGCGCAATCAAAGTTCTCCGCGCGATTAGAACGTATAGAACAGCCCAAAATCATCTATCGGGCAGTTGCCCACCAGACATAACACCTGTCTGGTCGGAGGATCCTCCCTTTTCGACGGAGGTTTGCGGGACTTTACACTCTGTCCCGCATACCTTCAAAGTCCTATGTGAAATAAGAATAATAATGATATAATATTATTCCACAACTGGGACTAGACAGCGTTGTGTGATAACACAACGCTGTCTAGTCCCAAGGTAAGCAGAGCTTGTGTTATGAGTACTAGACAACTGATAAACATACTTATATATTTCTAAATACATACATATTATAGATAAATTACACCCAGACACAGAACAAATGATCATGCTCATGCCACAAACATTTGTCCTGGGTGGGAATCGAACCCACGAACTTCGGCATAGCAGTCAGGGCCACTAACTACTAGACCAACAGACCAGTCAAATAAAAAGATTTTGTTTTTTTTTTAATGTGCCTTCTAGTGCTGTATTGCCTGAACCGTGGCATCAAATGTATCGCAGAATCGAATTTTCCTACAATATTTTCCGTCTCTCAAGCTCAATAACTCCTCAGGGGAGACAGTTCGGTTGTTATTACCGTGGATCCAGTTACATACATTTACGTTACCCGTGTTATTGGCTGAGCACAATTTATCTCCAGTGTCGAGAGACGTGTGACTTAGTGATCAAATTGAATTTATGTCAAGTGCGATGGAGCGGTGTTCTGTTCTTCAGATGTTGAGTTATTGGTCCTTGTGAGATAATGGTTTTGTTTTTGTTTTACGGTATGGAAAACTGGAGTATAAAAATGTTTTTAAGTTGTTGATGCGAATACATACACAAATGTGTTTTCAAATTGTCGATTTGAACCAATTGTTTAATAAATAAGTATAAATAAATATTTGAGTTGTGGTAGTCCGAGTGGTAACGGCCCCGACTTACGAGTTGTAGGTCGCGGGTTCAAACCCAACTAGGCGCATTACTTTGTGTAATTTATTACATCACCACTGCTCTCAAAACGGTGAAGGAAAACATCGTGAGGAAACCGGGCATGTCCTAGAACCAAAAATTCGCAGACATGTGACATCCACCAACCCGCACTGGGCCCGCGTGGTGGATTACGGCCCATTCCCTCTCCTAGAGAGGAGGCCAGAGTCCCAACAGTGGGAACATTATAAGGCCGACTATGCTATGTAGATAGTTTATTAATTTGTGTATGTCATCATCATCTTCCTGCTCTTGTCCCATCTTATTTGGGGTCGGCGCAACACGTTTTTTTCTTCCATTCTATCCTGTCAACCGTCATACTATCACTTACTTCCTTTTCTTTCATATCACTGTTCACAAAATCCATCCATCTTTTCTTTGGCCTCCCTCTTCCTCTCTACCCATCCACATGTATACTCATAACTCTTTTAGTAACATGTGTTTCAATCTCTCCTCTTTACATGACCATACCAAGACAAACGATTCCCCTTCAACTTTTCAGGTTTTTTTTTGTATGTATTATACGTATGATTGTATGATATTTATGGTTGTACCTATTCGCCTTTTCTCTCTCTTTTATTGCACCTACCACTATTTATCTCTGCATAAGCCTAAGGTTGACTCACATTTGACTCTGATATTTCAGTATTTGTATTCTTATACTGTTATTCGATAGTTTTCACTTACACCAGATTTGAAGTTGATTAATATTGAATTCTTGTTATTATTCTTGTTTTTTTTATTTTTATTTGTTATCTTAGTATTTTATTATTTCGTACACATCTAAAGCTAAACACATGTTTATTATTGATAATTTATCACAGATTAACATTTATATAAGTATACTTGTTTACCTTACGCATAATATTAATAAGTATTACGGGCATTAAGCGCCAGCTTACAGCTGGGTGCGGGAGCCAAACAACCCCTTAGTCGTCCGGATGGCCCGGTGACTATGTATTTGTGCGATCAACCAGGTAACATAACAAGCTTATAAGTTTGTGATTTTTCATGATACAGTTATGAACTTTTGTACATAGATTCTTTACATAAAAATATTAGACACGTGTTTCGGGATTCGCATATACTAAAACTAATGTATATAGATTATATTGGTCCTTGTGGGGATAGCATAGCATAGTCGGCCTTATAATGTTCCCACTGTTGGGACTCTGGCCTCCTCTCTAGGAGAGGGATGGGCCGTAATCCACCACGCGGGCCCAGTGCGGATTGGTTGGATGTCACATGTCTTCGAATTTTTGGTTCTAGGACATGCCGGTTTCCTCACGATGTTTTCCTTCACCGTATTGAGAGCAGTGATGATGAAATAAATTACACAAAGTAATGTGCCTGGCTGGGTTTGAACCCGCAACTTACAACTCATAAGTCAGGGCCGTTACCACTCTGTCACCACTGCTCTCTTGTAAGGATGGTACAAAATATTGTATATTTATTGTACCACTATCTTAAAGTACCATTTATCAATTTTCAAAATCTTTCAAGTGCTTGGACATGGAATGATAAACGATCGTCTATCCATCACAAAGGACCTCAAGTCGGGTTCCGCACCTGAGCGTCGCCGCTACTCGTCGTCGGCCACTTTTTGTGACACAACCCATTTCTCAACGTCCACGGCACCGAAATGAGAATTTGATGAAATGTCCGAAATTACTTTACTTTATGTAAGAAGTGATTACTGTGATAAATTTTATGGAGATTTAGGTATAGTAAATGTTACTGAATATTTCATTTGTTTAGTCATAAATTGTTGTGAGCAGTGGTGGCTGAGTGGTAACGGCCCCGACTTACGAGTTGTAGGTATCTCCCAGCCCGCCTAGCCAAGTTACAATCGTTTCGTTAGCGCCGAACGCCTCGAGTAGGTCACGCCTCCGATTCCTTGGTTCTGACCATGTGACTGAACGTTGAGATGACGGTAAAACAAAGGAATCAGAGGCGTGGCCTACTCGAGGCGTTCGGCGCGAACGATACGATTGTAACTTGGCTAGGGGGGCTGGAAGATACATGATTCTTGTCGTTCTGTTACAGAAACAAAGCCACAGGATCAAACTAGTTTTTTTTATATATTGGCATCTATTGAGTAGGTTCGTTCAGTTTGTGTCTTCTTAAGGGAGATGTTCCAATGTAGTTCGGGAAATTCAAATTAATTAAAATATGAATTAGCGGGCGCAACATATGTTTATTTACGGAATCATAACCATTAAAATTAATGATAATGACCCAGTATTGGTAATGACTCCGACTTACGAATTGTAGGTCGTAAGTTCAAACCCAGCTAGGCGCATTACTTTGTGTAATTTATTTCATCACCACTGCTCAAAACGGTGAAGGAAAACATCGTGAGGAAACCGGCATGTCCTAGAACTAAAAATTCGAAGACATGTGACATCTACCAATCCGCACTGGGCCCGCGTGGTGGATTACGGCCTATTCCCTCTCCTAGAGAGGAGGCCTGAGTCCCAGCAGTGGGAACATTATAAGGCTGACTATGCTATATGCTATGTTATAAATTGTATGAAGTAGTTTTCTGAGATAACTTTAAAAGTATTACTGAGACATACACATTTTCATCAAAAACTTTATAGATTATTTTCAACTACATAATTTGTAAACCAATTAAACAGTTTTTTTTTAATTGATATAAACCAGTGCTTGACTGCGATCCCACCTGATGGTAAGTGGAGATGCAATCATTGATGGTCAGGCGCAATAGTTTATTAAGAGCCTATTCACTCTAGCCTTGAAGACACCTAAATTATAGTTGGACGGGAAGACCGCAGCAGGCAAATAGTTCCGGTCCTTCGATGTACGCGGTATAAACGACGAAACGAAACGCTTAGTCCAGACCGTTGAAGTTTCAACAACGTAAGGGTGGATACTCGCCGTACGTCGATATAGATGGCACTTTGTTCAATATTGTGGTGTAAGGTAAGATTTTGGATTAAATATGTAGCTTCCTATTTTCCGGATATAAAATCTGATTCGCGAATATTTTTGTACCATGTTACTGAAGGATATTTTCTTATAACTTTTTTTTGAGGTGGGAAAATCATCTAATGACAAATCCCGCCCTTGGGCGAAGCGGGAGATAGTGTCAGACTTTTACTGACTAAAAACCCACTCCTGTTCCTTCTTTGCCTTCATCCCGGGGCCCCGGGCTTCGCTTTCATACTACCCGTGGCCCCAGTAGGCTTCGACCCTGCTGGTCCTCTACGCGCGCGTGGAACAGCATGCGCCGTCGACGACTTGGGCTCGGTCCGGACGGTTACCGGACGGTCGGACGAGCCACCCATTACTCGCCGTCCACAAGCCCGCGCCTATGGTGGCCGGAAATAACTTGCGAGTAGGCTCAGGTATTATATTAAATTAAAGGCAAGTGAGAATATAGGGGTTTATTCTAATCTTAGCAAAAGTAGGTTATAGTTCAAAAGTATGTCTAAGCGCGGTCGTGTTGGGCGATGCAATCCCGATGTCCTGCGTGCTTGAACCCGGCGTCGCCGCCGCCGCGCCGTGCCGCGTCATCGTAGTGTGTGTGTGAAAGACTTGATATTGATTTGTGTAATGTTTTGACATTGAATTGCTATCAGAATACATTTTTTTAGGTGGAATAACATCTAAAGACTTCTCTCGCACTAGGGAGGAGCAAGAGTGAGTGAGCGTGTCAGACTTTTACTGAATAAAATTACCCTTTGGGTTCTAGCACCACAACCCGATTTCCGGCCTCCGTAGGCGCGGGCTTGCGGACGGTAAGCAATGGGTAGCTCACCGTTCGACTGTCCGGTAACCGTCCGAACCGAGCCCAAGTTGTCGATGACGCGTACTGTTCCACGCGCTCCTCAAGGAGATGTCAGCAAACCGTAGAGGCCCAGAAGGGTCGAAGCTTGCTGGGGCCAAGGGTTTGCTTCTGAAAGGAAATTTCGGCCAGGTATGAAACGCAACGAAGGAACAGGAGTTGGTTTTTAGTCAGTAAAAGTCTGACGCGTCCTCGTGCTCCGCTCAAGAACGGGAGATGTCATTGGATGATTTTCCCACTTACAAAGAAAAAAGCACCACAGGTTTTCTTTTCAGAAAGGCCCCGTGGCTCTAATGGACATTGGCCCTGTTGCATCTTTACAGTTTTGCTGAAATCAATTTGAGGCACGCGTGAGCCACTACGCAACGTCGACTACCTACTTAGTATTGGTAATTGCAGCAGCCTATCTAATGCATCGTCCACAAGCCCACTGCCTTCAAAATACATGACTCCATAATTATACCTTCAACACGAAAGCTTTCAAAATGACCACTATCCTCGGCTACACAAATAGAAATCAATGAATTTCTATTGCTATAATTAATTATATCCACGATCAAACAAGCCCTGACGCCATTGTGATCACTTTGGACAAACAAAATGGAAGTTATATTGATTGAAATGGAAAATTCGTGTCACGTTCCTATTGTTAGGAGGTAACTGTAATTATTCGAGGGAATTTCCTTTCGTTAATATTTTCCAAGAAATTTTGTTGAAAGCAGGCTGAGAAAATATTTGTTATTTTATGTTTGGTCGGCTTTGTAATTATATTCATTAACTGTCAGCAATCAGGTCAGGCGTAATTAAAGGTATGACCTTCCTTTTAATTCAAATCACGAAACCAATAATATATATTCCCTATATTTGATTTTGTGATTTGAATTTTATGTTAAATAATTTAAAAAACTATGCTTGGCTCAATATTTTGAAAACTAACCAACTCATAACGTGTGTTTTAATCAAATTAAACCAATACCCAAATAAAATACAAATGGAGGTTTTATAGAGTATTAATGTATTTAGGATAGTTTATAAAGCACTCTATGGGTAATTAAAATTAATATTAAAGTTAAAAAAACCGGCCAAGAGCTTGTCTGGCCTCGCAATAAGTGACCCCACTTAAGAGTTAATGAACAACAGACAACGAGCAAGAACAAATACCACCAATGCCAACGAGAGACCAACTGAACAATTCGACAATATAATAATAGCTCATACCCGTCCCGACCCCATCAACTCAGGAAAAATCTTAACAGCGCAAAGTAGCCCAAAGTACAGCGCCATCTCTTGGGAAATTAGGTTACTAATTTAAACAAACTAGATGGGTGTTGATGTTGGGTTTTCATTGGTAATTTTGGATTGCGTGAACCGATTTTAATAATTTATATTTAATTTTTAAATTGAAAGAAGATACGTTCAGGATAATAAAATATGCAAACTAAGTTTAAAAAAATGCTTGCTCATATGGTTAAATTACAAACGTAGTTCAGACATTATTTTGCACAACTTTTCGAAAACTGTTTAACCCATCAAGTTCAAAATAATTTTCCTACAAAAAGTACACCAGTACGGACAGACAGACAGACAGACTTGGCGAAACTATAAGAATTCCTAGTTGACTACGGAACACTAAAAAGGACCCTGAGAGATACCGATAATGTAACTGATATTATCAGGTGTTTCTTGTTGCATAAATAATCATGATACAAATTTTTGTGTACAAAATAACAATAATATCGATGCTGACAACAACAAGTTACAAATTTACTCTTTGAATGCCGTATTTAGAGACACAATAGAAAGACAATTGCTTATGTCGAACTGTGTAACATAAGACATTCCAAAGGTTAAGAAGAAAGAAGATACTCATTGCTTAATCTGCAAATTTAAGCAGTCAAACGCATAAGAAAAGTCCGAAGCAGTTTCTATCGAATTTCAATATGTAAAACCTTCCACTGTTGAAAAAAATAATGTATGAATGAGAAAGCAATCAATAAAAAGGTATGTGAATTAATTATAGCTATTATACATCCAACATACAGAGAACCAAGGTTGCCAACATAGCACGAAGAATCGCCAAACTTAAGTGGCAATGGGCAGGGCACATTGCTCGCAGAACGGATGGTCGTTGGGACCGAAAGGTTCTGGAGTGGCGACCGCGTACCGGAAGACGCAGTGTTGGAAGGCCCCCTACAAGGTGGACCGATGACCTGGTGAAGGTTGCGGGAATCCGATGGATGCGAGACGCACAGGACCGTTCTTTGTGGCGACATTTGAGGGAGGCCTATGTCCAGCAGTGGACGTCTATCGGCTGAAATGATGATGATGATGATGATTATATATCAACCGTTACATAAATAACCTAAGTTATAACATTGTTTCTTTGTTAGAACAATTAATACTGAACAAAAACATTTGACTAAATTGAAATCATTCAAGTTTTAAGTGGTGCAAATTACTAGATTTATGTGAATCTTAAAACAAGAATTAATCATACTTCATAGTCTAAAGTATTGTTTTAAAAATGTCTTTAAAAACAATTTATAAAAAATATAAATTTAGTAATCATAAATCCTATCCAATGAGCCTAAAACAAAAACAATTACTTATAATAACTTCATGGAAACTAGAGATTTTACGGCTGAAGTTGTAAAATTCGCGAGCCACCATTTATATTGGGGGCTGGCATCATCTGGTTCCACCGTACACCTGGGCTCCGCAAATTGTGAGGCTTACTGCGCTGTCAAACTGTACACCAAATATACTTCTGTATTTTATTGATGTTGAAGAATGTTGGTGTCTTGGTATTCTTTCTTTATTTTAGAAAGAAAATTATAGGGTTTTTTGGCTGAATCTTAACTGAATAACAATAAGGAAGATGTTATCCTATTTATTTGTAAAAAGTAAATAGTTCTAGGAGTATAAACTTTACTATTGCTGAGTGTCTCAAGTTGATATGAAACCTGCCCCCCTAGCCAAGTTACAATCGTTGCGTTAGCGCCGAACGCCTCGAGTAGGCCACGCCTCCCATTCCTTTGTTCTGACCAAGTGACTGAGCGTTGAGATGAAGTCAGAAGAAAGGAATCGGAGGCGTGGCTGACTTGAGGCGATCGACGAAAGAGAATCGAAACAAAACGGTTGTAACTTGACTAGGAAAGCAGCTGTATCCTAGCTTTTTGCATAGTATTATTGAGACGTAAGGATTTCTACGCATATTAAATCAATATACATATATACAAAACCACATGAAAGTCATTTAAAATCATCATCATGAAAGACGTCCACTACTGGAAAATAGCCTCCCCAAAAAAGGAATCTCGAGAAAATTACGGATTCCGTAACTTATCATGTTGTATCTTACAAGGTTCCCACATTTTTTTATCAAAAAAAATGTGCCAGGAATTCTAATTTACAAAATTCATTAATAAACAACAAAGAATATTAAAAATTTTACCAACAAAAATACTTGCCATAATTTTCAGCAGTTTCCCAAAAGCTCACAATAAATTTTCTACTCTAAAATTAACTCACTAAATTAAGGAGTAACTCACTATCTTAAGTTTTAGTGGTGGCCCCTGGGTAAAGGGGCGAGGGGGGCGGTGACAAAAATGTAGCCCCCCTTTCGAGGGCTGACCACGTTATGTAATTATGGACGAAAAGGTTTTTCTGACCTTGAGACGAGGTCCTACAGGGTAATAATTTTAAGTGATGTTGGAAGTTTTTGAGGCTATTACGGTCAGACGTCGTTGTATGTAATGAATATTGAAATATTCAGATTTTATCTAATCTTAAAATGTTTCGGTTTTCTGTACCAATATTTTATTGATGAGAGCAGTGGTGGTCAATTGGTAACAGCTCCGACTTATGAGTTTGTAGGTCGTGAGTTCAAACCCGGTAAGGCGCATTACTATGTGTAATTTATTTCATCACCAGTGCTCTTAAAACGGTGAAGGAAAACATCGTGAGGAAACCGGCATGTCCCAGAAACAAAAATTCGAAGACATGTGACATTCACCAACCCGCACTGGGCCCGCGTGGTGGATTACGGCCCATTCCGTCTCCTACAGAGGGGGCCTGAGTCCCAGCAGTGGGAACATTATAAGGCCGACTATGCTATGCTATGCTATTTTATTGATTCTTTTTTTTTTCATGTAGTAAATGACCAAGTTACTTCTTTCGATCTGTGTGGAGCGAGGAGTGTAAGACAGTTGTCCTTCGCATTTCAGGGCCACGGTAAATCCTTCGAACAATCCTGACGCCCTGGCGTAGAATAAAAATATCCTAAATTACAATAGTGGCTTTAGACTTTTTCCATAATCTCTTTAAATAATTTTGTTGATTAGAATATGTTCTTAATCTTCTATAATATATGTCCTCACAGGCTTGGGGCAAAATAAACGGAGCGATAAATCCTCATTGGCTTGAGGCAAAGCAACCCTGAGGAATATTTCTTCGTCCCCATCTCAGTAGACTATTTCATTCCAATTTTGCGAATTTTTTTTAACAATAATTTGGGATTGTTTTTATTTTTACAATCGCCAAATTCCACACGACATTCAGTAGTATATAATAAAAGAAGTAACTGACTGACATACGCAGTGAAACTACTGAGTTCAGGTACGTGAAATTTAGCTCAAGGGTTCCTTTTAAGCTAGCACTAAGAAAGGGTTTTTGTAAATTGAACTTTTAAGGGGTTAATTCGTTTGTATGTAAAATATTATTTCATAGGCCCTTATCTAATCCAAGAAATTAAAAAACAGGGCAAGTGCGAGTCAGACTCTTGCATAAACGGTTCCGGGTTCCGGTTCCAAATTTACCTATGAAAACAGTTCGATTCCCAATTTGGGAATCGAAGTGTTTTTTGGAAAACTTTCCAAATTGTAAAAAAAACATTTTTATGTGACGTAACTACAAATTTACAGTTTTCAGATTTATTGCTATATATATACTATAAGACCTTGCTTTATGCCAAATTTTAGGATTATGGGTCAACGGGAAGTACCCTATGAATTTTGATTCCTTTGAGGGTGTTGAAATGTACGTTTTTTGCAACTTAAACAGCCGTATCTTTTTTTTCACAGCTTCAAGATCCGGTAGACTTGAGTACACGGTTTTAATTTCAACTTGATGCCTCCACGTGTTACTGAGATAAAGGTTCTTGACAGACCTACAGACAGACAAACGGACGGACAACAAAGTGATCCTATAAGGGTTCCATTTTATCCTTTTGAGGTACGGAACCCTAAAAAGGTTTTCATTATTTGTGTTTCATAACTACCCCTATAAAATAATTTAGGGGTAGTATAAAAAAGGTGTTAATGTTTGTAAGGGAGAATTTTATTCCTTGGATTAACGACTTGAAACTTGGCACAATTTCTTATCAAAATAAGTAATAAAGACTGAATCTTTATTAGTTTTATAAAACTACCCTCAGAATATATGTAGATTTAGTGGTGTTATATACAAAAATATTCTTGCGAACGAAGTAACTAACAATTTGCTAGTATTTCCAAATAGCTTTAAAAAACTCACAATGAACTTTAGAAATTGAGAAGAAACTGTAAATATATAAAAATAAAAGCGTAGTTTCCAAAAAAAAAAGTAGAAAACAAAAAACAAATACTCTAAAAGAATATGCGTAGGCCGGGAATCGAACCCGGATCAACTGCTTGGAAGGCAACTATGCTGACCATTACACCACCAACGCCGATAACAGAGTAGTCCAATTTTATGACTGTATTCTTTTGTCAATATTAGAATATTTAAACAATTGTGTTATCTATCAATTAGGAGCAATTGTTATCAATGACCTGTGTGCTTCCAACTTCAGTGTAGTAATTGAATGTTACGAGATATTTTATTTTATTGGGGACAAAATTAAAATATTTACTGTCTAAAATATGATTGAGATACTTTTACCCATACAAATTTTTAACCGACTTCTAAAAAAGGAGGAGGTTCTCAATTCGGATGTTTGTATTTTAGACCCACTTTTCATTCAATTAGGAGGTGAATTTTGGGAAATCTTCTGTAAGTACTCGCCCACTAACAGACATATCAACGTACAGCCGAAACTACTGGAAGTTGAACTTAAACTTGGAAGAACTTGGAAGAAGCTTGACTGAGTGAGCAGTGGTGGCCGAGTGGTAACGGCTCCGCCTTACAAGTTGTAGGTTGTGGGTTCAAACCCAGCCAGGCGCATTACTTTGTGTAATTTATTTCATCACCACTGCTCTCAAAACGGAGTAGGAAGACATCGTGAGGAAACCGGCATGTCCTAGAAACAAAAATTCGAAGACGTGTGACATTCACCAACCCGCACTAGACCTGCGTGGTGGATTACGGCCCATTCCCTCTCCTAGAGAGGAGGCATGAGTCCCAACAGTGGGAACATTATAAGGCCGACTATGCTATGCCGATTATGCTATGAGCTTGACTCTTTCCAGGGGGACTGGCACGCAATGGCCGAGGACAGACGTGTGTAGCAAAACCAACATGTCCTAGAACCTGGAGCCTTGTGACATCCACCAATCCGGACTTCGCGCTAACCGCTCGACACCCGACTCCATTCTGTCCCGTGATCATTTGTTTTATTTGAAAGACGGCTCAATTTCACTCTCCTCCACTTATTCACTGTTGTCCACAGATGCGCAGTGGAGATTTCGACCACTGTGATTGCACTGTATCATGCACCCTTACAGCCCATTCTCTCACCTGGAGACTGATTATGTTATACTAGCTTCTACCGGCGTCGCTCGCGTGAAAGTCGGTCTCTCCATACAAACTTTGGACCCCCGTTTCGTCTTGTCATCCCCTTAGAGGGTGAATTTTGGAAAATCCTTTTTTAGTGCTCGCCTACATCATGAAGGGAAGCCTGGTGCAAAATTTCAAGCTCCCAGTAGTTTTGGCTGAGCGTTGATATGTTATCAGTCAGTTTCTCTTTTTATATACAATATAGATTAGAGCGTGTCTGACTTTAACTGACTAAAACTTACTCCTATGTTCCTACTTTGCTTTGCGTTCCAAGACTCTAGGGTTCCCTTTTGGACAACCAATGACCCCGTAGACTTCGACCCTGCTCAAAGAGATGTCAGTAAAACGTAGCTTTGCTGACCTCTCTTTGAGACGCGCGTGGATCACTATGCGCCGTCGACGACTCGGGGCTCAGCCCGGATGATTACTGGACGGCTGGACGGCGAGCTGCCCGTTGCTCGTTGTCCGCAAACCAATGACTACGGTGGCTGGAAGTCGGATTCGGGATGCCGCGTGGCTGGGGCGTGAAGAAGTCCAGTCCCTCACACGTAGATATTATTAAAGAAAAAAATTTACGTACCGTAGCACTTTCATATTCAACCATTAAGAAAACCTCCGGAAGACATAACGCGGACATTATCAAAGAACGATCAGGGACATTAACTTGTTATGACAGTGGCTCAAGGGCTGGAAAAAATGCTCATTTGTTATTCATAGAAACTTTATGGAAGTCGTATCATTTGCGATATTCACCAAAATGAGGAAATTCACTTAATGGTACATTATCCACATAAAAGAACTGTATGGGCATTTCATGGGTCTCTTTTCATTAAACGAGGAAGTTGAAATATTATTTCATTAAGTTACTTATAAAGGAAACTTAGAGTGATCTCAGCCCGAGCGAGGAGTGATCGAGTCCATAATGTCAACTTTGTATGACACTCTTTTTTTTTAGGTGGGAAGTCAACTAATTACATCTTCCGCTCTTGGGTGGAGCGCGAGGGCGTGTCAGATTTTTACTGACTAAAACCAACTCGTTTGTTCTTGTCGGGGTTCATTTTCACTTAACCCATGGCCCCAGTAGGCTTCGACATTGCTGAGCCCCTATGATTTGCTGACATTTCACTACGTGCCGTCGACGACTTGGGCTCGGTCTAGACAATTACCGAACGACCGGACGGCATGCTACCCATTGCTCGCCGTCTGCGTTGCATGACACTCTGGGTTTTTTTTAGGTACAAAATCATCCAATGAATTCACCCGCTCTAGGGCGCTGCTGGAGCGTGTGTAAGACTTTTACTGACATAAACGACCACTGCCTCATAGGAGTGGTAGTATGTTCCTTCTTTGTGCTGCATTCCTGGACCCCGGTGTTCCCTTTCGGACAACCCCTGACTGTAGACCTAGCTGATATGTGTGGTTATCAATATGAATCGGTAGCACAAGGTTTGCTTGGAGAAAACTCATAGTTGGGTTAAGCTCGCCTTTGTACATGAATTTTCAAATTACTCTGTACTATATTAAGTTTTTAGTTAAAAATAAAGAATTAAGAACATCCAGAGGTGGGCGCTGGACCATAATACTTGTATGGGCACGGCTCATTTGGCCTCCGTTATACACGGTGAAAGGGCAAGATTTTTTTTTTTTAATAGGAAAAAAACCAACGAAAAATTCCACCACTGGGGGTCCAGAATCATGTACTGGATCCATGATATTCGTTTGTGCGTCGATGTCAAAGGCTAGGTGGTTATAGCTATGCTTATATTTTTTACAGCAAATGTAATAAGTTGTACAGCCTTTAACTATTTACTCAACTTTTATTTATTTACCTTACTTAATATTGCTTCATAGTGTGTACAGTTGTATATACCTATACCTTACCTATACTCACAGTGTAGTCTTTTTTAACCCAAAGGTTGCCTGGTAGAAAATGCGCTGTCGTTTTAAGTCCTCCACTACCCCTCTACCGAAGTTACAACCGTTTCGTTTCGATTCTTTTGCGTCGAACGCCTCGAGTAGGCCACGCCTCCGATTCCTTTGATCTGACGTCATCTCAACGCTCAGTCACGTGGTCAGAACAAAGGATTCGGAGACGTAGCCTACTCGAGGCGTTCGACGCAGGAGAATCGAAACGAAACTAGGCTAACTTGGCTAGAGAGATAGGCTAGGAGGGCTGTACATCAAGTTTAAATTTTTACCTATTTTTATTTGTGTGTATATTTGTCACTCATTTACGTTCAAACAACTAAACGGAATTGGAATCCAAGAATACTTTTCATCTCGGGAATATATTCCCTTGGTTTTCTACTTACTTCCACGAGAGCGAATCCATCGGCAGAAAGTACATTGTGAATAAATAAAATACGGAATTATTGAAAAATTTGTAACCCATTGTATTGTTTTTTTTGTGGCAATTGAGAGGCGTGCCAAGAGGATCATTGGCAATGATGCACTCGTTGAGTCGAGGCTCCAAAGTCTTGAGCATAGGCGCCGAGTTGCTAGCCTGTCGGTTTTCTACCGGTTGCATTTCGGGGAGTGTGCGTCGGAATTGCATAACCTAATTCCGCCTAGCCCGTTCCATCATCGGACCACCAGGCGTACGGCAACGCGCCACCGGTACATGGTGGACATTCCACCTATACGCACAAAACGTTTTGGGAACACATTCATTGTGCGTACAGCTAAGGAGTGGAATTCCTTGCCGGAATGTGTGTTTCCTGATAGCTACAACCCGGTAATCTTTAAGTCAAGAGTGAATAGGTTACTTCTAGGTAAGCGCGTTCCATCGTCGACCGCATCATCGCTTTCCATCAGGTGAGATGGCGGTCAAGCGCGAACCTATCGTGAATAAAAAAAAAAAAAAAAAAAAAAAAAAAAAAAAAAACCCTGCTTTTCCTTGAAAAGGTATCTCCAAAATTTTGAGTGGCTTCCATCTCACAGTGGTTCATGTATATTCATTGATACTCCAACCACCTTAAATATTATTCCACCTTCTATATACCTAGCTATAGATAAAACCTCACCCTACTATATTCTCATCGCCACGTCGACAGTACTTCTCAATTTGGTCCTCAGAGAGTAACAAAGACTATCACTATACCAGTTTCTCAATAGATCGGGAACTTTTTTCATAAATCACTGTTGACTTGGAACTTCGTTACTACCGAAGTTTTTCCTACAGGATCAATAGGTATGAATAAATAAGTTTTTCTTTCAGATAAAAAGAGGGCAGTATCTGATACAGAGTTTAGTGATCCCTACTGACGGATTTATTTAGGTCTTTGGTGGCGTGGTTGAATTTAGTAACGATTTGTTCACAGTAAAATAGAATTTCCATATTCGAATTCTAGGATTTTGTTGCTTAAGTGCGGACGGTACTTTTGAAGAATCCATCATTCACTTAACATTGCCATCCCCCCCATACGTACATTAAAACATTTAATAAACACATTGTTTGTCCGTATAGCTACGGAGCGCAGCAGATTATCATTTCATAACGCGCCTATACCCATACATTTTAATACACACACATACAGAAATCAGATTATGTATTATTTCAGTTGACATTGCAAAAAACAATGTAATTAATTTATCCTTCCATAAAGCCGTTGGAATGTGCCGAGAATCACGAGACGATTGATCAATCTAAATTTTTAAGATATGTGTGAGGCAGAGTGCCAGAATTTAGATTATAAATTTTAGATTATGAATCCAGATAGCAATTCCTGATGTATAAGGCCAGCCTTATAGTACAAGCGAGAAGGAATGTCAGGCGGTGGCCTCCTTCTGCGAAGCAGTAATGCTAGCGAAGGAGGAGACCGCACGCGTGAGCGAACGAATGTCATCACGCCCCAGCCACCGAGATTCTGACCCTGACTACCAGCCACGGTAGACGCGGGCTTGCGGACGTCGAGCAATGGGTAGCTTGCTGTCCAGCCGTCCGGTAATTGATCGGAACGAGCCCAGTCGTCAACAGCGCGTAGTGATCCATGCGCTCCTCAAGGAGATGTCAGCAAACCGTAGGGGCCCAGCAGGGCCGTTGCCCGCTAGCTAGGACCGCTGAGAATTTCTGAAAAGGAAACCCCTAGAACGCAAAGGGCAACTGAAGGACACAGGTGTGGTTTTGGTCAGTAAAAGTCTGACACGAAGAGAAGAGCGCAAGAAGTCATTAGATGATATCCACACTTAAAAATAAAGCCTTATGTAGTACAGAAAATGATTCAACATTCTCAGTACGGTCTACGTCTACCTAGGCAGATGGAGTTCTTAAGATACCATTAGCTTATCTCCGTAAAGTCATAAAACTAACTACAAGTTCGGTAATAGTACATAATAGTAAGAATAATCAGCCTTTTAATGTTCTCACTACAGGGACTCAGGCCTCCTCTCTAGGAGAGGGAATGGGCCGTAATCCACCACGTGGGCCCAGTGCGGATTGGTGAATGTCACATGTCTTCGAATTTTTGGTTCTAGGACGTGCCTGTTTACTCACGATGTTTTTCTTCACCGTTTTGAGAGCAGTGATGATGAAACAAATTACACAAAGTAATACGCCTGGCTGGGTTTGAACCCGCGACCTTACAACTCGTAAGTCGGTCCGTTACCACTCGGCCACCACTGCTCTGCTATTCTTTATTCTACATAATGGTTGTCATAGATATAACATAACAACCACATCATATTTACGACGATGTAAAAACTTATGTAGAACGTGCGGTTTGTAATCCGCTTAATTGAAACGTGTAAGCTGATGTAGATGAAGAGGAAAACGAAGATATTTGGTGTCTTGTCTAAAATTATTTCAAAAGATGTATTTTTGAGGCTTATCATTCAGATTCCGCCTTGAAACCTCCTAAATTATAACTTTAATCGGACGAGAAGATTCGACAAGCAATCCGGCAGGCAAATTGTCTCATTCCTTCGATGTACGCAGTATAAACTATGAAGCGAAACGCTTAGTCCGGACCGTAGAGGTGTTAACAATGTAAATGTGGATAATTGTAATAAACAAAAAAATAAATAGGTTAACATAATAACGTTTGTATGCCTCACGGCTGCACCAAAATAGATCCAATTCAACACGAACGCCAAACAACTAGTACTTGTCGATGGTTTTCAACTATTCTGGCTTTATATTTTGGCCTCAGGCCTCCTCTCTAGAAGAGGGAAAGGGCCGTAATCCACCACGCGTGCCCGTTGGTAACACAGCAGCAGGAGCAGACAGTGACCCCAGTTTATTTTGGATCGGTGCAACCTGCTTCTGGCATTCTCCATCAGTCGTCATATCAATCAGCCTTCTTCTAACCATATCGCTCACCTAGTAAAATATTGGCACATCTGCAGTAATTGCGAAATTATGTTTTAACGGCCTAAGTGTTTAAAATTGGATAATTTATATCTTTGAATATCTATTATGGTCTATAGGTACTAGTAGCCAACATCACAATTTCTGATATAAAATGTAAAATGAACTCAAAACTTCGTTTTTAATATTTGTACAATATTTAACCATTGTATCTGTAAAATATGAAAAATGTAGATATGCCAATATATTGCTAGGTGAGCGATATCATCAAAACATCTAACTTTACAAACTAAATGACATTTTGGTATTGGTTACTCCATATCCATTATCCCAAATTTAATTATCTCATAATTAGTCAGTTTATGAGTATTGTGGTTTCAAATTGAGCCACCAATTATTACGCATGGATATCCTATATTAGTACATCGGTTATCATAAATGTAGTGATCGAAAGTATACCTAATGATTTCAATGGCAATCAACTTACGAATATAGGTACTACTAAAGATACAACTACAAAAGCACAAATAAAATCTACTACCATAAAAGTTAATTAATAATAAAAAGAAGCTGATATAAAAGCTATTGGAAACAGCAAATTAAAAAGAGATAAGGACCAATAAAATGATAATTGGAAAAGCCACAATCTACTCTAGCAACATCTCGCTATATTTCTTGCAACAATCGATAACTTTCAACTGAACTCACTTGATTCAACCCGTCATAATCCACAACAAGGCATCCCGAATTGACGAAATTACTTTAAACACTTAGCTGTAAACATTATCTAGAAAAACAAAAAAAAAAATGTGAAAAATAGGAAGGAAATATTTGGGGCAGAGGAATTTTTTGGTTCGCACAACAATTCAAAACATTCGATGTTCAGAACCGTTACTGCAATGCGCTTTTCGGGGGGAAAATACTGTGACTATCCATTTGAAATTTTAATTTAATTTTAGATTAGAAAAAAATAGGGTTTATGTCAAAATAAATGAAAAATAATTACTTTTTTTTTGGTTATTTTTTTGCGGAGCGTGACGGCTCCACGCGTCTGATCGGCGGCACTGAGCCGCGTAGACTGGCGTCCCGCGCCCCTGCGTCCTATACTTATGTGTTTACATCTTAAATGGGGTTGCACAGAGTAATGTTGGGTTCAGGCTGTACATTGGCTTGAATAGCGAAAAGAGCAATCGGGTCCCCTTGAGCCTGAAAAGAAGGAATGGATCCATTATGCACTCCTGAACATTTCTATTGTTTGATGCACATTTAGGTCCTATTTTTGTCCTTCACGTTTAGAAGGGTGGTTTTTGGAAATCAGTAAAAATAAGAATTAGAAAAATAATGGAATATCATGTATCCTTGATACAAAAGATTATGCGTCGGCCGGGAATCGAACCCGGATCAACTGCTTGGAAGGCAACTATGCTGACCATTACACCACCGACGCATGTGATTGTCTAATTCAATAAAATGTTTGCTACTCGCTTAGACTATGTTATTTACACAGTTGGTCGGGACGGAACGTGTAAATAACGAATGAAATAAAAAGTACTATTTGAAAGCAGATCTTTATAATAGATAATACGTTGGATAAATAAGAAATTGTCAACGGACGCAATGCTATATAATAAATAAAGAACAACAAACAAATGAAAGAACCTTATACTTTCTGAAACAGAAAATCTGATGGAAATCTACAACTACAAGCTGCCGCCCTAAATATAGTGTAGAAAATTATATTAAAATACTACAAAAACTACTAAATAGTTATATACCGTCACCCTAAAAGAAAAGTGGGAAAATTTAGATGATTACCGACCCAGAAACATCTGAGTCAGTAATCACATACACACACACACATATGGCCTGTAAGGGAACTTTGTTTTTATATTTTTGTAATGAATTGTGCGTCTATTTAGGCAGAATAAACATGTTTTCTTTCTTCTTTCTTTTAATCATCTAACTTCTCCCGGTCTGGTTAGAGCAAGAAGGAGTGTAAAGCTAGAACATTAAACTGATTGGTACGTAAAACGACGTCGCGTGGCGTGCATCTAATGTAGCTCTACAAGTCTAGTTGTCATATAAAATGTATGGAGACCGACGCGCTCAGATCGGCGTACGTGGCCCACGTGTGCGTAGTGTAGTTCTACCTTAAGATTTTTTACTAACTTAAACCCACCCAAGCTCTTTTAGGTAGCCCTTTACATTCCAGGACCTGTACCATGACGTTTAAAGCAAGATTGTTTCATTCCTATTTCCAGTTTGGGTAAGAGATGGCGCTAGACAACCTGTATAGCTCTGTCTCTTACCCACACTGAAATAAGAATGAAACAATCTTACTTTGAACGTCGTGGTAACCCCGCAGGACGGCAATGACTCTTTCCAATAATTTCATAGCCCTTGCAGGCTTCGGCCCTAGCAGGGCTCGCCAATTAAACTGACATCTCTTTCTGATGCGTAGTAGAACACAGTGCGCCATCAACACAAGCTTGGTCTTTATCGCATGGTTAGGTTACCTCACGACCTATAAGTGCTAATGAAAAATGAGCAGAATTCATTAAATGAACCGAAATTATATTTTTATTTTGTTTAATATTGGGAAGAACAAACAATTTTACAAAGCGTGTGTGCAAAATACAATATGTCATTTATGACTGACTGTACAATAAACTACGTTTCCACAGATTACTTGTATTCATTATTAGAAAGAAAGAAAGAAAGAAAGAAAGAAAGAAAGAAAGAAAGTAAGTAAGAAAGAAAGAAAGAAAGAAAGAAAGAAAGAAAGAAAGAAAGAAAGAAAGAAAGAAAGAAAGAAAGACAGAAAGAAAGAAAGAAAGAAAGAAAGAAAGAAAGAAAGAAAAATATTTTATTTGACACGCATGGATACACATGCAGTAAAATAAAATTCAAGACAACTAAGAAAAAAAAACATTGACACAATGTGTGTCTCACGGCTGCGCCAAATAGGTCCAGTTGAGCAAAAATGCCAGACAACTACATGGCAATCAGTGGTAGTTGCCTGACGCTGGTTATTAATTATGTAGTTTGGTTACGTTGATTCTATATTGCGATAAATTCTTTTTTGGCTGTTTGTTGCATTCCAATAACCATCCTTTTCCTGCACACACCTATTGAAAGGGACTGAGCTACACACGTGATCGTTTGTGAAATGATATTTTGTTGACACGCACATTTTTCAATAGCGTCGTTGACTGATACTGTAAAGTGTTGTGTCCGCATTCAAAATTCGTAAATCGAGTGAAATTTGGTGTTTGTGCCCTGAAAACAGTAAAATCGTGTATGTTAAGCTATGCCCAGGATAACCTGGTACTGTGCGAATCTTCTGTTAAGGCATGAGTCGTTCTGACCTTTTTTACCTATGGCTCGTCAATCCCAGCCAACAACAAGCCAAATTTCAAATAAATTTGCTTAGGTACTAATAAATCTGAAAAAAAATTGATAAAATTAAATTTTAATCAATGTATTCATCAGTCATTTAAAAGAAATTTTGATCCTTTCGGTCAAAGTGTGAAACATATATACTTATGTTTTACACTTTGCCCGAAAGGACCAAAATTTCTACCAAAAAGATCATGGCGCGCCGCAGCTATATGTCGCCTCTGTCTCGTCCTACTCTGTGTAGGCCTAAAGTCCAGTATAAGTATAAAATATAAAGCTTGGTCGGATGTTATTATTGCCCGTCGCGATTCATTGCCCCAGTCTGATGTATTAACACCAAGCTGTCCTTATTATTATTCTCATTTAAATATATGTTATGGAAGTTTTTTGTTCGGAAAATTATTTTTAGTCAGGAATAATGGGTTGGCGGAAACGGCCGGGAAATATGGAGTTCGGGTGGAAAATGTAGCTGTTTTTTTACGTGAATTTATTCTTTATTGTAACTTGAGTAAGTTCAAAAGGAGATGTCCCAATTTGTAAGGATAAAAAGCCCAGAATGGACATGAATGAAATGTGTATTAAATGGTTAATTATAATAAACATTATACGTCACCAAAGGGGCAACTCAGAAATTCATAGAGAGTTTTTGTGGGAGCTATGATCCTACAAAAACTTGAAACACACATTATTTTTTGTTGTTGACTTTGCCGTGCCGTGACGAGGATGAAACCTTAATAGCTAAAATTAATCTAATGCTAAACAAATTTGCGTGATAAAGTAGATAAATAAATGACTAAATAATTTTTTAGGGTTCCGTACTTGAAAAGGAAAATACGGAACCCTCATAGGATAACTTTGTTGTCCTTCTGTACGTATATCTATATGTCTGTTCAAGAACGCGTTGAGGTATCAAATCGAAATTAAAACCATATACTCAGATTTGCAGTCCCTTGAAAGTGTGAAAAAATCAAACTTCCGAGTTAACAAAAAAAAAGATATGGCCGTTTGTGCCGCAAAAAACGTGTATTTCCACACTTTCAAATGAAATAAAATTCATAGGGTACTCTTTTTTTAAGAAATATTTTAAATTGTATTTAGTAAGTTAAAATGAAAGGAATGAAGCTATCTACAGGAGAACCAAGATCGCCGACATAGCCCGAAGAATCGCCAAACTTAAGTGGCAGTGAGCAGGCACATTGCTCGTATAACAAATAGTCGATTGGGCAGAAAGGTTCTGGAGTTGCGACCGCGCACCGGAAGCCGTAGCGTTGGAAGGCCTCCCAGAAGGTGGACCGATGACCTGGTGAGAGTCGCAGAAATCTGATGGATGCGATACGCATAGGACTGTTCGTTGTGGTGACTCTTGGACTATGTCCAGCAGTGGACGTCTTTCGGCAGAAATGATGATGACGATGATGGTGATGAAGTTATAATGACAAATAAAGACATAATAATAATAACAAATTCATTTATTTCAGGCTTGGAATACCCATAGTTAAACAAGATTAAATAAACAGATGCCTGATTAAATAACCATAATCTGGTACCTTCATATCTTGTTCTCTCATCTTCGCCATGTTGTCAGACAACCTACCCTAACAGCAAGGCCACCCGTCCGACCGTCCGGTAACCGTCCGGACCGAGCCCAAGTCGTCGACGGCGTGTATTTATCCACGCGCACCTCAGGGAGATGTCAGCAAATCGTAGGGGCTCAGCAGGGTCGAAGCCTACTGGGGCCAAGGGTAGTGTGAAAACGAAACCCGGGGCCCTGGAATAAAGGAACAGGAGTGGGATTTTAGTCAGTAAAAGCCTGACACTATCACCCGCTCCGCGCAAGAGCGGGATTTGTTATTAGATGATTTTTGCGCTCCCTCTGAACATCAGGACGGCAACCAGTTGGTTGTCCTTTAAAGTTAAAGCACGAGAACACTTTCGCAAGAAGTTGGTAGATTCATCACACTCTTGATTTGTTGTATTCGTTTTTCTCTCAATATCATTCTTTATTTGTATGTATGTATCTAAGTATATATTTATTATTGTTCTTATTTCCTCTCTGTCAGTCTTCTTTTAAGCTGCACCTTCCATTTTATATCTCTGCACCACCCTAAGGTCGACTGGTAGAAAATGCCTAAGGCATTAAGTCCGCCTTTGTACAATGTTTCATTAGTGCATAAAGTTTTAAATAAATAAATAAATTTTTCCACCAAAAAAAAGGTCGCCAAAAAACTTAAGTAAAACAGCAAATTTTGACCTAGTTGCACCTCACTATGACCTCTCCAAAACAGGGCAACGCAAGAAAACAAATTGGAAACGGAATTAATTATCCCTATTTCAGCATGATGGCTAAATTAAAAGAGCAAGATTGCAGAATTCGCAAAGTTATCTGCTCTAAATTAATCTATTTGGTAATTATAACGTTTACTGATCTTGGGGCTGCGAAACAACCGGATATTCCTAAATCAAAAGTGAGTAGGGTACTTCTAATCAAGTGTGCTCCTTCGACTATTAATATCATCACTTACGATCTGCCCACCTAGCCATGTTACAATCGTATCGTTCGTGCCTAACGCCTCGACTAGCCCACGCCTCCGATTCCTTTGTTCTGACGTCATCTCAACGCTCAGTCACGTGGTCAGAACCAACTGGAATCGGAGGCACGGCCTACTCGAGGCGTTCGGCGCGAACGAAACGATCGTAACTTGGCTAGGGGGGCTGGCGAGATCGTGGTCAAAGGAGAGGCCCACCCAGGACAAATGATTGTGCTCATCACGCAAACATTTGTTCTGTATGGGTGAAATTTATCTATAATATGTATGTATTTAGAAATATATATGAATGTATATCAGTTGTCTAGTACTTATAGCACAAGGTCTGCTTTGTTTGGGACTAGATGTGAAGTTATAGAATTAAAAAATAAGAAATAACTGAACCCAAAAATAGTTCTCGCTTCGTAAAGATAAAAGAGAACTGACAATGATCGTTTTGACATATAGTTGGTTTATGTTTGTCGTTTTTTATATATATGTCGTAGTTCGTTCTTAGAATTGATTACTCCATGAAATGGCCAACTAAAACTGGCCAGGTCGTTCAAACGTTAATCTTTAATGATTATTATGATAATCAACGGCCCTCACGCCCCAGCCGCCGGGATCCCGATCCTGATATCCGGCAACTGTCGGCGTGGGCTTGAGGACGGCGAACAATAGGTAGATCGCCGTTCGAACCTCCGGTAACCGTCCTGACTGTTCCACACGCGCCTCAAGGAGATGTCAGCAAACCGTAGGGGCCCAGCAGGTTCGAAGCCTACTGGGGCCAAGGTTCTGATGCTGAAAAGAAAGACTCGCCCTGTTACGAAAGGCAACGAAGGAACAGGAGTGGGTTTTTAGTCAGTAAAAGTCTGACACTATCTCCCGCCCCGCCCAAGAGTGGGGGATGTCTTATGTTGATTTTCCCACCGGAAAAAGAAAAAAAAAAAGCTAGTATCCTTAAAAAAACGCTCACTTCATGGCCCTGCACTGAAGGAAGTTTAAATTCCGAAGCGATTAGAACCGTAATGAATTATTTGATCTCGAGTTATTTTTAGCTCGAAAAGGTTTGAAGCCATCTGTCTCCGTTTTGATTTAATTATGGGTGCTATGCTGGATTTTCTGCTTCAGCTTCAATGTTTTTTTTTGTGATCCCACTTGATAGTAAGCAGTGATGTAATCATTGATGGTGAAGCGCATTTATTAAGAGCCTATTCACTCTAGCTTTGAAGACAACTAAATTATAGTTGGATGGGAAGACAGCAGCAGACGAATTGTTTCAGTCCTTCGATGTATGTGGTATAAACGACAAAGCTAAACGCTTAGACCTGTACCATGACGCCTAGCGCCATCTCTTACCCACACTGGAAATAAGAATGAAACAATCTTACTTTGAACGTCATGGTAACCCCGTCAGTCTGGACCGTTGAAGTTTCAACAACGTAAGGGTGGATACTCGCCGTTCAAGGACGTGAAGATTTGTATTATCTTTACATCCATACATAATGAAGATACATATCCGCAGGAGAACCAAGGTCGCCGACTTAGCCCGAAGAATCGCCAAACTAAAGTGGCAGTGGGCAGGGCACATTGCTCGTAGAACGGATGGTCGATGGGGCCGAAAGGTTTTAGAGTGGCGACCGCACCGGAAAGCGCAGCGTTGGAAGGCCTCCCACAAGGTGGACCGATGACTTGGTGAGGGTCGCAGGAATCCGATGGATGCGAGACGCACAGGACCGGTCATTATGGCGATATTTGGGGGAGGTCTATGTCTAACAGTGAATGTCTTTCGGCTGAAATGATGATTGATGATGATGATTTCGGCTTCTAAAAATAAAATTACAAACACTAAAAACTTCAAACCAACTTTAAGCAATCTGATAGTTAGTGGAAATTTAGGAAAGAAATAAAGAAAGAAAATATGTTAATTTGGCACAACATGATTCATTAATCAACAAATAATTGATTTACAAACTAAAATTAAACATAAAATTGTGGATTTCGACATCTTACTCGGCATCCTTAAATCTATCCTATGACGACCTGGTGAGAGTCGCGGGAGTGCGGTGGATGCGAGACGCACAGGATCGGTCGTTGTGGCGACGCTTGTGGGAGACCTATGTCCAACAGTGGACGTCTTTCGGCTGAAATGATGATGATACATAATTATACTAGCTGACCTAGCAAACGTTGTTCTGTCAAAATTATCAAAGAAAAAAATTTTGGGTGGGTTTTTTTTATAACTGGGACATCATCCAATGATTTCTCCTGCTCTGGGGCAGAGCGAGAGGGCGTTACAGACTTTTAAAATCCATTCCTATGTTCCTAGAGAGCAGTGGTGGCCCATTGGTAACGGTTCCGATTTACGAGTTGTAGGTCACGGATTCAAACCCAGCCAGGCACATTACTTTGTGTAATTTGTTTCATCATCACTGCTCTCAAAACGGTGAAGGAAAACATCGTGAGGAAACCGGCATGTCCTAGAACCAAAAATTCGAAGACATGTGATATTCACCAACCCACACTGGGCCCGCGATTACGGCCCATCCCCTCTCTTAGAGAGGAGGCCTGAGTCCCAGAAGTGGGAACATTAAAAGGCTGATTTTATGCTATGTTCCTTGTTTGCCCTGCGTCATACGCTCTAGGTGAAGCAGGAGGAAGGGTGGACTTTTACCAACTAAAAGCCACTTATGATCAGTTCGGCTTTCGCAGGAAGCGCTCCACGGTGGACGCCATCATGCGCGTACGAGCTCTCACGATGGGGGATGCGGTGTCCCAGGGCAGGTGTGTCGGAGTGGTGTCTTTGAACATCGCCAACGCCTTCAACTCCCTGCCTTGGACTAGCATTAGGAGGGCACTCCGATATCTGTCGTGTGGTCGAGGCGACAGGTAGTCGGACAGGTACATCATCTACCCTGGCCACCAGGGAGAGTGAGAACGTCGAGAGATGTCGTGCGGTGTTCCGCAGGGATCGGCACTAAGGCCGCCCTTGTGGAACATCGGATACGACTACGTGCTGGGCGGCGACCTCCCTGACGGGGTCAACGTAGTCTGCTACGCAGACGACACGCTGGTCCTGGCACGGGGAGAGTCGTAACTACAAATTTACAGTTTTTTTCCTATACTTGTGCTAAGAGACTTTGCTTCATACAAAATTTCAGGATTCTAGGTCAACGGGAAATACCCTTAGAATTTTGATTCCCTTGAGACTGTCGAAATATACGTTTTTTAGCGATATAAGTAAATGGCCGTATCTCAATTTTTCATTAACTTAGAAGTTTGATTATTTTCACAGATTTACTGACCGTAGACCTTAGTATAATTATGGTTTTAATTTTAACTCGATACCTCCACGCGTTTCCGAGACAAAGGGTCTTGACAGCCAGACAGAAAGACAGGCAGACGGACAAAAAGGTGATCCTATAAGGGTTCCGTTTTTTTCCTTTTGAGGTACGGAACCTTAAAATCGCAAATGAGTAGTCTTGTTTTAATTAAATAGTGGGAAACCATCAATTAACTTCTACCTTGACTGACCGACTGACTGATCGACAACGAGTGAGTAGCCTTATTATGTCCATAATTACGAAAAATAGCTATCATATCATCCAACTGCACCATATTTTTGACGCTTCAAAAAACTCTTGGTAACCCAACAGTCCAAGCTTACTCAACCGCCACTTATTTTCCACCAGAGTCAGGAGACAAACATTGCATAGCAATGAAAGCTAAGCCTGGATTACTGCTACTGCCCATACCACAGTCGTCTAATGACTCGCTATAACGTAGTGAGACATTCTGTGACGTCACCCGCTCTGAATATAAGGTGTTCACTTTTTTAAGTTGTATTGAAATTGGACTATAGCACGCACTGGACCGGTCATTGTCGCCATATTAGAGGAGGCCTATGTCCAGCGATGGACGTCTTTCTGTGTGTACCAGATGTTCACTTGTCTAAGATGATTGCAATTGGACTACAGCACGCACTGGACCGGTCGTTGTCGCCACGCTAAAGGAGGCCTATTTCCAGCAATGGATGTCTTTATCTGTGTACCAGATGTTCACTTTTCTAAGTTGTATTGCAACTGGACTACAGCACGCACTGGACCGGTCGTTGTCGCCACACTAAAGGAGGCCTATTTACAGCAATGGATGTCTTTCTCTGTGTACCAGATGTTCACTTTTCTTAGTTGTATTGCAACTGGACTATAGCACGCACTGGACCGGCGGTTGTCACCACGTTAGAGGAGACCTATCTCCAGTAATGGACGTCGTTCTCTGTGTACCAGATGTACACTTTTCTAAGTTGTATTGCAACTGGGCTACAGCACGCACTGGACCGGTCGTTGTCGCCATGTTAGAGAAGGCCTTTTTTCACCAATGGACGTCTTTCTCTGTGTACCAGATGTTCACTTTTCTAAGTTGTATTGCAACTGGACCAGCATGCACAGGATCAATCGTTGTAGCCACGTGGAGAGACTCATGTCCAGAAGTGAAAGTCATTCGGCTGAAATGATGATGATGATGACGATGATTGAAACTGCCCCCGGTTTCTTATTACCTAACTCCGTATTTTTAGAATGTTTACCTAATCTTGATTAGTCTTTCAAAATAGCTATTTTTAGCAACACGGTTGGCGCAATAGTTGAGGGATCAATACAAACGACCAGAACCAGGATCAAATAAAGTTAAATCTTTGTCCGTAATAATAGCATCAGCAGCGTATTAATTTCTACCCATCTTGGGTTTTTCACGTAGCATAGCGTCCTCCATGAAGCCAGGATGACTGAAATATTGTTTGACAAACACTACTGTTCACGTTCAAACTTTTTCGTCAAACTCAACGTCAATCAATTTTATCATCAAACTTGACTAGCGAAGCTTTTTTCGCAAATATTTTTTCAATACACTAATGTGAAAATCCGCTTTTAGGCATGGAATTAACTGATTTCCGCAATAGTGCGGAAAAGTGCGCGAGTTCACTCCCACCACAATTTATTGTATTTCTCGTACATGGCTAGGCGCTAAACTCACCAGTCGCACGTCAACCCTCATTTATTTGTTAATTCGTAAGTGTATTCTTAAACGTCGTTTGATATACTTTGTCACTGCAGCACTGGGCTCTATAACTCTCTCGCCTACGGCTCAGGCAAATTCCGCCTCCATCGTAATGACAAACTTCCTCCACTTGTATCAAAATATAAACACGTAGAATTTGCCAAACAACTTGATTGTTTTCGGAGTGTTTAATTTACATTCATCTTTGTTTGTAGGTATTGGACACTGGCTCTCCCTTAGATGAGATTTTTTTTTACTGAAATTAATAGTCAAAAGACGCCGACGAGTGTTCCCGTGCCCTATTCGCCAGGGTCGTTTATTTGCGTCTGGGTTCTCCATCTTGTTTAGCTCTTCAATTCCCATAGTTGACAGAAGAGCTGATGAGATGGAGCATTTGGTCGTGGATATGCGACCTTGGCGGAATAAACGCGAGAGTGTTTGTCGGATATATCAGACGTGGCCGCACCGGTTAAAAGGTTTAATTATACAACATTCTTTTTATTTTATGCGAAACCTAAATATAGTTTGTTCAGAATCAGTAACTGAATGGATTCCAATATTTTTTACAACATGTTACATTTTTTTAAATATTTGTAAAGATCACAAGTTGGACACCATCGAAACTAAGTACAACACAGATCACGGCAGGTCATAGCGAGTATTAGGCGCCAGCAAACAGCTGGACAAGGTGGACCGACGACCTGGTGAGAGTTGCGGAAATGCAGTGGATGCGAGACGCACAGGATCGGTCGTTGTGGCGACGCTTGGTGGAGGCCTATGTCCAACAGTGAATGTCTTTCGGCTGAAATGATGCATAGCATAGCATAGTCGACCTTATAATGTTCCCACGGTTGGGACTCAGACATCCTCTCTGTAGAGGGAATGGATCGTAATCCACCACACGGGCGAAGTGCAGGTTGGTGGATGTCACATGTCTTCGAATTTTTGGTTCTAGGACATGCCGATTTCCTCACGGTGTTTTCCTTCACCGTTTTGAGAGCAGTGGTGATGAAATAAATTACACAAAGTAATGCGCCTGGCTGGGTTTGAACCCGCAACCTACAACTTGTAAGTCGGGGCCATTACCACTCGGCCACCACTGATCACTTCTGAAATGATGATGATGATAATAAAACAGCTGGGTGCATCTGCAAAACAACCCCTCAGTCGCCTGGATGGCCCCGTGACTATGTATTTTGGCTGACATAACAAGCAACTTTGTGATTTTTCATGATACAGTTATGAAGTTTTGTACAAGGATTCTTTATATAAAAATACTAGACACGTGTTTCGGATTTCGCATATACTAAAACTAATTTTGTATAGTTTATTTTCTATAAATATAATAAACTAGCACTAAATAAAAACATTACCAGTCGACGCCGATGCGGAGGAATTATTCGGCGCCATACTTTAGATTACTTTTTTAGTTCTTTACTGCTTTAATTTTTATTTAGATTATAATTATAGTTAAATTAAAAGTAAGGTTAACTTGCCTTTCTTGTTAAATACTATTTTTAATCACTTACATAGATATTTGATAGGCTTTGAGAAAGATGGATGGTGTGACGTTAGAAGACCGATTACAAGATGGATCTATGACGAAATAACAAAAAGACTAGTTGATGAATAACTTGTGAGAAGTTCTTGTATAAGATTGAAGAAGCATTTTGTAATAAGATAGACACAGGTTTTGGGTTGGCTAAAACATGTAGGAAATAAAGAAAGTTAAGCCCATTTTTAGGGTTCCGTAGACAAATGGCAAAAAACGGAACCCTTATAGATTCGTCATGTCTGTCTTTCTGTCCGTCCGTATGTCACAGCCACATTTTTCTGAAACTATAAGAACTATACTGTTGAAACTTGATAAGTAGATGTATTCTGTAAACTGCATTAAGATTTTCACACAAGAATAGAAAAAAAAAACAATAAAATTTGGGGGTTCCCCATACTTAGAACTGAAACTCAATTTTTTTTTTCATAAATCCTATACTTTTGGGGTATCTGTAGATAGGTCTTCAAAAATGATATGGATGTTTCTAATATCATTTTTTATCTAATCTGAATAGCTTACGCGAGAGACACTTCCAAAGTGGTAAAATGTGTGTGTGTAACTTCTAAAATAAGAGAATGATAAAACTAAAAAAAATATATGATGTACATTTTCATGCAAACTTCCACTGAAAATTAGTTTGAACACGATCTAGTAAGTACTTTTTTTTTAATACGTCATAAATCGTAAACCGCAATTTACCTTTCAAGTTTGTACGGAACCCTCAGCGCGCGAGTCCGACTCGCACTTGCCCAGTTTTTTTCGCAAAAACGCTTTTTACATAAAACCACGACCGATTTCATCGAATCCATCGATGTCTGAGATACAGTATAGACTATGTTTCATGCGTGAACACGGAAGTGAACCCGCAAGAAAAAGCTACCTTGTCTGGTCATAAATTCAGGGCAGATAAAGCAACATACTGTACCAAGCAATAATACATCAAGTTAGCAATATAGCGGACTCGTCCCGGCTCTGTTTATTTGAGTTGGTACGCACACTTCACAAATTGACAACATGACGTACAAACACACACACACACACACACTACACACACATACACGTACACGAAGTTACGTGTACAAAGTAGGATGAAATTTTGAGGGAGGCGGAAGATATGCTTCAGAATAAAGTAAAATAAAATTTGATTAGTAATTTGTATGTCGTGGCCAGATCTTTGAAATTGATTATGATTAAACAAGCATGTAGAAATTGAAATGAAAAAAAATACAATAAAATTGCGTGGCTCACGGGTGCGTCAAATAATTAAGGGGTTTCCATAACCTCTTACTTATTTGCCTCTTCAATAATTTTATGCTGATCGTGATCACCAGGATAGTTTTCAGTTCAGTCCCGTTTTAAAGGTTTCTTATGAAAAAAATAAAAAAAAAAACATTCCCAAATATATGCAAAAAGTAGCACCGGTACAAAACATATGCGTCGGCCGGGAATCGAACCCGGATCAACTGCTTGGAAGGCAACTATGCTGACCATTACACCACCGACGCACGTGCTATCACTATCCAAATTACTGCACACTGTAAACCTCATATTGCTACAGTTGTTTTCAATACAGCAATTAATTTGATTGTTCTATGAGACAGTAAACTTTAATTACTGTTAATTATTTTTTTCGTAAATTTGTAGAGCAGTGGTGGCCGAGTGGTAACGGCCCCAGCTTACAAGTTGTAGGTCGCGGGTTCAAACCCAGCCAGGCCCATTACTTTGCGTAATTTATTTCATCACCACTGCTCTCAAAACGGTGAAGGAAAACGGAAACCGGCATGTCTTAGAACCAAAAATTCGAAGACATGTGATATTCACCAACCTGCACTGGGCCCGCGACGCATGTCGCTCAACGGCTTTAAAGACCTGTTGTGTTGTTAGGCATAGGTGTAGGTAACCCTTTTTATTTAAAATGGGAAGTCATCGAATAATTTTCTAATACACTTACTCGAAAACCCTCCCGTATCCCTACCGCTTTTAGACACGACTAGTGCGGAAAAGTGTACGGGATCACTCCCGTCACAATTTACTAAATTTATCGTATCAGGCTGGGCGCAAAGCTAAGGGGATGAAATGGGAGTCTTTTTGTATGGAGAAGTCACTCCCTTTCATTATAGATCGCATAAGTAACAGTATACTTCGTTCCAAAACACAAATCACTGACCAAAACTTTTTGGTGGTAACTCAACGGCCAAACTAAAATGGAACTGGGCAGGTTACATCTGCCGCATGTCGCAACAAAATTGGGCGAAGGCAACCGCTGAGTGGATCCCGAGTAGCAGCAGCCGGAGACGCGGCAGGCACAGAAGAAGATGGCGTGACGATTTGGTCTCCTACCTTAAGGATTGGCCAGAAGTGGCTAAGGACAGAAAAGAGTGGAATTATAAGAGGGTTTTTTTGGCTGTGAAAATGATTTTATGACAAAACCCATGCTTGGGAGGAGCGGGAGATAGTGTCCGACTTTTACTGACTAATAACCCACTCCTGTTTCTTCTTTGCCTTCGTCGCAGGGCCCCAGGTTCTTACACACTACCCGTGGCCCCAGTAGGCTTAGACCCTGCTAGGCCCCTACGATTTGCTGACATTTCACTGAGGCGCGCGTGGAACAATACGCGTCGACGACTTGGGCTCAGCCCGGACGGTTACCGGACGGTCGGACGGCGAGCCACTCATTGCTAGCCGTCCGCAAACCCGCGCCTACGGTGGCCGGAAATCGGGATCGGAATCCCGGTGGCGGTTGGAGCGTAAGGACTGTTGCCTCACGCTATCGGCCGCCTCCTTTGCTAGCATTACTGCTTCGCAGAAGGAGGCGACCGCCTGCCACTCCTCTTCGCTCCGGACCATGGCCTGTACCAAGGCCCGGCGCGAGAGATCGCCGCCGCCGGGTCTCCTGTTTTTAGAATTGGCCAGAAGTTGCTAAGAACAGAAAAGAGTGGAATTATAAGAGGTACCAATTTACCAGTAATTAAAGTTTATTGTCTCATAGAACAATCAAATTAATAGCCGTATTGAAAACAACTGTAGCAATATAAGGCTTACAGTGTCCAGTAATTTAGATAGTGATAGGACGTGCGTCGGTGGTGTAATGGTCAGCATAGTTGCCTTCCAAGCAGTTGATCCGGGTTCGATTCCCGACCGACGCATATTTTTGGTTTACTTAAATTGATACCACAATATTTTTATAGTCAATAAACAAAGAAAGAAAGAAAACATTTATTTGTCACACAATAAACAAACAAGTATTAAAAACTTAAATTAAACATAAAACAATTAAAATAGAACAAAATATGTCTCACGGTTGCGCCAAATAGGTCCAGGACCTGTACCATGACGTTTAAAGTAAGATTGTTACATTCTTATTTCTAGTGTGGGTAAGAGATGGCGCTAGACAACCTGTATAGCTCTGTCTCTTACCCACACTGAAATAAGATTGAAACAATCTTACTTTGAACGTCATGGTAACCTCGTAGTTCAGCGTAATGCCAGACAACTACGTAGCAGTTGACTGACGCTGGTTTTCAACTGAACATTATAGTGCGCCATATTTTATTTTATATTTTTTGTATATTTTTGACTACACTATCGCTTTGGAATTGTCTGTAATGATAGCTAAGGTATGTATGTCGAATAAATGTCACATCACCCGTCTGGTCGGAGGATCCTCTCTTTTTAACGAAGGTACCGTCACATGGGGTGAATAGGACCGCAGGGGTGAATAGAAACAAAACTCTGATTATGATTTTCTCTTAGTTATACATTTATATTATTGACTTCTGTTAAATTTACTGTTTTAATTACAATTAATTAATAAATAAGAGTACTTAAATGCTAGAAAAAAGGATAAAATAACGTTAAAACCTTCAAATTTTTGTTCCTATTCACCCTTGTGTTCCTATTCACCCCTGTGTTCCTATTTACCCCGTTTGACTGTATGTGGGACTTTACACTCTGTTCCATCTTTAAATTTCCACTAACTATCAGATTGCTTAAAGTTGGTTTGAAGTTTTTAGTGTTTGTAAAAATTTTCTAGAAGCCGAAATCATCATCATCATTTCAGCCGAAAGACGTCCACTGTAGGACATAGGCCTCTTCCAAATATCACCATAATGACCGGTCCTGTGCGTCTCGCATCCATCGGATTCCCGCGATCCTCACCTGGTTATCGGTCCACCTTGTACCTTCTTCGGGATATGTCCTTAACCTTGGCGACGAAAGGAGAAATCACAAAAAAAAATAATGCCTATTTGTTAGCAATGAGGGTTTTCCAAAATGAAGTTCACCAGGACCTGTACCATGACGTTTAAAGTAAGATTGTCTCATTCTTATTTCCAGTGTGGGTAAGAGATGGCGCTAGACAACCTGTATAGCTCTGTCTTTTACCCACACTGAAATAAGAATGAAACAATCTTACTTTGAACGTCATGGTAACCCCGAAGGTGGCAGCACTGGGTCGTTAGGTCCAGGCCCCTGTCAAAACGCTTTTGTTAAGGAAAATAGATAGACATCAATGGCAGCGGTAAACGGTAGACATCATCGTCATGTATACGTTTTCAAAAGTAAAAGACCTAGCGGCTAAGTGGCGCCAACTGTTGGTTTTTTTTTCTGTGGGAAAATCATCTTATGACATCCTCCGCTCGTGGGTGGGGCGCGAGATAGTGTCAAACTTTTACTGACTAAAAACACACTCGATGTTATGAATTTACCTGAAAACCTTGATTAATGTTTATCGTTTCGTAGAAGAATCGACTTGATTAATAATTAAGTGAAATAAACACACTCACACACACATTCACACATACATTACATTACATACACACACACTTGTACATTTTTTATAAATGTTATTCATAATACAGTTTTCTAGTTTTGCAGTAATTTAGAAAAGCCTACACATGCGTCGGTGGTGTAATGGTCAGCATAGTTGCCTTCCAAGCAGTTGATCCGGGTTCGATTCCCGGCCGACGCATTTATTTTTGCATTTTTCGTAAGTGTGATTGACTACTTTTTGGATGCGTTGTGCCGTCAATCAGTGTTATTTGTTTTAGGAAATTCGTCTTTTATGTTGACTGGATTTATGAATGAAACGTAATCTTTTGCAAGTTGAATGTCCAAAAGAGGATGTTGAATTTACACAGCTCTTCAGACACACGGCACTGTATCGTACCTTTTTATGATGACGGCACCGTACTGCGGTGTTGGGTCCGTACAGCCAAATCAATATCTAAATACTTGAACTTTCAATACATAGCAATATTTTCATAATACCCCATTTTTTTTTTGATGCGCAAATTTTTGTATGACTTCAACCACTCTCAGAGGAGAAGAGTGAGAATTTCAAACTTTTTCTGACTAAAACCCACGCATATTCAATCAATTGCCCTTTGCGTTCTAGGGTTGAGGTAACTCGGTAATATACTTGGCGTTCTTGTAAAGGTCCGACGGTACTTCACACCGGGACAGCTTTTAATGTTATACAAAGCACAAGTCCGATCGTGTGTGTGTACTGTAGCCACATATGAGCCGGTGCTGCCAAATGCCACCTAGCAGCTTTGGACTCGGTGGAAAAGCATGCGAAGAGGCTAATTGGTGATCCAGATTTGGTTAAGTCCAATCTTCACTTGACATTCATAAATCCAGTCAATATAAAAGACGAATTTTCTAAAACAAATAATAGCATTGATTGTCGGCACGACGCATCCAAAAAGTAATCAATTACATTTACGAAAAATGTAAAAATAAATGCGTCGGCCGGGAATCGAACCCGGATCAACTGCTTGGAAGGCAACTATGCTGACCATTACACCACCGACGCATGTGAAGGCTTTTCTAAATTACTGAAAAACTAGAAACCTGTAATAGAAATAACATTTATAACAAATGTTTTATTTCAGTTAATTATTAATCAAGTCGATTCTTTTACGAAACGATAAAAATTAATGACGGTTTTTAGGAAAATTTATAGCACCGAGTGGGTTTTTAGTCAGTAACAGTCTGACACTATCTCCCGCCCCGCCCAAGAGCGAGGGATGCTTTTCCCATAGAAAAAAAAAAACAACAGTAGGCGCCACTTAGCCGCGAGATTTTTTACTTTTGAAAACTTATAATACATGACGTTGATATCTACCGTTTACCGGTGACTTTGATGTCTAACTATTGTCGTTAACAAAAGCGTTTTGACAGGGGCCTGGACCTGACGACTCAGTTCTACCACCTGGTGAACTTCGTTTTGGAAAATCCTCATTGCTGACAAATAGGTACTCAATAATTGTTTTTATTTCGGCTTCTAAAAAAATTTACAAACACTAAAAACTTCAAACCAACTTTAAGCAATCTGATAGTGGAAATTTAAAGATAGAACAGAGTGTGAAGTCCCACATACCTTCGTTAAAAAGAGAGGATCCTCCGACCAGACCAGGTGATGTGACATTAATTAGACATACATACCTGAGCTATATTTACAGACAAATCCAAAGCGATAGTGTAGTCAAAAATATACAATTATAAATTACAATAACTTCTACCTAAAATATGGCGCAGTTTAAGGTTCAGTTGAAAACCAGCGTCAGGCAATTGCTCTGTCTGGCATTATACTGAGCTGAACCTATTTGGCGCAAGCGTGAGACATATTGTTGTTCTATTTTGTTTTAATTTTTTTAATGTTTAATTTAAGTTTTCAATACTTGTTTGTTTATTGTGTGACAAATTAATATGTTGTCTTTCATTCGTTGTTTATCTACAGTAATATTATAAAGAGGAAAACTTTGTTTGTTTGTTTGTTTGTAATGAATAGGCTCAAAAACTACTGGATCAATTTTTAAAATTCTTTCACCGTTCGAAAGCTACATTATCCACGAGTAACATAGGCTATATTTTATTTTGGAAAAAATAGGGTTCCGAAAGATATTTGAGTTTTTCGAACACAAGGTGTAAAAAGTCAACCAGAAAAGTTACTTATTTTGCGTACGCTGCCTAAACTATAAAAGATAGAAACATAAAATGTTCTAATTAATTGTATATCTTACTCCTTACTTAATATGTAACAAAGTTTGTTAGGAGAAACCTACTATCACGCGGGCGAAGCCGCTGGCAGAAGCTAGTGGGCTATAAAAATATTGTTTCAAAATCAAAATCAAAATAAAATCAAAATAGCATTTATTCCAAATAAACCATTTACAGGCACTTTTGAAATGTCAAGAAGTCAGTTAGTCAGAAAAATAAAAATAAATGATGCTAATTGCACATTCCAAAGCGTAGATCTCTATGGAGAAGAATGTGCAAGAAACTCCATGGACACTCTTTTCAATCATATTTTGTAGTTACAAATATCTCTGTTACATGTTTCTTGTCGCTATCATGTGAGAACAATGTAAATAAAATTAAAAACTAAATATAGATATTAAAATAGCAACTGGCAGCTAAGAGATGACCAGCCTTAACTGACAGCGCCCGTTCACGGACATGACGCTAATATTAGCACCACTCAGCTCAACCATTTTGAAGGGAACCGAATGATCCAACACCCGCGCCACCATCAGTGAGACATTTGAGTGAGCATGACAAACTTTCAACTGCCATGCTCATTTATGTCAAATAAGTCCAGTAGCAACATAAAAACTATAAAAAGCTCCATGGTACTCACATTTACAAACTGTGGAAAAAATGCTTCTATACATATAATACAATACTTATATTTTACAATTTCAAGAAAAAAAACATTAAAAAATAATTTCCATACTAATTAATCAATTTGTACACCCCGGTGGTAGTGGAGCTGGACCAGCATTGAGCCACCATTGTGGTATCAATTTAAGTAAACCAAAATATGCGTCGGCCGGGAATCGAACCCGGATCAACTGCTTGGAAGGCAACTATGCTGACCATTACACCACCGACGCACGTGCTATCACTATCCAAATTACTGCACACTGTAAACCTCATATTGCTACAGTTGTTTTCAATACAGCAATTAATTTGATTGTTCTATGAGACAATACACTTTAATTGCTGGTAAATTGGTACCTCTTATAATTCCACTCTTTTCTGTCCTTAGCAACTTCTGGCCAATCGTTAAGGAAGTAGGAGACCAAATCGTCACGCCATCTCCTTCTGTGCCTGCCGCGTCGCCGTCTCCTGCTGTTCGGGATCCAGTCAGTGGTTGCCTTCGCCCAATTTTGTTGCGATATTCGGCAGATTTAACCTACTACGTCGCCGCCTCCTGCTGTTCGGGATCCAGTCAGTGGTTGACTTCACCCAAAATTGTTGCGAATTGCGGCAGATGTAACCTACCATGTCGCCGGCTCCTGCTTTTCGGGATCCAGTCAGTGGTTGCCTTCGCCCAATTTTGTTGCGACATGCGGCAGATGTAACCTACCACATCGCCGGCTCCTGCTACTCGGGGTCCAGTCAGTGGTTGCCTTCGCCCAAATTTGTTGCGACATGCGGCAGATGTAACCTACCACATCGCCGGCTCCTGCTACTCGGGGTCCAGTCAGTGGTTGCCTTCGCCCAAATTTGTTGCGACATGCGGCAGATGTAACCTACCACATCGCCGGCTCCTGCTACTCGGGGTCCAGTCAGTGGTTGCCTTCGCCCAAATTTGTTGCGACATGCGGCAGATGTAACCTACCACATCGCCGGCTCCTGCTACTCGGGGTCCAGTCAGTGGTTGCCTTCGCCCAAATTTGTTGCGACATGCGGCAGATGTAACCTACCACATCGCCGGCTCCTGCTACTCGGGGTCCAGTCAGTGGTTGCCTTCGCCCAAATTTGTTGCGACATGCGGCAGATGTAAACTGCCTAGTCCCAATTTAGTTTGGCGGTTGAGTTACCGCCAAAAAGGTTTGGCGGGTGATTTGTGTTTAGGAACGAAGTATACTGCTCCTTATGCGATCTGTAATGGAAGGGAGTGCCTTCGCCATACAAATAAACTCCCGTTTCATCCCCTTAGCTTCGCGCCAAGCCTGATACGAGAAATGTAGTAAATTGTAGCGAGGGTGATCCCGTACACTTTTCCACACTAGTGCGGAAAACACCTGATTGCGTGTCTAAAAGCGATAGGGATACGGGAGGGTTTTCGAGTAAGTGTATTGAAAAATTTTTCAATGACTCCCAATCTTTGATAGATTGGGAGTCTTTTAAAAAATTAAAATGGTCCTGAAACGCAAAGAGTAACTGAAGTAAAAAAATAAGTTACCGGGGATATGTGTTCGAGTCACGAAGATTGGTCTTTATGACACAAAATATATAGATTTCCTTCTTAAGATTCCATTGTTTTAAAGGTCAAAATCCTTAAAAAACAACAAAGGCTACACTCAAAGCCTGGTGTACAGTTAATTACCTTCAATAACATCATTGCTTGCTCCTCAGACGGTCCTTTTTATAGCTTCAACTGATGAATCAAAACTCGAGAGTGAAGCGATTGGTTCCTGCCACTTGAACGTATCTCTGAAGTGTTATAAGTACCACTAAGCTGCATTTATTTTTGTTAGAAGCGATCCATTATGAATTGTATGATAATTTATTGGTTCATTTATTTTTGTATCAGATTTTCTTTGCATTTTGTTAGCTATACATATTATATTACCCCTCTTTGCCTCAGAAAATCAAGTAAAACCGCTTGTCCCGACCACGATACAAAGGTCCCAACTGTCATGTCAAATGACATGACAGCCGGGACATTCAATGTCATAACGACCAGTCAGAAGCTCATCATCATCATCATTTCAGCCGAAAGACGTCCACTGTTGGACATAAGCCTCCCTAAAGTGTTGCCACAATGACCGGTCCTGTGCGTTTTGCATCCATCGGATTCCCGCGACCCTCACCTGTTCATCGATCCACTTTGTGAGAGGCCTTCCAACGCTGCGTCTTCCGGTACGTAGTCGCGATTCCAGAACCTTTTGTCCCCACCATGTGTTCTGCTAGCAATGTGTCCTGCTCACTGCCACTTAAGTTTGGCGAGCTCAACAATGTTTCAATGGTATGAGTATCATGTTACCCAGTAACATGTGTAGACCAGATAGGCAGTCTTGCATACCAAGTATACAGCTGCATCTGCTAAGACTAGAAGCCGAATTTATGCGGGATTGTTTGTGAAAGAGTGCAAGCGTACACCATCGTCGGCCACATCATCGCTTACCATCAGGTGAGATAGTGGTCAAACGCGAGCCTATCAAGAATAAAAAAAAAGAGTCATCGCGGCCCTAGAATGCAATAAACAACTGAAGAAAAATTAGTTTTAGTTAGTAAATTTCTGACATTTCCTCTCGCTCCACCCTTGAGCGAGAGAGGTTCTTTGATGATTTTCCACTTCAGCAAAAAAGATTATTTGCTAGTACATGAATCCCGCCATAATTACTGGAATGGGATATACTCTACAGGATCAAATTCACTAAACACCACCTGTGTCCCTTTTACTAGTGGGTTTTAGTCAGTAGGTAAAAATCAGAAGCTCGCTCTCTACCCAGAGCGAGAGAGGTTATTTATTTTGATGAAAACAGAAAAAAAAAAGCGCCTAACATACTTAAGAAAAATCATAGCAGACTGACTATTCATGTTTTGCTAAGATAAATCAATCAGGCGTTACTTTATATGACTTCTATGGGCATAGTTCGATTTCACACTTTAAATATGCCTATTGATTATGCCAAATATGATGTTCGTTGCAGTACTTAAAGGCATATAAAGTTCGCTGGTAACATAACAACATAAAAAAAAATATTTTGAACGAGATGAATAAGACCTAAACTTTTCTCTTCATGAAAAATATTTTCAAAACGTAAAACAGTATTATTTAATTTTTGTTTCTCAGAAGGAAAATTTCATTAGCAGAAGTGACTGTCTTATTGGTAATAGCTAATTACCGGTACACTAATGAGCATTATCAGATTATAATATTTCCACTACTGGGCCACATGACAGCCCTTCAAATTTTTTTTTGAGTTTTATTGGGCCTTGTAATGTCCTATGAAATTGGCGTTTACTAAAATAGGTTACTATGAACTATTATATCTTTGGAATGACTTGGAAGTATAAGTTCAAATTTTCAAAAAAATATCATCTACTAGCTAACCCAGCGAACTTCGTACCGCCTAACAGTCAATGAAAGTATATCTTCCGATATAGTCAACCATTTGCGTTGCGTCGATTTAGTACAGTTTACGTGATGATCGCACAACTAAAAACTTGTAGATTCATTATATGTTTCAATTAGTTTCTTCGTTTTGTATTTTCTGTAATATCGAAGTATTTATAACCATTTTAGTATGAAATCTTAAAATGAAGGACCTGCATAATATTACACTACGTGGGCACGGGTTTTGAGGTGGGAAATCATCAAGTGTCGGCTCTGGGTGAAGTAAGAGGGAGTTTCAGACTTTAACTGGCTTAAGCGCACCCGTGTTCCTTCAGTTGCCCTTTGCGGGTAAGGGGCGCGGGAATTGGACGGCAATCGTTGATGGTGTATCGCACTGGTTTATTAAGAGCCTATTCACTCTAGCAATAACACAATACCTAGGTACGTATGTATATCTAGACAGGAAACTACTAATGAATTGCCTACTATTTTGTCAAATTGTTTATTTCTCTCTATGTCATGGGGAATTATTAACCAGGACCATAATCACCTCATCAGGCGAGTTTCTACGATCCATGTGCATGGCACCATGACGCCATCATGATCAAATTATATGGTACAATGGGATACAATGGTGTCACCGTAATGTTGGTACGTCCGGTTGTAATGATGATTCTATTTTGTTGGTCAACTCGTGTGTCAAGTTTGTGTAGTTCGAGGTTAGGATAATTGGGAACAAAAGTGTTTAACTTTGACATAATCAGTGTAACTTATTCGAAGTAGGTTTAGATTTCGTAATTGCGTGTTAATTATTTTTTATTCCTGTTAATATGAATATCTTCGTTAATTAAACAATTGTTAATTTTAAAATTTATTTTTGTAAATTCCTTATGTAATTTTTTGTTATTCTAAATAAATAATATTAAAAAAAAAGTTTTTTTTTTTCATGTTATATTTTATATATTTAAATATTCTCAAACATGTCTTAGTTTACAATATTTGAGAGGGTAAGATCCTTCAATTCCTTGCAGAATAATTAAGTCCTTAATATAGATAATGAAAACATAATTTTCTTAATCTGGCTGCATCAAGTGGGATCGCAGTCAAGCACTAGTTTATATCATTAATAGGGTTGGAGGAGTATATATTCAATGCGCCAGATGTACAAATACTGATAAATGATATTTATTTTGTAAGTAGGTTTAAAAAAACACTTTTACACGTCAATTTTTTTTTCGTCATTTTAAACTAGATGAGGCCGCTGTTTCCTAGCTGACTACCCTGAGAAGAAACACCGAAACAAACTCAGGGGACCTGAGTACTGATTCAATTCAATCAAAGTCTTACGTATTACTCATTCCTATTTGTCAATTTTGTTTATAACATAAAAATAAACAAGAAATAGGGTCACAAAGTTTTTATTGAAACACTTAAATTCGATTTTTAAGTACAAATCAATAATTTGAAATAGCTTCATCGTATGGCAACGTGTTTTATTACAACACAAATTACAAACTACATAAATATCTATAAAATATATAACTATTTACAAAACTTAATAATACTGATTCTATATACACTCGCTATGTATAAAATATCTATTCTATTCTACTTTAGTCATAAAAAAAAAACATAAAAATGCAAGGCACCGGTTTTAGCACCAATTTTACAAAATAAAATTGCAAAACTTCTCTTTTATTCATTAAGTAAAATATTTAATATATTTTGACATTTTGCCACTGGATTATAACAACAATATTTTCTACTATGCGCAAATTGTACCTACACAAATAGTGTACTACGTATATGTATAGATATTATTCCATTTTTATAAATTTTAATTATATTTTACATTTGTATAAGATATATTTTTTTAATACAAATTATTATTTAGCATTTGTGCACGCGACTGTATGCCATACCCGTACAATATGATGAGTTTAATGTTATTGATTGTTGAGTTTAGATAATAGATAAATAGAGAATTTAAAAAAAAAACGTAATTTAAAAAGCATTAACTTCAATCAAAAAACACAAGGAAAGATTTTACAAAAAAAAAGTCTAAACTCGGCTAAGAACTTTTTTCGGAGTATCATAAAATGTTGACTATGTATTGTATGTATTTAAATGTATTTCTTAAATTACCTAAACTCAATCAACCGATATCAATATAATCACATCACACAATTACATCAGACTATATCATAAGCGAATCGAGATTAACGTGAATTTCACCATTAAGCAAAAATGATCTTAAATTAACCAGACATAAGGGCTAAAACATGGACACCCTCTCCGCTCATAATATAGTCCCCACAACACAAACTAATCTATATTTACAATAAATATCACTAGTTTCTTAAATACAGAGAATATTCAGATCTCAACAACATTTAAACATAATACTACTTAAAACAGGAAAATAGATTATTTAGAAATTGCATCAAATTTTGGAAGCACATTGACAATATTCGCTCTTTATAAAAATAATTTTGACATTTCAAATAATACAGTAGATATGTGATAAAAAATAGTTACATTTGAATATTTCATAGTAAACAAACCATTCAACGCAAGCATTGAATGATTTAGCTTCAATTACAAAACTTTAAATTTATTTACAAATTTCTAAAGATGCACCTGATTTTATGTAAAAAATTTGCACACTATTCAATCTAAACAACGTTTCCAATGCAATTTCAGAAGTCTTAATAAGAAAATACAGGAACTTTTTAAGATAAAGGCACTTTGAAGGAAATACTAACATTAATACTGGTTGAAGACTCCAGCCATACTTAAGTTAAGCGCACAGTGGCGACAAACCGCATTTATTATACACCAAGAGACCTGTTTGACACCAACTTATAGTTCCTTTGCTCTTCTTGTGACTAGCAAAACAGTGACTCCATAACGGCGATTCTCAAAAAGAATCGTTTCGCGATTTTCTCCTCTTAATTCTATATTATGCGCTTAACCTGCGTCTTCTATAAAACAAACCAAGACATTAAATACACCGAAGACTATCGATTAATACATAAAGATTCGACATACTTCGGATCCATTTCGTCGATCTCCCGACCTTTCGTTTCTGGGACGAAAAGTACGACGAACAGGAGACATAGTACTGAAATTCCTGCGTACATCCAGAAAAGACCGTAAAGACCTATGAAGTCTTGGAAATCTGCTGCCGTTTTAACATTTACGAATCCGCAAAGATGGCTGAAGCTTGTAGCTAAAGCACTGCCCGTACTTCTGTACTCAAGAGGGAACAGTTCCCCAATGAGAAGTGAAGAAATCGGACTGATGCCTAATGAAAATGCAATCGTAAATGTTAAGACGCAAAGGAGAGGTATCCAGTCGTACGTAGGTTCTGATGCCATTAAATCCGAAGAATTTCTGAAAACCTCTTGATAATACGCAAAGGATCCAAATCCAGCAAGTGCTATGGACATCATGACTCCACTGATCATCAATAGAGGTAGTCTACCAACGTTGTCTATTAACATTCCTGAAAGACAAGACGCTAGTAACTGAGCTACACTGGTTGCTATTGCTCCTCCATGAGGGTTCATCGTCCTAAAAGTCTTTTTAAACATTTTGACAGCGTAGAAGTTAAATAAGTTCGCTCCAGTAAACCTTTGGAAGAACATCAAGCCACAAGTTATTAGAACGGGCCTTGTCATCCTTTTCGAAAGCAAAGCTTTGAATTTCCCAGCGTTATTGCCATTGAAAAGCTTACTGGCGAGGATATTCGTCCTTATTGTCGCTAATTCTTGTCGTATATCTGCTTCAGGCCCTCGAAGCCATTGCAAAGATTCTTCTGCTTCCTGCTCTCTCCCCCTCAGAAGAAGGGACGAGGGTGTTTCGGGGATAAAGAAGAGAGCGAAGAATAGAAGTATTGGTGCTGCGGAGACCATCAGTGCGAGTTGGTACCAGTTCAAGTAGGCGCCGATGGAGAATGATATCAGGATACCGATCTGACTCAGGATCTTGAGTACTGAGCTAAGACATCCTCTGATTTCGGGGACTGCTATTTCGGTGACATATACCTGGGAACAAGAGAAAAATATGTCAGGAATTTGAATGAATACTGATTGTTTGATTTAAGCATGTTCGTGTCTTTAATTATAATTAGAATTAAGTAAAATAGCCAAAGATGTTATCTAAGATATCTTGATCAGGCGACAGATTGGAATTTATCGTTAATTCCTAATTAGATTCCGTGTTAAAAGGGATGTCTTCAGAATATATAATGCTTTCTATGAATATTACGAGCCTTGCATGCGAAATGCACTATTTCCCGTTTACTATCTCAGGATGAGAGTCAGGGTGGCCCTATCTAATCACGATAGACCACACATTGAAGTAATAAAATACATTATACAGTCCAATTACAAATGTAAAGCAAAACAAAGCACCATCTAACGATGCATAATCTATGCTGTGGCACCTATAAGCCTTCCAAATAAAGATTAACACTGTAATAGAATTATTTTGTCCGTTAACAAGTGATTTTATGTCTTCCAAACTATATTTTACTGTCTACTATTAATTTGGGGATAAGAGCATTTTGTTTCTCGCCTTGCATTTTAGCGTAGGTGTTCAATATTGTTGTTTTATTAGAATTCTTCTATTTATTTTGATTGTTATTAGTTTTATTATTGGTTCAATGACTTCTTTGATGTTGTTGTGTAATAGAAAATAGATGTGGTCAGCTGTTTCAGCCCACGCTGTCAGTAAAATTTGTCTCGCATGTAAAAGTTATGGTGTTATGGGCCAGTGATCAAATTCTACAGTATTGTGTATCATCAACTATTCTCGTAACTCCATTATTATTGTATCAGACCAGTTTGTGCTGTGTTTGTGATCATGTTCATTTCTGTTCTTTTTTTTTTGTTGATAGGATGGCGTCTGTTTACTACCTCACTTGGTGGTAAGCGATGATATGAAGTCGACGACGTAGCAATGAAACTGATGTCAAAGTCGTCTCTTTATCGTCTATCTTTGCCAGGATTTAATTGATTTACTACACTAGCTGGTGGCAGTAATAGAAAATAATCCCAATGAAATATCCCAATAAAAAGTATTCTGTGCTATTCCAGGATATTGTCTAACCGTATGACATCCAAATCCGTTCAATGAAAGAAGAACAAACATAGACACACATACACATAGATATAAACTTTCATATTTGTAATATTAAGTGTAAGACAAAGGAATTACTACACACTACTACTACTATTATATATTTAATATTTATTAGTATATTTTTTTCTTATATTGTAGGTATGTATTTGTGTTTTTATGTCTTATTAGTATTTTTCTGATGTTGTACACTGACAGCCCAAAATCTATCTCCTTTCTTTCAGTCCATCCAAAGGATGTCTGTAAGAAATTGCCCCGTGCGAAAAGACCGCCTATTGTACACTTATTTTTAATTATATTTGTCCTGTATTTTTGTTTATGTGGTGTACAATTAAGAATATAATAGTAATAATAATAACTACATGCAAAGTTATTACAAATTATTCTTAAGTTTATATGCACATTACTATCATCTTCTCTGTTTCCTTTAGTGTACACGGAAACATGCGCATTGGCAATCACAGCATGATATTGCTTCACGGACGAATGCTACATTGGTCCTTCTTTGTCCTACAAAGTAAGTGTACTAAAGACCACCCCGGGCCAGCCCACACATTTAATACCACCACAGTGCGAAATGACCAAAAACATAATATTCATGGGCGTTTCTCCACAACACTAGGCCTTGGTTATTGTTAAAGTAATGTATGGAAATGCCTCAATGAGCTGTGGAATTGTGTCATGAGTTATGGTTAGTTTTTGCTGTAGTTTCTCGTGACCAAGCATGCGTTTGAGAAGTCATAACTGCTATAGGCATTTGTTTTATTTGGATACCACCAGGGTCCTTACCGTGACTTGTAAAATGACAGTCGTGCGAGCGAGAAAGTGGTATTGAGTTCACTCCCTATATAGTTCCATCCAATATAATAACTCCATAATATTTAAATTTCATAATACAATTGAATAATAATAATGTTCCATAATGTAATATAATCTATAATTGAGGTTATTAATAATGTTATTTTAATTTTTAATTTAATTTATTTTTAATTTATTCCTAGTATATTAGTTTTTAATTTTAGTTCTTATATTGTAATGACCATTTCCAGTTGTAATCTAATTGTAATCATTAATTAATAAGACTTAATGTAAATGCTGTGCATACCTTTAAGTGACTTTTTTACACAGGATACCCTCGTAAATGTGTTGTAGTTAATGTGTTGTAAATAAGTCGTAGGTATGCCTATATAAATAAATAAATAAAATAAATCCCTTTAAAAGTTCACTTTAGGTCGTCAAATGGATCGCATTAAGACCTCTTGCAGTGCTACCACTGCATATACTCCTAGTTGTTCTGGGTCTGGGTGTCTTGTGTCACGTGAGTTTATACTAGTGATGCAACAGAACTGTCTTAACGGAATCGGAAATGGAAATAAATGTCAAAAGTAAATCTTTGCGGATGCGGAAGCGGAAACGAAAGCGGAAGTGTAAATTAATACTATGAAGAAAAAGCACAATTTTATTTTTTTTAAACAATAAAAGGATTACGTCGTAATCACGTCACAAGGTGCGGTGATGAGCATAATGAATCAAAAAATATAATAATAAAGAAACTCTTTGCGACACGTTTTTACACAAACATGTCGCAACGAGTTGCTTTATTTTAAAAGCTTGCGGAACTTCTGCAGAAGCAGGAGTGGAAGCAGAGTTCTGTTGCAACACTAGTTTAGAAGTTGGCAGTAGTGTCATCATAGCGTTAATGTTTTCAAATTGTCGATTTGAACCAATTGTTTGACTTTATTGGTGTAGATATATATGTAGATAGTTTATTAATTTGTGTATGTATTGTATAATTGTATGATATTTATGGTTTATTAGTATATCTATTCTTGCGGAGATGAGAATGTTAAGATGGATGTGTGGTGTGACGAGAATGGATAAAGTGAGAAATGAATATATTAGGGGAAGTTTGAAAGTGGCGACAGTGACTGAAAGAGAATCGTTTGTCTTGGTATGTTCATGTGAAGAGGAGGGATGAAACGCATGTTACTAAAAGAGTTTACATGTGGATGGATGGAGAGGGAGACCAAAGAAAAGATGGATGGATTGTGTGAACAGTGATATGAAAGAAAAAGAAGTTAGTGATAGCATGACGAGTAACAGGGCAGAGTGGAAGAAAAAAACGTGTTGTGCCGACCCCAAATAACATGGGACAAGGGCAGGAAGATGATGAGTATATTTATTCTTGTACATAGGTACAAGTACATAGGTGCAATAAAAGAAAAAAGACGTATAGTCGCCTTTTCTCTTTTATTGCACCTACCACTCTCCGTCTCTGCATCACCCTAAGGTTAACTGATAAAAAATGCCTAAAGCATTAAGTCCGCCGCTGTACGTTTGTGCGTAAAGTATTAAATAAATAAATAAATATACGTGTGTGAACGCAATCACGATACAAAAGCAATTTCTGGTGTGGGGCAAATGCTTTTTTTAAATTAAACAATATATTTATATTCCGTACAGAACACTTCTGACAGTTAATACCCACGTTCTCACAATAAGTTTAACAAAATGGTTCCGCATGAGAAATAATCATGCAATTCTTACTCAAAAACATCGGTCATCGGTTCAAATAGTCTCGTAAAATTGTTAACAATAGATTACTTTACATAAATAATACTTAACAAGTCAATGTTAGTGCATAAACACAGTGATGCCTTTTTATGTTTTTGTTCGAAGAAAGGCAAAGAGTTTATATTGGGAGATGAGACTGTCAAAGTGATTGTAATTTTATTTTTAACCGACTTCTAAAAAAAAAAAAAAAATACAAACATCCGAATTGAGAACCTCCTCCGGTTCTCAATTCGGATGTTTGTATTTTTTTTTTTTGTTTGTTCGCTCATAACTTCGTCGCTTGCTAACCGATTTGAAAAATTATTTTTTCGTTAGAAATGGTATACTTCCCAAATGGTCCCATAGTCACCAAGTCAGGATCTGATGATGGATTCTTGGCGAAATCGAGGGAACTCCTCAAATATTATAGGCAACTGCATAGTGATTCTGGTTTTTTCATCGAGAACTTAAGCATTTACACTCAAAAGGTAACATTTGATGAAGTGAAACTGTACTTAATTATAAACTCTGTTTATAAGTGTATCCCAACTAAAAAGTGTGAAAAAAAAAACTTTTTACAAAAAAAAGATAACCGACTTCACTAAAAAAAACACTAAAAGGATCAAAATAACTTTAATTTAGGAAGTCGGTGTTAAATAAGATACAAATAATACCGAGAAACACCGACTTCCGAAATTAAAGTTATTTTGATCCTTTTAGTGTTTTTTTTTAGTGATGTCGGTTATTTTTTTTTTGTACAAACTTTTTTTTTCTTCTAGTCTCGCATCGCACGGTTTATACATGGGTATAGTGAGAAATGAGTACTTTAGACTCAGTTTGAAAGTAGTGTCAGTTACTGAAATGTTGACAGGATTTGTCTTGGTATGGTCACGTGAAGAGGAAGGATCAATCTAATTGCCCTATTATGTCTTGCTGCTGAGCGAAAGCCATCCTCTCCTTTTCCACACACGTCTATCGTTGTATGAAATTGTGTAACTTATAATATTTATATATATATAATATTTAAATGTTTATATATTGTCTTTTGTATATAATAGCTATATTACATCTATGTATAGTCTAGTATATAGTTAATTTTAATCTAATATTTACATTATTAATTTGCAGTACACCGCAGACTACCCCCTTTTTTCTTTTTCTAATTTTTATATTCCACTCTAAGGTTGATATCGCTGTCAGCGATAATACCGCTTTTGCGCCCATAGATTTAAGTTAGTGTAAAAGTTTTGTTACTATTTTGTTTATTCTATTCTATTCTGTTCTATTCTATTCTATTCTATTCTATTCTATGCTATTCTATTCTATTCTATTCTATTCTATTCTATTCTATTCTATTCTATTCTATTCTATTCTATTCTATTCTATTCTATTCTATTCTATTCTATTCTATCTCTTTTCATTGCAAGCCAGTCCCTCTAGTAGGCGTCAAGTTCATCTCTCCACTCACTTCATCTCACACGCCGTCAATACCTACTACAATAAAATTCTTAGCTTAATTTTACCGAGGTCAAGCAATGATTCAAATATTTTTTTGAATATTTACCAACAAAAAAACTACCTCTGAAACAGGACAGGTACTTAACCTACGTATTATTGTTTCAAAGATTCAATCTCGAAAATGCCATAGATGGGCTTCATTCCATTTATGTTCAAAATAAAATCATGTAAATTCAATTTGATTTCCAATTCAGGAACGTTAGGGATTTATGTAGATTTAGTATTGATTCCCAATTTTGTGATTTGTCGCGTTCTACACAAATGGTCTCTGTATCGTGCTTGTCAGATTTGCATGCAAAGGTTTTGTATTATTTATAAGCATATTAATAATAAATTCTGTTAATTCAAATGCTGTAGGCAAGTAAATTAAGGTATGTAATGATTTGTTGGTTTTCGGATTAGGGTTATCGAACCTTATGTGGATAGGTTAGTACTTATTCTCATTTAGTGGACAGTACGGGTGAGGCCACAGAATATAGTAATAAATAGAAAGAACACCACTTATTAAAATAAAAATTAAAAAATAAATATGTGGGCGAAGTCAATAGTACGGAAGCCAGCTTGACAACGGGACGGTAGTGGTATGATATCACATCGCTTGACAGAGGCTAGACAGTAGTTCACAGGGGACGCGTAGATGAAAGTTCCGACCCCATGGACGTGGTCCTCTAATTTTTCAGTTGATAGCCATGTGGACAACACTGATTTAGGACCAGTTCTTTGTGAATTGAATACTTAAAGTCTATTTCATAATAAATCTGTTGCGCAGTGTAGAAAGTTTGTTTATTGCTAGTTACCCACTCATCACCCAAATAGACCAAGATCCCAGAGTTGTCTGACATTACTTATTTTCACATGGATGAAACGTTAGGTTCTCAGTAGCGTCTCATGTGCTTTGAGTACCTGTGTACTTGTGGAGTTCTTCCTTGGAGCCCTTGGGCAGGTACCAGGTGAGAAAGGGAACTAAAAATAAAAGTAACTTAAATTTTTATGACTGATTTTAATAGATGTTTTGTAGAATATTATTCTAAAGTAGTATCATAAGTGTCAGACACTTTCCATGGCCCAAAACTTCTATCAGACACTTTAAAGTTTAAAAAGAAACTTATTTTTCCATGTCTGATTTTTAAATATGTTATTGAGGTAACAAAGTTATATTTCAGTAGTCAACATATATAAAAATCGACCATAAAAAAATAAGTTAAGTAACTCGTTATTTTTAGTTCCCTCTCTCACCTGGTACCTGCTCAGAGGCCCCAAGGAGGAGCTCCAAAAGCACACAGGTATTCAAAGCACATAATACGCTACTGAGAACCTAAGGTTTCATCCATATGAAAATAAGTTATGTCTGACAGCTCTGGGATCTTAGTATAAAACGGCATATTCTCTCGAAGAGGTTCCCATTCTATAAATAAAATAAATTAAAAAGAAGAAGATATTGTAACCAAAATATTCAACTTTTGACAACCAAATCATAAAACAACTTATGACGAAAACCATACACTTTCTCATCTGTCTATATCTTCATTGCTCTATGCCTTCCCCACAATAATGCTCAAAGTGACGTCTGTCAAAGATTGCACGATTCTGAAAACTGCGCAGCGCGACTGGTGCATTGCAAATGGTCATTTATTACGCAATAACTCAAATGAAATGCTCAATTGTTTGATATGCATCACGTTTCACTTCTCGATTATTGCGAAAAAAGTACCTCATAAAATTGTGGTTGTGATCTTGAAAAGGTTTTTTATTGTGTGGATTTTCCAATCTGTAAAATCTTCTAATTGTCTTTGAAGTAAAGAACGGATTTAGTTATGTGATTTCCCACGTGCAGAACCAAGCTAATTAAGCTGTGAATAATAAAATAGTATACTATAGGTTCGATCGAACACAACATTATTTTCATTATGTGCGGAACCTGAACCTAGTTTTTTGTGTTCGATTAGACAAAAACAATGCAACAGTTACTCGAACAAGACACAACTCCCGTCTGGTCGAAGGATCCTCCCTTTTCAACGGAGGTACTTTACACCCTCTTCGTATCATCATCTTCCTGCTCTTGTCCCATCTTATTTGGGGTCGGCGCAACACGTTTTTTTCGTCCATTCTATCCTGTCAAAAGTCATACTATCACTAACTTCCTTTTCTTTCATATCACTGTTCACACAATCCATCCATCTTTTCTTTGGCCTCCCTCTCTCTCTCCACCCATCCACATGTATACTCATAACATCCCCTTCGTATGATGCAGATAAATAGGTGTTCACCTTAACATGTTGCGTAACCATCTAAGACATTTAAGACATTTTGTAATTTGTAGTTTGTTGTCAATAACTTTACGTGAGGCTGTAGTAATTACACGTGTAGTTAAAGTTTAACAACTAACCCGTCAGGTACTGTTGGTTCTGTCACAATACTGATTTTAGGTCAATGAGATCATCAGTTCAGATTTTGTTTATTTATTTATTATTTATATATACTTTATTTTATACCATCATCTTCCTGCCCTTGTCCCATCTTATTTGGGGTCGGCGCAACACGTTTTTTTCTTCCATTCTATCCTGTCAACCGTCATACTATCACTAACTTCCTTTTCTTTCATATCACTGTTCACACAATCCATCCATCTTTTCTTTGGCCTCCCTCTCCCTCTCCACCCATCCACATGTATACTCATACTTTATTGCATACCAAGATTATAAATTGAAATTGTAATACAATAAAAAAACATACAATCGGCGGCCTTTTCGCACTCGGCGATTTCTTCCAGGCAACCCAGAATAGACAGAGACTGCCTGGACAAAAAATGGGGTTACACTTGGTGCAAATTTAAAAGTAAACAAAAACTTAATACTAAAATAGATACACATATACATACATACAAAATATAAATATATAAGCAAGAGAATAAGTGATGAAACGAAGACATGATCACAGTGACAAGTAATGATTCTTGTTTTGTTGTTGGTTTAGTGGATCTGGAGCCCTACCACGAGCTCTTAACAAGATCATTCAACATGTTCTAATCGCGCGATGCAGGATTTTAAATTTTAGTTCCTGTCGCTATGTGTAAAAACTTTATCTAATATTTAACATCTTATCTTATCTTATCTTGTTGGGGCTGGCCCTGGGCCAGAGCACTTCGACCCTTCTGGATCTTTTGTGCTGTTCCCCTCCTGTCTACTCAACCCCTACCTAGCCCTCCGTGCACCTTCTTTATGAGTCCCAGTATGGCTTTGACGGGGCTGAGCCTGTAGTCCTCTGGTCTTGGATATGGTTGGCCCAGATACTCACAATATTTAACATACAACGTTTACGCACATCTTGGAATTAGTATTTTTAGAATCGGCTACTGTATTGAGTTCAGCTATTTAAAAAAAAGAACCAGTTGGACTCGCGCACTGAGGGTTCCGTACAAACTTACCTATGTTCAATTCCCGAATGGACTCTCGAAGATTTTTCAGAATCGCAAGATAAGTTTTTTTTTTCTTGTGATTTAACCACAAATTTACAGTTTTCAGATTTTTTCCCATACTTGTGCTGTGAGACCTTGCTTCATTCCAAATTTCAGGATTATAGGTCAACGGGAAGTACCCTATGAATTATTGTTGCCTTGCGAGTGTCCAAATATACGTTTTTTGCGACATAAATGGCCGTATCTTTTTTTTTTTCGTTAACTTAGAAGTTTGATTTACTTACAGCTGCAAGGGACCGCAGACTAAATTATATAGTTTTAATTTCAACTCAATACCTCCACGCGTTCTTGAGATAAAGGATCTTGACAGACAGATAGACAGGCAGACAGACAGACGGACGGACATCAAATGATCCTATAAGGATTCCGTTTTTTCCTCTTGAGGTACAGAACCCTCAGAAGGTTATTTTTTATCCAAAAATAATCAAAAATTATTTTAGGAAAAAAATTATACCTACTTTTGATAAATCTTGGTTGCGCATGTCACTGTCGTGTTTGTGTGAGTCTGGCTTGATTGGCTACAGCCAGGGTTTGAATTCAAATCTATACAGCTACTAATATTATAGAAATAGTTAAGTAGAGTAAATAGTTGAGTAGTAGTTTAGTTAGTTAGTTGTTATTATAGAATTTTATAGGTGATGGCTCGTGAATACATTCGTAAGAAGTTGGTGTAATCATCACAGCGATGATTTGTTGGATACGTCTTTCATAATAACTTTGTTAATTTGTATGTATGTATCTAAGTATATATTAATTATTGTTTTCTTAATCTAGTTTATCATTATGTTGCACCTACCATGTTACATTTCTGCACCACCCTAAGGTCGACTGGTAGAAAATGCCTACGGCATTAAGTCCGCCTTTGTACAGTGTTTCTTACTAGAGCATAAAGTTTTAATAAATAATAAATAAATAAATAAATATTATATAGAGAAAAGATTTGTATAGTTAACCTACTTCAAAAAGAAGGAGGTCATATGTTCGGCTGTATGTATTCTTTTGTTTGTAATAAGTGAACAAAAACTACTGGACCGATTTTGAGAAATTCTTTTACCAGCAGAATGCTGATTTATCACTGGGTGACATATATATTAGTGATGCAACGGAAGTGTCTTAACGGATGCGAAAGCGGAAACGGCAGCGGAAGTGTTAATACTATGAAGAAAAAGTACAATTTTATTTTTTTAAAACAACAGAAGATTTACGTCGTAATCACGTCACGAGGAGCGGTGATGCGCAGAATGAACCAAAAAAATATAATAATAAAACTCGTTGCGACACGTTTGTGTTCTGTCTCTCCCCTCACCTCTTCCGATTTGTCCAGTCGTCCACGCGCCCCCCACCCCCGCGCTTTTCACTGTATTCTTCCGTTTAGAGTTCTGTTATAAATTTTGCGGAAGCAGAAGCAGAGTTCTGATGCAACACTAATATATATACGAGTATACCTATTTTCTACTTTTACGCGGACTAGCAAACTATTAAAATATAAATCGAAATTATTTCCCAACAACGTTTGCCTAAGAGTTGTCAACTAGTTTGAGCTAGTCCTTACATCGCCAGCGAGATAAAGGGCCGGTCCATTCAATTTTAATGTCCCATAGACTGACACACGCAATACTGTACTCTATATGGTACCTATAATGTTTTATAGTGGACCCTAATGACCATATAAGGCCTTCCCCAGCTTTCTCTGCTTAAGGGTGGTCTAGTCGGTCGAAAGTCCATACAAACGTAGTATTGCGATAATTTCATTTTTTGACGATATGATTTCAAAACAAAAATTGGGCAAGTGCATCGCGCACTGAGGGTTCTATACAAACTTACCTATGAAAACAGTTCAATTCTCAAATTGAGTTACGAAGATTTTTCCGAATCGCAAAAAGTTTTTTTTTTGTGACATAACTACAAATTTACAGTTTTCAGATTTTTTTCTATATATTTTGTGCTATGAAGCCCTTGCCTTTTGCCAAATTTCAGGATTCTAGGTCATCGGGAAGTACAACAAAGTGATCCTATAAGGGTTCCGTATTTCCTTTTGAGGTACGGAAACCTAAAAATGATTAAGATTCATTTCGTTGTTATCTAGTCCCGAATAGAAGCCAAAATGTAAAAAAAATAATTTAAGTTATATGCGTCAAAACTTCCATGTTTTGACCATAATTTCTGCATATTTAACTTATGCAGTATTTTGCTACATTTATGATTTCCATACAAGGATAGAATATTAATTAAAAAAATCAATTACTTTAATTTTCAATAGGTTTCTCAAAGTACTTATTCAGGCAACCATAAGTCGTCTGTTCATAAAATTTTACCCGCTCCTTTCGTTACTAATCATCAATCAATAATAATTATGGGAGTGTGTATTTGTGTGTGCTCTAGCTTTTTATCACTCATCAAAGCATTTCTAACTGTATCACATGATGTTGGATGAGAGAGCATGCATTTTAACATAGCCCATCAACAAAGTCAAAAACAAAAGTTTTTTACTTCACATAGGCCTACATGGGCACTTATAAAACGTCAGAAGCTAGTGCACGGTTCCAAATTGTTCGTTTTCTATGGAGAAGAACCGGCAAGAAACTCCATGGTTACTCTTTAAAAAAAAATGATGTTACAATATTTCTATATTACAGAATAAGTAGATATTATGTAATGACAGAGTAGACTGGTCAATATTGTACTAAAAAGTACAATAAAAATAACCATAATAAAAAGTAAACTTTTCTTTTTTTATTGGGTGGGAAAATCATCCTTATGACATCCCCGCTCTTGGGCGGAGCGGGAGATAGTGTCAGACTCTTACTGACTAAAAACCCACTCCCGTTCCTTCGTTGCCTTCGTCCCAGGGCCCCGGGTTCCGCTTTCACACTACCCGTGGCCCTAGTAGGCTTCGACCCTGCTGGGTCCCTACGATTTGCTGACATCTCCTTGAGGCGCGCGTGGAACAGTACGCGCCGTCGACGACTTGGGCTCGGTCCGGACGGTTACCGGACGGTCGGACGGCGAGTCACCCATTGCTCGCCGTCTGCAAGCCCGCGCCTACGGTGGCCGGAAATCGGGATCGGAATCCCGGCGGCGATTGGAGCGTAAGGACCGTTGCCTCACGCGATCGGCCGCCTCCTTTGCTAGCATTACTGCTTCGCAGAAGGAGGCGACCGCCTGCCACTCCTCCTCGCTCCGGACCATGGCCTGAACCAAGGCCCGGCGCGAGAGATCGCCGCCGCCGATTGCCCCCACGAGGACACGGCGTTGCTCTGCCCAAGCGGGGCACACCTCCACTGTGTGCTCTACCGTGTCCTCCGGGTGGGCCACACAGTGGCGACACCTGGGCGTCGTTTCCGCATAATCCGGTGCAGGAACCTCCCGAACTTACCGTGTCCGGTGAGAACCTGCGTCATGCGGAATGTGAGGACGCCGTGAGGTCTTTCCAACCACGCCTCAAAGAGGAGACTTACCGCCATAATTGATAAAAAGTAACCTAAGAATTCGTGGAGTCTACAGTGTTCTCACATTCACATTATAAAAAAGAGGCTATATAAATAAAAGAAAATAAAATAAATAATTACAATCATTAATAAATAAGACGTTAACAAAATAAATAACAATAAAAATTGAAAAAAATATATATTGAGCAATGTGTTAGAAAGAAAAGAAGTATATATTACAACAAGTTCGAGCTGTCGACTAGAGCACCCTTAAATGCAGTTACTATAAATGTTATTTTCCTAATCAGTCGTCCTATAACATTGGTTTATGTTTCCTAAGGTCTATCGTTTGATCCCAAATGTTATGAGATTTGGTTGCTATATTGGAAAATGTAGATTTGGAGTCTGAATTAACGATGCCCCCTATTGGGTGGGATTTACAAGATGGGAAGCGAAATGTGGGTGTACTATACACTGAACACCTTTGTTTCGTCAACAACGAATACAGACGTACTTTTTAGATGTTGTAATATTGTGAAAATGGCTTAATTAAAGACGGTACAGGTAATGACAATATTTTGGAAAAAAATTGTCTCTCAATTGAAATATTTAATTCTAAATACTGAACTGATGACAGCTCCCACAGCATGTTGAGGGCATTGAGTGACCGATGGGACTGCCCTATGCTTGGTCGATGGATGAGACTGCACACACGTGTCGTGCAGGTGGATTTATGTCCATTTCTACTTTGTGTCGTATGTTATTATCTGTTATAGTTCGTATTGTATCTGTTGATTATGTGTGTTAATAATATTAGTTAAGTAAGTCTATTTTATGTATTACTAACACTATGAACTAAGGTCTGCAAATAAAAAAGTTTATTATTATTATTAAATGAAAATGGGTTTAGAACACCCCATGAAAACATTAAAATAAGAAGTAAATATGTATTATCTAACAAGAATTCTACATCTTTCACAGACTAAGGCATTTTTATTATCACTATTTCAGCCGAAAGACGTCCACTGCTAGACACAGGCCTCTCCCAGGTGTTACCGCAATGACTGGTCCTGTGCGTCTCACATCCATCGGATTACAGTGACCTCTTACCAGGTCATCATTCCACCTTGTGGGAAGCCTTTCAGCGCTGCGTCTAGTACGTGGTTGCCACTCCAGAACCTTTCGGTCCCATCAACCACCTGTTCTGCATGTAATGTGCCCTGCCCACTGGCACTTAAGTTTGATAATTTTTCGGATTATATTGGTAACTTTGGTTCTCCTGCAAACATCTTCATTTCTGATCCGATCATGTAAGGAAACTCCTAGCCCTCTCTATTACACTTTCGGTGACTTTAAGTCTTCTGATGAGGCCCATTGTTTCAGACCCGTATGTCGTCATATTGATACTTAATAACAAAGTGAAACTTACTTGTGTAGTCATATTAATACAACAGATGAGCATGCCCCCGCAGAAGGATGCGGCAGATATCATGTGAACACTGGTTGAGAGCGCGGTGGCCAGCCACGCCAGGGTGTAAGGCAGGGCAGTCGCGATGAGCACCGAGCGACGGCCCAGGCGCATCGCAAATCCGCCCATAATGCCGCCAATGAAGGCACCTGGAGAAGAAAGAGAAGATATGAATAATATATATAATATAATATTCCACAACTAACACACAACGCCGTCTAGTCCCAAGCTAAGCAGGGCTTTTGTTATGAATACTAGACAACTGATAAATATACTTATATACTTCTAAATACGTATATATTATAGATAAATTGCACCCAGACACAGAACAAATGATCGTGCTCATCCCACAAACATTTGTCCTAGGTGGGAATCGAACCCACGAACTTCGGCATAGCAGTCAGGGCCACTAACCACTAGACCAACAGACCAGTCAAAAGAGAGAATGAGTTTGACGTAAGAAATGTTGTTATATAGATAGATAAATGTGATTATATAGATAGATAAAACATTTATTTGATGCAACACAGAAAATTAACTAATAGTACCTACACAAAAGCAAAACAAAATTATGTATGACAATATAGAGAATAATAGCCCACGCTAAAAACGAATGCCGTAGACTCATCGCATTTTGCGTGTGGTCAAGGAATTATGCTGAGCGCTCGGCCGTTTTGCGCGGATGTGCGTATATTTTTTTACATAATATACTTACTTATAATTTGTTAGTTCTAAATTTCCGCCTTCTTCCGCCAAATATTTTTTTTTTCTTTAAGAAAAGAAAGAAAGAAAGAAAAAGAGTTTATTTACGTCAAACATGGCGCATACCTTAAGACCTTTCTCAGACCCTGATAGCGAAGACCTTCGGGTCATACCTGGGGGTCTTTGCTTCAAGAATGAATAGGTTACCAATAGGCAAGCGTGTTCCACCATTGACCACAAAATTACTTACTATTTTTTTTTATTATTTTTTTATTATTTAAACTTCATGTAGCATTCTCTACCAGTCAACCACTGTTACTATCACGTGAGGGTAAACGAAAGCTTACGAATAATAATAAAATAATACAGAATGGATTTCTCAGCCAAAAGTATTACGAGTACTTTGTGTAATTTATTTCATCACTACTGCTCATAAGATGGTGACGAAAACATCGTGAGGGAACCGACATGCTCCCAAACAAAATAAAATTGAATTCATGTGACATCCACCAACCTCCACTCCACTGGGCCCGCAACGTGGATTACGGTGCATTCCCTCTCCTAAAGAAGAGGCTTGAGGTTGAGTCCCAGCAGTGGGAACTTTAAAAGGCTGATTATGCATAAAGGCAGTGAGGCGCCTATGCCTACAAAGAAGCGATTATGCTCCAGCTAAGTAACGCACTTAAACAATTAGTATGTTATGTTGGTCCTCAGGATTGCAAGACACTGTCAGTTACCTTCACAAGTGTGCTTTGTAGGTATGACCTTCACATCATGGAGAGTTAGGTATAATACGGACTTTACTGTCTGGCTATTACTTTAGTTTTTAGGGTTCCATACCTCAAAAGGAAAAAACGGAACGGAACCCTTATAGTATCACTTTGTTGTCCGTCTGTCTGTCTATCTGTCAAGACCCTTTATCTCCGGAACGCGTGGAGGTATCGAGTTGAAATTAAAACCATATACCCAGATCTGATCAGATCTTCCATCTCCTAGAGAAAGGAGGTCTGAGTCCCAGCAGTGGGAACATTAAAAGGCTGATTATGCTATATGCTACCCAGATCTGCGGTCTCTTGAAGCTGTGAAAAAATCAAACTACCGTCAAACGGGGTGAATAGGACTGCAGGGGTGAATAGGAACAAAACTTTGGCTAAGTTTTTTACATTGGTATGTATTTATATAATTGATTTCTATCAAAGTATCCGTTTTTATTACAATTAATGAACAAATAGGAGTACTTAAATGCTGGGAAAAATTATTAATTAACGCGAAAATCCCCTTCAAACTTTTGTTCCTATTCACCCCTGAGGTCCTATTCACCCCGTTTGACTGTACTTAACGAAAAAAAAGATACGGCCGTTTATGTCGCAAAAAACGTGAATCAGAGCGTTATTGTTTTCTAATTGTCGATTTGAATTAATTGTTTGACTATATTAGTTAGGAATGTAGTTTATTAATTTGAGTATGTATTGTATAATTGTATTATATATATGGTTTATTTGTACTTATATCTTTTCTCATATTTGTCTTCTCTCTCTCGTTTATTGCACCTACCACTATTTTTCTCTGCATCACCCAAAGGTTGGCTAGTAGAAAACGCCTGAGGCAATAAGTCCGCCTCTGTACTTTTGTGAGCATAAAGCATTGAATAAATAAATAAATGGAAGGAAAAAACTTGTTGTGCCGACCCCAATAAATATGGGACAAGCCCCCAAGCTAGCCAAGTTACGATCGTTTCGTTTGCCTCGAACGCCTCGAGTATGCCACGCCTCCGATTCCTTTGTTCTGACGTCATCTCAACGTTCAGTCACTGGGAGTCGCAAATGAAACGATCGTAACTTGGCTAGGGGGGAAAGGCAAAAATATGATAATGAAATCATGGTAGGTCAATGACCGTTATTGTCACGCTAAAACTCAACAACTATAGCATTGTATTTTCATGAAAATTCGGATCATTGAACGGATCGAGTAGAATTTCCAAATACCTAGGATTAGGTTATATATACAGCTGTCAATCAACAGGATTTATTCCAATAAATGGAAAAATTCTGTAAGCCCTAAATTCCCTGATCTCTTTGAAAACATTGTTTCCGTGAAAAGGGACAAATATTCTCTTTGACGACTGGATATCAAATGTTTCAGAAGTGTACCGAGAATTCTTTACATTTGAATCGGGAATCGTTGAATATTTCTCATTTCACGCGCTTTGTGATACAGGTGAGATATTTCTTTTTTTTTCTTATTATTGATTTGAGAATTGATCGTGCGAAATATTTAACACTAACTTTTTTCTGTGACTTTCCTCTAGTGGCCTATATCACAGGAATCATTATTTTGAAATCATGAACATCGATTGCGCCGTCGACAGCTCGAGCTCGGTTCTTACTGGACGGTGAGCTACCCATTGCTCGTCGTCGCCTTGTGACTCCCGCTACCTAAAGCATCTCCCGTGGTAGTGTGCCAGAAGAGCAGTCATGTCCCAAAAACAGAAACCATCATATTTTTGTTCTGATCACAAAATTAACTTTTCTCATTAAAGAAAATTCATCGTCTTTTCATTTCTCTTTCTACGAAGCAGTAGTGCTAGCGAAGGAGGCGGCCGCAAGCGTGAGGGAATGGACTTTCTCATACCCTAGCCACCGGGACGGCAGTGGGCTTGCAGACGGCAAGCGATGGGTAGTTCGCCGTCCGGCCGACCTGTATCCAGACTGAGCCCGAGTCGTCGACGGCACGTAGTGTTGACATGGCAGCAAAACTGTAGGGACCCAGCAGGGCCAGTAGGGCCATGGGTATTCCGAAAGGGAACCTCGGGGTCCTGGATCGCTAGCCAAAGAACACATAGGTGTGCTTTAGTCAGTAAAATCGGACACTTACTATCGCTCTGCTCTAGAGCGAGAAGAGTCATTGGATGATATCCCAACTTAAAAAAAGAAAAAAAGTTAAAAATGTAGGGATGGTCCCTACATTTTTAACCAAACTTTTCGTTGGGTCGTGAGGCTCTTTAAACCGGGACCACGGTCCCAACTTCCACCTATAAAAATATTATTATTTTTAGTAGTATTTTGGGACCACAAATAAAATAAATACCTACAGTATTTTTAGTAACTGTAATTTAATGCCTTTTTCTTAGTGGTCCCAAAATACTACAAAAAAAATAGAGGTGGTAATTAGGACCGCGGTCCCCCGGTCCAAAAAGCCCCACGATCCTTCTTGTTATCCATCACGGTAACGACAGAATGTAGGCAGAGGCGTTGGTTATTTATACCCCGTTTTCCCTGTTTATTAAGCGTGTTTAGGGACACGATATAAATCTCGACGTGACACCTTTGAGATAGCAAGTTCATTATTGACAGGGAAGCTTGAAGAATTTTGAGGGGTTTGGTACTAATGTCACTGATTATCGTGAAATATTACGCGCTGTCTTGCTTTAGGGAAAATGTTGTAAAGTTATAAGTTAGGTATTCATCATCATCATCATTTCAGCCGAAAGACGTACACTGTTGGACATAGGTCTCCGACAAGCGTCTCCACAACGACCGATCCTGTGTGACTCTCACCAGGTCGTCAGTCCACCTTGTGGGAGGCCTTCCAATGCTGCGTTTTCTGGTTCGCGGTCACCACTCTAGAACCTTTCGGCCCCATCGACCATCCGTTCTACGAGCGATGTGCCCTGCCCACTGCCGGTGACCTTGGTTTTCCTGCGGATAGTTAGGTATTAAGAAACGAAAAAAAAAAAAACCTGTGCGAAGACAAAAAGGCTCGTATCCAATCATAAGCTGCAAATAAAAAAAAAAGTCCGTAATGTAACGCTAACGCGGTAGGCCCAGGAGGAGATAGCGTGACGAAAATTTTGATGTCATTTTATTTTTTTATTTTGTTGTAGTGGTATTATTTTTATTAGTATAATTATTATTTTTAATTTTGACATATTTTGATTATTATTTTTTATTTGTAATTTTTCGGAACAAATAATTGACACAACTCTGCATGTAAGTCGGAAGCATCAGTGTAACCATTAATAATTTTTCAATAACCTGGAGGGGCGCATCCGACGAATGCAAGACTCACAGGCCGGGTTGTTGTGGCGACACTTCAGTGAGGCCTGTATCTAGCTGTGGACGTCTTTCGGCAGACATGATGATGATGATGATGATGACGATTATAGGAAAGTACATCCATCACTCATTGCATATTAAATAAATCAGTCAAACCATCTAAATGTTTATAATTTTCTTTCCTACGTGTAACATTGTTATGAAAATGTTGTGAGATAGTTCTACCATCTAATAATATAATATAGTATATGTTTATACTACGAACTATTAATAACAAGAGCTTGTAAGCAATATTTCTTTATTATATACTATACACTGCTTGGATATGTACGAAGAGAGATTTTTTCAGCAATTGACGACGACTGCATTGCCCCCGTTTCAATTGCTTCTGTGTTCTGCCCGAGTAGACTTTTTTTTTATTCTTGATAGGTTCGCGCTTGACCGCTATCTCACCTGCTGAAAAGCGACGATGCGGTCGACGATGGAACGCGCTTACCTAGAAGTAACCTATTCACTCTTGACTTAAAAATTCCTGGGTTGTAGCCATCAGGAAACACAGATTCCGGCAAGGAATTCCACTCCTTAGCTGTACGCACAATGAATGTGTTCCCAAAACGTTTCGTGCGTATAGGTGGAATATCCTCCATGTACCGGTGGCGCATTGCCGTACGCCTGGTGGTCCGATAATGGAACGGGCGCGGGCGGAATTAGGTTATGCAATTCCGACTCCGATTTCATAATTACAGTTTTAAGGCGTTTGGGGTCGAAGCGGTTGGCTTAAGCATCCCCAAGGTTCCTCTAGTGACATCGTGAGTGACAATCTACTTCGCTTCTGTGAAGCCTTCTGCGATATATTTCAAATCATTAATCTACCTTAGCCTTCACCTCTATCAGCTTACTGCTTCAAGACTACAACTAAGGAAGAAATCACAGGATATAAATGAGCATGGCAGTTGAGAGTTTGTCATGCTCACTCAAATGTCTCACTGATGGTGGCGCGGGTGTTGGATCATTCGGTTCCCTTCAAAATGGTTGAGCTGAGTGGTACTAATATTAGCGTCATGTCTGTGAACGGGCGCTGTCAGTTGAGACTGGTCATCTCTTAGCTGCCAGTTGCTATTTTAATATCTATATTTAGTTATTATTTTTATTTGCATTGTTCTCACATGATAGCGACAAGAAACATGTAACAGAGATATTTGTAATTACAAAACATGATTGAAAAGAGTGTCCATGGAGTTTCTTGCACATTCTTCTCCATAGAGATCTACGCTTTGGAATGTGCAATTAGCATCTTTTTTTTTCTGACTGACAGACTTCTTGACATTTCAAAAGTGCCTGTTAATGGTTTATTTGAGATAAAATTCTTTTGATTTTGATTTTATTCAACCTACGTATAACGTCTTGGAAAATGCCGCATTTTCCACGAAACAGACTAAAACGCACATGCTAGACAAACAAAATCATGACTCTATAATGTCGGTACAAAGTCCATGATTAAAAATACGTTAAAGATAGACTTTGTGTCTGGTTTTGCCAATCAACAACATTTTCCTCAACGCCAAATCACGGAAAACTACACTTCTGTGAATACTATTAAGGAATCTGGCCATTATAACATGATCGTGCTAGGAACATGTCGGGCAAACAAAAATATTTCGTATTGAAATGTAAAACACTATGCTCACTAATACATGCCCATTTTCTTTTTTAGAGAATACCTTAATTTTTGACTCGCACAGGACAAACAATAAATAAAAAATTAAGAATTATTATCAAACACTAAATTAAAAAAAAAAATTAAATAAATAAAATTATTTTTTATGTTATTTTTTTTACTATTTTTTATTAAAATATTAAAAATTATAATTTATATTAAAATGAATACAGATAAATAATAATAAGAACATTTACTAAAAAAAGAAAAAGCTCTGCGAATTCAAAAAGACTCCTCTCTCAGTACATGCTGCGATATTGAAAAAATAACATAGTTGGTATTTTTATAGAGCCTGTTATTCTAAAACACTCATGAAACACAGAATAAACATAATAATTATGATTATTAAAAAACATAAATCCCATCTTCGACCAACACCGTCACGCGACTATGTACGGTCCGTATCGCCACCGGCAAAAAGTGCATCTACACTCTATCTGTTTAGGTAATTAACTATATGTAAACAATCTTGACATGTCTTTTATCTAAAAGTTGTCTAAAAATTTTATCTAAAAATGTTACCAATTTGTTATTTACCTATACCGATGTTTGGTAATTAACTAAACCTAAATAATCTTCATATGTCTTTTATACGATTAAAAAAAGTATCAAGATTGTTTACATTGGTTCGTAAAGAATCTTGATACTTTTTTTTTTCCTAAACAAATGGAGTATACACGAGCAGGTGATGTGTCGGTGAACAGTCGCGTATACTAACCGTTGTATAGGGATATGTTCGATAAGGCATACTAGCTCCTCCGTGCCTGATACGTTCCTAGCACGATCATAGTATGATACGGTGTACTGGGCAGACTAAATTAATTGAAAGCTTCTCAGTTTGAGCGATTGCACTGCGTGTAAATATAACCGGGGTATGTGCCCGTCTGTCTGTGCCGTTTATTTTGGTCTGGCTAAGAATCATTGTGAGATGTAGCAGATTGGTTGGCATAGAATTAAACATTTGATTTCATCTGATTGTCGAGTTTGTTTGTATTGACTTTTTACGTTGCTCAGTTTATTTCTATGTACTGGTGAGCTGGGAGTTATTAAAGGCGCATGCCAGGTGCGCGGATCATTATGGACTGATTTCAAAATTGATAATTTCGATAAATCTTTTTGAGATTTTCTTGAGGCTGGTCATGGTTGGTTAGACGGTTCCAATATCAGATTTGAGTATGCAGTGACATGTATGTCGGCACTTAGGAACTATCTTGCATTGCTCTCCTAGATTATTCTGCGCGATGAAAACGTAAACTTCAGTCCATAATCAACTAGTCTAGTTTGGACTGTAACATAGGCATAAAACTATGATTAACGCCATAAATTTTTGAACATCTTCCAAAAAAATAGTAACAGAATAATACAAAAAAATTGTTTGACAATTCAAGAGAGACACATACATACACGTTACATTTGTAACAGTTACTAAAAATCAAATTCGATTATATAACTTTAAGATTACAACAAATAGCTAATGCACTTAAACAAAGCTTGAAAAATCAATGAACTCTTCAAAACAAATTACACTATAAAACCAAATTACTCGCAAACAAAATGTTACTATCAAACAAACGATTTATCAATCAGAATTGAATTCAATTATTTAGGTAAAAAATTACCAAAATATCAATAGAATGTACATTAAACTTACGAATACTGGTTGAATTACGCACACATACCATTTATGATGGAATGATACGCCGAATGCATGTTAAAGCGATAAATTGAACGCGAACACGGAATTGGCCGAAAACAAATAATCTCGTGCATTCGCTTCGTATTTCCGTAACATCACTAATCATTTTCATTGTGATCCTTATAAAGGAGGATGCACATTGTACAAAATATCCCGCCTAAAGTTGATTAAGAGTGTGGTCCTAAAGTTGTTTGGTGATTGGTCGCTGTCTGCGATAAGACTGTCATTGTACCCATAGATTTAAGTTTCTTTTTTTTTACTATTTTGGTGTTTAATAAAGTTTATTCTATTCTATTGTCAGTATATTGCATGCATAATTTTCAAATTAAAAGCCGAAAATTTCAATGCTGATTATGTAACTAGAATAATGCACATTCTCATACACCATAATTAGAAAATAAAGTTACAATCATAATTCAAGCAGTGAAATTTTGCTTAAGGGGATGCAACTCGACACACATTTTCACTGTTTTTCTTACAACCGCTCTTACGCGATTTTGACGTTATTACACATTTTTCATTAGATATTTTGGAATCACAGTATCTTGTGGATATTATCTAGGCTTCTATTGAAATCAATTTATAAATTTGTATAAAACTAATCCAGTAAAGAAAATCTGGTACTTTGCATGAACTTTGAAACTTTATAATTTATCCAAAAATTAAAAAAAGTCTTGAAAATTTAATCAATATTCTGAATAACAAGATAAGAGTTTAAAAAAACACGTATTTCCTGGAACAAGTTTTATAAAATATTCGAGTAAATGACGGAATTACCGAATGCTAACAGAGTTTTCAGGCGTTATCTGTCTTTTTTCGCGTTGCCTTCTCATCAAACATCGCGTTAGATTGCGTTAGATGAAGTAACAAGTTTTTACACCATGCTCGATGTTTACGATACGAGAATGAAAAAGGACCCCCTTTTTCACTCGCCTATCGTCAACATCGTCATAAAAATCATTAATTAAGTGTATTTAGGAAGGTTCCTAAATGCACTTAAGTAATGATTTTTTAAGAAAAAAAGTCGAAGACTTGTGAGATTCTCCAATCTACTCTGAGCCCGTATTGTAGTGGTTGACCATTGGAAAGTCACAATGACTCCATTATATTAGTAGATTACCAAACTTGTCAAAATCAACAATTATGAAGTCAATGATAAACCATTCTGACACTATTGTAACAGCAAACTTGAGGCCCAGCTCTCTGATCACAATTTTATCACAGGTATTATTACAAGCTGCCTTTCGAACACACCACCTCACAGTACCAATGTACACACTGGCCAACATTAACGAATGACGCGGGTTGCAATATTTCTGCCGCTGTTAACTCGACCAGACGCAAAATAAACCGATGATCCATCCATCAGTTCTTGTTTGGGAGATGAGAGTACAAGTGTAAGAGTAATGTTGTATGGGTAGTGTACGCAGAATGCGAAGCTTCTCTCTTAGATTTTTGAGTTCCGTACCTCAAAAGGAAAAAACGGAACCCTTATAGGATCACTTTGTTGGCTGTCCGTTTGTCTTTCCTTATGTCTGTCTGTCAAGACAAAGGGTCTTGACAGACAGACAATCAATCACGGAAACGCGTGGAGGTATCGAGTTGAAATTAAAACCATACACTAAGATCTGCGGTCCCTTGAAGCTGTGAAAAAATCAAACTTCTGAGTTAACGTAAAAAAAAAACGGCCGTTTTTGTCGCAAAAAGCGTACATTTCGACACTTTCAAGGGAATCAAAATTCATAGTGTACTTTCCGTTAACCTAGAATCCTGAAATTTAGCATGAAACAAGGTCTCATAGCTCAAGTATAGGAAAAAGTCTGAAAACTGTAAATTTGTAGTTACGTCACAAAAAAAAACTTTTGTTTACGATTCGGTCAAATCTTCGTAACTCAATTCGGGAATTGAAATATAGTGTTTCATAGGTAAGTTTGTATGGAACCCTCAGTACGCGAGTTCGACTCGCACTTGCCCAGTTTATTTCTTTCTCCTTCTTTCCTAAAAACTGCAGAAAACTTAACTGCATGTACAAGTATAACTGCTGTATTATTTTAAGTTTTCACGATTCATCCTAAGGTTGTCTAGTAGATATCGCTGTCAGCGATAAGACCGCCATTGTATGGTGGTCTTAGAGATAGATGTTTATGTATGTTGTGTTACTTTTTCGGTGTACAGTAAATTGTATTCTATTGTACATGAAACAAAATCTTCAAAATATAAATGAATCACTAACCGATGATTGGAATACTAATCTCGCCCCCCCAAAAACGAAATAAATCTGTAATGCAGAACATTCCAAAAAGTGACATTCCAGCCAGTAAAAGATGCCTTTTATATGCGAAAAACAATGTCCATAGGGATACCTCTGTCGCCGAGAAACCATAAATTAAATCCAAGACGTTTGACGGTACAACACTTTTATTTTGTTATGTTGGTATTCAGGTTGGCACCGATTTAGAATGGTGTTCTAATGTATTTATTGATTTATTGGTCTCCGCAGTTTTGTACAGTGCGACCAATGTATGTAGGAAGAAAATGGTGGCGTTTCTAGATACAATTTAAGAGCCGGTTGCAGTCACAGAGGGTCTCATGCCGACTTCGTGGCCCCGTAACAAGGATTTTTTTTTTAAAGAAACAGTAATTTTGTAAGATTTTGTTTTCACCAGACCCTTATAAAAACAAGCTTTATTATTTTATGTAACTTTCAAATATTTCCGTGACGTAATCTCGTAGATATACACGTTTGAAATCGTAAGTTAGGGTCAGACTCATAATTTTTTTTTTATCGAGCTTACCAATTTATATCATGTTTTGATTTTTACCCAGCGGTTGGTCAAATGGACAGTTTTAATAAAATAATTATCATAGTGTTTTCTTTTATGTTTGTGGATTTCCAGAAGTACAGTGTTCAAAATTAGTGCAACCTCGTTTTAAGCAAACTTGACTTAAAAAACCAATTGTTTTAAAGAAAATTACCTTTGATAGGCACTCATGTGACTACACAAAGTAACTGCCATAACCTTTTCGTCAATGCAATTCTAAAATATTCATGCCAGATCCAGTATTAAAAGAAATGGTTCCTAGTTGCGCCACGGGTCAAAAAACACTGGTTGCACTGTAGTATTTTAACCTATTGTAAAAATTAGGGTAATGGTTTCAAAGATTGATGGTTATGTGGTGATGCAATGTGAAATTATAATTTTGTGTCAGTGGAATAATGTTTTTCCATTCATTGACTGTTGCGTTTAATCGATGTTTCTAATGGTTTTATTTGATAGTGTTTTTCTGCCTTTTTTTAGTATACTTTATAGGTATGCAGAATAGGGTGTAAAGCCCTGTAAACTTCTATTGAAAAGGGAGGATCCTCCGACCAGACGGATGTTTTGTCTGATCCGGGCAACTGCCCGAAAGATGATTTTGGGTTGTTGTTTATGTTCAAATCGAGAGGAGAACTGTAATTTTGGGCTATTGTATATGTTGAACAGTGGTTGCCGAGTGGTTACGGCCCCGACTTACGAGTTGTAGGTCGCGGGTTTTAACCCAGCCAGGTGCATTGCTTTGTGTAATTTATTTCATCACCTCTGCTCTCAAAACGGTCAAGGAAAACATCGTGAGGAAACCGACATATCCTAGAACCAAAAAATCGAAGACATGTTACATCCACCAACCCGCACTGGGCCTGCGTGGTGGATTACGGCCCATTCCCTCTCCTAGAGAGGAGGCCTGAGTCCCAACAGTGGGAACATTATAAGACCGACTATGCTATATATGTTTAAATCGCGCGGAGAACGTTATTGCGCTATGCAGGATTTTGTAGTTTAGTTCATATGTATGTTCAGATGGTCCGTTGGGGCCCAAGGGTTCTGGAGTGGCAACCGCGTACCGGAAGCCGCAGTGTTGGAAGGCCTCCTAAAAGTTGGACCGATGACCTGGTAAAAGTTACGGGAATCTAATGGATACGAGACGCACGAGACCGTTCATTGTGGCGACTCTTAGGGGAGGCCTATGTCCAACAGTGTATTTCTTTCGTCTGATACGAAGATGATGAAAGAAGCAAGAAATCATTTAAAAAAACCTTTAAAGAAAATCACAGTTTCATATATTTGAATGCCCATGATAATAACCAGACGCAAACTACCCACCATAACTATTTTTCCAATGAAAATATTACGTAGTAAAGTGCCATTAAAAGTCATTACAAACGCGCCAAAGGATACAAAGATGAATAATTACGAAATCAATTTAACTAGTTTATTAATATCCCTTGAAATTACTTTTAACTACCCTGTGATAAATCGATTTAGTCGCAAACATTACGGCATCATATTTATGGGTGCTGGCAGTGCCGTAACTAAGGCGGCGCCAGCGGTGCACAAGCCCAGGGCGCAGACCCTGATAGGGCGCAAAAACGATAACACCGAAAACCAATTCTGTGACATTCATTTTATCAGAAGTAGGTTACTGTTTCCCATTTCCTTTCGCTCCCTACCATGACCTGAATCAAGACCAGACACTCAGCTCGCTACCATTGATCGCCTCTATAAGGACACGGCATTGCTCCACCAAAGCGGAGCAAACTTCTACCTAATGCTTTACCGTGTGCTCAGTGCGTGTTGTGCATGGTGTAGGTACAACACTTATGTCTGGTGAGGCCATGGGTCAGGTTGATTAAATGTACCCAGCTCAATTTTTTTTAGGGGTGCAGTTTCAGAAACTGGCCCCGGGCGTATGAAAGGCTAGTTACGGCACTGGGTACCGGCAGTTATTTACCAGACAGATTACTGTAATAACTTACAGTTGGTACCGTGTCCGGCAGAATGCTGGCAGGACCATGATTTTATCTTGGTCCTTTGAGAAATTACTACTTGTATTGTATTGTCAAGAAAACATAGAGCAACGGACATGATCGGAAGAAACACAAAGGGCAACTGAAGATGCACAGGAAAGTTTTAGCCAGTAAAAGTCTGGCAGTCGACTTCTCGCTCCGCCCAGAGCGGGAGGAGTTATTTGACGGTAAATTATATTAAAAAAAAAGTCATGAATGCATTAGTTATTTCTCGCAGCTTGGCTTTTCTAATCTATCCCACAATATCCACAGTCAGTGTAGATATTTACAATTAATATAATATAAATAATATAACTTTGAGCGAACACGTTTCGGAATCATATGGCAACAGCCATATGATTCCGAAACGTGTTCGCTCACAATGGGCCTCATCAGAAGGCTCAAAGTCATCCAAAGAGCAATGGAAAGGGCTATGCTCGGAGTTTCCTTGCGTGATCGAATCAGAAATGAAGATATCTGCAGGAGAACCAAGATTGCGAAGAATCGCCAAACTTAAGTGGCAATGGGCAGGGCACATTTCTCGCAGAACAGATGGCCGTTGGGGCCGAAAGTTTCTGGAGTGGCGACCATGTTCCGTAAGACGCAGTGTTGGAAGGCCCCCTACAAGGTGTACCGATGACCTGGTGAAGGTTGCGGGAATCCGATGGATGCGAGAGGCACAGGACCGTTCATTGTGGCGACATATATGATGATGATGATGATATAAACTTGTGCTTGACTGCAGTCCTACCTGATGGTAAGCAGTGATACAATCGCTGATGGTGAGGTGCACCTAAATTAAAATCGCACGGGAAGACCGCAGCAGGCAAATTGTTGCAGACCACGTCTAGGTATGCGGTATAAACAACGAGACCAAAAAAAATGCAAAAAAAAATGTTTTTCTTTATTTCTTTTCTTTCTTTAGATGAAATGCGTAGAGAACGTCCGAACCGTAGCAGTTTCTACAACGTACGTGTAGGTAAAAAAAATATATTATTCTTTTAAACTTTTATTAGATCTTACAGAGAAAAAAAAACATTTGAAAATATAAAAAATGTAGCGCACCTGTATTATAATATAATATTCCACAACTAACACGCAATGCCGTCTAGTCCCAAGCTAAGCAGAGCTTGTGTTATGAGTACTAGACAACTGATAAACATATTTATATATTTCTAAATACATTCATATTATAGATAAATTACACCCAGACACAGAACAAATGATCGTGCTCATCACACAAACATTCGTCCTGGGTGAGAATCGAACTCATGACCTCCGGCATAGCAGTTAGGGTTACTAACCACTAGACCAACAAAAAAAAAAATATTCCTTTAGTGTCACTTTCCACTGCGTACCAAGATAAGGTGGTCGTTCAATAATTGCCTCGATGGTACCGGGAAACTGCTCGCGGGTGTACAGGCGTGTAAGTAATTCAATTACAAGTAATAAACAATCATTTTACGATATTTTTACGACAGTTTTATGGGTTTTCGGTAAATTATTGTGTTTTTTAAGGTGGGTTGGATTTTATTGATTATTATGTTATTTTTTATAGATTTTATGTGGTTCATTTTTGTTTATTTTAGCTTACAGAATTAGAGAATGCGTAAGGTATTAAATCCGCCTTTGTACCTGTTACTTGTTCCTTCGTTGCCTTTCGTACCGGGAACAAGTCTTCCTTTCAGAATTAGACCCTTTGCCCCAGTAGACTTTGACCCTGCTGGGCCCCTACATTTGCTGACATCTCCTTGAGGCGCGCGTGAAACAGTACGCGCCGTCGACGACTTGGGCTCGGTCTGGACGGTTACCGGACGCCTTTGTACCTTTGTATTGCTTGAAGTTTTAAATAAATAAATAAAGCCAAAGTTACCGAAGTAGCCCGAAGAATCGTCAAGCTTAAGTAGCAGTATAATTGAAAAACTTAATGTGCAAGTGGTAATCGCACAGACCTACACTTAGTGTCTCCGCAATTATCGGTCTTGTGCGAATCGCATACATCGGATTCCCCCAATCCTCACCGATGACGTTGGTATTTTTTAACGCTGCATCTTCCTGTATGCGGTCGCCACTCCAGACCCTTTCGGCTCCATTGACGATCTGCTCTGCGAGCAATGTGCTCTACCCACTGCCACTTAAATTTTTGATGATTCTTCGGGCTATAAGGCCGAAAGGTATCACTATATCACTAATTTCTCCAATCTAATTTCCCCAAGAAAACCCACATACAATCCCTTATCTCCCCATTGTATAGCAATTGAATAGCTTGATAATGTAAAGCCACAAACTACACCTGCCTACACCGGTCAGAGCAAGCGCGATGTTATTTAAGATTTCACTGAAGAAAGTTGTGTAGCTTGTCCAACCGGTGTTATTATTGCAAATATGGTCGTATTATAAGCTATTATGATGAAGCTTGAGATATGTTTGTGGTTTAGTCCGGCTAAGGGCCTAGACACATTACCGCGGGGCGTATGAAACGGCGCGACGCGTCGTCTGACAGCGGCCGTGTGTCGTGTTGAGTGGTTGCACGGTACGATGCGGTGCTGTGTCGTACCACGGCACTGTGTTATTCAGACGCTTTTTTATTTAAATTTTGTGTTGGGCAATTATCCAATGACGTCTCATGCTCTAGGGTGGAGCAGGAGGGCGTATTCTGGCTAAATGATTTTTACTTTCACTTCAGTTGTCCTTTTAGGACTACGATTTCCCTTTTAAAAAATTCCCATGGTCCTAACAAACATCGGCCCTACTGGGCCATTACGGTTTGCTGACATTTCTTTGAGGCACGCGTGGATCAATCCATGCATCGGTGAGTCACGCTCGATCCTTACCGAATGACTTGACAGTTTGACCCATTGGTTATTCAGACTCTGCGTCGTCATACACGATCAGTCTTCAACTAAAGGGTTGCGCAATGTTGCCTTGTCTTGTATCCGCTCAATACAGTTCGGCACCGTATAGACGACTCGGCAACGTGCTGGAATCAGGCATCGCACCATTTCACGTTAACGACGACCGACCGCGATAATGTGGCTCGACCCTAACCTTAGCGCGATTAAGCAAATGTTAGAAATGTTTCGCACTTTTAGTTTTGTCTTGTTTATTTGAATTCTTTACCTTGGGCTCTAAATGGGCTGTGTGACTGTTCAAAAGAATCACTGCGGCTTTGTCTTCTCAAAGAGCATCATCATCATTTCAGTTGACAGACGTCTACTGTTGGACATAGGTTTCCCCAAGTATAAGAGCCAATATGTGAAAATATATATTTATGTTATAAACTGGAATAAGTAACACATTGTGATTTAAGAGGAATCAACGGACTTCCAAAAGGCATTTCTTGTCTAGTTTGGGTCTAAATGGTCGCAACTAAATATACTAAAAGATACAACAATTTTGTACACAAGATTCTGTCCATAGTTTATATTTACTATGTTACTTATAACCCGAGATTGTATAGCTCTTGTGTGTTAATTGGATGTTTCAGATCAAATAAATTTATTAAGTGTCGCCACAACGAACGGTCAACGGATCTCCGCGACCCTCACCAGGTCATTGGCTATCTCAAGGATGGTCGTACTAAAATCAGCGAAAATTATGACGGTCACCTCTATTCTTAGTTCAAGACCAGATGCAGCCATCAGGCACCGTATACCTGCATTGGAAGTGTTTGGACTTATATTATGTACTAAACTCTTCGAGTTTAAAACTCAAAAAGGTAAATATTTGGAAATGCAGTTGCCATATTTTACACAATACGAAATGGAAGTTACATAATTGAGCTGAAAATTTTGTGTGATTTTGTTGATTTACTATTTCCGTCTCAAAATCATCAAGAAGAGATGTGGTATACACATTAAATGTAGACCTGCTGAGGTGTGGCGTCGTGGGCACACTCGATCCGTACCCGAGGGTGAGTAGACGTCACTCTGAAGTTGCGCCTGCTTACTGATAATTTGGTTGTTTTATTTATAAACCCAAATCCCTAAACAGTGATTTTAGTGAACACCACATTGCTTGAATAATAGTTTTTTAAGAGCGTCCTTCCAGAGGTTTTTTTTTTTATTGGGTGGTAAAATCATCCTAATGACATCACCGCTCTTGGGCGGAGCGGGAGATAGTGTCAGTCTCTTACTGACTAAAAACCCACTCCTGTTCCTTCGTTGCCTTCGTCCCAGGGCCCCGGGTTCCGCTTTCACACTAATTTTCGTACAATATTCGTTCTCTCTTACGTAATTATGACACATCTTTATTTAGATATTTTGGAAATAAAAATATATTTTGGATATTAAATAGGATTCTATTGAAATTAAATTACTTTGTGTAAGACTAGTCCACTAAAGCTTTGGCCCTTGGCCCGTGTACTCATAAATTTAAAAAAATAAAGAGCAGAGAGAAATATAAAAGAATAGAGCAAAGGGTAGCTCACCGTCCGAACGTCCGATAACCGTCTGGACTGAGCCCAAGTTGTCGATGGCGCGTAGGTACTGTTCCACGTACGCTTCAAGGAGATGTCAGCAAACCGTAGGGGCCCAGTAGGGTCGAAGCTTACGGGGGCCAAGGGTCTGCTTCAAAAAGGAAGACCCTGGTATAAAAGGTAACGAAGAAACAGGAGTGGGTTTTTAGTCAGTAAAAATCTGACATAAAGAGCGGGGCATGTCATTGGATGATTTTTCCACCGAAAAAAAAGCAGTGAACAATTTTTTTGTGAAATATTGCGTTACATTGGATGAACCAACAAGCTTTTTAACTATGCTCAGGTTGACGATAGATGGTGTTGGGTAGGGCCCTCTTAAGGATAAATGTTCGAAATAACAGGTTCTCAACCTGTGAAATGTTCACAATTGAGATAAAAATAAGATTGCTTTGTTTGAATATTCTTTGTACAAATACATTCAAAGGATGCGTCAGATACTTAATTGAATTAGAAAGATTTTCATACAAAAGGATTTGTTCTAAAAGCGTGTTAATGTGTTTAAATGTATTTTATTACACGTGTTTTAGTGTTTATTGTGTTGTATAATTAAATTACTTTCTCACAGTGTTTATTTATGTGTATTTTTAGACTATACTTACTTCGAAAATTAAGCAGTATTTTGTATGGAAACTCGTCATTTATACATGTATCTATGTATATTTATATAGTAATGTTTGTATTTTTTAACTGATATAATACTAGGTCAAAATATTTTTTTAATCTTTCAAGACTCCTTTCGTTCTAGGGCTGAGCGAAAGGACGTGTCAGATTTTTGCTAACTAAAATCCACTCCTATGTGAGCCTTGCGGTCCAAGACTTGCGGGTTTTTCTTTCAGAAGCGAACCCATGGCCCCAGTAGGCTACGGTTTTACTGACGTCAATTTGGGCTCGATCCGGACGGTTACCGGACAGCCGAGAGCTAGCTACACATTGCTCGCCGTCCGCAAGCTCACGATTCAACTTTTAAGGCGTAAAACAATTCATTTAATGGACACTATTTTAAGGTCTACGATTTTTTCAAACCGATTTCAAAACCGCAACCACAAACTAACAAAACATAAATCTACATTCTCCGTAATAGACTAGAACAACAATACAAATTCTAAATAGTTTAATGCACTTGCAACGGCTATTATACCAACGGAACACAATCTGAAATCCGTGAAGTCACGACTCTTATCCCGGATTTAAGACTTATCCAACAAATCAATAGTGTCAACGATTAATCCCACCGCTATCTATCAATAAATCAATTATGATGTCAGACAGAGCCGGGAGCTAGCACTGTTTATATTTATCGATAAGCTTTACTAATAAGCACGCACTATTCTGGCTGGTTTGGTGTTCTATCATGGATTAGACATGGTTAATGAGATGATCATAGAGCTTTATAAATATATTACTACAAAACAAAGGAATGGTCCAAAGCCTAAATATGTCAAGCCTAGAAATCTGTGATATATTATGTCGTGGCCAGATCTTAGAAATTGATCACATGCCAGATCGTTTTAAACGTTAAAATTTGATGATATTTCAATCTTCGTTTGGCCTACTTTCTTTAGACCTTTTATCATCAAATGTTAACGTTTAAATGATCAAGCCCCCCTAGCCAAGTTACGATCGTTTCGTTTGCCTCGAACGCCTCAAGTAGGCCACGCCTCTAATTCCTTTGTTCTAACGTCATCTCAACGCTCAGTCACGTGGTCAGAACAAAGGAATAGGCGGCATGGCCTACTCGAGGCGTTCGACGCAAACGAAAAGATCGTAACTTGGCTAGGGGGGCTGGCCAGTTTTAGTTGGCCATATCATGAAGTGATCAATTCTAAGATCGGGTCACGACATATACATAGTATTAATTAATATATTTTTTTACATATTATGAACTAGTGCTTGACTGCAATCCCACCTGATAGTAAGCAGTGCTGCAATCGTTGATGGTGAGGTACACTTGTTTATTACTAGCCCATTCACTCTAGCCTTGTAGACACCTAAACTATAATCAGACGGATAGACCGCAGCAGGCAAATTGTTTCAGTCCTTCAATGTATACAGTATAAACGATGAAGCGAAACGCTTAGTCTGGAAAACGTAAGGGTGCATACAAGCGATGCTCCAATACAAGCAATGAGAGCAGTGGTGGCCGAGTGGTAACAGCCCCGACTTACGAGTTGTAGTTTGCGGGTTCAAACCCAGCCAGGCGCATTACTTTGTGTAATTTATTTCATCACCACTGTTCTCAAAACGGTGAAGGAAAACATCGTGAGGAAACCGACATGTCCTAGAACAAAACATTCGAAGACATGTGACATCCACCAACCCGCACTGGGCCCGCGTGGTGAACAACGGCCCACACCCTCCCCTAGAGAGGAGGTCTGAGTCCCAACAGTGGGAACATTATAAGGCCGACTATGCTATGCTAAGGGTGCATACACGCCGTACGTCGGTTTGTCCGAAGGTAGAAAGGTAATGGCGGAATCAAAAATCTTCACCATTTTATCCGAAAGACTTTTACTGTTGGACATATAATAATAAATAGAGAGGGAATGGGCCAAGGGCGCATTCATCGGGTTCCCACGACCCTCACTAAGTTATCGGTCCACCATGTGGGAGGCCCCTCCAACTCGCCACTCCAAAACCATTCGGCCCAACGACTATCTGTGCTACGAGAGATGTACCCTGCCCTCTGCTACTTAAGTATGACGATTAATATTATCTTTATTATTAGAATTGTCATGAGATGCACTCTGGCTCTTCTAAGGTAAGTTAAGTTTGGCTGAGGGGTACTTTTTAGTGGTAGTACCATAACTAAAAACTGTAAAATAAAAAACTTTTCACAAAAAAAATATATAACTGACTTAAATGTAAAAAAAAAACACTGAAAAGTGCAAAATTACTTTAATTTCGGAAAGCGGTGATAAAAAACGAAGAGACAGTTTATACCGCGTACATCGAAGGACTGGAACAATTTGCCTGCTGCGGTCTTCCCGTCCAACTATAATATAGGTGTCTTCAAGGCTAGAGTGAATAGGCTCTTAATAAACTAGTGCGCCTGACCATCAATGATTGCATCTCCGCTTACCATCAGGTGGGATCGCAGTCAAGCACTGGTTTATATCAATAAAAAAAAGACAAAATTATTATAGAAACACCGACTTCCGAAATGAAAGTTATTTTGCACTTTTCAGTGTTTTTTTTACATTGAATTCGGTTGTATTTTTTTTTTGTGAATTGTTTTTATTAATAAATAAATATCCATGAAACTCTAAAAGAATCAGAAGCTGCGGTAGAATTTAACTGATCAAATAGAGGTACATTTAGAAGTCATACGATGTCGTCATAACCATCGCACCTGCTTCAACACAAATCATAGTAATCTCAGCCACAGCCGCGGGCAAAAACTATTTATTTACAGATAATATGACATGTTTACGTGAGGAATAATCAACAGAGTTTACGATGAAAAGCAAGCAGGATGCGTCCGCCATCAGGATCGTATCGGGTTGATTGAGGGATAATAAATATAAAGCTGGCTAATTGGCAATGGCGGATGAGACTGGAGATGTACAAACATCAAAATTCTTGGGTTATTTAGGATATCGACTGTGTACTGCCAACGGATCCTATCTCAATTTTGTATGCGTTTCAACCGCGCGGCCATGACGATAATTAAAAGCTTTTCATTGAGATATCAGTGATAATATTTTTGTCACCGTTTCGATGGCGTGACCATGGGCTTTTAGTCTTACAGCTCCTGAAATATAAACCTAGGATTTTTTCTTGTATTTTTACAAGTTTTGACAAATTCAAACCTGTGTTTTACATAAAACTTCAGACCTCTGCGATGCTTTTTCAGCTAGATATCAACGATAATATGTTTGTCACCATTTTGATGGCGCGGCCTTAGGGTTTTTGCTTTACAGCTCCTAAAATTTAAACTTAGGATTTTTTTCTATATTTTACAAATTCAATCTGTTATTTACCTAAATTTCAGGTCTCTGCAACGCGTAGTTTTAAAGATCTCCATGGCCGCGCGGTTCTCTGCGTTTCAATGGCGCGGCCACATTCAAACCTTTATAACTTCTTAACCATATCTTTGACAAATTTATGGTTTTGGGAATCAACTTTTACAAATTTTTACAAAATCTTGGCATAGTTTTTTTTTTAATTATCGTCATACCCGCGCGGTTGAAACGCTCACTCAATTTTGACAACTTTACAGGATGAAGAAAAGTCTTGTTTGCGTAATTAATATAGCATCCAGATGCTATATTATTTTTATTCAATATACCAGTATATTGAATAAAAATACGTGTCTTTTTTAAATATTTTATTAAAAACAAATGTTCTATATTATATAGTAATATAGTAATATTCCACAACTATCATACAACGCCGTCCCGTCTCAAGCTAAGCAGAGCTTGTGTTATGAGTACTAGACAACTGATAAACATACTTATATATTTCTAAATACATACATATTATAGATAAATTACACCCAGACACAGAACAAATGATCGTGCTCATCACACAAACATTTGTCCTGGGTGGGAATCGAACCCACGACCTCCGGCATAGCAGTCAGGACCACTAACCACTAGACCAACAGGCCAGACAAAATGGATGGTTTCATTAAATGTAAAATCGAGATAAGATAAGAGTAATATAAAAATTAACGAAAAAAAAGTTGAAGTTAGAATGAAGTAAATTCTGACGCCAAATTTATATGTATCTAAGATGAGATTTCTAGCAACGCTGCGGAGTATGATAAAATGGGATTGAAAAGTGAAATATTATAAAAATTGAGATAGGACCGGTTACCAGTTCACTATCTATATACTCTATTTTGGTTTCAATCCTCATGATCACTAATGTCTTTGCTAATATGTTATTATCATGTTTTGGGCTGCGAAATTGTTTGCAAAAGTTACCTTAGAATCCACAAGGCACCTGAAGGAACACAGGTGGGTTTGATTCAGTAAAAGTCGAAGTTGACGGTATTTGGCTCCGTGGTTGAACGATTGGCTGCTACGCTGTGTGTCGCGGGTTCGGTTCCGGCGCAGAACAAATATGTTTATGGTCTACAGATAGATGACCCGGGTCTGGGTGTCTTATGTATGTGAGTTTATATGTTTGAGGACTTGATACAAGAGTAAATTGTTATGTATTTAGTGGTTGCATTTTGGAGAGTGTGCGCGGGAATTGTATGACTTGATTCCGCCATCTCCTATCTATCATTGGACAACCCGACGTACAGCGAGTATCCACCCTTACGTTGTTAAAACTTCAACGGTCCGGACTAAGCGTTTCACTTCGTCGTTTATACCGCGTACATTGAAGGACAGGAACAATTTGCCTGCTAGCCCGTCCAACTACAATTTAGGTGTCTTCAAGGCTGGAGTGAATAGGCTCTTAATAAACTAGTGCGCTTTACCATCAATGATTGCATAACTGCTTACCATCAGGTGGGATCGCAGTCAAGAACCGGTTTTTACAAATTAAAAAAAAAAACTCTCCCGCTCCACCAAAAGCGAACTGAGTTATTTAATGATTTTCCACTCTATAGATACATTTTTCTTTTTTCGATGTCGCCATATATCAGAAAAAGAATTAATTTCAATTAGACCTGACACCTTTGGGAAACATGAAAAAGATCCTAATTCTTTGATTACCCCCAGTATCCTAATTGAGCAAATCTATCAGCATCTTATCAAAAATCATTATATCTATCATAGACTTGGATGGAAACTTTTTGAGGAAACATAAACTTCATAGCCAGTCACCATCCACCACCTTATTACATCGCTTATTAGCATACACGGCATAAAATTCTACAAGCTAACCACATATTTCTGAGCTACATAATTACCTTGCAATCAGTCATTACAATCTAGCGTAGATACGTTACAAAACTTTTAATATACTACCATTTATGGTTATAATTGTAGATCGAGGTGGCCAGTGTTACTTGTTCCTATAAATGGCGCTGCTTGCAAAGAGAACTGTCAACCATCTGTCAGATTTGACACTATATGGATTTAGTTCCATATTTTGACAGGTGTCAGAATCTATTGGGCCAGTTTGACGTCTTAATGAGGACTTATCCTTGGATACATTTATTTTAAATTATTATATGCAGCTATGATGTAGCTAATGCTAAGCTATGTATGATGTATGATGAGCAGTGGTGGCTGAGTGGTAACGGCCCCGACTTACGAGTTTTAGGTTGCGGGTTCAAACCCAGCCAGGCGCATTACTTTGTGTAATTTATTTCATCACCACTGCTCTCAAAACGGTGAAGGAAAACATCGTGAGGAAACCGGCATGTCCTAGAACGTAAAATTCGAAGACATGTGACACCCACCAATCCGCACTGGGCCCGCGTGGTGGATTGCGGCCCATTCCTTCTCCTAGAGAGGAGGCCTGAGTCCCAACAGTGGGAACATTAAAAGGCCGACTACGATGATGTTTATGATGTACAAATCAAATTATTCATTGTTTGACACAGGTGAAAACTTAGTTCCTAAGAACCAATATTACTGGCCTGTTGGTTTAGTGGTTAGTGGCCCTGACTACTACGCCGAAGGTCGTGGGTTCGATTCCCACCCGGGACAAATGTTTGTGTGATGAGCATGATCATTTGTTCTGTGTCTGAGTGTATATTATCAATATATGTTAGAAATATATAAGTATGTTTATCGGTCTGTTGTCTAGTACCCATAACACAAGCTCTGCTTAGCTTGGGACTAGACAGCGTTATGTGATAGTTGTGGAAAATATAAATATTATATATATATATAAATTTTAATATTCCCACTGCTGGGACTCAGGCGTCCTCTCTAAGAGACGACATGGGCCGTAATCCACCACGCGGGCCCAGTCGAAGGCAACCAAACGCGGGTGCGGGTTGGTGAACCCGCACCCGCGTTTGGTTGCCTTCGATTTTTTTATTTTTTTTGTACTGGACATGCCGGTTTCCTCAAGATGTTTTCCTTCACCATTTTGAGAGCAGTGGTGATGAAATAAATTACACAAAGTAATGCGCCTGGCCGGGTTTGAACCGGTGACCTACAAGGCATAAGTCGGGACCGTTACCACTCGCCCATCACTGTTCTATCTTTATTCTTTCTTTATTCTTTATTGTACACACAATTTTATATTAACAATAAAAATAGGACAGTTGATGTACATAGGCGAGCTTAACCCACAACTGGGTTTTCTTACAGCAAACCATAAGATTTAGGAGGAAAATTTACAAATTATGAGGAATTTTAAATGTACAACAAATAAACAAAAAATTAAACATTGATTAAATCTAACTTAAAATTAAAAATATACTAAACAGATATGTATACAGCACACTATACATAAACATTAAATATACAATAAATAAATACCTATAAACATACATATATATGGGTCATGTTGATAAAAAATGTTCCCTAATTCTTCCCCTGAAAACCTCCAACGAAGGGCTAGCTCTCAATGTATGTGGAAGAGAACTCCAGAGGCGCACAGCACGAACGGTAAAAGATCCACTGTAGCGGCTTGAGGAGTGAGGAGGAAAACGAAGGAGAAGAGAGGATGATGAGCGACAAGGTTTTCCTCTCGGAACAAGATACTCAAAGCGTTCCCGAAGATACAAGTGGGAGTTGGGATTATGAAGAACAGAGAATAAAAAAGAAAGAGTGTGGCAATCCCGACGTTGCCGAATAGGCAGCCACTTCAATTGCCTTCGAAATTCCGACACATGGTCATACTTCCGAAGGCCAAAAATGAAGCGGATACACAAATTCTGCAGACGCTCCAGTTTATCAAGAAGATCCTCAGTCGCATCAAGGAAGCAGACATCAGCGTAGTCAAGAAGAGGTAGAAGAAGAGACTGAGCAAGAGTAACTTTAGTTGAGAAAGGCAGGAACTTCTGAAGACGCTTCAGTGACTGAAATGAGCAAAACACCCTCCTGCTTACTTCCCCAACGTGGACAATCCAAGACAGGTTACAGTCTAGGAAAACACCTAAGATTTTAACTTTTTTTGAATAGGCTATAGCGACAGCATCGTACATAACAGGTGGGAGAGACTGGTTATTTAATAAGTTTACGAAATATCTGCCACCAATAATGAGAGCTTGTGATTTAGTTGGATTTACTAAAAGCCCAAAACTTTTAGCCCACTGACAGATATTTTTAAGATCATTATTGATGGCATCGATAGCGTCGTTGAGCTCTTCCAACTTAAAATGGCGATAAAGCTGCAAGTCGTCTGCATAGAGATGAAAGTGTGAAGAAAGGACTTTGGTAATAGCGTTAATAAAAACAGAGAAAAGAAGAGGAGAAAGAACGCCACCCTGAGGAACACCCACAGCGAGATCACACCAGTCAGAGGAAGCCTCTCCTGAGCGAACCGACTGCGAGCGACCCCGAAGATAAGAATTAAACCATGCAATCACGGGAGGAGATATATTGAGAGAGGATAGGATACCTAAGAGGATGTCAAAATCAACTGAATTAAAAGCACTGCTGAAGTCCAATAATATCAATACTGTAAGAAGCCTGTTTTCCATGGCCAGTCGGATGTCGTCAGTAATCTTAACGAGTGCCGATACAGTACTGTGACCAGGACGGAATCCAGATTGATAAGGGCTCAGCAGGCCATTAGAAGAAAGGAAATGAGACAGTTGATTATTAACAACACTCTCAAGAACTTTGGATAGGATTGGGAGTATGGAAATTGGACGAAACTGGGAAACTGACGAGGGATTAGGGACTATCTGTGTTAGTTTGGGAAAAAGTTTAAAAAAATTCTACCCAATGTTTTTCACCAGACACTCAGACGCGTAGATATTATTCGTGGCCTAACCTAAGCAGCAAATATTATCCTTATCTACACAATAAACAGCAAGATTATGTCCGCTCTGAGTGACATTGACATCATTACATACATTCCTGATTTAGCATACAGCATACAGCATTAAATCCCGAGTTATTGCCATGGGTAATTCTGTATGTATTGTTGGTGATTGACAACTTTATTAACAGTAGATACTAATTCATAATATTGTCGATTTTAGAGTCACCCAAACGGCAATGGAAAGGGCAGCATCCGCAGGAGAACCAAGTTCGCCGACGTAGCACGAAGAATCATGGCAATGGGCAAGGCACATTGGACAGGACACGATGGAAGTTGGGGCGGAAAGGTCGTGGAGCTGTGGCGACCACGTACCGGAAGATGCAGTGTTGGAAGGCCCTCTACAAGGTGGACCGATGACCTGGTGAAGGTTGCGGAAATCTGATGAATGCGAGACACATAGGACCGTTCATTGTGTCGACATTTGGGGGTTGCCTATGTTCAGCAGTGGACGTCTGTCGGCTCAAATAATGATAATGATCTTCCTTAGTAAGCGTTTTCCCATGTAGTAATATTATCAATACACAATCAATATGAATCCAGCATTATCTAATTTCCACTAAACCATTCGTTACTCAGTTCCACGCGGTAGGTCCGTATTCAACATCGATTCTAAACTCGAAACTTATATTGCACAACCCAACCCATTACAAATTTCAAAATCCACGGTCGTAATATAACTCCTTGTATGGAAGTGACACAGCCAGCAGGACCTAAGGGCTTGCCTTGGGCCTAAAATGTCACAGTACAGCCCTATAGATGACGTAGAGTCGGCGACACAAACATGTACCTACCGTGATTAGCATTTTAGTAGCGAGCACGATTTTGTGAACATTTTGTACGTACTAAGTAGACGTTGACTGCAGTACAAATTTAACCTTCTAAGCTGGAAGTTTAAGAGGTACCAATGCAGTTAATTAAGGACTTAAGAGGGTTCTTCTCGGTCCTTCTATCGTCAACATGAGCATGGTTAAAAACTTGTTGTTTCATTCAACTGTGTTTTGTTGTTTTTGTACTCTTTTATGTAATGGGTTATTGTTATTTATGTTTTTGGTTTGTTTATTCAGTGATTTTAAGTATATAATATGTAATCCTTGCTGGCCGATCAACGTCTCACCGTCGACGACGGCTAGTGCTGAAAATCAGCGCTGAGGCTCTGTCTTACACGAGCCCCAGTAATTTGTTGAGCGCTGGCCATTTTGCGCGGATGTGACGCATATTCTAAGTCGTCATTGTTATTTGTTTTTTTTTTTTTTATTTAGCGTAAATAAACTCTTTTTCATTCTTTTCAACGCAATGTTTAATAAAGAGACTATGTGAAAATTAATAATTTGTATAATATCTTATAAAAATTTCTGTATTCTTCTGTATTGTCTTATATTGATTTGTGAGTGCTATGGATTGAAAATTTAGTGCGATCGCCGATCGGTGATCTCCGTTGCTCACTCGAATATTACACAAAAGTTGTCCCAGGAAATACCATTTTTTTAAACGTTTAAAGTTTTCATCTTTCACAATTTCGACTTAATATGGAAGGTTTCCATAAATATTTATATATTTTTTTACTATTTTAATTTATGAAGGGCCAAAGTTCACGTAAAATTTGTGCAAAATAGCAGATTTTCAGAGGTTTTTATGGGACTAGTTTTAAATTTATGTTTTTTTTTTGCAATATAAACCTAGAATATAAATAACACTAGATATTTATGTTTCCAAAATATGTATCTAAAGAAAGATGTGTAATAACGTCATTATGATGATGTGCTGTGATGTATGTGTGATGTGAGCGGTTATATGGAAGTCTTTATGGGTTGGGCGCTCTTAAGTGCAAGTTTGAATACGAGATAAGAATCTGGCATTTTCGAAAAATAAATTCAGTTAATTGCGTAATAAAATCTATCTGTAGAACGCTAATTAGATAGCCTTTACATTTGAATCGTTTAAAGTGCGTACGAGTGCTTCACGTGTCTTTGAATTAGGGGTGCCGATTATTCCTAAAGATGATCAATTTTTTAATCGATTCAGATTGAAATCTAAAAAATCGAGTCATAAAATATCGATTTCCTAAAGATTGATAGGTTGGTTACCGTGTACGTACTCAACCTTAAAAAATACGGTACTAATGATCCAACAATGCATATGTGTTTCAAGACTTGAGTAATCATGTGTACAAAATTCACATAACAATTAACTTGAAGAAAATGGGGACTTTGAACTTTTTTAATCAAAAGGTTTTTTTTTTTTTTTTTTTTTTTTATTGGGTGGGAATCCTAAAGACATCCCCGCTTAGGTTGCATTCGGTTGGTTGGTTTGTTGGTTGGATTTATAGGTTGGTTATGTTTTTACAGGATGCATTTTGGAAAGTGTGCGCGGGAATTGATTGCTGATTCTACAATCTCATTTCTACCATCAGATAACCCGACGTACGGCGATTATCCACCCTTACGTTGTTGAAACCTCTACTGTCCGGACCAAGCATTTCGCCTCGTCGTTTATACCGCAAACATCAAGGGACTGGAACAACTTGCCTGCTGCGGTCTTCCCGTCCGATTATAATTTAGGTGTCTTCAAGGCTAGAGTGAATAGGCTCTTAATAGACTAGTGCGCCTCACCATCAACGATTGCATCACTACTTACCATCAGGTAGGATCGCAGTCAAGTACTGGTTTATAACAATTAAGACAAAAAAAAACTGTGGGAAAAAAAAAAACAATTTCAAATATCTGTAATCGATTCAGGGAAATAATCGATTTCAAAATATCGTTTTTTCGATTCATCGATCTCAGATCACCATCCCTACTTTGAATCGATCACAATGAACGGTTCTACTCATTTGGCAGTTCCAAAGAGATGCAAAGCTACATTGTTTTATTTGTTTTTTGTTTGGAACACGTCAATATATACACGTTATTGGTTATTGTAGTGTTTATGAAAATATCATACAATTTCATAAAGCCATATCTGGCGCGAATTGATGTTCGCACAATGAGAGCATTGTGTGACACAATTCATCACGACGAAAACAGGAGTTAGTAGCTTTTAATATATATTTAAAAAGCCAAACAGGCTGTTGTGTCTCACTTTAAAAACAATCCATACTTCATCATTATCATCATCTTCCTGCCCTTGCCCCATCTTATGCGAGAGATGTCATAGGATGATTTTTCCACCTACAAAAAAAAAACCCTAGCGGGCAACGGCCGTTCTGACCCCAAAGGTTTACTGATATCTCTTTGAGGCTGACGTGGAACACTACGAGCCATCGATGACTTGGGGGCTCGGTACGTACCAGACGGCTACTCATTGGTCATCATCATCATCATCATCATTTCAGCCGATAGACGTCCACTGCTGGACATAGGCCTCCCCCAAATGTCGCCACAAAGAACGGTCCTGTGCGTCTCGCATCCATCGGATTCCCGCAACCTTCACCAGGTCATCGGTCCACCTTGTAGGGGGCCTTCCAACACTGCGTCTTCCGGTACGCGGTCGCCACTCCAGAACCTTTCGGCCCCAACGGCCATCCGTTCTGCGAGCAATGTGCCCTGCCCATTGCCACTTAAGTTTGGCGATTCTTCGTGCTATGTACGTGTGTACTCATTGGTCGTCATCTACAAATTTCCACCTCTGTCCCCAATACAAGACAAACGACTAGCACGTAACAGACAAAGGCTATGCTATCAATCCATGTTTCAAAGGATCAACATAAGCCCATTACCCCGTATCTGAACCCTCTTGTCGCAGAGATACGGAAAGTTATCGACGAAACTCGGTTCTGTATACATTGTCGCTAAAATATCACGGCCTTGGGCCTCAGCCGGGGATACGATGTATTGAATGGTTTTAGATAAGAATGATACGAAGACCATCGCTTAAGGGACTGTTGATTTTATTTAGGGTATTTTTAGTAGCATGGAACTGATACGGAACGTAATTTTAGGATATGTTTACAGATTTTACAGGAAAGGACACACATTAATTGTGTATCACAGCTAAGGAGTATATTTTTTTTGGGTGGGAAAATCATCTTATGACAAATCTCGCCCTTGGGCGGAGCGGGAAATAGGGTCAGACTTTTACTGACTAAAAACCCACTGATGTTCCTTCTTCACTTTCATCCTAGAGCCTCGGGTTTCACTTTCACACTACCCGTAGCCCCAGTAGGCTTCGACCCTGCTGGGCCCCCTACGATTTGCTGACATCTCCTTGAGGCACGCGTGGAACAGTACGCGCACGTTACCGGTCGGATCGGAATCCCGGCAGCGGTTGGGGCTTGAGGACCGTTGCCTCACGTGATTGGCCGCTTCCTTTGCTAGCATTACTGCTTCGCAGAAGGAGGCAACCGCCTGCCACTCTACCTCGCTCCGGACCGTGGCCTGAACCAAGGCCCGGCATCACAGCTAAGGAGTGGAATTCCCTACCGGAGCTGCCACTATCAGAGTGTTGCCCACCTAAAAATTCATAAAAACGATATTCGCCTGGCTTCTAGACAACTGCTTCTACTCAGTCAGTGAATTTTTTAATTATAAATTTTGACATTACATTTTTAGTTTATCAATTTTTTTTTTATCTACCTATTGACTTGTATTTTTTTTTTTAGTTATTGTATTATAATTGTTACATTCCATTCATATACATATAATAATATAATATATCAAAATTGTGCTGATCTTGACATTCTATAAAAATTCCTGTCTTTAATGTATTTTTTAATATTTCTACACTGGCAAAGGTAGTGTATGTGAAACTTTTGTAATATTATGTATTGAAAAAGTAATTATTATATAAATTACACAATAACCAAATTAATTATTATTATTACTATCTTACCTGATGGTAAGCGATAATGTGGTGGACGGTTTTTTTTTTTGTTTAAGGTGGAAAATCATCTAATGACGCTTTAGGACGGAGCGTGAGGGCGAGTCAGACTTTTACTGACTAAAACCACACCTATGTTCCTTCTTTTCCCTTCAACCCATGGCCTCAGTAGGCTTCGGCCCTGCTGGGCCTCAACATCAACATCAGATATCTCTTTGAGGCACGCGTGAAACACTACGCGCCTCCGACGACGGTCCGGACAGTTGCTGGACGGCGAGCTAATGTGATTGACGATAGAGCACGCTTACCTAGATCTAGACGTAATCTATTTACTCTAGACTTACAGAATCCCAGGTTACATCACACTTATATTGTAAAAACGAAAGTGTGTAGATATGTGTGTGTATGTTTGTTACTCTTCCACCCTCAAACGGGTGAACGGATTTGGATGGGATTCGGCACACGGGTAGATCACGTCTTGAAATAGTACAAAAAACTTTTAATGTTATAGTCCAATACGGAGAAAACAGCTTACAAAAGATATCATCATATTCTTTGTTGTACATAAAATAACAAATTATTTAAAAAAAAATTGACAACTGATGTACTAAGGCCAGCTTAACCCACAATTGGGTTTTCTTACAGCAAACCTAAAATATATTTCTAAAAATTTTTATACATACACAAATTTTTAACACACTTTATTTTATGGTACTAAAAAGCATGGAAAATTTAACATTCGAACTGCGCTTGACCGGTTTTTAAACCCAAATAGCAATATAAAGACTATAAAAAGGTGTTAAAATCAAAATTGTTATGCCTTAAACACCTGTATTCGTCTGCATATCAATTAGCATCGAACCAGTTTGAGTATTATCTCTATAGCAGGTGAATTGATTTATTTAATTGAATTGATTAATTCAATTAATTCAATTGATTAGTATAACGCCGGATTGATTACAAATGCAATGGGGATACCTCGATATTTGATTAGCGATTTCGAATTAATAATTGATAACCAATTTCGATTTCAAAAGTACACTAATTTGGTTATGTGTATCATTGAAGTACAGTAATTTTATATATATGTCGTGGCCAGATCATAGAAATTGATCACTTCATGAAATGGAGGGCAGAGGGCAGTGGTGGCCAAGTGGCAACTTCCCCGAATTACGAGTTGTAGGTCGTGGATTCAAACCCAGCCAGGCGCATTACTTTTTGTAATTTATTTCATCACCACTGCTCTCAAAACGGTGAAGGAAAACATTGTTACACATGGTGTGTGAATTTTGTCCTAGGATCAAAAATTCGAAAACATGTGACATTTACCAATTCACACTGGGCCCGCGTGGTGGATTACGGCCCATTCCCTCTCCTAGAGAGAGGAGGCCTGAGTCCCAGCAGTGGGAACATTAAAAAGGCTGATTATGCTTATTATATTTATGAAATGGCCAAGTAAAACTGGCCAAATCGCTTTAAACGTTAAAGTTTGATGATATTACAATCTTCGTTTGGCCTACTTCCTTTCTAGATCATTTATTGTCAAAGAAATCCTTCATCAATGTTATGGTCAAACGAGGATTGACATATCAAAAAATGTTAAGGTTTCAACGATCTGGCCAGTTTTAGTTGGCCATATCATAAAGTGATCAATTCTAAGATCTAGCCGGGCACGCCACAATTATGGCGGTAAGTCCCCTCTTTGAGGCGTGGTTGGAAAGACCTCACGGCGTCCTCACATTCCGCATGACGCAGGTCCTCACCGGACACGGTAAGTTCGGGAGGTTCCTGCACCGGATTCGTGCGGAAACGACGCCCGGGTGTCGCCACTGTGTGGCCTTCCCGGAGGACACGGTGGAGCACACGGTGGAGGTGTGCCCCGCTTGGGCAGAGCAACGCCGTGACCTCGTGAGGGCAATCGGCGGCGGTGATCTCTCGCGCCGGGCCTTGGTTCAGGCCATGCTCCGGAGCGAGGAGGAGTGGCAGGCGGTCGCCTCCTTCTGCGAAGCAGTAATGCTAGCTAAGGAGGCGGCCGATCGCGTGAGGCAACGGTCCTTACGCTCCAACCGCCGCCGGGATTCCGATCCCGATTTCCGGCCACCGTAGGCGCGGGCTTGTAGACGGCGAGCAATGGGTGGCTCGCCGTCTGACCGTCCGGTAACCGTCCGGACCGAGCCCAAGTCGTCGACGGCGCGTTTTGTTCCACGCGCGCCTCAAGGAGATGTCAGCAAATCGTAGGGGCCCAGCAGGGTCGAAGCCTACTGGGGCCACGGGTAGTGTGAAAGCGGAACCCGGGGCCCTGGGACGAAGGCAACGAAGGAACAGGAGTGGGTTTTTAGTCAGTAAGAGTCTGACACTATCTCCCGCTCCGCCCAAGAGCGGGGATGTCATTAGGATGATTTTCCCACCCAATAAAAAAAAAAAAAAAAAAAAAAAAAAGATCTAGCCACGACATATACCTACACGATAAATAATATTGTGTGTAAGTTACCAACTAGGTATAGCATGATCCAATACTAAGCCTTGGTTTGATAATATCTTCCTAGCGCCCTTTCTTTTGCTTGCCGCTTTGGCTTGCGCCCTATGCCTGAGCACCGATGGCAGTTCCCTAGTTACGGTACTGGATGTAGTTCCCGATATAGTCTATCAATAGTGTCTATATTTCTCTTGTATGATTCTTAGAATTAAACGGAACTTCGATACATAATTTTTCTCCCACTCAAGTGCGCAACAATAGTGTAAATTATCACAATAGTATGTATTTATTCAGACCACCTGGATTACAGATATTAACACCGTTCACCGTTATGGACCCTGTAACTGCATTGTTCGACATAAGTGTCTGTTTAGACGAGCCACAAATTTGACCGTAAGCAACAAAAATGTGGCTACTAGTGGATTTTGTGCAACTTCCAACTGACTCTTTGACAAGCAACATTGATATATTTCACTTAAGATACTGCCCGGAAACATTTTCGTTGATATGCTGTGGAGAGTCTGAACAAAACCTTAAGTATATCCGCAAATAAATCACTCGTTAACGCAAATGACATAGTAGCCAGCTTCATTTACTTTTTTTACAGTTATGGCAAGATTTGACAGGGTGACATAGCGACGCTTGGGAAAGGCCTATGTCTAGTAGTGGACTACATTTGGTTGAAATGTTATAATAATGATGAAGAAAAGTTGTCTCATCTGTTTGTCAGTCGCTCACTTCTGTCATAACCAAGGCAACTGGCCGTTGCTAACAACAAGAGGCGATCGCAAGTTGACCGTTTACATTGGCTTTCTTATTATTATTTGTGCGCTCGCCAGTACTCGGCGCCGATAGCTATGGTTTATGTGGACGTGACAAATCGTTGCGCGATCACAGCGTCAATTACTGGCAACGTTATGAAAGTACAGTTGCGCACAAAAATTATCGTGAGCTGATTATTGGCAAAAAAAAAATCAGAGAAATATGATGAGTTCGGACTCAGGTTGTGTTTATGAAACATGGATTTAAAATTGTGTTTTTGTTCACAATTATGAGGCAGAAGAGGCCTCAACAGCGACGTAAGCCGTCAAGAATTGCGGTGCCAATAAAATGTTCTTGATTAATTTTAGTGCATCACAAAAACAGTTCTTTTTAACAGATCCAACGTTAGCAGGCAATATCAATTATTGGCCGACTACTTACGCACCCACACGCTAAAAAAAACTCTTTTCCTTCCAGCTTTTCACATAACACAGCAAAGTAATGGAAAAAATACATTCCAAGAATCTAATAGAGTGGTCAGTGAATAAAATTAGATTTCGACTTTCAAAAACCGTTTCTTACCTGGTAACACTAAACAGACTGGGTGTAAAACGTATCTCCTAAACAGTCCGGTACGCGGATAGCGAAATGCCCGTTTATTTATCTTACGCTGCCAATTTATTGCTATTTACTCCTGCCCGACTAGAGATAGGGACGCTAATTGAAATCGATCCAGACCTAGTATTGATTTCGTAATCGATTAGTGAGTTCATATCAATCAAATGTCGCTTTGTGAACTTTAGGATCGTTAAATCGATCATTGCATCGATTCAGATTGCAATCTAACAATCGAGTAAGTAGTAATCATTGCAATTGATAGTTATTTTGATCGTCTTCCTCAAACGACTGTTTTCTAACATTTCAATTCTAAAGACAATCACACATCTAATTGAATCACATTCCTCTCCCTAGGTAATCGATTTTCTGAGATGTTGACGATTCAGACACAATACATTCGGACACCGTGTCTGTATCGACACTTTTTATTCTCAATATACAACTATAATTTAGGTGTCTTCAAGCCTAGAGTAAATAGGCTCTTAATAAACTAGTGCGCCTGACCATCAATGATTGCATCTCCGCTTACCATCAGGTGGGATCCCAGTCAAGGTCTGGTTTATATCAAAAAAAAAAAAAAAAATTTTTCACTGACGATTAGGACACCACCAAATTTATTGAAACTGTTTTGTACAGTCAGATAAAATGTTTTATATTATACACGTCCTGAAACCAATTTATCACTAAAACTTGCCACCTTAAAACCACCCTAAAATAATTTTGGTAACGTTTTTTTTTCCCATATAAATAATATAATATAATATTTATTAATATTATATATATAATATTATATATATAATATTTTAAAACTTTTTATTTGACTGTACTAAACAGTGTGTGTTCGAATCAAGCAAGCAAGAGACAATTCAATTTCAATTCAAAGAGCAAGTCAATTTTGTAATCTGTATCTTAGAATCGATATTTATGTCACTGTTGCCCGTCTCTAGAGCTAATATTTTGTTACCTGACTGTACATTAACTGTTCAACTTTAAATATTAGGTGCGGACAACGTAATTGTTGGCTGAAATGTGTTCTGTGTTTGTGTTCGCCATGATTTAAAGCACAGCAACTGATTTATTATGAAAACAATGTTTCGCGAACGCATGTACAAGTACGAATGGAATACACAGCAAACGTAGTATTATATATAAGTAAAAATGTGTGCGTAGGTATAAGTGGGGTGTGTGAGTTGGAGGGTTGGCGCGTTGGTAACAAATATTAGGAGAATGGGAGGTTATTGACTCGTAAAAATTATGTCATATGTTCGCTCGTATTTTTGGGAATGGGGCCAAAGTGTAGCAGCTGATTTTGGTTGCGTAAATTAATTGTTACAGTGAGTTACGAATAATGTTGCAGAAATCACTGATAGATATTTTGATCACCAATCGTTGAACTAGTGGTACAAACAATGATATACAACCACTTACCAAGGCACATGAAAGAATTAAACGTCAATAAATTTAAAAAACAGCTTAAAACTTTTTTGGTAGAAATGGCATATTACAGTATTTCTGAATATTTGATGGAGAAGGTATAAATTGTTGTATTTAGTTGTATCACATTGACATCTTTAATTGTATAGTGTGGCTACCTTGACATTGTGATTGTATAGTTTCTATCTTGACATTTTGGACATTTTAATCATTACATTATTTTTTTTTTTTAACCTCTTGTCATTTTTAAATCTATAGTAGTTACCATGACAGTTTTAACTGCATAGTTTTTTTATCTTGACATTTGTATTTGTATAGCTTCTATTTTGACATCATTATTTTAAATTATTATTGACATTGAATTAGTGAAAATTGATTTATCTTATTGAGTTTACGTCTTAAATATTTGACATTTTTGCACACCTGATTGTGGTTGAATATGACGGACAATGTTTAAACCTGCCAGCTAATTACTATACTCATATTCCAGCAAAATAAATGATTATTATTATTATTATTATTATTAGTGAAATATTTATATAGTTAGCCATAGAGCAGTGTTTTTCAATCCATGTGTCGAGCCCCTAGGTGGTTCATAAAGTCTTGCTTAGGGGTAACGTTCGCGAGTCAGGTAAAAGTGAAAAGTGAGGGTTATTATTAGTAGCTACAAAATATATAACAAGTCAATAACAAAGCTGTGCCTATTTATGCTTGAAGACTTTTTCTCTCTGTTTTATTTTTGACACGCAAATTCTGTCCAAATTTTACAGAGGAGCTCACTACAATGCTTGGTGACCTTAGCAGAGCTTACGAAAGAGTGGGACTTAACATGGACAAAACCAAAGTCATGGTAAACAGCCATGTAGCACCCACTCCTATCAAGATCAGGGACACTACACGCGAAGTTGTGGCCGACTACGTTTATCTGGGACTGACGGTCCAGTTGGGAAGGTCTAACTTCGAGAAAGAGATAATCGTCGAATCCGACTCGGCTGGAGGTCGTGTGATTAAGACTGGGTTCTCCATCTCGTGTCCAAAGGGCAATGGAAAGGGCTATGCTCGGAGTTTCCTTGCGAGATCGAATCAGAAATGAGGATATCCGCAAGAGAACCAAGGTCACCGACATAGCACGAAGAATCGCCAAACTTAAGTGGCAATGGGCAGGGCACATTGCTCGCACAACGGATAGCCGTTGGGGCCGAAAGGTTCTGGAATGGCGACCACGTACCGGAAGACGTAGCGTTGGAAGACCTCCTACAAGGTGGACTGATGACTTGGTAACGGTTGCGGGAGTCCGATGGATGCGAGACGCACAAGACCGTTCATTGTGGCGACACTTGGGGAGTCCTATGTCCAGCAGTTGACGTCTATCGGCTAAAATGATGATGATGTAATTCTGTGCAATTTAAAACATATTTCAAAACTAAATCCAATTTCAAATCCATAATCGACGACTCATAAGTCGGGGCCGTTACCATGGGCATTGCTTATATAACAATAGCGACCACACGAATTATACGGGGTTCGGATCACAGTAATCGCTTGCAAATCGACACGTCAGTTTTGAAGTATCGTATAAATTCGTTGACCTGTCAAGTATCTTTTATCCTTCTTACGTATCTAGTACCCAATTTTATTTTTAATATAGTTATGGCTTGTTTGTTACGGAGAATCACTGACTCCTAAGTTACAGGCCCACACCTAGTTTAGGGGTCAGAGTTACCTATATAATTGTGACCTTGTATAAGCTTATATGTTCATAGTTTTATGATGTAAATACTGTTTTTTTTTGTGTGAAATAAATTTATTATTATTACAATTTATATTGATACTTTACGGTTTACAACAGAAGGAATCTCCACCTGACAAGCATTCATAGAAAATTCAGTATTTTTTTTCCCGTTTTTATTTTTGACTCTGCCTTATCTCGCTCTGGGAGTAGCGGAAGGCTTGTCAAACTTTTACTGTCAAAAAAAAAACACCTGCGGGGTTACCATGACGTTTAAAGTAAGATTGTTTCATTCTTATTTCAGTGTGGGTAAGAGGCAGCGCTATACAGGTTGTTTAGCGCCATCTCTTACCCACAATGGTAACCCACATAGCCTGTTTCTTCAGTTGCCCTTTGTATTCCAAGACAGGTTTCCTTTTTAGAAGTCAACCTTAGACCCCAGTAGGGTTCGGCCCTGCTAGGTTTTGCTGATATATCTTTGAGGCGCACCGTCGATGATTCGGGCTCGGTCCGGACGTTTATCAGATGGCCAAACGGCGACTTACCCATTGCTCCTCGTCTGCAAGCCCACATGATGTGGTGTGTGGATCTAAAGTAATGCGAATTCTAAAATTGAGAAAGACATCAAGTTAGCTCATTTTACAACCGACAACCCAGGATAGGACATCCATAGGCGCCGATTTGTGAGAAAACCCGACCCCAAATAATGGGAACAGGAGAGGACAAAGAGACAGAGAGAGTAGTATTACATAAGTTTAAGTGCCACCAAATCTCAGCCGGACACTTGATCCCAATGAACACTGATTGCCGAGTTCGTTGCCACTGTCAAACTGTCAACGGAATTGTGATGAATAATGTTGCCAGCTCTAAAATATAGGGAAGTGGGAGAAACGGGTCAGAATTAATGGCGATTTTATTGTTTTGTACTGTAACGGCTTCTCAGTTTCCGGTGAAATATGGGTCACCAGTTTCTTCCCATTATTACATAAACTGTAGAAGGAGATGGAGCTAGCAGTGGTGGCCGAGTGGTAACGGCCCTGACTTACAAGTTGTAGGTTGCGGGTTCAAACCCAGCCAGGCGCATTACTTTGTGTAATTTATTTCATCACCACTGCTCTCACAACGGTAAAGGAAAACATCGTGAGGAAACCGGCATGTCCTAGAACCAAAAATTCAAAGACATGTGACATCCACCAATCCACACTGGGCCCGCGTGGTGGATTATTGCCCATTCCCTCTCCTAGAGAGGCGGCCTGAGTCCCAACAGTGGGAACATTATAAGGCCGACTATGCTATGCTAGAAGGAGATGGAAGGATAAGTAGCGTTGTTTGGTAGCAGAAAGTAAATTCCGATCTGTAGGTACCTATTTCACTAATATCTGTCTGTCTGGCCAAATGGTCTAGTGGTTTTTCTTTTTTATTGGGTGGGAAAATCATCTTATGATATCCCCGGTCTTGGGCGGAACGGGAGATAGTGTCAGACTCTTACTGACTAAAAACCCACTCCTGTTCCTTCGTTGCCTTCGTCCCAGGGCCCCGGGTTCCGCTTTCATACTACCCGTGGCCCGGTCCGGACGGTTACCGGAAGGTCGGACGGCGAGCCACCCATTGCTCTCCGTCTGCAAGCCCGCGCCTACGGTGGCCGGAAAACGGGATCGGAATCCCGGCGGCGGTTGGAGCGTAAGGACCGTTGCCTCACGCGATGGTTAGAGGTCCTGACAGCTAAGCCGGACGTCGTGGGTTCGATTATTCGTATATCTGTTTATTCATTACATGAACATATAAATTATATTTTTAAATATTTCAAAAATAAAAAATAAAACATTAAAAATATAAAAAAACAGTATCCCACCGGTATCAGGAACAGGGTCCAAGCTACTGGCGGTCAGGGCTCCAGAGAAAGGAACCTCGTAACTATACTATACTATATTATATTATTATTAATATTATAAAGGCGAAATGTTGTGAGTGCTTGAGTGTAAAGCAAGGTCTAACAGCACAAGTGTAGGAAAAAATCTGATTTGTAGTTACGTCACAAAAAAATACTTTTTTTCGATTCGGAAAAATCTTCGTAACTAAATTCGGAAATCATAAAACACTTAACATAAATACACTAAATTATATATACACTTAAATCAAAAACTACTAGCTAAAATATGGCGTCAAAAAACTCCTCCGCATCGCTGTCGACTGGAAGTGTGCCCAAAAAGCTGGCGGCATTGCCACGTTGTATGGCAATGCTTAATCTCTGACCGAGGTAAAAGCCAGCCCTTGGGTCACGCGGCAGCACCACCAATTCGGAAATTGAACTGTTTTTATAGGTAAGTTTACGTGGAACCCTCAGTGAACGAGTCTGACCCGAAACTTTTTTTCGTTAACTCTGAAGTTTGATTCTTTCACAGCTTTAAGAGACTGCATACTTGAGTACATGGTTTTAATTTCAACTCGATAACTCCACGCGTTCCCCTGATAAAGGGTCTTGACAGATGGACAGACAGACGGACAACAAAGTGATCCTATAAGGGTCCTGTTTTTCCTTTCGAAGTACGGAACCCTAAAAATAATAATAAAAACCATACACTAATTACAAATCATTTAAATAGAACTAAAATATGGCGTCAAAAATCTCTCCCACATTGGTAATGTGCCCAAAAGACTGACAACATTTCCACGTTGTATGGCAATGGTTATCCTCTGTCCGAGGTAAAAACCAGCCCTTGGGTCACACGAAGTGTCAACTAGACGTTTCAATATATTTTTATATCCCCACGATCCAAGAGTTTGAACCCCAAACTCTTAGATTAAGTTTTTTTTACTAACAAATGGGCCTGTGTTGTCAAATTTATAAATAAACTAGCTTATGCCAGCGGCTCCGCCTGCGCGAAAGTTGGTTTCTCAGTACAAACCCCCGTTCTACCCCCTTAGGGGTGGAGTTTCGAAAATTCCATTCTTATCGGATGTCTACATCCTATAAGGAACCTACCTGCCAAATTTTAAGTTTGTAGATGTTATAGTTTCTGAGATTTCGTGATTTATCAGTGAGTGGTATTTCGCTTTCATATATATATACTAGCTTTTGCCCGCGACATCATCCGCGTAGAAGTCGAAATTGGTTCTATAAGGATTTTTATTTGTTTTTTTGAATTCCAATAAAATACGTAACTCGTCTTCCATCAATTCTGTTAAAGAATGTACATTCAAAATTTGAAGTAGATTGGCCCAAGGAATCATATTGTCCCATACAAACTTTACCCCTTTTTCACCCCCTTTGGGATATAATTTCGAAAAATCCTTTCTTATCGGTTGCCTACATCATACAAAGAACATACGCTCCAAGTTTCAGGTCTTTACGATCCACTGTTTAGGCTGTGCATTGATCCGTCAGTCATTCAGGACAAAGCATTTTATATATGTATATAGATTTTATAAGTAACATTCGCATTGCTCTTTTCAACCAACAGTGAATCTTCTCGGAAAATAATTACCCTACATATGGATAAACCACAAATGTGTTTACCCCTCAGGCCATAGCCGTGAAGATATAAAAGTCAGCTATTAATACATAGTAGTAGCCCATGAAACAGTTTTAACTACGGTCCATCAAATTTTACACGATTTGTTATGGCCAAGGAAGTATTCGGTTAAAACTAGGGTACGTTCACTTCAAAGATGGTCCTGTTAGGTTAAATTCTATCTACAATATATAATTTAATAGGAGCATGTATTTTATAAGCTTTCGTACAAACAAAAGCTTGTCTTTACTGCCCCGTCCCAAAAATTCACATCTTAATTATTTCGTGGGCTTGCTTGCGAGTCGAGTGCTTGACAGTCGGACGGCGAGCTACCTCATGGGTAGCTCGCCGTCCGACTGTCCAATAACCGTTTGGACCGAGCCCATGTCGTCGACGACGCGTACTGGCCCAGCAGGGTCAAAACCTAGGGCCAAGGGTCTGCTTCTGAAAGGAAGACTCGTCCCTGGTATGAAATGTAACGAAGGAACGGGAGTGGGTTTTTAGTCAGTAAAAGTCTGACACGCTCTCTGGCTCTGCCCAAGAGCGGGAGATCTCATTGGATGATTTTACCAACTACAAAAAAAAAGGTCCAGCAGGGTCGTAGCCTATTGGGACCATGGGTTGTGCGAAAGAGAAACCCGGGCTCTTGAAACGCAAGGAACACTGGTACATACCGGCACGGATCTTGAGCGCTGACTTCTACAGTTCTACTTGCGCAGAAGCACGCAGAAGTAAAATATCGGGTCTCTTTAGTGGTTTGAAAAGAGATGCGGGGGGCGGAGAGTGCAATCCTTGTACAGTGATTGGCTCGCCGATGTGTACGATGCGTAAAGCGATCCCCGCTCTTTTGCCGAGCGCTCAAGATTCGTGCCGTTATCTGTAGTTTTGGTGAGTAAAAGTCATGTGTGATCATTAAATGATTACCCAACTTAAAAAAAAAATATATCAATTTCAATTCATTTAAAATATATTATTCTAGTAACTAATCACCTAATTTACTTAACACTAAATTTAATAAGGAACAAATACATTACAATACATTTCCTTGTTTGTGGAGCACTTAAACAATTATTACTAAAATGTACGTCCGTTTGTTTGCTAAGTTCAAACTCGGAAACGGCTAAACTTTATTCATGAATGTTTGCAAGCTTTTACAAACTAAGAATGTTCGGGCAAATAGATGGAAGGCTTTAGCATTAAGTTTTACTTTACGGGGTTAAATAGAAAAACGGATCTTATGGTAAACGTACAAATACAAACATTTGCGCACTTTGCTGTTGGTTGTTTTAAGTAATCCGTCAACACTATTTGGTTTTCTGAGATTTTCAATGCTTACGTTTGACAAAAAGCTTATGTAGTCGATGGCGGTGACATTTACGTAATTTATGCCTTTGAGATGCATGAATCTATCACTGCTGTTGACGACTGCCCCCCTAGCCAAGTTACAATCGTATCGTTCGCGCCGAACGCCTCGAGTAGGCCACGCCTCCGATTCCTTTGTTCTGACGTCATCTTAACGCTCAGTAACGTGGTACAATCGTTGCGTTCGGCGCGAACGAAACGATTGTAACTTGGTTAGGGGGGCTGGACTCGGTTCGGTTAATTACCGGACGGCCAGACAGCGAGCTACCCATTGCTCGACGTCCGCAAGCACCCGTCGACCGAGGCTGGATGACAAAAGACCACTAGGTTGTAACTATCAGGAAACACAGTTTGTTGTCTGAGAGATATTTTCATGTAATACAACCTCACTATCAATTACTTCCGTAACGTGGTTGCGTTCAGAAACATCTAAAATGACATACACACACTTTATTAACATGATTGTAACTAGACACACATTCTTATTTCAGTGTGGGTAAGAGACAGAGCTATACAGGTTGTCTAGCGCCATCTCTTACCCACACTGGAAATAGAATGAAACAATATTACTTTAAACGTCATGGTACAGGTCCATGTCATGGAATAGTAGATATGATACTTTTTGTCATAGGAGTACGTTCCCTTGAATTTTTTTTCTGCTTTCACGTAGGCGAAGCCACTGGCAGAAGTTAGTTGCTTCATAAAAGACCTTATACCCCATTATTTTGCTTCACATATCAAGCGCGACTCAATCGCAGTACATTCGTAAACAAAATCTTATTAGTACCTTACATTACAAGCGCTTACAAAAAGGGTTAAACCACACAATGGTAATCTCAGGAGTGAATGAAAAAACACGTCGATTGCTGGTCGGAGTTATTGACGATTCGGACACAATATATTTGGACACAGTGTCCGAATCGACACATTTTCAATGTGTTTTCACTGACGATTTGGATGCCACCGAAATTGAAGCTATTTAGTAGGTTCAGTCAGATAAAAAAGTCTTAAAATATAATATAAAGTAATTTATTACCCGAAGTTGCCACTTTAAATTCAGCCTAAAATAGTTTTGGTTTCGACTTTTTACCTCATATATTATATTTTAAAACTTTTTATCTGACTTTACTAAACAGTGTGTCCAAATCGTCAGTGAAAAAAATATTGAAACAATTTTTTTTCGATTTGGACACAGTGTCCGAATCGTCAGTAAGACGTTGGTCGTGCCTGTACCGGAGTAGTGGCGTAGAGAATGGTACATTATTGTACTTTTTAATAGCTTTTTCTTCGAAAAACTTGCTCGCTTTATACTTTGACAGCTGGCTGTATATGGCTGCTTCAAATTCTGACTACAGTTGTGTTTCTTTTTTTATTGAAAAAATTGGTGGTCGTCCAGCAAACGACATTGAGTAATGATTTGTGTTTATTTATACACAAAATTTGCCGCCACATACGAACTATCAAAATTCTACATCGCGGTATTAAGCATCGTTCACACCAAACGTACTTTCTGCCGCCGACTATGAGTATGCTCACTGTCAGCCCCAGGGTGACAATCACCAAGCCGACAATACGTAAAATGCGTTACTTGTGTGAACAAAAGAGCAGGCTAGTTCCAATCTAAAACGCTATTGCATTCGGCAACGCAGAAAATCCGCGTCCGCCCTACATAAACGCGTAGTACAATAATCGGCCACCGAAGGTCAGCGACAACGCACTACGTAATAGCGTATAATCGGTTTGGTGTGAACGCGCGCTCACAGTCAGCGGCTGACAATACGTTTGTTCTGAACAATGCCTTAGTCCAAAGTTTGTCGTGACGTTAAATAATGAAGTGTCGGCTTATATATTTAAATGGAGGTATTCACATAGGGGCCATTCAAATATTACGTAAACACTACAGGGGGGTGGGGGGTCTTTGCTTTGCGCTTATTTTTGATGACATGGGGGATGGGGGTGTATAGATGATGATTACGTCAGCAGTGCAATTTTTTTTAGTTTTTTTAAGAAAACAATGTCGAAGTTTCAAAATCACACGAAAGTGAGCAGACACACGTCATTTAGCAGCATACATCTAATGTCATTGAAGGCTTAGTGTCATGGATTAGTGTGTCATTGACTGAAAACTTTTAACTTAAATTAATAATGTCATAATTTTAAATTTCCTCTGTTTTTTTCTTCTTTTTTTCAAATGCACGTACCAATGTTCACGTAAGCATTGGGGGGGGGGGGTGAGAGTATTGCTTACTTTTACTGACTAGGCGGAGAGGGGAGTTTTTTTATTTTTTATTGGGTGGGAAAATCATCCTTATGATATCCCCGCTCTTGGGCGGAACGGGAGATAGTGTCAGACTCTTACTGACTAAAAACCCACTCCTGTTCCTTCGTTGCCTTCGTCCCAGGGCCCCGGGTTCCGCTTTCACACTACCCGTGGTCCCAGTAGGCTTCGACCCTGCTGGGCCCCTACGATTTGCTGCCATCTCCTTGAGGCGCGCGTTAATATTTGCAAAAAGTCTGCTTACGTAATATTTATATTTTATATTTATATTTGTTTTATAATAACGGGCCCATACTTACACTTCACGTTTAACTGTCGTCTACGGCATTTTTATTATATATTTTACAACAGATTGTCATAACAGTAAGAACTGCTAGTCCGACAGTCGTAAAACGATTAAAATTCTTAACTAAACAGTGACGGTACATCATGTGTCGTTATTGCGACTAACTATCGTTGCCTCGGCAAACAGTTGTTATAATGGAAACAGCTAGAGACGATAGATCTCCGACGATAAATTCCGCCTTCTGAATAACTGCATTCGATTCGTCTTCAACCTTCGTAAGTATGATCATGTGTCAACACATCGATCACTTTTAAAATGGTTATCCATTCGCCAGCGTAGAGCGTTATGAGCCTTGACAACCCTGTTTTCTTTTCTTGATAACCCTTCTTCTCCTTCTTATCTGACTTCAGAAATTTAATTCCTTTGCTCTGCGCACAATAAAAATCTTCGATCTACAAATAATCGTCTTCTACGATCTCCTGCTCACCGCTCTGGGTTTGTCCATTCCTCTTTCTTTGTTCAGGCGATCTCACTTTGGAATGCGCTCCCTCCGAACATCAGGACGGCTACCAGTCGGTTGTCCTTTAAAGTGAAAGCCAAAACTTTCGCAAGAAGTTGGTAGATTCATCACACTCTTGATTTGTTGTATTCGTTTTTCTCTCAATATCATTCGTTATTTGTATGTATGAATGTATCTAAGTATATATTTATTATTGTTCTTATTTCCTCTCTGTTAGTCTTCTTTTAAGCTGCACCTGCCATGTTATATCTCTGCACCACCCGAAAGTCGACTGGTAGAAAATGCCTAAGGCATTAAGTCTGCCTTTGTACAATGTTTCATTAGTGCATAAAGTTTTAAATAAAATAAATAAATTAACTGTTACGACATAGTGGGAACGCGGCCTTAGAGTTACTGTCTACTGACTTTGTGCCTTTTACCACGTAGTCACCGGTAATTAAATGAGTTATCTTCGGTATACGTTTCAACCGATATGATGATGACGTCACTAGACTTTTTGTCTCCAACACAGTAACCTTATGCAATCCATGACCAACAGGATATCATTAGCCCTAATTAGGTCCTTCAACTTGCGTGGGATATGGTTGATAAGCTGGTCTCTTGACGCACTTTGCCAAAAAGTTTCTCAAGATAAGACTAACGAGACGTGATAAAAGACTGATATGGATTATCATCTTGCAATGTTTGTATGTATGTCTGTTAAGGGTAAATCTTGCGAATAGATTTTAAAACAATTATCGCGTTAATCTTTCGAAGTAATTGCGTATTATTATTATGTAATTGCGCGTTCTTAAGTAAAATAACCAAAAAAAAAGAAAAAAAAAAACCTCTTTGGTTTTTTTTCTAGGAAATATGAAGATATAGAGACCAACATTTTCGGCCGAATAAATTTCGTACATCCGTGTGTACAGTACGAGGATTAAGCGTTTTTCAAGGTCATTCAAGTTATCCAAACGGTAAAATCGATGCTCAAGGGTTTTTACTTTACATTAATACTAGCGGTTCCGACAGACGTTGTCATATCTGAAAAATGACTTTTCCTCAGAAAAAAATTGAGAACCCGATTGTAGCGCCACCTGTCGGATCCAATTGTATATTTAAACTATCCAAGGACCCATTCAGATATTATATGTATATAAAAAAAAATATACATGTAAACCTTCCTTTCGAAAAAAACTATTCTATTCTACCTATTATATTTTATCTATTCTATTTGTTAAAAAAAACCGCATCAAAATCCGTTGCGTAGTTTTAAAGATCTAAGCATACATAGGGACAGACAGATACGAAAATCGACTTTGTTTTGTACTATGTAGTGATATACACTTGTGCCCTTGTTTTCCTAATAAAATTTTCTTTTCTTTTTGCACCTGCTACAAAATGTACTGAAGAGAAAACATGTATCCATTTCTAGAGTACATCCATGTAATCTAAGACTTGGGGAAAAAATCCTAGTTTACACTTCTACAATATTACAATTACACTTACCTAATAAACTAAGGCTGGCAATCCAGCTGGCTTGCTGATCACTAACTGTGAACCCTCCAGCTCCATGAGTCCTGGAGTCTTGCATCGACGCTATTGCTGGTGACATGTAGCCCTTGCTGAGGCCTGCTGCGAACGGCCCGAGGGAGACGGCGAGAGCTGCCAGGATCTGAGGAAGAAAGAGATGGATATAGTTTTTATGGTGCGTTTCTTTAGGCAGAATAAGAGATCAGTGTTTGTTTTTGTCCTAACAATTTTATCTGCAATTCTAAAACTAGCAAAGTGAAATTTAGCAGTCAATTTCACTTTGCTATCATTGTTTTTAGGTCAGAAATTATCTAATGAAGTTATGCTCTAGGGTGGAGCGAGATGGCATGTCATACTTTTACTGACTAAAACCACACACCTGTGTCCTTCACAGGAATCGGCCCTACTGAGCCCCTACGGTTTTGTTGACATCTGTCTGAAGAGCGAGTGGAACGCTACGCGCCGTTGACTACTCGAGCTTGGTTTTTACCAGAGGGTCGGACGGCGAGCTACTCATTACTCGTCGTCCGCCGGAAATCACCCTGCGATTCCCTGCGTTTCCTGTGGTTGGGGCATGAGGAGGTAAGTTTGCTACGCACACGGAGGCGATCGCATCACATTCCCTCTCTCTCCAGACCATGGCCTGAACCATGCCGAGCGCGAGAGGTCGTCGCCACCGTGCTAGCTTATCGTGGGAATAAGAAAATCAAGGTGAAGCAGATAATATCTGACGGCAAATCTCACAGCTGGATACTTTTGTGAAATGAATTACCAGAACAAGCCGGAATTGGCCATCTGATGACCTGATAGAAAATGGGAACTAGCTAGAATCACACTAAACACCAGGGGATTTTTCGGGGTAATACAAATCTTTAAAACATAGTTGGAATGTGAGCCAATGTCACATTTGACACACACTGAGCAGATGCTTCTAAAACAAATTATGAGAGGTACCATTGATATTTATGTTATTTTTAATTTTTCCCCATATTCTCGTAAGTATTACGCCTGCATCACTGTGCATAAACATGTGAACTTACTTATAGGCCATAAAATATTTATTTAGTGTGGAAATCTGGTGCTGAAAGGACTGTCAAATATTTCATGTTCGGCAGCTATGATAAAATCACTCCATTTTAGTCATTACACACATTCACATTTTGCATAACAATCCTATCAAAAACCCTTCATTACCTCTAGTCATTCATGGGAGTCGATTTCTAGTAGTCCTAAGTAGTCGCTAGTCTTAAAATATGGCGTCAAAAAAAAATCTACCACATCACCGTCGACTAGAACTGTGTCCAAAAAACTGTCGGCATTATTATGTTACTATATGGCAATGCTAGACTGACTGGCTTTTACCTCAGCCAGAAATTATGGCTGAGATATAATCCAGACCTTGCCCAGTCGTTGGTCTGCATGGATGAAACATAAAGAGAGAAGAGAGTGTCCATTGACTTTCTTGTACATCTTCTCCATAGATATCTACGCTTTGGAATTTGCAATTATTAGCATCATTTTGTTTTTTGACTGGCTGACTTCTTGACAATCTAAAAGCGCCTGTAAGTGGTCTATTTGAATGAAACGCTTTGATTCTTGTTTCTTGATAAATTACCCAGTGACTATAAAGATCAATTATTGTACTAGTAATAAACTGCGAACGGTTAAACGTTTACAATATCTCCCGTCGCCATTACGTCGTGTATGCACGTTGTATTTAAAGATCACTCGTAGCAATATGTAAACGTCATGTTAACCTACTTCACAGGGATATATCGGCTCATTGGTTTAGCAGACTACTGAATTATAGAATGTAGTTTTATATGCATAACATAACAGCCTAAGTTATAATGTTCCCACTGCTGGGACTCAGAAGTCTCCTCTCTAGAAGAGAGAATGGGCTGCAATCCACCACGCTGACCTAGTGTGGATTAGTAGATGTCACAAGTCTGCGTATTTTTTGTTCTAGGATATGCCGGTTTCCTTACGATGTTTTCCTTCACCGTTTTGAGAGCAGTGGTGATGAAATAAATTACGTATACAAAGTAATCCGCTTGGCTAGGTTTTAATCTGCAATTTAACTCATAAGACGGGTCTTGGGCCCTTGGTAGGAAAGGCAACGAAGCTCCACCCAAGAGCGGATGGATGATTGGATGATTCTCCCATCGAAAGAAAAAAAAAAGTCTGGTCAGTTACTACAGCCACCACTGCTCTTCAGTTCATATACATATGCAAACAAACCGATTAGATTTCTGTCAATTTTCAAGTTTTCTATGAGTCAGAAGACGAGTCTCCACGATCTCTAGCGAACTATATAGAATGTAGATTTATAGAACTTAAACATAACAGTAATTAGAAAAAGATTTTGGAGGTTTTGCAGAAATTCCCGCAAACATCCGTTAAAGAGGGAGAATTCTCCGACCAGACAGGTGTTGTATTTGATCAGGCCAACCGCCCGACAGTTGATTTAGAACTGTTCTAAATTTTCTAATCGAACGGAGAGCTCTGATACTGCTATTGAAAATTTTGAATTTTAATTTCTATTTGGCGTCATAAATGTCGTAATACAATAAAATCAACAGTTATAACTTTTTTAATTTCTTACAGCGGCACACTTGGTTTAAAAACCAGAATCTCCGATTATTAAAAAGCAGTCAATCATCAGTTTAAATGAGAGCACAAACAATTTATTGATAACATACATTTACGGACCACCTCAAAGATAATTTAGACACTTTCAAAATAACATCGTACACCATAACCTGTAATATTTAATAGTATAGATTGATTCTAATAGGTGTATTATTAAACACTAGCACCTTATAATTTGGTGTTCCCAATATTTGCGACATTTTTAAGTACAGTGGTTGAAGAAACAGGTGATTTGGAAGAACGCCATTTCCGTGATGTTGTAAGCAATAACTGCATTTTTTGAAGAGAGTCATTACACCTACATTCCGTCAGTATCTTATAATAATACAACGTGTAACTGGAATAGGACACAGGTGCACACCCTACACCTCAATCAGGAAAATACGTTACAATCACAAAAATTTTACATACAGGCATATAGGTAGGTCTTTTAAAAAAAATTATTGTCCTAATTGTAGGCAAATAATATGGGCACGCACATTGGTAGGAATCGTTACATTCTTTTTTGCAGAGAGATATGATCAAATAATATGTGTGTTACTTCAATTGACCTTTGCGTTCCAGAGTCATAGTAACTTTCTCAAACAATTCAGTTCTAGAGAAGACTGTAAAGCGGTCTTCCTGAGGAGCAGTCGTGAGACACGAAATGGCATTATCAATTTTTGTTTTGTTAAGTTTTGGTTTACTTATTTGTTTGGTCTTTGTGTGTTTGTTCATTCTGTGTGCTAAATAAAAACGATTTCTTTCTTTCTTTCTTTCTTTCTTTCTTTCTTTCCTTCCTTTCTTTCCTTGTTTTCTTTCCTTCCTTTCTTTCCTTCCTTTCTTTCCTTCCTTTCTTTCCTTCCTTTCTTTCCTTCCATTCTTTCCTTCCTTTCTTTCCTTCCTTTCTTTCCTACCTTTCTTTCCCTCCTTTCTTTTCTTCTTTTCTTTCTTTTCTTCTTTATTTCTTTCTTTTTTCACTTCAAATTTAACAACCCCCCTGTTTACATTGTTCTGGAAGAATATGAAAACATTTGACTCCATTTGGATGTCAAACATAGCATGGGACTACAACAGCCAGTACTAGACCAACGCGCAACTCCAAATCTAAAAGCGATTGATGATTGAATTGTCGTATGAGACAATGCTAAAGAATACGAGACGCATCGTTTCATTTCAGTCACCCTTGCTAACCTTGCTGACTGTCCAAGTGTCCAGTAGCATGAGATATTCTTGTATAGCTGTTGCCAAGTCTGAAGAAAAGGTTATGACGATGACAGACAAGGATGAGTAGTCCTGTTGAGTTGTTGAGTTATGTCTGGGGTTTGTTTCAAAGAAATTGTTATAGTCTTAGCTGTTATTTAATTTGGAATCATTTAAAAAGTAGTTTTTAATAAGATTGCTTTTTTATATATTTTTTTCATGATGATCTTGTATTTTATTAAAATTTAGTTCTGTTGATGGAATCTGTGAGGAATTGAGTGAACTCCTGATATATTAAACGCATATTAGTGACTTTGATATATTATGTTAATCAAAAATTCAAATGCCGACATTCAGAAAGTACCTGTCAGTTGATGAAATAGAACAGATGGAGATAATTTTGAACCAACTATAAAAAAAGTTGTTGTCATTAGCTGCGTTCTTTAAAAAAAAAAAAATAGATAGAACATTCAGATTAGTCTTATTTTTATCAAAACCTAATTAAGATGATGGAATCAATGGGGATTAGCATAGTCGGCCTTATAATGTTCCCACTGTTAGGACTCAGGCCTCCTCTCTAGGAGAGGGTATGGGCCGTAATCCACCACGCGGGCCCAGTGCGGGTTGGTGGATGTCACATGTCTTCGTATTTTTGGTTCTAGGACATGTCGGTTTTCCTCACGATGTTTTCCTTCACCGTTTTGAGAGAAGTGGTGATGAAATAAATTACACAAAGTAATACGCTTGGCTGGGTTTGAACCCGCGTCCTACAACTTGTAAGTCGGGGCCGTTACCACTCGGCCACCACTGCTCTTAACTCGGCCACCACTGCTCTTCCTCGGCCACCACTGCTCGCAATGGGGATTAATTCCCGATTACAGTGATTTTTGGTATATGAACAATGTGCATGGATCAAGAATTCGAGCAAAGTTAAAAGAAAATAGAAAATTAAAAAAAAAACATGAAACACCGTAATATGTAGGTTACAATACTCTAGCTGGAGTATAGATCGTTGAATTCACTTTAGTCTACGGCAAGTCGGCAATAGATCTTCTAGAAAATATAGGACTTTCTTAGCCAAGATTTATTGCACTTCATTAAGCTAAGTGCAAAACAGTTTAGTGGTCAAAAACCGGCTTGCCAAGCAGTAACTTCAGTAACGGGACTTAAGTATTTTAGAAAATCAATTATTTAACTTAAAGAAGATATAGAAAATGGTCTTCTTAGATTTTCAAAGTTAAATGATTTGTTAACTGCTAATGACAATAATTTATCTAGAAACTAACTTCTACCAGCGGCATAGCTCGCGTGAAACTAAAAACTATATAGTGTTGATGTACCAAAAAAAAATTAGAAAGGTTTTTTTTTTATTGGCTGGGAAAATCATCTTATGACAAATCCCGCTCTTGAGCGGAGCGGGAGATAGTGTCAGACTTTTACTGACTAAAAACCCACTCCTGTTCCTTCGTTGCCTTCGTCCCAGGGCCCCGGGTTTCGCTTTCACACTACCCATGGCCCCAGTAGGCTTCGTAAAGAATTCGGGCGCTAGATACATCAAGAAAAAAAAATCTGCATTACTCTAATTCGGAGAGACTGGACTTCTAATCGGCCGGCGGTAGGCATAATAGAAAAAAAAAACTATGAATTTAACATATATCTGATTTTATTTTGGTAGATCAACGACCCCCTTACTTATATTATCACAAACACATTATTTTTTATATACATATTACAATAGCCTATGTCACTTAGTAATGAAGAAACATTCAACTGGTGAAAGAATTTTTAAAATCAGTCTTGTAGTTTTTGTGTTTATTCTTTACTAGCATCCCACCCCTGCTCACATCCATCAACCCGCACTGGGCCTGTGTAGTGAATTACGGCCCATTCCCTCTCCTAGAAAGTAGGTCTAAGACCCAGCAGTAGGAACGTTAAAAGGCTAATTATGCTGTCTAACTGATTGTCTAACTGCCACACTTCTGTATGACTTGCGGGGTTACCATGACGTTCAAAGTAAGACTGTTTCATTCTTATTTCAGTGTGGGTAAGAGACAGAGCTATACAGGTTGTCTAGCGCCATCTCTTAACCACACTGGAAATAAGAATGAATCAATTACTTTACTTACTTCAAACGTCATGGTACAGATCCAGTGCATGTTGCCAGTGATGTCATTTCGTGGACGTTTTTCGGCTGAAAGTGGAGATAGTAATTCTGCCTACGACTAGGTCTGGAATGGCCTCTTTCCCAGACAGCTCAACCGACTTTCTTATCACATTCCTGCCGCATACGACATATTAGTTCTTACCGCATCCGATGTTTTATTTCTCATGTTGAATCGTACAGATACATCAGTGTACAGGCAACATGGTGGAAGCGTTCAACACGTACAGAATCGATCGCCGAGTCGAGTCAAGCACCATGTGTGAATGGTGTGCTAGAGATGTGCCCGTGTTAAGTGTTTCGATATCGATGAGAAATTGAGATTGATTGATTGATTTGTTGAGATAGGAGCCCTTTTTAAAAGTTATTGTTATTGTTTGGTTATGTAGGGACACATATTAATCATATATATATACATATGTAAGTATCTATTTTATGCTGAGAGCGCACCTTAGTGGCGGCTGCGCCCGCCTCGTAAGTTTTATGCCAGTCGCAAATATGCGGAGTTAACATCAAAACATACATCATTTCTCTCACTGATTACCCAACACACCTATAGGTTATGTTAGCTGTTAATATTTTTATGTTATTCTGTTGATTGTTTTGTTCGAATCAAAATACACGTTTTTCTTTCATAATTACATGATTGCGAGTGCCTGTTTTATTTTATTTTTATTGTTATTATCAAGTGTAACACTTTTGAAACTCGAACTGCTTCTATTGAGTATAAGTTCATATTTACAATATTATCTTAATTGACATAATATTAGTATATATTGTTATATATATTATATCTGTATTTATGTATATATATATATATTAAACGTATTTATGTAGGTTTATGTTGTACACTGGATCCTACCTGCGATTGAGATCTCTCTCTGTCACTCAAAGGTTTGCTGGGAGAAAACTCATTGTTGAGTTAAGCTCGCCTTTGTACATAAATTATCAAATCCATGTATTGAAGTTATTTTTTTTTTTGTACATAAAAGAATAGAGAATTATAAAGCTTAAGGTTTATATGTTTATTACTTCTTCAAGCTCGATTATATTTGGATGAAACTTGTATGGGTAGACCATTTCTTGGAATAGTACAAAGGATGCTTCATAACGAGTGTACGTTCCCTTGGGATAACTTTGCAGGGCTGAAGCTTACTGGGGCCATAGGTCTGATCCTGAAAGGAAGACTCAGCCCTGGTACGAAAGGCAACGAAGGAACGGGAGTGGGTTTTTAGTCAGTAAAACTTTAACACTATAACACGCTCCGCCCAAGAGCAGGGGATGTCAAGGGATGGGATGATTTTACCACCGAAAAAAAATATGTATAATGTATACATGTCAACCCTGTCGAGTCTTTAAATATGAGAAATATTAACATTAATATTACTAAAGTATGGCTAAAAATTCCCAATATTGATTATTGGTTTTGAGCACTGTTGGAACTGTTTCAGTCTGATTGTGGAGGATTAAGTAAGAGTATTCGAATGAATATTTGATTTTGAAACATTAATGACGAATCTAAGCATAAGAGATTGTTATATACAGAAGATGAAGAAAGTATAACAATCAAAAGTAATTAAATATATGACAGATAAAGTGCAAAATAGTTTATTTGGATTTGTTCTGAAATTAAATCTTTTCGATCTAACTTTTATATTTCTTTAGGAATCTACGGAAAGCAAATTTTGCGAAAAGTTCAAGAGTTTCTTAATTTCACACTGATATATTGGTAAAAAAAATTCTCAATACCGTCTAGAAAAAAGGAACACAATCCCCTTGTTTCAACATCCCCAGCCTACATTCTATTTTCGACTGATAATAATTATCGACCTCGATATACATCCCGACACAACCCTAGTTACTCTATCAGAAAGCGTCCGCTAGACTCCTAACATTTGGACGGGTCAATGACCGACACACTGCCATACATTCTATCCCCCTTATACAAAAATGCCCATACAGGTCGAACAACCAAAAACCGACCTTACTTCAACAAAATAAGAGATGTTGAGACTGAAAGATGATTATTGGTGTTGACAAATTTAATTCCATTTTTCTGTCAAGGGAGATTGATCTTTGTTTCTGCAGGAATAGGGGTGACATGATAATGTTTTGCATAGCAACTAAAGTGATGGGCCGAGTTAATGTCACTGAAATTGACGGATTGTGAAATAAGTTCCGATGTGTATAATTTTATTAAAATTGATTATTATTTCATACATTAATTTGTATGGCTCTTGTAATTAAGTCGCTGAGTATGATTTATTACAGTTATTAGAGAGATGGGAAGTTGTTTAAAGTTCCGGATTTAAAAATAGATTTTATTAATTTGTATGAAAGTTTGTATGAGAGATTCACCTGCCGTTTTATTATACTAAAACTTAGCCGGCGACTTTTTCTTAAAGTGGAGCAAGCTCCAGCAGATTTTCATAAAAACTGAAAAACTTTTTAAACCGTGTTTCCGATCCCGATTTCCAGCCACTGTAGGCGCTGGCTTTCGGACGGCGAGCAACGGGCAGCTCGCCGTCCGACCGTCCGGTAACGTCCCGGACCGAGCCCAAGTTGTCGACGGCGCATTGTGTTCCACGCGCGCCTTAAGGAGATGTCAGCAAAACCGTAGGGGCTCAGCAGGGTCGACGCCTACTGGGGCTAAGGGTCTGATTCTGAAAGGAAGACTCGGCGCCGGTACAAGAGGCAATGAAGGAACAGGGGTGGGTTTTTGGCAATCGGGATCGGGCCTCACGCGATCGGCCGCCTCCTTGGCTAGTATTACTGCTTCGCAGAAGGAGGCGATCGCCTGCGTTAGAAGCTAGTGCACGGTTCCAAATTGGTCGGTAGTGGTACACACATATCTATGTTGGAATATGACAAAAACAAATCCATCCTACTTCAACACTATGAATATCTTTCTCTTTCTAACCAATAAATATTGTATTTAATTGGTCTGAGTCCCTCGTCAGCACTTGACTGAATTCCCTAGTATAGTTACAGTTACTGTATTCCTTTAGCCTTGCTTAGAAGCACACGTCTCACGTAATATTACTGAAACACACCTTCCAATATAAAGTAAAGGATTAATAAATAGTTATTATTTCAAATTCTTAGAACCGTGTTTGCTTTGGTGTCCACCTATTAACCCCAACAATCTAAATATGTCAGTTTACATATAAGATTGAGTCGTTGTTATTATCGGAAACGGAGAAACATCGTAAAGAAGGTGAATCATAAAAATCTCGACGTTTTACGAGCAAGAGTTGCGTTTATATAAATTCGAGCTTTTTTCGTATCGTAACTTCTGCGTATCTTTTTTTCTTCACATCGGGTAAAAGGTACGTCTCTGGGTCTCTCAGTCACTTTTTACATGTTCTGGAATTTGTAAATAAGGAATATTAGCATAGCATAGCATAGTCGGCCTTATAATGTTCCCACTGCTGGGATTCAGACCTCTCTAGGAGAGGGAATGGGCCGTAATCCACCACGCGGGCCCAGTGCGGGTTGGTGGATATCACATGTCTTCGAATTTTTGGTTCTAGGACATGCCGGTTTCCTCACGATGTTTTCCTTCACCGTTTTGAGAGCAGTGGTGATGAAATAAATTACACAAAGTAATGAATGCGCCTGGTTGGGTTTGAACCCGCGACCTACAATTCGTAAGTCAGGAGCGTTACCACTCGGCCACCACTGTCTCTATAAGGAATATTAATAAAAGAAAAAAAGTATTTGTGCCTCACATAAAATTGAAATAATAACAATACTCCACACGTAACACACAACGTCGTCTAGTCTCAAGCTAAGCAGAGCTTGTGTTATGAGTACTAGACAACTAATAAACATAATTATATATTTCTAAATAAATATATATTATAGATAAATTACACCCAGACACAGAACAAATGATCGTGCTCATCACACAAACATTTGTCCTGGGTGGGAATCGAACCCACGACCTCCGGCATAGCAGTCAGGGCCACTAACCAACAACTGGCCAGTCAGCCAAATCAAACGAAATAAAAGAATATGAATCGAAAATAATGCGATGAATAAAATGAAAGACACATCAGCATCAAGGCCAAAGGAATGTGTTTTAGTCAGTAAAAGTCACGCCCTCTCGCTCCACTCAAGGGCACGAGATGTCGTTAGATGATTTCCAACCTAAAAGAAAAAGCACCAAATTTTGACGACGCGACTAGCGCAGTAGTTCAGCGATTGACTGCTACGCTGCGTGTCGCGGGTTCGATTCCCGCACGGAACTAATATTTGTATGGCCTACAGATTTATAATTATTCCGGGTCTGGGTGTCCTGTGTATGTTTAAAAAAAAAAACAAATTAGCAATTGGCCGTTTTGATTATTCGCAAATTGATTTCTAGTAGATATTTTAATATTATACTGATATGCTTTCGTATCGCAAGTGTCTACATAACTGGACAATATATAAAATCATTGAATAAGGCGCGATCTCCATAAAATGGAGCTGCCCCCCTAACCAAGTTACAACTGTTTTGTTTTGATTCTCTTTTCGTCAATCGACTCGAGTAGGCCACGCCTCCGATTTTATTCTGACGTCATCTATACGCACGCCAGAACAAAGGAATAGGAGGCGTTGCCGACTCTAGGCGATCAACGAAAAGAGAATCGAAACGAAACGGTTGTAACTTGGCTAGGGGGGCTCTAAGTATTTTTGTAGTTGTGACTATCTCAGCGAAGCTCGCCGAGAAGGCTGCCTCGGTACATTTGCTGGCCAATACTACAAAAAACATTGGCATATGTACATCCATATTTTAATGGTAAACAAATAAACTATTCATACTAAGACATTGCTTAAAGGCCTTAGTATCCCAACCAAAAACAGTAACAAAAAGAAAAAAAACTTTTAGCAGCCTATCGCATGCTTACTCATAAAAAGACCTAACTCAAAAAGAGGGTTGAATTTGAGAGTTTGAATTTGAAAAGGCACGTTTCAAAAATAAGGTTCTATTTTCAGTAACCTCTTTTTTGAGTTACGTTTCTTTTTGATGAAGCGTGCGCTATACTGGAAGAGTTTAATTATGTACAAGGCATAAATCACATAAAATGATAATAGTCCTACCTGTCTCCTATAACTATTTCTTCCATCATTAGACCTCATCATCATTATTCTGGTCTCCGGAGTAATGTTCGTCATTTTATCACTACGCACCTCTTTTTCACACATGTATACACGAATTGTTAAACACTGTTTTTTTAATACACTTTTGGTCACTATTTGTTAGGTTGGTAGTCACGTCGAGTGCGGGATCATTTTGTAGGATGATTTTGAATCTGGAACAAAAAGAAAAATGGCGTTAGATTTATGACAGTTTTGTATTTAATAAAGAATTTTTAAATTTAGAATTCTATAATTAACTCGTTTTAAAACAAGAAACTCTATGTCATATGTTATGATAAAGTTCAATTTCATTGCAACTTCTACTTTTCTTTAGGCGTTTTTAATAGAAAATAATGATCTTTTCAAATTAAACTCGATAGGTAGGTACAAGTTAATGGCGATGAAAGAAAATTAAAATATGGTTCCTAGAGTTGCGAGATTGTTCAAAAGAGTTACCTCAGCCCTGAAACGCAAAAGGAAAATGAAAGAAAATGAGTAGATTTTAGTTAGTAAAGGTCTAACGCTCCCTCTCATTCCAATCGTAGCGAGAAGGGTTAATTGATGATATTCTCAGATCTTAAAAAAAGTATAAAAGTTTCAAGAAATGCTAAAATATTTTATAAAGATATTCAAACAAAATAAAAAAATCAAAATGCGAATTAAAAAAGCATTAATTCTTGCCTATGAATACCATGATTTTGAACATAAATAAAAAAAAACATTGATGTTTTAATTAAATTATTGATACAATTAATCCGTCAAATAAATAAAATTATTAATAACATAAAATTACAACCATTGATTCAACATTTCATTGAAATTAATTAAATCATATCAAAATATAAAATAATAATAAATTGACATTAAAAAAATTTTTGTCATTGAAATTAATAGATTGAAATTGATTATTCATTACATGGAATAAAAAGCTTTCTGAGTGAGCCAGCATTTAAGTTTAGCCTTAAAGCTAGGTCTCGTCGTAGCTGAGGCGAAGGTTTCCTAGAAATCAGGAACTGATAGCTTCCCATCAGAAAAAAAACTAGACAATAAAGCTAAATGAGTAGCAGATACATTCCGCAGAAAGTTATTCGATAAAAAAAAAAGATAATATAATAATCATATAATATAATATTCACACAACTATCACACAACGCCGTCTAGTCCCAAGCTAAGCAGAGCTTGTGTTATGAGTACTAGACAACAGATAAACATACATAAATATTTCTAAATACATACATATTATAGATAAATTACAACCGAACACAGAACAGATGATCGTGCTCGACACACAAACATTTGTCCTGGGTGGGAAGTGAATCCACGACCTCCGGCATAGCAGTCAGGGCCACTAACCACTAGACCAACAGGCCAGTCGAGATGATTGAGATGTAAAGAAAAAAGGAAATCCGCGTATAAATTTTCCTTACAAAACGTTATCATGTTCTGTCACCCATCACTAACTCCCGTTTCTTTCATATCACTCCTCACACAATCCACTCATCTTTTCTTCGGCCTCCCTCTCCATACATCCACATGTATATTCATAAATCTTTTTGTAACGGTCGATTCGTCCTTACTCTTCACAATAACATACCAAGACAAACGATTCCCTTTTTACTTTTCAGTCACTTGTGCTACTTTCAAACTTCATCTAGCATACTCATTTCTCACTTTATCCATTCTCGTCACTCCACATATTCATCTCAATATTCTCATCTCCGCTGCATGCAATCTTTCATCCGTCTTTTTCCAAACACAAAAACAAAACACTGTAAGTTATCAATAAACCAAACAGAAACAAATGACTATCCAGAACGATTACATTACACCCTGAACTTTCACTGAATCCTTACACAGACGAGAATGTTTGAACAATCAATCACCTACATTTAATATTTAATGGAAATTAGACGAGCGCTCACATAGCCGGTTCACACATAACTAAATACAATAAAGTGACTACTAATTGTCCACTCGTACGTACAGAGATACATCTAAATATATACTTGTATATGATCTCTATACTGGGAATCTGCAATCGTATACCTACATTTTCCTATGTGAGGGAGACAGGCGTAGCTATACTAACCCATAAGTGGGGGAAAAGCCACTTTAAGTTGATCTATAGTCTTGTTTTTATATCAGGACCATGTTGAACCTGTGAACTGTAATTAATTCTTATCAAAAAATATGTTCTGTATACTAATTGTTTACACACATTTTAAAATATCATCATCATCATTATCATTTCAGCCGAAAGGCGTCCACTGCTGGACATAGGCCTCCCCCAAGTGTCGCCACAATGAACGGTCATGTGCGTCATTTTAAAATATGTCTTAGAATTAATCCACAAAAAAGAAATTGTATCCCACCGGCATCGGAAACAGAGTCCAAGTTACCGGTGGTTTTTTTTGCAGTGTGAAGATCAACTTATTACATCCCTCGCTCTTGGGCGGAACGGGAAATAGTGTCAGACTTTTACTGACTAAAAACTCACTCCTGTTCCTTCGATGCCTTTCGTACCAGGGCCAAGTCTTACTTGGCCCCAGTAGGCTTCGACCCTGCTGGGCCCCTACGGTTTGCTGACATCTCGGGCGCGCGAGGAACATTACGCGCCGTTGACAACTTGGGCTCGGTTCGGACGCTTGGACGGCAAGCTACCCATTACTCGCCGTAAGCTACTAGTTTTAGTGGTGGCCTGAGAGAGAAATCTCCAAACAATACGAGCCGTGTCAAGAAGTACCGCTTTTCTGAATCTGCCCATGATCCAGCCGCCTAACAAGAACCTCTTAAGGAGTTGATCGTCATTATTATTATTGGTATATTATGCCAGTAGTATTCCATTAAAGATTATTACTCAATGAGAAAGCAATATGTAATTCCTACTACAGTTGCGGATTTGTTCGAAAGAATTACCGCGTCCATGGAACATAAAGAACAACCTTAAAAAAAATCGAATCTAAACGAATGTCACGCTAAAATTTTCCACTACAGCTCTGCACCGACTTTCATCTCTGTATCGCATTCGCTTCCCACATAGTACATAGCACATTACACACACACGCGTATCACCCGTCCATGATGGCCGTCCGGGATGACGTCTGGCTATTGATTAACCATCACAACAATTGTGAAACAATGGCTCCCTACGGTGGCAGTTATTGAAAGAATGTGTTTGTTTTTATTAAGGAAAATGTTATGGTGGAAAGAAAGTTTAGTTTATTAACCAGTTAACTCTTTGACAGCTTGCGTCAAATTGGATGAGTGTTTGCGTGTCCTATTCGCCAGGGTCGGGTGATTGCGACTGGGTACTCCATCTTGTGTCCAAAGGGCAATGGAAAGGGCTATGCTCGGAGTTTCCTTGCGTGATCGAATCAGGAATGAGGATATCCGCAGGAGAACCAAGATCACCGACATAGCCCGAAGAATCTCCAAACTTAAGTGGCAATGGGTAGGGCACATTGCTCGCAGAACGGATAGCCGTTGGGGCCGAAAGGTTCTGGAATGGCAACGACGTAAAAGAGGACGTAGCATTGGAAGGCCTTCTACAAGGTGGACCATTGACTTGAGACGCACAGGACCGTTCATTGTGGCGACACTTGGTAGAGGCCTATGTCCAGCAGTGAACGTCTTTTGGCTGAAATGATGATGATGATGATTATGGCTCCATCTCGTTTAGCTCTTCAATCCCTATAGGTGATGAAGTATTATTTGGTCGTGGATGTGCGACCAGAATAATCGCATGAGTGTTTTTCGGTTATATCCGACGTTGGCGGCTAAAAAGTTATAAAGAGTGAAGTATTTGCGATTATTACTTCTACTTTTACTTGTCTGCTGATTCCATAATCTTTCTGATATGCTACATTTCTCTGTCAAATACACTCGCGAGCAACCAAATAGACACAACGTACAAGTGCGCACTTTAGATATTTTTTCTTTTGGATAAGCAACGAATACACTGTCCTTACATAATATCTACTTATGCTGTAATATGGAAATATTGTAACAACATTTTTTTTTTAAAAGAGTAGCCATGGAGTTTCTTGCCGGTTCTTCTCCACAGGAAACGACCAATTTGGAACCGTGCACTAGCTTCTGACGTTTTGTAAGTGCCCATGTAGGCCTATGAATAAATAAAAAACTTTTGACTTTGACTTTGAATAACGGCTGCAAGGGGTTTTTATACAGCTAGTTTGTGCCACAAATCGTAAGCACATTTTTTACCGCGGCGGGGCGGTTGGGGTGTGAGGATCGCGTGAGGCAACGGTCCTCTCGCCCCAATCCCCATCGCCGCTGGGACTCTGATCCCGATTTCCGGCCACCGTAGGCGCGGGCTTGCGGAAGGCGAGCAATGGGTGGCTCGCCGTCCGACCGTCCGGTAACCGTCCGGACCGAGCCCAACTTGTCGACGGCGCGTATTGTTCCACGCGCGCCTCAAGGAGATGTCAGCAACTGTAGGGGCCAGCAGGGTCGATGCCTACTGGGGCCAAGGGTCTGATTCTGAAAGGAAGACTCGGCCCCGGTACGAAAGGCAACGAAGGAACAGGAGTGGGTTTTTAGTCAGTAAAAGTCTGACACTATCTCCCGCCCCGCCCAAAAGCGGGGGATGTCATAAGATGATTTCCCCACCGAAAAAAAAAAAACTTTTTTTTAAAGCTCTATTATTCCAACTGAAGGACTCTGTATCGATTGGTCAAGAAAAAAAATGGTAGCACCTGTTAATTTTATTACATCCAAAATATACAAAACTAGCATCTTGCTTATAGCGTGCGGCAAACTACAAGAAGTTCTAAACTCCTATTCAAACTTAACTTAGGTATTCCTTGTTTACTTAGGTTAAGCAAGAATCCAGTGTCGTGTCGAAGGATGTTTAGCATAATTACGAGACGCCTGCAAACAAGTCGTAAAAGCTAACCGACTGAAAACTAATTGTTAGTCTGACATATTGCCCCTTGCCCCACTCGGGCTTCGGCTTTTCCTTCACATTACTCGCATCTGTATAGATGCAAATTTAACTAACTGAGTTTACCAAACATTTAGTCTTTGGAGGTATGCAGAACAGAGTGTAAAGTCCCGCAAACCGCTATTGAAAAGGGAGGATCCTCCGACCAGACGGATATTTATCTGATCTGGGCAACTGTCCGAGAGATGATTTCGGGCTGCTGTATAAGTTCAAATCGTGCGGAGAACACTAATTGCACGATACAAGCTTTCGTAGTTTAGTTCACATGTGGCGCCATTGATGTCGCTACAAGTCTTTTGTTTTGGTAGAAAATCATCAAATAACTTCTCCAACTCTGGAGAATTAAGAGGAACATTCCCTATGTTAAATTTTTACTGAATAAAACCACCTAAAACTCAGTGTTCCTTCAGTTGCCATTTGCGAGGGTCGCTGAAACTCTGTCGCACAATCCGCAATTGGCATCGAGTTCTCTTTAATTTTACTCGCCTATTGTATGGGAACAAAATTAACTATCTATGTTTACTGAGTATTTAATCTATGGTTGCTGTTTATGAAAATTCTATAATATTTATGTTCTTCTGACCATTGACACTCTCGGTACCAATGCATAGGTCGTACAATAATAATTGTAAAATCAAAATAAAGGCTATTTCTAAATGTATCTTATTTATCAATCTTCTATCAACTTTTTCCATTAGTTATAAATATTATTATCTGTAGAATATAGTACTTATGGTTACATAATCAGTTTATGCTAATGAAGTCATTTTTGGATTCGGTTAATAATTTGATCTAGTGACGTAGGTAGATTTAGTGCTTTGAAGCTTGCTGAAAATTTATTCACCATAACCAATTAGCAAGTTCTAATTAGTATCTCAGTATTTATCACATATCTCGTTACACCATTAAATACAACTAACATTTAAAACCCCCGGAAAACAGGGTGGTCCATAAACAAAATTAATCATGTCCTTTCAACTCAAAATTACAATGAAATCTCACATACAGGAAATTGAATAAAACATTAGAGAACGGATATATTTTAATTATTTACACAATTACGTGTTAAATTGGTGTTCATTGGGAAGAACAATAAACAGTCGTGAAGAAGCCGGATGAAACTAAAACGGACCGGAATCGGGTGGTGTAAACAATTGTTATATGGATGGTGCAGTGAAAGATAGAAGGCAAGATTGAGATAATGAAATTGAATTTAATGCATTATTAGAGATATGCAAAACAGGATGTGCAGTCCCGCTAACCTCTGTTGAAAAGAAAGGACCCTTTGACCAGACGGGTGTTCTGATTAGTTCGAGTAAATACCCGATAGTTGATTTCAGGCTGTTGCATACCTACGTTCTAATCGCGCTGAGAACTCTGACACGATGCAAAATTGGTGGTCTCTTAGTTATAGTTTCATAGTTTACTGTCTAGTGCAGACTATTTACTACTTCTCTCAACACTATTTGTCTAATTAAAACATGGCAATCATCATTTCAGCCGAAAGACGTTTACTATTGGACATAGGCCTCCCTAAGTATCGCTACAACGGCCGGTTCTGTGCGTGTTGCATCCCTCACCAGGCCATCAGTTCTCCTTGAAGGGCCTTCCGACGCTGCGTCTTCCGATAGGACCTCGCCACGCCAGAACCTTTCGGATCTATCGGCTATATGTTCTCGAGCAACGTGTAGGGCACGTCACGTAAGTATAGTGATTTTATGGGCATATGGTAGTATGCCTATGGCTGGAAGTAAGAGAGTACATATCACTCGAGATGTTACTGAACCAGAGCCAGAAATAGGCCGAAATGCCAAAATGTGAAAGAAGCAAGCTAAAGTAGATATTAACTTTGCAGAAACCGACAACAATTAAAATAAAAGTTGATGGCATTCGACGATACATGACATATCTTAGAATAGCCTTGATTTCGGGGACAAATTCTAAAATTAAAAGCAAGAAAATAAAAATAAAATAGACTTTTTCAGTCCATAAAATGTGTAGGTGTACTGTTGACAGAAGAAACTGCAAAGCGGAATGAGGGTAACATCTTAATGCCGAAACGAAATGATTTGCAACCAAAATATCTGTAGAAATAAAAATATCTCCAAACATTCTTCACATTTTCTGTCGACCGTAATAATTACTGGCTATTTATGAAACGGGGCTTCATTCTCATATTGGTATTACATTTATAAATGGAATATCTGCTTTACGTGAGGGATCTTTATCAAACGATCGATTTCTTTTATTTGCATACAAAAGTTCGGGTTGATATGCCATTACGTCATTGTCCTTTTCAATTTTATTTTCGATGAAAGCAATCTCTGCATCTATGGTTAATATTAAGGCACAAAATTGTGTTTAAGTATATAAATAAGTAAACCTATTGTTCGGATTAACTCTATCTGAACTATTTTGAACGCCTCGTTGAAATATGAACGGATATCCGTTTGACTTTCAGTACAACACAAGGCAACTCGAATCTATGAACCGGGTCAATGACAAACCAATAGATATTACTCTACCAAGGCCTGAGATGAATGCCAAACATCTCACTGATATAGATCCATCTCTAAATAAACCGTCTATCAATGACCGGATATTTATATAGATAAATGACGTTTAATATAAATATCATACTACTCTGTGCATTAGCTGCCGCCGGAATTTTCTTGTCGTTAACATTATTTTTATAAACTGTTTCTATATCTAACCAATGATAACATGTTAAACTTACGACTTGTTTTGTTAGACTAACTAACGTGTTGACTAAGTGAGCTTTGCTTAGAATTTAGACAGTATTTGGGAGCTGAGAAGACGTCATCACATTACAGATAATCGTCACGACCTATGATCCCGGGGTTAAGCAGATGTAGGCTATCAAACACCTGCATATCTCGGATGACGGAATTAGGTCACAGATGACAAGGGTGAGCCATTTATTGAGCAGAATTTCAATATAAAATCCGAACAGAGACAAACTTGATATGAATTTTACTGAACCTAATACTTTGGTACAATGGTCGCTTGCAATGGGCCTCATCAGAAGGCTTATAGTCACCCAAAGGGCAATGAAAAGGGCTATGTTCGGAGTTTCTTTGCGTGATCGCATGAAGAATGAAGATATCCGCTGGAGAACCAAGGTCGCCGACATAGCCCAAAGAATCGCCAAACTAAAGTGGCAGTGGGCAGGACACATTGCTCGTAGAACGGACGGTCGATGGGGCCGAAAGGTTCTGGAACCGACGCGACCGCGCACCGGAAAACGCAGCGTTGGAAGGCCTCCCACAAGGTGGACCGACGAACTGGTGAGAGTCGCGGGAGTGCGGTGGATGCGAGACGCACAAGATCGATCGTTGTAGCGTCGCTTGGGGGAGGCCTATGTCCAGCAGTGGACTTCTTTCGGCTGAAATGATGATGATGATGAATACTTTGGTAGATATAATAATCCAAATGGAACTTTAGGATTAAAATGATTGAGTCAACATTGAGAAGAAAACGAAAATACCACGTTCAACTAAAAATACTTAAAAACACGTATATATCTACACAAACAACATCATTGTGGACTAAATTTTCAAGAATATGCGTAGTGTTGACAAGTTATTCTATTTCGGACATCGTACGATTTGCGACGGTTATGCCCGACGCACCGGGTTACCTAGCCACAGCAATATAAATATCCTAGATGTTGATAATAGAGTTAACGAGACCTAGATTAGAATAACAAAAGCTTATGTGGGCATACTATATTACCGTTGTATATATTAAATTAATTGAAGATGGTAGGACGAACCACAGTAGACAACCAATACTCCATACTAGTTCTGGACCAATACAGACCGACAGATACCATTAATATTACGCTTGTTTAATGTTTTAATACTGCAATATTAAAATATTTATTGCAATATTGCTCTACTACGGCGTGAACTAAACTAAAAAACAAACACCTCGATATTGAGGATGTTAGCAGGGTAAATTTACCCATGTCTGCACGTGTAGTATTATAATTTAGAAAACTCTTTTTTTATAGTTCTTATCTTCTGCTTAGGTTCACTGTCATCATCGTTATCAATAATTAATCTATGTTATTTTAATTTACTTGATTCAAGATAAGATTTGTCACGTTATGCATCTTTCCCTTGCTTTTACTTAACAACCCATATTAGCTCTTCAGTCTTTCCAAAATTTTCATCAACCGTTCTATAGCTTCCAGAATATGTATTAGTATTCATACTTCATTCTTCAAGCTTGTTATTCAAGTGTGTATCTCTAATTACGCAAGTTAACTATCAATAAACTAGCTAAGTACACGCATATTACTTTATGACTACATCTCAACGTTCAATGTTATCATATTTACGACTGCCCGCTAATTGCAGACTGTATTGATTTTGATTTATCATTCGCTCGGTTATTATGTTAATTTTGTCGTTATTTTGAAGGTTTTGAGGAATCTTACGAGTTTAATTACGAGACCCTTGACAAAGAAGGCGGAATTTTTAATTTCAAGGTTTTAATTAAGAATAAATATCTATGACATGATAATCATTTGAGGTAATCAGAAGCCCGAACGGTAAACATAAACCATCTGAGCAGTCACTATAAATATAAGAATAATATGAAAGACAGGCTGTGAATGATAGCGTAACGGATTATAGAGGAGCATAAAATAAGAGAAGATATTTCGAAGACCAAAAGTAAGAACAGTAACAGGATACAGAACAGAACTTGTAGAAGATACTGATGATCAAACGGAGAAATCGGGCAAATACGGAATAGTATAATCAGCCTTAATTATCCCACTGCTAGGACTCTACCCTCTTCTCTACAAGAGAGAATGGACCGTAATTAGCCACGCCAGCATTGATGGATGTCACATATCTTCTAATTTTTGGTTCTAGGACATGCCGGTTTCCTCACAATATTTTCCTTCACTGTTTTGAGAGCAGTGGTGATGAAATAAATTTCACAAAGTAATGACTGGGTTTGAGACCACGACCTACAACTTATAAGTCGGAGCCGTTACAAAAGGGCCACCTCAGCTCTACATCACTGCTCTGCTCCCAATTGCCATACGGAATACAAATTCTAAATTGGCTTGTTTTAGCCAATCCTGAGAAAGATGACTGCAAAATTTTCTTATTACAGTAATCTTAAATTTATATTTTTCTATGTACTACTGATAATTATTTAGTTAGTATAATCATCCTGAAAACCGACTTTGAATATAAGGAAAATAAATGGAACAAAACACTTAAACTAAGTTAGCATAACCAAATCAATAAAGAAGTAGTAATAAACAAAGAAGAGTGAAAAATATTGACACGGACATGTGTAAAAACAATTAAATCATAATTAATAACAGTTGTGTCATCAAAATGGAGTTATTTTTACATTTTATGGCGCCATTTGAAGTTGTAGACACGTGCGTTGGTGGTGTAATGGTCAGCATAGTTGCCTTCCAAGCAGTTGATCCGGGTTCGATTCCCGGCCTACGCATATCTTTTTGTATTTTTATTTAAAAAATATTTTGTGTATATATTTATTTGCAAGTGTTAAGTACTAAACATCCAAGCTACATATATTAAACGATTTACCAAAATTTTGTAGGTACGGAAGGAAATTAAAATGGGCAACAGCATTTCAAAACTCACCTGACCCGTGACCCAAAAGAGTCAATCTCAATCATTTCATATATATAGAAATTAATATCATAAGCGATAAATCACGTTTTTTTCAGGAATAAGTTTCTTTTCCATTCGGTTTTCGGTAAGAAAACCTTACAATTTACAATCTTATTTTCTTATTTCATCTTCTAATTGCATCAGCTGCAAGTGTCGGAGCAACTGAAAAAAATATAGGTGGATTCTACTCAGAAAAAGTCTGACGTGCCCCTTTCGCTCTACCCTATAGCGTAAGAAGTCATTAGATGGATTTAAAAAATACCTTACCTTTTAAAATCACTAAGATTCTAACTGAAGCTATAACTTTGACTGTTAAACTATGAAATAAATTTTTGCCTAACAATAACTTTGAAACAAAACTTAAATGTGAACGATGCGATAGTTTTACGGAAATCATCAAAACGGATAGAAATTTATTTCTATTTTATGTTTTGAACACTCTGTGATTTTTTTACGACACCGAACTGTGTCTCCACTGGCACGTACGACACGATAAATTAGCATCAAGAAACTAAAAAAATTAGTGTGTGTGAAAAAGATGAACAGAAAAATAATGCATGTAGCGGATGTAAGTATGTAGAGATCATGTTGTGACTAGAATGGATAAAGTGAGAAATGAATTTACTAGAGGAAGTTTGAAAGTGCAATGGCGCCAGTGACTGAAAAGTGAAGGGGACAGAGGCCAAAGTAAAGATGGATGGATTATGTGTGAAGAGTGGTTTGTAAGAAAAGGGAGTTAGTGATAGCATAACGGGTGACAGGGCAGCATGGAGGAAAAAACCTGTTGCACCGACCCAAATAACACTAGTCAAAGGCAGAAAGATGAAAATGACAATTATGATAAACAAAATTAAAATGAATTCCTACACTACTACTAAGATGGTGAACTATTTAAAATTAATAACAACAAACATTTCATTGTACAATTGTATTGGAAACTGGGCAGCGTTCGGGAAACTGCGCAGTATTTTCTTATCCAATATACCACAACGTTTCAAGACGAAAATTTATGTGTTGCCACTGATGACATATGCCTCTGAAACGTGATCGTCCACAACGAGCTAAGGCCCGTTCTGATAAGCAAAAGACTTACAGTCAGGTCTATAGAAAAGGCTATAATCGAAGTTTCCTTGCGTGATTGAAACAGGAATGAAGATATCCGCAGAAGTACTAAAATTACCGATATAGCATAAAAAATCGCCAAACATAAGTGGCAGTAGGCAGGGCACATCGTTTGCAGAACAGGTAGTCAATGGAATCGAAAGATTTTGGAGTGGCGACAACATAGCAGAAGACGCAACGTTAAAAGTCCTCCAAAAAGGTGGACCGATGACCTGGTGAGGGTCGCGAGAATCCCATGGATGCAAGATGCACAGGACCGGTGGTTGTAGCAAAACTTGGGAGAGGCTTATGTTTGACAGTAGTGGTCTATTGGTTGAAATGATGATGATGATGATGATTGAAAATTAGTGATGCACCCGAGATTCGCAATGGTGCAAATTATATAGACAAACTAACGACAATTAGATTAGATTGTTTATGGTTAGTCCTATTAGTTAAAACCACATTAAAATTGCGTGGTTCAAAAGGAGTCAGCGGTCAAACCGACAGACATAAAGATAATAAAAAACAAAAGACGAATAAAATTAAATTACCGCTATTACTCTTCCACAAACTTTAATGTTCCTATTGATTTAAAGAAACCTTGTCGATGGATGGTGCCTCAATAGACAAAAGGTAATAAGTTACTGCAGAAAGTACAAACCACAAATTGTTATACAATGCATCGTCAAGTGCAAAATACGTATTAGATTCCATTCTTTATTACTATTGCCGCTTGTTTTCTCTTCGTTCTAATAGTATTCTTTGTTATATTTAATGAAAATATCTATTCTTCTAGTAGATGATACAGTTTTCCTTGAACGTAGGAGGTTAATTCTACATTGGTCATTGAAAAAGTCAGGGTCGTTAATACTTAAGAGGTACATATACATGAAAGTATAATTTCTAAGCCACATAATGTTTGAGAGGGTAACTTAACTGATTTTGAACTGGTGGCTGTCATAACACAACATAACGTAGATAACAAAGCATAAATTATATTTAGCATTAATTATATTTGATTGATTATTCCTTTGTCTTAGATTATTAGCCACAAGTATGATACTGAAAGCCGGAATAAAATCATCATTTTCTCCTTTACAACGCCTTCTGTTTCATAATTGAAAATGTGGTGGAGTAAGACACATGTAGTGAAGAAAGAGGAGATTAAGTAACAATTAAAAAACTTGTAAGAACAATAATGTGGAAAGAAATAAGGAAACTATTATAGAAATATAATTTATCGATATCGGGGTAGATCAAGGTGAAGATGGCGAGTACAGATCAACTGCTACCGAACGGACCAACCTACATTAGTAAAATACAGAATGGTTTGGAAAGACAGAGGGAGTTTTTTGCCCAGCTATGGGACAAAAATAAGCTAGATAGATAGATAGGCAGTTAAAAAGAATAGAAACAACTTGCGGTGTGATAGTAACAGAATTATCACACTTCACATTAATATTAAAAAGGCGAAAGTTATAACGTGAAAGCGACTCCTTTTCGCTAAAACGGCAGAACAAATTTGAAGCTTGAACGTTTATCAGATGGATATACAATGTCTTGAAATAGAACATACCATACTTTTTATTCCAAGTATATGTTCCCTTGGAATAATCTCCCAGTTTCACGCAGGTGAACTAGCTGGTAACGTTTTGGAGAGTGTGCGCGTGAATTGCATGACTTGATTCCGCCATCTCCTTTCTACCATTGGACAACCCAACGTACGGCGTGTATCCACCCTTACGTTGTTGAAACTTCAACGGTCCAGACTAAGCGTTTTGCTTCGTCATTTATACACGAACAATTTGCCTGCTACGGTCTTCCCGTCCAATTATAATTTAGGTGTCTTTAAGGCTAGAGTGAATAGGCTTTTAGTAAACTAGTGCGCCTCACCATCAATGATGGTATCACTGCCTACCATCAGGTGGGATCGCAGTCAAGCGATGGTTTTTATTAATTTAAAAAAAAGAACGTGTATAAATGGACATGTACCGAAATAGTTAAAGTTCCATGTGTATAAAGTTAATTAAAAGTAGTTTTATAGCAGATGCCTCCGAGTTATAATGCGGAAGTGTCCCTCCAACGATCATTAAGATTTCAGAGATAAGTATCGTGTTATAAGTTTAATGTTTCTCTAATCTGACTGTGGAGTGTGGAAGGAAAGTGGCTGTTAGAAATGAAATGGTTTCTGATATTTAAATCTTTTATAACTTCTATGATTTCTTTAAATTCGAAGATAGCATTTTCATTCGTGGTGACACTGGCATCGCTTCAATAGTCATTCTTGTTAAGTCATTTTTGCAAATTTGTTTAATTGTTTAATTGTTACCACAGCATGATCAAGAAGTATTTTATATCAATTCTTGAGAAGAAAAAATACTTAATATTGGAGAGTTGCCCATAGATTATTATTATTATAATAATTTATTCATTTTTTTTTCTTTTTTTTAGGCTATCAATAACCTGCTACCTAAAGAAGGAATAAAGCTTTGGGAAGAGCATCACCTACCACCATCCGACTTCTTGAAACCCCAAGAACCGGGAGATGTTCTGATGATGATGAAGCCTGGACGCGATTTTCAGTGGCCTGTATGGAAAGCACTAAATCGGTTGTGAACCCAGATAGGCTGCTGCAAACACAACTTGACAAAATGGGGTTTTATAGACCCGTTGGATACTCAATGTAAGTGCGGTGCTCCTGTTCAAAACATGAACCACATATTAGAATGCCCCAAGTGCCCATACACCTGCACTTTGGAGGATTTGATGAATGCTATTGATGCTGCTATTAATGTAGCCACCTATTGGGCCCAAACAGTTTGACGAGTTTACCATGGAATCGAAAAGAAGAAGATAATAATTTATTCATACATAAGCCTAATACAAATGGAGAAGAATATACAGGACTTGTGTCAATACGATACAATCCTTGCTGTGATTAGGCTATGTGTTAGTGCATACATAAACCATATACCTTCTTATATGGACATATGTCCTCAATTATTATAGTGATAATAGTGAAGTCAACTTTAAGCCCTTGAATGTCATCGAGATTATTAAAAAATACGACAAGTATGGTGGTCAGGAAGTTCCCTTTGATCGTTCATAAGTTAAGGTCATTGGAAGGTCCGTGTTTAATATACTGGAAGATATCGGATATGATATTTTCAAGATAAACGACAATCTATTTTTAATAACACCTGTATTACACATTTCTATATGCCTCGCCCATAATTCATGGCCACTTAATTAGAAACGGCTTAACAACGGACTTTTTATAGATATTTTTGTATGCTTAAGTTAAAATATAATGTAATGAAACTTTTATTAATAATATTGTATATTATTATTTTATTCCTTAATTCATTCAAGTTTATTAATTAAATGAATTGATGTTGGTATAATTTTGATGTATTTTTGTTGTTTTTTATTGTAATATTTTAATCAACTATTTATTTTTAATTTAATTATTAATTTTATAATTTAAAATTACTCAATAATCAAGAAAGGATTACACGACAAGGAAGGACTCATTACAAAATATTTTTGTTAAAATGCGATTAATGCAATGGGCAGCAAATTATTACCGCTTAATTAGGTATTAGCAAGCATTTTATACTGTTGTAATTAATTTTCCCTAAATAAATAAAATAAAATAACTATAAAATTGTATAATAGAAAAACAAAGATAAAAACTGACAGTCCAAATCGTCCATTAAACTCTCAAAGTCCAAAATATAATAACAAAGCTTTTGTCCAAAGTTTCATGACAGAGCCAGACAGACAGGATGACGCTAATAAGTCGTCAACGGTGTCAGAACTTCACAAATAGTATTATCTTGCTGAAACATCAGGAAGAGGGATAGGAGAGATTTTATTTTTGGTTTAATTACGGATAAAACAAACGAAACTGAGAATTTAGCTTTTAAAAGTTAATAAGAGAAACTCTTTTTTCTACGTATACATTTATTTGTTGAATGTAATAATGTGCTAGTGACTACCTTTTTGGCCTCGCACTGATTACACCTTTCTTTTTTTTATTGTGTATCTTTAGTTTACACGATTGTGTGAGTCACGTACGTTTTTTCTTTCTTTAAAATTGGTTTTAAGCTTAGCTTAGAGGTATTTTTAATACGCGTACTAATAACCGATAATTATCAGTGCTTATTGCTTTTTTGAAGTTGAATAATATCGGAACGCAATAGTTCAACCATCGTATATGAACGAAAGTTAAGTATCTCATGCATACGCGGTAGTGGCAAGTGGCCCGAATTAGACAGAACTAAAGGTTTCGCGAGTGTTTGCCGCACACTAACGCATGCCGCCGCAGTCTGATCGCAGTTTTATTTAAATTGTACAATAAGTTGCGGCACAAAAAAAAATTGTTTTGGTCTTTTCTCAGTGTTTTCTAGGCAATAAAGCGGATCTGGTAGTTTCAATATTTTTCCACGCGATACATATTCATAATAATATCGAAAATGGCATTTTCGATTGTGTACATGTGACGGAAACTATTAATTGTGACAGTTTGGATATGTTTTGATAAGTGAATTTCCTTGTAAATAATTGAAAGTGCCGGTTTCGATCGATATTGTCGGTGCAGTTACGTAGTACGTAGTATATGATAGTAACTCATTTTTCTCAAAAACTATTTTTAATTACTAAAAAACATTTTTGACAAATGATTCTTAAACCAAATTTATATACAGATATTCAGGTTTTAATGACAAAGCTATACATTAAATAAACTTCAAATTGCTATCCTGTAAAGTAAGCTTTTTCAATTCCGATAGTTTACCTAGGGACAGAGAGCAGACCTGACCTGTTTACCTGAGAGCAGTGGTGGCCGAGTGGTAACGGCCCCGACTTACGAGTTGTAGGTCGCGGGTTCAAACCCAGCCAGGCGTATTACTTTGTGTAATTTATTTCATAACCACTGCTCTCAAAACGGTGAAGGAAAACATCGTGAGGAAACCGGCATGTCTTAGAACCAAAAATTCGAAGACATGTGACATCCCACCGACCAACCCGCACTGGGCCGGCGTGGTGGATTACGGCCCATTCCCTCTCCTAGAGAGGAGGCCTGAGTCCCAACAGTGGGAACATTATAAGGCCGACTATGACCTAGGGACAGCCGACATGTTTCCTTTTCAGAAAATTCCCGTCGCTCTAGCGGACATCGGCCTTGCTGAGACCCTTCGGTTTGCTGACATCTCTTTGACCAGCGCGTGGAACACTAAGCGCTGTTGACGACTTGGGCTCGTTTGGACGAGTATCGAACGGCCAGACGGCGAGCCACCCATTTCTCGTCCTCCACAGAACATGTAGAAACATTTTAAAGTTTAATTACTAAGTCAAAAGCTATAAACAATAACTGGGTTTCCATTGATTTATTCCATAACAAGATCAATAATAATAGTTTGTTTAATATGACAACCAAGGACAGATGTGCTTGGATTACTTGACAAGTTGTCAATTAACTTTGAATTACGTAATCTATGTTAATAAAGTTAAGGTCATTAATAAATTAGTCGTCAGTTGTTTGATTGACCAGTGTGTCTTGAGACACGTTTGACTTGGCTTGCTTTTATATAATAGTTACATTATAATTGGCTAATCAATTTATCATCTTTGTGTTATAAGTTAGTTTTTGTTTTTTTATATTGTTAAGGCCTTTTTAGGGTTCCGTACCTCAAATTGAAAAAACGGGACCTTTGTTATCCATCCGTCTGTCAGTCTGTCAATACCTTTTATCTCGGTAACGCGTAAAGGTACCGAGTTGAAATTAAAACCTATACTCAAGTCTGCAGTCCCTTGAAGTTGTTAAAAAATCAAACTTCTAAGTTAAGAAAAAAAGATTTATGTCGCAAAAAACGTGCATTTCGACGCTCTCAAAGAAATCAAAATTCATATGGTACTTCTGGGTATTCTGGGTCAACTTCCTGTTGACCCAGAATCCTGAAATTTGGCATAAACCATGGCCATATAGTATAGACATAGGAATAAATCTGAAAACAGAAAATGTGTAGTTACGATTTGAAAAATCTACAAGACTCCGTTCGGGAATTGATTTGGTTTGCTTCTGAAAGGAAAACTCGGCCCTGGTATGATCGGCAACGAAGGAACAGAGGTGGATTTTTAATTAGTAAAAGTCTGACAAACCCTCTCGCCTCGCCCAAGAGCGGGAGATGTTATTAGATAATTTTCTCACCTAAAAAAAAACGTACAGGGTACAGGGAGCAGACTTGCCTGGAAGTAACCTATTCACTCTTGATTTAAAGCTTCTTGATTTTTTTGACTGGCCTGTTGGTCTAGTGGTTAGTGGCCCTGACTGCTATGCCCGGAGGTCGTGGGTTCGATTCCCACCCAGGACAAATGTTTGTGCGATGAGCTTGATCATTTGTTCAGTGTCTGGATGTATTTTATTTATATATTGTATGTATTTAGAAATATATAAGTATGTTTATCAGTTATCTAGTACCCATAACACAAGCTCTGCTTAGTTTGGGACTAGACGACGTTGTGCGATAGTAAAAAAAAGACCCCTAGATTGATTATCAGGAAACACACTGACTTCGGCAGGGAATTCCCCTCTGTACGCACAATGATTATTCAAAATACATCTATCTCCCCACTCAATCAAAAAGGGGCGTGTCTTAAACACCTCATATAATGAGTTCCACCTAGTAAAGTCTTAAAGATGGCGATTAAGCTCGCATTTCTTGAAAAAAAAAGCGAGCAGTTTCTTTTTTTCTGAAAACGCGTTCTTGAAGCCGATCGGCTTGCTTATTATGCGTAATATCGATAGCAAATTACCTCGTATCGACAGGGTATACACTTACATGGGGACTTTTATAGTTCACGTGAAATAAAAGGACTTTAAAAATCTAACCCAAGATTTTTTTAATTAAAAAAAAAAAAAACCTTGGGTTAGATTTTTAAAGCAAACAACCTACTTCAATGTAAAAAAAGAAACACTGAAAAGTGTAAAATAACTTTAATTTCGGAAGTCGGTGTTAAATACCGAAGAGACAAAGCTATCATAGAAACAACGACTTCCGAAATTAAAGTTATTTTGCACTTTTCAACGTTTTTTTTTTTACATTGAAGTCGGTTGTATTTTTTCCGTTGTACATTTTACAAAAAAAAAAAATACAGCCGAACTCATCCAACGACTTCTTTCGCTCCAGAACGGAACGAGAAGATCTGTCAGACTTTTACTGACTAAAACCATACCTATGTTCCTTCTTTGAACGCAAGAGGCATTCCAGGACCACAGGTTTCCCTTTCGTAAGTCTACCCATGGCCTTAGTAGGCTTCGGCCCTGCTGGCCTCTTACGGTTTTGCTGACATCTCTTTGAGTCACCCATAGAACACTACGCGCCATCAATGATTCGGGCTCGGTCCTGACGATTACCGGACAGCCAAACGGCGAGCTACCCATTGCTCGTCGTTCGCAAGCCTATTTTTAGACCAAAAGGTTAAAGACATACTTTATTTAGTTTCTCAGTTATAAAAAATCTTATGTCTAAATCTTGTCTATTATCTCAAACCATTAGAATTAATACAATATAGTCTTATTAGTATTCAAAACCACTCCTTTACCGTACGTGCTGGGTTAAAGATTAAATCGTACGATTTATGAACTGTAAGGGCACCCAAATATAACTGCGATGCGATGCAATACTTCGCCGCATCACAAAAACCTGCGATGCGAATTGCTGCGATGCGATTTGGCGAAGCATTGGTTCAAAGTAGGCGTACGTTTTATCACTCGATATGACGTTCGGCGCTCCGACTAGCCCCCTCCGAGCTCGTAATCAACCAGAGAGCCAAACAAATCGCCCTCAGGGCACAGATGACCATACAATGTGTGATGCGAATGAATTCGCAAGTTCTTGCGATGCGTCGTGCGAGCTAACAGATTTTTTCGTTGTTCGTTTTTTATTAATTCGTTTAATCTTTAACCCAGCACGTTCGGTAAAGGAGTGGTTTTAAATACTTTGTTTTTATATTTTTGTAAGGAATTTTGCGTCTATTTAGGCAGAATAAACATGTTTTCTTAAAAGTCTGATACGCCCTCGCGCTCCACCCTAGAAGTAATTAGATGAATTCCCACTTCCAAGAAAACTGTAAGATCCGTCGTTCCCGTCCCGCTCCATATAAAATTGCACACATTTTTAATAGTCCTCATTACTTCACCCGACCATCATCGCTGTTCACTCGTGAACCACGACGACGGTGCAGTGTCACAGCCTCACAAGATCGCGATATTGATACCGAACACAACGCGTGTAATTTCATATGCCCAGAGGAATTTCAAAATGAATTTTGCACGTTATTTTTTTATTTCTGGCTCACTGATCAAGTTATGTGTGGTTTTTAAGAGGAAATTGCTAAATGTATTTAAGTCTTTTTCTTAGGTATTAAATTGCAAAACTGTGTTGGTCTGAAAGTATTTTTATTCTTATCACATGTTCTACTTCTGCACAGAAACCTTCCCTTTTTCCTTCGGAACCTCATAGTCTTCTCGGTGGATATCAAAAATTCAAAATAATTTATTTCAAATAAACCATTTACCGAATGGTAACGGCCCCGACTCACGAGTTTACGCGGTTCAAACTCAGCCAGGCGCATTACTTTGTGTAATTTATTTCATCACCACTGCTCTCAAAACGGTGAAGGAAAACATCGTGAGGAAACCGGCATGTCCTAGAACCAAAAATTCAAAAACATGTGATATCCACCAACCCGCACTGGGCCCGCGTGGTGGATTACGGCCCATTCCCTCTCCTAGAGATGAGGCCTGAGTCTCAACAGTAAGATAAACATTATAAGGCCGACTATGCTAAACCATTTACAGGCACTTTTGAAATGTCAAGAAGTCAATCAGTCAGAAAAATTATGCTAATCGCACATTCCAAAGCGTAAATCTCTATGGAGAAGAATGTACAAGAAACTCCTTGGACACACTTTTCAGTCATGTTATATATTACAAATAATATGTCGGTTACATATCCGCAGGAGAATCTATCAATAAAAAGTATCCTATGTGCTATTCCAGGGTATGATCTATCTGTGTTCCAAGTTTCATCCAAATCTGCTAGCAAAGGAGGCGGCGGATCGCGTGAGGCAACGGTCATCACGCCCCAACCGCCACCGGGATTCCGATACCGATTTCCAGCCACCGTAGGCGCAGGCTTGCGGATGGCTAGCAATGGGTAGCCTGCCGTCCGACCGTCTAGTAACCATCAGGACCGAGCCCAAGTCGTCGACGGCGCGTATTGTTCCACGCGTGCCACAGGGAGATGTCAGCAAATCGTAGGAGCCCAGCTGCAGGGTCGAAGCTTACTGGGGACATGGGACGAAGGCAACGAAAGAACAGGAGTGGGTTTTTAGTCAGTAAAAGTGTGACACTATCTCCCGCTCCGCCCAAGGGCGAGATTTGTCATTAGATGATTTTCCCAGTCAAAAAAAAAAAACGCACGCCGTGTACAAACAAACTTTGGTTTTTATTATATTATCGTGATTAACAAGCGAAATACAAACTATTGCTATACCTGTAACTTACTATAGATAAGTAATACTAAATTATACTTTCTCGAACATAACCATAATCAAAGTAAATGTAAATTCCGGTATAAAACAGTGAGTGAACTAACATGACTTACTAAGGGCCTGCGCACACTTGAGACAAGACTGTCTTAAACAGAATTGTCTACGACGTCACAGACTTGTCTGCGACAAGAGTGTTTTGTTTTGTCTCAAGTGTGTGCAGGCCCTAACGGTCATCCGTCTACATTATTTAGGTAATCTCTGAAAGTACTGGTCCGATTAGCATAGCATAGCATAGTCGGCCTTATAATGTTCCCACTGTTGGGACTCAGGCCTCCTCTCTAGGCGAGGGAAAGGGCCGTAATCCACCACGCGGGCCCAGTGCGGGTTGGTGGATGTCACATGTCTTCGAATTTTTGGTTCTAGGACATGTTTCCTCACGATGTTTTCCTTCACCGTTTTGAGAGCAGTGGTGATGAAATAAATTACACAAAGTAATGCGCCTAGCTGGGTTTGAACCCGCAACCTACAACTACGCAACAACTACCACTCGGCCACCACTGCTCTCCGGTCCGATTGCTAAAATTTTTTACCGATAGAAAGCTGCTTTATTCCTGAGTGTCAAGCTATATTTTATGTACGCGGGCGAAGCTGGGGGCAAAAAATAGTAAATCATATTAAGAGGACTACAGGGGTCTTATCATGACGTGTTAAAATTTCAAGTGTGTTCAAGGCTAGAGTGAATAGGCTCTTAATAAACTAGTGCGCCTGACCATCAATGATTGCATCTCCGCTTACCATCAGGTGGGATCGCAGTCAAGCACTGGTTTATATCAATTAAAAAAAAAAAAAAGTGAGCGAGCTAGAAAGAGGGATGGAGCTATACATATGATATAGTCTAATCCTATTATAATAATCAAAATCAATTATTTTCTAAAATGCCAGACAATTTTGCTGTCAACATTATGTGCAATTGTTTTTACTTTTTTTTTAATAAGTTTTAAAAATTCTATTTTAATTAATGTAAGTAAGTGTACCGTTTTAATTAACTATAAATAAATAAATAGCTCCATTCCTTTAATAGTTCAGTTTAGGTCGTCAAATAAATCGCGTTAAGTGCTCGTGGTATAACCTCATAATCACGCGATTATTTTATTTATTTATTTAAAACTTTATGCACTAATGAAACATTGTACAAAGGCAGACTTAATGCCTTAGGCATTTTCTACCAGTCGACCTTAGGGTGGTGCAGAGATATAACATGGCAGGTGCAGCTTCAAAGAAGACTGACAGAGAGGAAATAAGAACAATAATAAATATGTACTTAGATACATACATACAAATAAAGAATGATATTGAGAGAAAAACGAATACAACAAATCAAGAGTGTGATGAATCTACCAACTTCTACCGCTCTTGCGCAAGAGCGGTTGTATGAAAAACAGTGAAAATGTATATCAAGTTGCATCCCCTTAACAAACCTTCTTATAATCTTAGGTGTAGGCAATAATATACCAAGTTAACTACGTGTAGTAACTATTTGCACTTCACAAGATATTTCCGAGAGATAACTTTAAATGTTCCAACTAATTTTCTGCTCGTTTGCAGAATGATTTGCAAGTTATTTAAGTTTTGCCGCTATTTGATTTTATTATAATAGAAAATCTGGAAATATTCTTAGCCAGTAGCTGTTTAATTTGACAAGCTCCATTCTGTGGTTTCACTTCCATTTTTTTGAGGTGGGAAATCATCGAAGCAATGACTTCTCCCGCTTATCTAGGGTGGGCATGGTAAACTTTTACTTGCTAAACGTTGCTGCTCAAAGAGATGTCAGCAAACCGTAGAGGCCAATGCCCGCTAGGGTCACAAGGGAATTTCTGATAAAGAAAGAAAACATGTTTATTCTGCCTAAAAAGCCTGATAAAAAAATCCCTGGTCCTATACCAGAAGAAACATACATATACCTACATAAAGGAGAAGACATTAGGCGATTTAGACCTCCCAAAAAAAAAACTACTTCACGATTATTATTATTATTCAATTTTACATCTATATATATATATATATATCTAGTTAAGCTTATTGAATATAAATTCTAAGTAAAGATTACCTAACATTAAGTAATTTTCAGTAAGTAGGTATGCAATTAGATTCTTTGCATTCGATACTCCTCGCTAGTGTTCTACCAAATGCAATGTTAAGATGGCTCGACTTTTTGTACAAATACACTTATATTAAACAAGATGCTTCTTCTTTGCACTCAACAAAAATAAAAAATGTTTCATTATTTAAATTCACAATATCCTTACCTTTCATCACACCCTTAATCCGTGTTATAAATAAACTACACATCAAAATACAAAATGATCGTATATTTACACTAAACCCGCGTTTATAGTAGTCTGATAAACCAAGGCATTAAACTATTCTGGTTAAATAAGCCTACTACCTAATCCTGTAATTTGCAGGTTTCATACCGAGTTTCATTGCCATACACGACAGGCTTTAAAACAGACGGACGAACATTTCATTTATATAAATATTTAAAGGTTATGGCCAAAACACAGAGGAATGAATGAATGGAGGAATAACTTTGTGATAGTCTTTTGTTTAGAACGCTAATTTTACTTTCAGAAAGACGAAAGAATAGCTTGTGCAGTGATAAAAAACTGTGACTTTGAACTCTTCAAAGTGCTTGCGGTTCGTTGATCGGTTGATTTATTAATTTACTGATATTCACTATGCAACCAAGTGTGACTTAATTAGTGATAATAATTCCTTACGACTATATTAGTACCTATCCTAAAGCTACTTAACAAACTTAGTATGCGAATCCCCGCTACAGTCTTCACATCCTGGTAGCTAGCTTGCAACAAAGATTCACGTTCAAGCAATCTAAGGTGCTCACAAACTAGCCATCTGGCAGTCTAGCCTGCTTACGATGGAGCGCTGAAGAACATCGAGACTGGTGTGTTAGAGTTTTAAAATGAATAAAAATAAAATACAAATATGTAGCAAAATTTTACTTTTATATTTAAATTATCATTCGTTTTTATAATCAGTGATATAAGTAGGTAAATATTGTTATAGCTACTTTAACTTTTATATCAATTTCAGTTACAATTACGGAGCTTTATAACATGGGATTATTAACGCTATCCATTTGACGACCTAAAATGAACTGTTAAAGGGACGGAGCTATACATGCCTATAGAGTGTATGGCTCCATCCCTCTTTCTCGATCACACTTGACATTTAAACACATCACACTAAGGCCTCTGACGTAAACTTATGTGTGCTTCATTTGCTTATTCATCTGTTATCCAGTTCAATGCCAGGGTTTTACGAGTGTTATAGTTAAAGTAATACAACTCAAGTGCTGCAGCTTAACGACTTGTCAATTTTACCGAAGATATTACCGATGCTAAACTTAAACCTGGATCATAACAATATTATTATTATTGCTCTTATTATCTCGTTAAATAACCCATTTTATGATCTGTTTTGTGAGATGAGGATTCTGAATTACGGTGTTTAGTAAACTCGGTCTAATGAACTGAGGCCTAAGAGCGATTTGTTTTTACGTTTTTTACAACTTAGGGATCTTTAAGTCGAAACGAACAATTTGGAATCGTGCACTAGCTTCTGACGTTTTATAAGTGCCCATGTGGACCTTATAGGAAATAAAAAACTTTTACTTTGACTTTGACGTCTGGTTAAGCAGTTGACAACCTTAAAGGTTGACCTGCGAGGGGCCACCCAAAAAAAAAACGAATCGTTCTTTCTTTGGGCCGCCGTCGTTGTGTGAAGATCGCTGTGTGTCGAGCTGTGCGACGTAGTCCTGCATCACTGAGTGTCCATCCTGCTACCTCGATGATCTCATACACGACGTCGGCTTTGAGCATTAACCGCTCTTTTCAAAGCGAACTGGCGTGCGTGGTGAGCTCGACGCCATTTTCTCATTTCTTATCAGAAGGCGTACGTCTTTTTCTGGCAAGTCTGGTTAAGCAGTCGACAACCTCATAGTTTGACCTACGAGAGACCTCACAAAAAAAGAAAGGTTATCGGTACACTATCTAACTATATAACCTCACTATTAGTGCCCGTTTACACATAATCACTGATCTTCACACGTGTCGTGATTACATGTGCAACCGCTGTAACTTTATGCAATAGTCCAATTTGTTACAACGTGACGCACGCGAGGCGACGAAGATACAGGGGGTTTTGGGAATGAGAAATTAATAAATTGAAGACTGTCCATTTTTTTTTATGGTGGGAAAATTATCCCAAGCAACTATCATTAAGTAATTCTACTGTATGTGTGAGTCTTGAGTATTTCAAGTGAACATAAAAAAGCGTCCCATGTTCAATTCCAGGACATGGTCTACCCATCTGCCAATTTTATCGATGGTTTTCTTTCCCCTCAAAGTTTTTGGCCAAGTCCGTTCTCACAATTATACGCGGCATCAGTGGCGTTTTTTAGGTCCTCCAGAGTGCAAATTTAGAGACATTTTGGGCACTCTAGCAAGTGGGTTACCGTCAGGAGCACGGCACTCGCGCTGGGTGTCGGAGGGGTCTATAATCCCCCATTTTCCCAGCACCGGCCTACTTAAGTGCGTAGTGTATTGATCCATTGCCCATCCAAACATACACATTAATACAGCCTTTTAAGAAGCAGTAATGCTAGGGAAAGAGGCGGCCGCACGCGTAAGAAAACAGACTTCCTCTCGCACCAGCCACCGGGATCTCGACCCCGATTTCCAGCTACCGTAGGCGTAGGCTTGCGAACGGCGAGCAATGGCGCGGTGCTTAATGTTCCACGCGCGCCTTAAGGAGATATCAGCAAAGCTGTTGGGGTCCAGCAGGGTCGAAGCCTATTGGGGCCATGGGTTCGCTTCTTAAAGGAAAACCCGGGATCCTGGAACGCAAAGCAAAGAAGGAGACATTGGAGTGGGTTTTAGTCAGTAAAAGTCTGACACGCCCTCTTACTCCACCCTAGAGCAACAGAAGTCATTAGATGATTTCCCACCTAAAAAAAAAATTGTGTATATTCCATAACATTCTGTTTGGCAGCACCCTGTAACGCACTAGGGTGGTATATCTGCACGGTTGTGACAGATTGCGCGGCTTCTAATCTGGTTGTGTTAACTGCATTGCCGGCGTCGCTGGGTGCAAGTGATGGAGTGCTGGCCCTCTGACGGGACTCGTGATTTAATACGATAAACGCCTATTGCGTACCTAGGTGTTACGGGTGTGTTATAACCGATGTATGAGGCTATATTGTGTGATGCAATAAAATGATGCTTGTATCTTTTTTGTACTGGACGTTTTCTTTACTAGTTTGATTTACTAGCTTGGCTTCTTGGCTATGGCCTGTGTGTGGGAAAATGTTCTTCTACAAACAAAAAAAAACAAACTTTACCTCTTTATAATATTAGTGTAGATACTAAGTAGCTGATCCGGCAAATGTTGTTTTGCCATATAATATACATATATTAGACCACCCTTATCAGTTAGGGGTACTAAAGATAGCCTACGACCTATTCTGAAATATGCACAATTAAAATTGTTCAAGCAGTTTCGGAAGAATTTGATAACAAATATTGTGCCCCGAAAATTTTACTTTTTTTGGGTAGATCTAATTTCGAGAAAGAGGTCAACCGTCGAATCCAATCTCGGCTGGGCAGCGTTTGGGAAGTTGCGCGGTATCTTCTCTTCCAATATACCATAGTGTCTCAAGACGAAGGTCTATGACCAGTGCGCGTTGCCAGTGATGACATATGGTTCCGAAACGTGGTCGCTCACAATGCTCCGCCAAGTTGGTTCCATCGTCAGACTACTAGACGTACGGCTTTGCGCCACCGGTGCGTGATAGACATCCCACCCACACGTGCAAATTTTTGGGAACACATTTATTGTGCGTACAGGTAAGGAGTGGAATTCCCTGCAGGAGTTTGTGTTTCCTGATAGCTACAACCTGGGGGTCTTTAAATCTATCTATTGTGGTCTGGTTTCTGCACTTAGTCCTTGGCGAAAAATTGTGCATAATCCTTGGCGGCCTTCACTCCAACCAGCCCACCTCACTCCAGAAACAGATGAGTCTTTTCAGTTTACTCAGGGTATCTATGAGTGAATTCGGTGCTCCCAAAGTTCGTGTTCTTATTTCGTTCACGGCTGTGCATAAGAGGAGCACATGCGCAACAGTTTTCTCTGACTCCATGCATCCTCTGCACAGAGGACTATCCGTGATATTCATTGCGAAGAAGTATTTGTTCAGTGAGCAGTGTCCAGTGATGGTCCCGGCCCCCAGACGCAAGCTACCTCTGTGTGCTCACGTAGCCAAACACGCAGCTGACCAAAAGGTATTGGCACGATGGGTTCAGGTCCGAAGACCATCGTGCCAGACCCCACCTTGCCAGCTGCGTTGTTGCCCAGTGAGCCGCTGTGTCCTTTCATCCATTGCAGTGTCACAGTGTTATTGTTTGGCACAGTAACTCGTTCCAGTAGTAAGTCAAGAGTGAATAGGTTACGTCTAGGCAAGCGTGCTCCATCATCGACCAAATCGTCGCTTTCTATCAGGCGAGATAGACACACGCAAGCCTTTCAACAATAAAAAAAAAACAAAACAGAAAGCTTAGTATTTATTATAAGAGTAAATACACTAAGTATCTTCAACTTCAAGCACTGCTAAGCTTATCAAATCCTCAATAAGGAAGGTATAATTATTTAAATCACCACAAGCAAATTTTCCGTCATTGAAGCCGCTTTCCGGCCAGCCGATTCTGTGGATACTTTCTACAAAACCCCGGTGCATACCAACTAGGCTATTGCGTCTGATACTATTTTAGACTTTCCTGCATCATTTGGTGAAAGTATATGTACTTAAATATCGAATGTTATGAGGTACTAACTGCTCTTGAAGTGGCGATTTGAGATCGACTTGACTGGCCTGTTGGTCTAGTGGGCTCTGACTGCTAAGCTAGAGGCCGTGGGTTCGATTCCTAAGGCAAATGTTTTTGTGATTAGCACGATATTTTTTTCTGTCTGGGTGTAATTTATCTATAAAATGTGTGTATTTCGAAATAAATAAGTAGATAAATGTCATAGCACAAGTTTTGCCTACTTTGTGACTAAATAGCGTAGTGTGAAACTTGCGAAAAAATCAGCTGCTCCATACATTTTGACGAGTTATGCGAACATAAGCCTAGGGAACAGCTGATTTTTTTTTCGCGGTTTCAGGTTTGGTTCCATACTAAAAGTTGTTCATAATAAGGAGTACAATGTCCCCTCAAAATTCTTAAAGTTAATTTTATAACACCTTATATACTTTTCCGGGATAAAAAGTACCCAGTTTGGTGCCCAGAATATTATCTTTATCGTAATTATATTTATCGTAATCGAACCGGTAGTTTTTGCGTGATGCCTTACAAAACAGACAGACAGACAAAAAGTTTTTTAATCACATTTTTATATTTTTTTTATATTTTCAATGTACAGAATTTTCAATTCTACAGATTTATTATAAGTATAGATATTATTATCAAGTTTATGATTCCTATAGATTTTGATTAGTGTGTGTTTGATAGTCTGATATACAACTCGATTGCCGTCCTGTTGTTTTGTGTGATTAAGATATTGAACAGCATTCTTGTGTCCACTAATATGCCTATATCAAGATATTGTTGTTGCTAATCTTTCTTGTGAGGTGTTAAATTTACATTGATTGGCAATTAATGTGGTGTTTAGGATAGCATAATATATTTATGGACTATAATACCGCGGTTTTCGATTACAATATTTGTCCTGTCTTTGCTTAGCGAAATTGAATGAATACATTGTACACTTTGTTCGCAATAAACGTTTTGATTTTGGCTTTGGCTTTTGACTAAATAACCAAAAAGAAGAGAAAAATCTACTGTCAAAACTTTACCTTCATAATTTTATATTTTGGTATTTAATTTAATTATTTAAAGACGATGGGGTCGGAAACTTCTGCAGTGGCGTCTGCGTACCAGAAGACGCGCGTTGGAAAGCCTCCCAAAAGTTGGACCGATGACCAGCGGGGTTATCATGACGTTCAAAGTAAGATTGTTTCATTCTTATTTCAGTGTGGGTAAGAGACAGAGTGGTGGCCGAGAGAGCAGTGGTGGCCGAGTGGTAACGGCCCCGACTTACGAGTTGTAGGTCGCGGGTTCAAACCCAGCCAGGCGTATTACTTTGTGTAATTTATTTCATCACCACTGCTCTCAAAACGGTGAAGGAAAACATCGTGAGGAAACCGGCATGTCCTAGAACCAAAAATTCGAAGACATGTGACATCCACCAATCCGCACTGGGCCCGCGGGGTGGATTATGACCCATTCCCTCTCCTAGAGAGGAGGCCTGAGTCCCAACAGTGGGAACATTATAAGGCCGACTATGCTATGCTATGCTAAGAGACAGAGCTATACAGGTTGTCTAGCGCCATCTCTTACCCACACTGGAAATAAGAATGAAACAATCTTACTTTAAACGTCATGGTACAGATCCTGGTGAGTGTCGCGGGAATCCGATGGATGTAAGACGCTTATGACCGGTCGATGTGGGCACATTTGGGAAGGTTTATTTCCATCAGTGGACGTCTTACGGCTGAAATGATGATGTTATAACGTAAAATATTAAGCCAAAATTATTTGATAAGCATAAGATCTGTCGTTCTTAGGTTTGTGATGAGAGCAATTCGCTGAGAAGCTACAAAATAAACTGACTCCTCCATTTTGCGAAAAATCCCTGCTAGGGCTTTTTTTGTAGGTGGGAACATCATCCAATGACATCCCCCGCTCTTAGGCAGAGCGGGAGATGTCACTGGAGCCTGTTCCTTCGTTACCTTTTATACCAAGGCCGAGTCTTCCTTTCAAAAGCAGACCCTTGGCGTAGTTGTAGTGGCTCAGCAGGGTCGAAGCCTACTGGGAGGCTTCGACCCTGCTGAGCCACTACGTTTGCTGAAATCTCGTTGAGGCACGCGTGAAACAGTAGGCGCCGTCGACAACTTGGGATCGGTCCGGACGGTTACCGGACGGTCGGACGGCGAGCTACCCATTACTCGCCGTCCGCAAGGCCGCATCTATGGTGGCCGGAAATGGGGATCTATATTTTTATTGCATTTGTTTTGATTTAATTTTATTTAGATACGGTAGGCTGAGTTAATGATGACTCGTACAACCTTGTCCTTTATCTCCCTTGCATCCTAGACACACTTCGCACGGTATCTCATGACTGCGATAAGAACAACCTTCAGCGATCAGGGGTTAGGTATCGTACACCTCGATGAGTGGCAGCGTCTTTGAAACATGATCCGCGGGATATCATACCGAGGTGTTGTATTTGATATTAAACTTATGATTATGGTTACCTCCACTTTGCTGTGGGAATAGTGAGGTAGGTAAGTATTTAAAAGTATATAGATGAATTTAGGGAACAGGACACTAATAATAATAATAATAATATGTAGCCAGTAAGCCGGATATAGTGGTGATAGACCGATTAGCGCGCCGCGCAATGATAATCGACGTCACCATCCCGCATGACGAGAATCTCGTGAAAGCTTAGAAAGAGATCCAAATCAAAATCTCGACTTAGCACACGAGATTGTCGACATGTGGAATGTAGACTCTGCTATCATTGTGCCGATTGTCGTGGCCGCCAATGGCCTTATAGCCTTTTGACCTTTTTGGTTCGACGACCATCTGTCGAAGCTGTCGTTACGCAGTTGGATCAAGGGCTTGATTCAGAAGGCAGTACTTCTGGACACGGCACGTATTGTTCGGAGATTCCTCTCTCAGGAGCCCTGACCACCAGTAGCTTGGACCCTGTTCCCGATGCCAGTGGGCTACAATTTTTTATATTTTTAAATGTTTTTTATGAATTTTGTTTAAAAAAATAAAAATGTAATTTTGTATATTGAACAAATAAAGGAAATAATAATATTTGTCTAACTATCACACAACGCCATTTAGTCCCAAACTAAGCAGAGCTTGTGCTATGAGTACTAGACAGGTCATTAGGACATGGTCCTAGTAGGCTTCGGCCCCGCTAGGCCCCTACGAAATTCGACATGAGTGATTATTAGTACATTATTATTTTAACCAGGATTTTCTCCATCGATTTGAACACTTTGATGTTTGGGTACTGTACCTACATAGAGTCAATGCCTGACACTATACACTTCAGACAGCAAGTCTGCCAAACCACGCATACCTTTGAAGCACTGGCGAACAGTTTACGACCGCGACGCGACCACAACGACTCGCGTTTCTTACGGTAATTCCTGTTGAGCGATCGCATGGTTATGCGATATAGTGATTTAGGGTTGCATGTTTTTTTTTTAAAAATTGATATAAACCAGTGCTTGACTGCAATCATTGATGGTCAGTCGCACTAGTTTATTAAGAGCTTATTCACTCTAGCCTTGAAGACACCTAAATTATAGTTGGACGGGAAGACCGCAGCAGGCAAATTGCTCCAGTCCTTCAATGTACGCGGTATAAACAACGAAGCAAAACGTTTGTCCGGACCTTTGAAGTTTCAACAACGTAAGGGTGTATACTCGCCGTTCGTCGGGTTGTCCGATGGTAGAAAGGAGATGGCGGAATCAAGTCATGCAATTCCCGCGCACTCTCCAAAATGTAACCTGTAAAATACCGATAGGCTGGCTACCCTGCACCTATGCTTGATTTTTTTAAATTATTTATTTCCTATATTTTCAAATAGCTCTAATTTAGCTTAGTGTGCTAACTTGTATAGTCACACGCTTGTCAGTCCTCTAAAACCCAGAGGGTTCACCTAAACATTTTCACCATAGCATGGGATCCAACACGCAAGAACGTAAATAAAAATTAGCAGGAAGGAAGCAAGCCAGCCTCCTTCTGCGAAGCATTAATGCGAGCGGAGAAGATGTCCGCAACCGTGGGGGAAAGGATATCTTCATATTTAAACCGGCGCCGAAGGAGACACCACGGGCATCAGGAACCGCAGGGCGATTTTCTGCCAACGTAGATTTGTCGAACAATCGAGCAATAAGTAGCTTTTCATATGACCTTCCGGTAAGTAGCAAGCCTGAATCAAAGGCGCGCAGTTAAAAAAGATATCAGGAAAACTGAAGAGGCCCAGCAGGGTCGAAGCCTGTTCAAGATGCTGGGAACGTTTCAAAGAGTGACTGTGGCCCTAGAACGCAAAGAGCCACTTAATGACACTGATAGGTTTTAGTCAAGAAAAGTCTGACACGCCCTCCCTAAAATGGAAGATCTCGACGATTTCCCACTTCAAAAAAAAATATATATATAAAAATTAATAGCAGTTCGTTAGTCTTGCTAAAAGTCTAAATCGGCTGGACCGATTTAGCTAATTTTGGTCTTGAAATATTCGAGATAGTCCAGGGAAGGTTTAAACGGTGAGAAAAAATCTCTAAAAAATATCCGATTACAACGCCATCTCTAATTAAAATGTCATTATAAAATGAATTATGCTGTTCTGGTAATGCCAGTAGATGGCGTTATCCTTACTATTAGGCGGTACGAAGTCAGCTAGTAATTAATAAAAGTTAGTTTACAATAATTAAATCTAAATATTTACGATTTAAATCCATTCCTTATATATTTCAGGTCTAAGCACCTACGCAAATAAAATAAATTACATTTGTTTTACAATTGCAATACATAAATCAATCGAAAATAGCTATAATTTTATTAGGAACTACGTACGTCACATTTACTTACGCAGCTGCAACTGCTGAAAACTTTTTTATCACTTATTGCATCACAAGTATCCAGCAGTTCGGGCTTGTGGACGATGAGCAAAAGGTAGCTCGCCGTCGCATCTCCTGTCGGAGACTGGGGTGTTTCTTTTTTTTTTCGGTGGTATTTAATCTTATGACGTCCCCCGCTCTTGGGCGGGGCGGGAGATAGTGTCAGACTTTTACTGACTAAAAACCCACTCCTGTTCCTGTTCCTGTTCCTTTCGTACCAGGGCCGAGTCTTCCTTTCAGAATCAGACCCTTGGCCCCAGTAGGCTTCGACCCTGCTCGGCCCTTACAGTTGCTGACATCTCCGTGAGGCGCGCGTGGAACAGTACGCGCCGTCGACAACTTGGGCTCGGTCCGGACGGTTACTGGACGGTCGGACGGCGAGCCACCCAATGCTCGCCGTTCGCAAGCCCGCGCCTACGGTGGCCGGAAATCGGGATCGGAGTTCTGGCGGCAGTTCGGGCGTGAGGACCGTTGCCTCACGCGACCGCCTGCCACTCCTCCTCGCTGCTGCGATTGTGGTGTGGGGATATAAGTCCCCTCTATCTAAGTTTCCTCTCAAGAGTGAGGTCGAACGCATCAAAGAGCAAAACCGTAGGGGCCCAGTATGGTCGATGCCCGCTAAGGCTCCGAGGAATTTCTTAAAGGGCTACCGTGGTCCTGAAACGCAAAGGGCAAGTCAGTTATTCGACCTAAAAGTGTAAGAGACACGCCCTCTCGCTCTAGGAAAAAGTCATAGTACAATTTTCCACCACAAAAAAATCGTGATGGACATCCCACCTATACGCACTAAACATTTTGGGAACACATTCATTCTGCGTACAGCTAAGGAGTGGAATTCCTTGCTGGAATCTGTGTTCCCTGATGGCTAAAACCCGGAAATCTTTAAGTCATGAGTGAATAGGTTACTTCTAGGTAAGCGCGTTCCTTCGTCGACCGCATCGTCGCTTTCCATCAGGTGAGATAATGGTCAAGCGCGAACCTATCAAGAATAAAAAAAAATGGTTTTTACTGTGCGTACAGCTAACGAGTGGAATTCCTTGCCGGAATCTGTGTTCTCTGATGGCTACAACCCGGGAATCTTTAAGTCAAGAGTGAATAGGTTACTTCTAGGTAAGCGCGTTCTATCGTCAACCGCATCGTCGCTTTCCACCAGGTGAGATAGCGGTCAAGCGCGAACCTATCAAGAATTTAAAAAAAAAATCGTTTTAACTGTTATGCATTTTAGTTTTATATCAGTCAACTCAATATAAATGTTATGAAATGGACTGTGTTTGTAACATGTGTCAACAAACAGGCCAGGTGCTAGCCAGAGCACTGTGACCGTTACTCATATCGATTTCATATTGTTTATATATTTATATTATGATTTACTTTTATACAGCTGCTATTTTTTATAGTTTTATGTATTACTATTAGGTACTATAGGGGCCTTATCATGACGTGTTGTGACTCTTTCTTGCTCTCAAGACTGATCGAGCGAGAAAGAAAGATGGAGCTACACACCATAAGCTCCATCGTAGATCGTGTTAAGAGTTCGTGGTAGGGCTGGAACGCAAAGGGCAACAGTGTGTTCCTTACACAGGTGTGGTTTTAGTCAATAAAAGTCTGACTGGTCCTCTCTCTCTGCCTTAGAGCGCGAGAAGTGGTAGTCATAAGATAAATCCCACATCAAAAATAAACATTCGAACCGCTGAACGAATTTGGATTAAATTTCGCACACGAGTAGACCATGTTTTGGAATAGCACTTAAGATAATTTTTTACCCTGGGAGTAACCCGGGAACCCGGGGAACGCCCCGGGGACAATTTATTGCTTTCGCGTGGGCGAAGCCACTGGCAGTAACTAGTACATCAATAAAGTCCTGATACTTTTTCAATACACTAACTTGAAAACCCGCTCTTATCCCACCGCTTTTAGGCACGCAATGTACTTATTTCCGCACTAGGGCAGAAAAGTGTGCGTGCTCGCCTCGCCAACAATTTTATTGTGATAATAAATTGTTTATCGTATCAGGTTGGGCGCGCGTCGAACCCTACGAGGCACGGATCGACCCCCACGAGTCGTAAGTGTATTGAAAAAAAGGTCTGTTCGTTTGACACACGTGCAAATTTGTCACTGCAGCCCTCGGCTCCATAACGCACTTGTAACAAAATGAAATTGTTATTGTTTCAAAAACAAAGCGAATAAAATCAGCCTCAACATTGCCATAAACACCGACTACGTCGCTAATAAAATACAAATTAAAAAGAAATGTTTTCTTCGAAGCAGTATGTCTATAAATGTTATTTTGGTCAATTCGACGAAAGCGATTGTCATAATAGAGATGAATCTTAGAATACAATATTGTACTGTCCTTGAAAAAGAGATCATGACTTCATTGTAGCGACATCTCACCACAAAGGAACTAAAAAATCGAAATCCTAGTGTGACTGGCCGAAGGTGCGGTGTGCTTAGCCAAGGTCGCTGATGAGGCTGAGGGCGATGACCAGGTAGGCATGCTGGTGGTCAGAATACCCTCTGTAGCCATGGGTGCTGGCTGTATGGCTCGCTGCTGGAAAGTTTGAGAAAGTGACAATGACGTCACGAAGTACAGCTGCACGAAGGCTGCGCTGACGTTCTTTATCGAGGGTCACCAGTTTGGAGGTAAACAGAACAGAGAGTAAAGTCCAGCAAACCTTCATCGAAAAGGAAGGATTCTACGACCAGACGGGTGTTACGTCTGTTGGGCAATTGCCCGATAGATGATTTCGGGGCTGTTCTATGTTCTAATCGCGCAGAAAACTTTAATTGCGCGATGCAGGATTAGTTCTTCTGTGACGCCTTAGATGTCGCTACACACACATACCTACATACACTCATAAATTTTCGCCTTTATAATTTTAGTGTGTGTGATATCCTTCCTACACTTCTGTCTATCTCTTTTCATATCTTCGTCAATCATTAATGGCTTCGCCGAATCACTGTCTGGTTTGAGCGCAGTTTTTGTGTATCTGTGGCAATTAGGGACTAATTAGACTTTGTTTAACATTGACTAGCGTTCGCCCGCGGCTGTGCTCAGGTAGGCTTGATTGATGTGTTTCGGGAATAGGGGAAAAAAATATAGGAAGGTTGTTAGATTTTGGCTGTCTTTAAGGAAAGGCTATAGTGGTGGGTTTTTAATCAGTCAGCTGTATTTATTTCATTGTATTTAGTTTTTGGATAGTTAATGTAAAGCGAAATATTAAATTTCTCTGGCATAGCATGTTGCATTGTTGACCGATGGATGCAATTTCATGTTAGCGCTTCTTCTTGTTGTTTGCGTTGTTGTTCGAAATTGTGTATGTCTAATTATTATTATATATACTTTATTGTACACCTCATACTGTGGACAGGATAAACATATACAAAAAAAAAAGTGAACAAAAGGGCGGTCTTATCTTACAGACAACCAAATTTTGTGGTCAATGTGTATTATTTCATTTATACTTAATTGAATTGCATTATTACATTTTTTATGTAATTTTTATGTCTATTTGATTTTAATTTTAATTTTCGGTACATATGGACTTTGCCTATCTAGATATAGTCCATATGTATCATAGTCCATAGACTATGTAATCATAAATATAATAAGCTTTAGAATGTTCCTACAAGTGGAACTCAGGCCTTCACTTTAGTAGAGAGAATGGACCGTAGTCCACCACGCGGACTCAGTGCGGGTTGATGGATTTGCTCTAAATCTTGATTATTTTTAAAAATCTTAGAGAGTGTTCATTTGTCATAACTTACAAACTGATAAAGCCGAACTATCCTAAATACAAGATATTGTAAGCAAATAATGTTTACATGTCCTACCTAGCTATCTAATCGTGAGTGTATCGAACTTATGTCTATGTAATCCAGTGTTTCCCAAACTGGAGAACAGGGACCATTGGTGGTCCATCATCATCAATCGTACACTGTTGGATAAAATACTCCCCAATTGTGACCACAACAACCAGTCCTGTGCGTCTCGTATTCATCTGATTCCCGCGACCCTTACCAGGTCATCGGTATACCTTGTTGGAAGACTACCAACGCAGTGTCCTATGGTAAGTGGCGCCACTCCAGTTCCTTTTGGCCCCATCGACCATCTGTTCTACGAGCAATGTACCTTGCACACTGCCACTTAAGTTTTTTTAATAATATAAACCAGTGCTTGACTGCGATCCGGCCTTATAGTAAGGAGTGATGCAATCGTTGATGGTAAAGCACACTATTTTATTAAGAGCCCGTTGACTCTAGCCTTAAAGGCACCTAAATTTTAATCGGACGGGCAAACCACAAAAGGTTGATTGATCCAGTCCTTCGATATACGTGTTAAAAACGACGAGGCGAAATGCTTCTTATGTCTCTAGCGCCTATCTTCAATCTTGATTCAAACACGCAAGAAGAGAGCATAGCCTGATCCCTTCTAACAACAAATAATCTAAAGTGGTCCCAGGCTAAAAAAGTTTGGAAACCACAGATGTAGTCTAACGAAATAGATAGTAGATATGATAGCGTCTTTGATTTGATGAGCACGAGTATCCTATGTTTATTACTGTAAGTTTTTATTTCACTTTATGTAACATTATCCTTTCTGGGTTCAATCGGGAAAGAAATCAAAATCCTACAAATTGTGACGATACGACTATGTGTATGTAGCTCAATGACACCTCGCCTTTTACACAAGAACTGTGGTCAAGTTAAAGTACCTATTAAAACTTATATATGTTTTAAATTTTAATTTAGAACTAGCTTCTGCCCGCGGCTTCGCCCGTGTGAAAGTAGGTTTCTCCATACAAACTATAGAACCTCATTTCACCACTTTAAAGGTTGAATTTCCAAAAACCGCTTCTTAATGCTCACGTACATCATAAAAAGAAACCTTGTGCAAATTTTCATAATCCTAGTCCCAGTAGTTTCGGCTGTGCGTTGATATGTCAGTCAGTCAGTTTCTCCTTTTATATATAGATTTAACAGCATAATGATCCTATGTCAGTATTTACCCTTTTCTTTTTCTTTTCAGTAATTTTAACGTATATCTGGTAATTTGAGTACTTCCGCAGCCTACCCAAATGTCCTTTTCTTGGTATTGTTCATCAAGTCGTTGAGCTCCTTAGTAGTACTGAGTTGAGTTTTACGAATACTGACAAATGCTTGCACTGACTGGACAGGTCCACTCAAATCTGTGCGGTTCTTTCTTCAAAAGACCATCTCAGACAAATCTGCATGGTACTCATGTGATTTGACCATTATATATTTACTGTATGGACTTTAAAAGAGACTTTGACCCCTGAATTTGTTTCGGCCTCATTTAGTTTAAAATGGCGAAAAAAAATTGACACGTAAAAGTATTTTTTTTAAACCTCTGCAAAAAAATATCATTTATCATAACCACTTTATAAAACATGTCAGTAGACAGAATTTACAGGAGGTGAAAGCATTTATGGGGTCGAAAGGTTCTGGAGTGATGGCCACGTACCATTAGATGCAGCGTTGGAAGGTTTTTTTTTTCAACACATACATGTATATATAAGGTGTTAAAAATTAACTTTAAGAATTTCGAGGGGACATTGTACTCCTCATTATGAACTACTTTTACTATGGGACCAAAACTAAAATAGCGAAAAAAAATCACCTGTTCCCTACGTTTATGTTCGCTTAACTCGTCAAAATGTATGGAGCAGCTGATTTTTTTTTCGCTATTTTAGGTTCTGTCCCATAGTAAAAGTAGTTCATAATGAGGAGTACAATTTCCCCACGAAATTCTTAAAGTTAATTTTTTAACACCTTATATAGGTTAATGAAATATGCAAGAAAAAAGTATTAGTTATCTAAGCAGTTTATCAAAAAAACAAAAGAAAATATCAAAAAAAATCAACCAACCGATTAAGTAAAAAAAGTTAAAAAAAAAACAAAAAGATTTGTAATTTGAATTCCTTTTTTTTGTTTTATTTTTTTGGAATTTCTTATTTCTGAAAAGTCTGACACTTCCTCTCACTCCACTCGGGCGCGAAAGTCATTTGATGATTTACCACGTAAACAAAGGCTTTTAGAAATTCGACACGAGTAACATAAATGAAAGCTACCAGCAGTGTCTTCCCCACTGACAAAGCAAAAACAATAACTTGTACAAATATGTACAAAAGGCGGTGAGCTGCCATATTTAATTAAATGTCGGCGTGTAATTAGTTATGTTTCGCCCCGGTGATGACATGGGACAGGTGGCGCCGCCTAGCGGGTTCTCAAGGAGTTACATTTACATATCTTTAAAATTTATTGAGGTCGTTTGTGTGTGCGTTAGAATTTAATGTTGGTTTGGATAGAAGCAATATTTAATTTGCCTTTTAGTTTTATCGAATATGTTGCATGGATACGAATATCTAAGTTATCAATCAAGATTGTACTACAGTAATACAAACCATACTTTGTTAGGATCCAGCCCCCCTAGCCAAGTTACAACCGTTTTATTTCGATTTCCCTTGCGCTGATCGCCTCGTGTCGGCCACGCCTCCTATTCCTTTGTTCTGACCACGTGGCTGAGCATTGCGATGACGTCAGAATAAAGGAGTCGGAGGCGTAGCTTACTCGAAGCGATCGACGAAAAGAGAATCGAAACGAAACGGTTGTAACTTGACTAGGGGGGCAGGACGTGCTCTACCCGTGTGCTAAACATTCAAATTTGTTCAGCCGTTACGACATGAAGATGTAACTAACACACAGATAGAGTTACTTTCACTCTGTACCTTTTATCTATACTTAGTTACTAGAAGTCGGAATTAGGAAGGAATTAGGTAGTTATTTAAGTACTTATACTGATTTCATACAGCGAAAGAATATTAGTAGATGTGCCTCAAATCCCGAGATTAATTTAAAAGAGGTTCATCTCTTATCTGCCAGTTGCTATTTTAGTATATATATTTAGTTTTTATTTTTACTTTATTTTTTGTTCTCACATGATAGCGACAAGAAGCATGTAATAAAGATATTTATAATTACAAAACATGATTGAAAAGAGTGTTCATGGAGTTTCTTACACATTCTTCTCCATAGAGATCTACGTTTCGGAATATGCAATTAGCATCATTTTTTTTTTTCTGACTGACTGACTTCTTGACATTTCAAAAGTGCCTGTAAATGGTTTATTTGAAATAAATTGCTTTAAATCTTTGAGAGCAGAATTTTATAGTCTTGGAAAACCCATTTTTCAAGTAAGACTATAATCTGCATAACATCACGCTACAACCCACGGGAGCAGAGCAGTTACCAAAGATGCAGGTGAAACCACAGGAGACAGCTAGTGAATGTTATATTGCCTATAATGATGATGAATGTGAGCCGTGAGGTACAAAACTCAATTTCATTTCGAAATAAATGTGAACAGAAAAAAATCATTAGCAGAGACAATGTCATAAAGAACTGAAGACACAAAAGAGATAAGTACAGAAGTCAATCTATACGAAGCGCGATCGAGCAATGCCCACATAGACACCGCTCACGGAAACGATATCTCAAATCGGTTGAAATCAATGCGATCAAACTAGAACAAGCCTGCCCCCCTACCCAAGTTAAAACCGTTTCGTTTCGATTCTCTTTTCGTTGATCGCCTCGAGTCGGCCACGCCTCCTATTCCTTTGTTCTGACCACGAGACTGAACGTTGAGATGACGTCAGAATAAAGGGATCGGAGGCGTGGTCTACTCGAGGCGATCGACGAAAAGAGAATCGAAACGAAACGGTTGTAACTTGGCTAGGGGGGCTAATTTGTACGTAGAACGACGTCGCGTGGCGTCGCATGGCTTGGATCAAGTGTAGCTCTACAAGTCTAGTTTCCATATACAATGTATGGAGACCGATTCGCCCAGATCGGCGTGTGTGTGGCACACGTGTGAGCAGTGTGGCTCTACCTTGAGTGTCATCCGCTTGAGACACGCGTCTGTGAACTTTTGTGTGCAATAATGGAGCAACGAAAAGAAATTATTATAATTATTCAGTCGACGGTTGTTTAAGTTCAACATTAAATGGTGAATTATCGTTTTTTAAGCTACTATTTATTTCGGAGAAGTCATGAATCGTGGCTTAACCTTCGCTTGGACGCGGACGGCGAGCAATGGGTGGCTCGCCGTCCCACCGTCCGGTGGCGTGTACTGTTCCACGCGCGCCTCAAGGAGATGTCAGCAAATCGTAGGGGCCCAGCAGGGTCGAAGCCTACTGGGGCCACGGGTAGTGCGAAAGCGAAACCCGGGGCCCTGGGACGAAGACAACAAAGGAACAGGAGTGGGTTTTTAGTCAGTAAAAGTCTGACACTATATCCCGTTCCGCCCAAAAGTGGGGGATGTCATAAGATGATTTTCCCACCCAATAAAAAAAAAAAAAGTGTAGGTATGAAAAGTGAAGTACAAACATGATATTGACTTCTGTACCTATTTTGTACTGGAGACCTCAAGAATACTTTTTCTAATGAAGAGTACAGTTGTGTGCACAAGTGTCCGTGCACTGTTCCAGAATATGTGCTCAAGATAAAACCTAGCGAGTAAATAGTGACTGACAAACATTGAAGCGCATCTGTGCGCGATTGTACAATGACAATACGAGTTTATGTGCATAAGTGTACAAAGAAAAAAGCTTTTTGACGTTTTTTATGATTTTTAGGTTTGTAGAACTTTGTTGAAATATTTTGTTTGGTTTTTGTAGAGAATCCGAACAGTGGACGTCTGTCGGCTAAAATGATGATGATGATGATTAGTATGATAGAGACTATTTTTCTAGCAATGTTAGTCTGTAAGTGCAGCAATCACAGTAGTAATGGCCCTGACTTGTGGTGGTGATTCAAACCCGGCTAAGCGGACGGCGAGCACTGGGTAGTTCGCTGTCCATTGCTTGCCTTAATCAAAAGGCTTTTTTTATCATGGTAACTGAGTCGATTGGAGTGGAGGATTTTTTTTTTAATTATAGGTAGACTCACGTTTGACTCCTATGTCACCTAATGGATAAGTGATGATGTGGCCGACAATAGAGCACGCTTGCCTAGAAGTAACCTATTCAATCTTGACTTAAAGACTCCTAGCTTGTAGCTATTAGGAAACACAGATTCCAGCAGGGAATTCCACTCCTTAGCTGTACAGATAGCGGCACGAATCTTGAGCGCTCGGCGAAAGAGAGGGGATCGCTTTGCGCATCGTACATATTGGCGAGCCAATCACTGTACAAGGATTGCACTCCCCGCCCCCGCTTTTCATACCACTAAAGAGACCCGATATTTCTCTTCTGCGTGCTTCTGCGCAAGTAGAACTGTAGAAGTCAGCGCTCAAGATCCGTGCCGTATCTATACGCATAATAAATGTAGAATAGAATAGAATAAACTTTATTGTACACCTAAAATAATAACAAAACTTTTACACAAACTTAAATCTATGGGTACAAAGGCGGTCTTACGGCGGCGGCGGCGGGCGGTGTAAAGGCCATAAAATTATAATCTTATACGAAATATTTGCATTACATTTCTCCTACACTCAAATATAATAATATTGTCAGTTATAGACTATCACTTTCCTATCGAGATAATATCAGTCTTATCTACGATAACAGATAATATAATATGTTAATGTGCACCTTGACAACTAACATGGCTTTTGTATCAACAATCTTACTCCCACGTGGGAAGGGTAAGCAGGGACATATCATCGAGTAAGCAGAAGTAAGCTTAAAATATTATTGACTTAGAAATAAATACGATAACAAAATAATAACAATAAATACTTAATTATACTGAGAGCAGTGGTGGCCAAGTGGTATCGGCCCCTACTGAGAGCAGTGGTGGCCAGCCAGGCGCATTACTTTGTGTAATTTATTTCATCACCACTACTCTCAAAACGGTGAAGGAAAACATCGTGAGGAAACCGGCATGTTCTAGAATAAAAAATTCGAAGACATGTGACATTCACCAACCCGCACTGGGCTCGCGTGGTGAATTACGGCCCATTCCCTCTCCTAGAGAGGAGGCCTGAGTCCCAACAGTGGGAACATTATAAGGCCGACTATGCTATGCTATGCTATGCTACTTAATAATAAAATAATACTATTCTACTGGACACGCTTTTAACAGTATCAAGACTTGACATTAACATTGCTTTGAATTTGGTTAATCATTTGACATTACTTTTGAGATTATATTCGACATTTGACATTCGATTTATTTGTAGACATATGTTTAATGATTTGACTCAATATTTTACATTATTTAATTTAATTAATTTTTTATTGCCACAGATACTGACTGTGCCAATAAAATAAGAAAATCGGTCAGACTTTGTTCCTGTATACGTGACACGGTACACATTTTTGTGGGTTGGCAGTATCTGTTTGTATTTGTATTATAAACTAGCTTTTGCCCGCGACTTCGTCCGCGTAAAAGTCGAAAATGGTTTTATAAGGTTTTTTGAGACTCTCTCATCTCTCATCTTCGTCGTGTGTGATAGTCCATTGAATTGGATGGCGAGCGATTTAAATCTATATATATCTTAAGATAAAATATTATAGTATCTAAGCCATGTGCAGCGCCCCTTAGTGAACTCCACTGCGGGTGACGTAACCTACGACCAACTTATTAATTGCAGTTGGTACAGTAATCGGGTCTAAGGATCAAACCGCAAAATTAAGTTTGTTTTTACTTTTCCGGGATAAAAAGTACCCAGTGTGGTGCCCAGGATATTAAAGAATAATTATACCAAGTTTCATCGTAATCGAACCGGTAGTTTTTGCGTGATGCCGGAACAAACAGACAGACAGACAAAAACTTTTTTAATCACATTTTTTGGTTCAGTGTCCGTCTAGTAACACCCCCTGCCATTTTTTTTTTATATTTTCAATGTACAGAATTTTCACTTCTACAGATTTATTATAAGTATAGATATAGATTATATATAGATACTCTGAAGTGGGATTGGGCCGGACATGTCTGCCGCATGTCAGATGACCGGTGGGCTAAAAGAGCCACTTATTGGGTCCCACTAAACGCAAGGCGACACCGCGGCAGACCAAGGCGAAGGTGGAGAGATGAACTGGATAAATACCAGAAGGACTGGCCCGCAATGGCCGAAGACAGACTTGTGTGGAAAAGGGAAAGGGAGGCCTTTGCTCAGCAGTGGGACATAAATGGGCTATAAATAAATAATAATAATAGATATAGATTTAAGTATGATAGCAACGGTTATTCCATACATGTTTTCTATAAGAAGATATAAATATAAAAATGATCGATAACCAGGTAAATCTTAATGTCTTATGTCAACATTCAATACTCTTGAGGTTTTATAAATCACGATTTGGGAAAACGATTCATAATTCAATATTTGCTCAAAATATTTAAATTGTATACTAACTATGCAGGTAGGTGGAACAGAGCGTAAAGTCCCGCAAACCTCCGTTGAAAAGAAAGAAAGAAAGAAAATATGTTTATTTGGCACACCATGATTACTTAATTAACAAATAATTTAAAAATTAAACTTAAATAAATAAAAAAAATAAAAATAAGGAGAAATAAAATTAACAATAAAAAAATATGTCTCACGGCTACGCCAAATAGGTCCAGTTCAGCATAATGCCAGACAACTACGCAGCAGTTGCCTGACGCTGGTTTTCAACTGAACCTTAGAGTGCAGATACGGATGAAAAGAAAAGAGAGGATCCTCCGACCAGACGGGTGTTATGTCTGGTGGGCAACTGCCCTTTAGATGATTTCGGGCTGTTCTACATGTTCAAATCGCGCGGACAACTTTGATTGCGCGCCAATAGATGTTGCTTCACTAATTACTAATTACTTCTGATTAAAACTAGTTAGGTACCAAGATTTCCAAGTTAAATCTGGACGGCGAATGTTAAAAAAAGACACGATGTTGGACATGATAATCATATTTTTCTAATCTTCTCAATTCAATTTTTTTTATTATCGATAAGTTCACGCTTGAGTATTATCTCACGTGATGATAAGCAATGATGTGTTCGACGATTGAACAGGCTTACCTATAAGTAACCTATTCACTTGTGACCTAAAGACTTCAAGATTGTAGCTATCTGTAAACACCGATTCTGGTAGGGAATTCTACTCCTTAGCTGTATGTAGAATGAATGTGTACCCAAAACTTTTTGTCCGCATGGGTGGGATATCCACAATGTACTAGTGGCGCATCGCCGTACGCCTGGTGGTCCGATCATGGAACGGGCCGGCGGATTTACTTTCTTTAAAGATAATATATGTGTTACTAAGAAGGCTACACTCCAATAAGTCAATGGCGTGCTTTCGCAGAAAGGCAAGTCATTTCAATGCTACTTAACAGTCAACACTTCAACAGGACAGATTGTGTAGTCTAGGTAGCACCAGTCCTACATTTTAGCAGCAATCAACTTGTAATAGAGGCCTGGCTGGGGCCTTCCGTGATGTGTAAAAATGTCAGTCGAGTGAGTGAGATAGAGGGATGGAGGTATACACCTTGTAACAGTCTCCATTCCTTTAACAGTTCAGTTTAGGTTGTCAAATTGATTACGTTATGAGCTCGTGAGGGCAGTTTTGATTCGAATTCATCACATCATCATTATTTCGCGATATATAAATAATTATTTTTAAATTTAATTTCTTAAAAAAATCTAATGAAATTATAAAAAAATACTAGCCTGCAGGTATCGGGAGTCAGGGCTTCAAAGATATCTTCTCACAATAAGAGACTTGTCCAGGGATACTGCTTTTTGAATGAAGCCCTTGATAAAGTTGCCTAACGAGAGCTTCCCAAGGTCTTAGTTGAGTGTCTTGCCTATTAGGGCTATATTTCACCGGAACACCATGGCGGCGCGACCAGTCGTCGCTACCAACAAAATGTATACAGCTCTATAGAGAGTTACTCACTTGATGTCCGTTTGGTTGCGCAACCAATTTGATGGCGCGACCAGCTCGAACGCCAGTCCGGTCACCAGTGACGCCGCCCACCAAAGAGTACTTTAGGGCTATATTTACCAGGGTACCATGGTGGCGCAACTGATCGCGCCGCCATGGTGTCCCGGTGAAATGTAGTCTTTAAGTTCCTGTCCTATTGGTTGACACGGCAGTCGGTACATTGATCGCTGATTCCGCTATTGATACTCTCAAACTTTTAATGACGAAAACCCACCTCTGTCCTCGGTACTTAAGGGTAAAATTATTATTGATAGGCTTAGGCTTGACAACTATCTCACCTGATGGTAAGTGATGATGTGGCCAACGATGGAACACGCTTGCCTAGAAGTAACCTAATTACTCTTGACTTTAAGACCTCTAGGTTGTAGCTACCATGAGACACGGACTCCGGCAGGAAATTCCACTCCTTAGCTGTACATATAGTTGCCCTTTGCGTTCCTGAACCACGATAACTCCTTCAAATTCCCGCCGCCCTAGCGGGCATCGGCACTACTGGGTCCCTACGAAAATTACCTACTGCTAAAGTGGACTTTGGTATTTACTTTCCAATGGCTGACACCTGTTTCACAAACATGTATCCTCTATCAAAACATCAATAACGATATAGACTAGATAAGTAGGGAGTAGTGCCTACTCGGGTCTTATCTCTCATAGATCAAACTTGATTGATTGGAACAGTACGGTCTACGATTAGAAAATATTAGGCTAAGGCAGTTGTCACATGGCTAGCATGTCTATTCAATACACAACAGTTTTATCTTGCTTCAATATATTTTGAGGAACGAAGAATCGCTAAACTTAAGGGGCAATGGGCAGGGTACATTGCTCGCAGAACAGATGGCCGTTGGGGCCGAAAGTTTCTGGAATAGCGACCGCGTACCGAAAGACGCAGTGTTGGAAGGCCCCCTACTAGGTGGACCGATGACTTGGTGAAGGTTGCGGGAATCCGATGGATGCGAGACGCACAGGACCGTTCTTTGTGGTGACATGTATCCTTCAGTGGCCCTTTGCGTTCCAGGACCAAGGATTGCGTTTTCTAAAATTTCCGTGACCCTCGTCGACAGTGGAGCACGCTTGCCTAAAAGTAACCTATTGACTCTTGACTTAAAGACTCCTAGGTTGTAGCTATCAGGAAACAGACTGCGGCAGGGAATTCCTCTTAGCTGTGCGCAAAATGATGTGATAGACCTGCTAGCGTACTTATCAGGGAATCACGTCTGTTTACAGCCTTATAATTTGTAGTAGAAGTGTGTGGAGATATCACGTGCACGGTGAATGTTGATAAACTTATCATGGTTATCAGTGAAATGGAGAAGATTCAATGATGCGTCATAACCAGACAATAAACATCATTTTTAGATGACACTATCTTTACATCATAGAATTTTCCTGACCACAAGGACAATACAAACTTTTTTAAGGATTAAACTTCTGCTTGACTGCGATCCCATCTATAATAATAATAATAATTCTCTGGAGCCCTAACAACCGGTAGCTTGGACCCTGTTCTCGACACCGGCGGACAACTATTTTTTATATTTTTAAATATTTTTTTTATTTAAGAAATATTTAAAAATGTAAACTATATATATGAAAAATAAATAAATGGAATAATAATAATAATAAATGTTTATTTTTCTCACCACAATATTTTACAATACATCAAATTCTTAAAATGTAGTGGCAAGCGTTTTATTACTGTGGAAGATTTATTATTCCACATCTGATGGTAAGTAGTGATGCAATCGTTGATGGTAAAGCGCACTAGTTTATTATGAGTATATTCAAACTAGCCTTGAAGACAGTTAAATTATAATCGGACGGGGAGACTGCAGCAGGCAAATTTTTCCAGTCCTTCGATGTACGCAGTATAAACGACAAGGCGAAACGGTTAGTCAACAACAACTTGCCTGTACATCGGGTGGTCCGATGGTAGAAAGCTGATGGCAGAATAGGACATAGGCCTCCCCAAGCGTCGCCACAAAGAACGGCCCAGCGCGTCTCGCATCCATCAGATTCCCGCAACCTTTATCAGGTCATCGTCATCCAACGCAGCGTCTTCCGGTACACGGTCGCCACTCTCGAACTTTTCAGCCTCAACGGCCATCTGTTCTGCGAGCAATGTGCCCTGCCCATTGCCACTTAAGTTTGGCGATTATTCGTGCTATGTCGGCAACCTTGGTTCTCCTGCGGATGTTTTCATTTCTGATCCGATCACGCAAGGACACTCCAAGCATAGCCCTTTTACATTAACCTTTGGGTGACTTTAAGCCTTCTGATGAGGCCTATTGTGAGCGACCACGTTTTGGAGCCATATGTCATCACTGACAACACGCACTGGTCATAGACTTTCTTCTTGAGACACTGTGGTATGTTGGACGAGAAGATACCGCGCAGCTTCCCAACACTGCTCAGTAATTAAATAAAAAAATATATTTTTTATTTTTATTCCCGCGCATACTCTAAAATGCATCTTATTAAATACAAAATGGCTATCAATACTGGCAAATGAGATTACCAATATCTCATAATTCAATGCTAATTAAACATTAAATGCTCAATTCAGTTCAATTGGAGCGAAAGAACTTCTCAATAATTTAAAAGCTATACATCAAACGCACCAGCCCTGACTGGAGTGCATGCCTACAAAGTAGGCTCAATACTCAATAAAATATATAACTATATTGTAATGTATATTGGTCATATGTTGTGTATGAACGTGGGTCATATGCGAGTGCCGTTATAAGATTACTATTAAGTCACCGAACTCCGCATTGCAAGCCACTGTGAGCACGTCTCCTTTGTCATACGGTTTTTTTGGGGGGAAATCACCAAATTAACCACATCCCTCATTGACGGGGCCCGTTAAGATCGACGCTTGTCAGGGCCGCGGAATTTTTCGAAATAATTTAAGTGTCTTCAAGGCTAGAGTGAATAGGCTATTAATAAACTAGTGCGCCTCACCATCAATGATTACATCACTGCTTACAATCAGGTGGGATCGCAGTTAAGCACTGGTTAATATCAATTTAAAAAAAAATACTGTGGCTCTCGAAAATGGTAACTGAAGTAACACATGGGAATTTAAGTTTATAAAACTCCGAGCGGAAGAAGTTATATATGTATGATATTTTCCTATCCAAAAAGTATATAAATTCTGTTACAAGATAAATCGATGACCTGGTGAGAGTCACAGGAATCCAAAGAATGCAAGACGCACAAGATCGGTCATTATGGTGACAATTGGTGGTCCAAAGATGATGAGATAGAACTACCTCGTCAAAGAATAGGTTTGAAACCCTTTCAAGTGTCATCATCATCATCATTTCAGCCGAAAGAAGTCCACTGCTGGACATAGGCCTCCCTCAAGCGATGCCACAACGACCGATCCTGTGCGTCTCGCATCCACCATACTCCCGCGACTCTCACCAGGTCGTCGGTCCACCTTGTGGGAGGCCTTCCAACGCTGCGTTTTCCGGTGCGCGGTCGCCACTCTAGAACCTTTCGGCCCCATCGACCGAAATTTCTTTCAAGTGTAAAATGAGCGAAATCTTCTGTTTCAATTCAAATAAAGCACACCTTTCAAACCTAATCAAAAGCTTACCTAAAGACGAATCAATAAACAACCTGAATCAAATAACACTCAAATTAAAATGAATGCATTTGCCTTTATTTGTATAAGTACAGGGAACAATGAATGAAAGTAAACGCCAAACAATGATCCGTTCACTTTGACGTACAAAGCGTTCACACCGACCCCGTGTTATAATGGACACCCTCACCGTGTCAAGTGTCAGCAACAAGGCATGCTTTCTTCGGAGCACAGACTACTCTATAACCCATTAAAAATACTGAATAGAAACTTTAAAGCGTTGACTATAAGGTCGGTTTTACCATATACAGGATATGGACACCTTGATTTTGAACCACTTGAAAATACGTTCAACTTTTGTATGAACGATTTAATGTTATTTCGGGATTGTACGATGTTTAAATATGGATAAGCAGGAGTGTAGGGTGTCATAACATTAGAGGTTGTATTAGGATTATCGTGCAAGTCGCCTACACGACTTTGTAACGAGTTTTTGTTAGGAATATTATGTTATACGATTTTATTGGCTGGTTTTCTAGATATCTTTGGAATTAAATTATATTTTATACCGTGTAACTGATATGTTGTAGGTAAAATCTATAATACATAGAGTTTTAGTATGGTAACTTCAAGATTTCCCCATGTTGACTGGTAGAGAGGCATTAAGTCCGCCTTTGTACTTTTGTGTTGCATGAAGTTTTAATAAATAAATAAATAAATATTCGATATAAAGGAAAGTCTTGAGATATTATTTTCTTTTTTTAAATAATTTTATTCTTTATTGTACACACTACTTTTAACAAAGAATAAAAATAGAACAGCTTTCTTAAAGAACCTTAAATAAATGTACAACAAAACTTAAGTATGTATATTAATTGACTGGCCTGTAGGTCTAGTGGTTAGTCGCCCTGACTGCTATGCCGGAGGTCGTGAGTTCGATTTCCACCCAGAACAAATGTTTTTGGGATGAGCTCGATCATTTTGTTCTGTGTCTGGGTGTAATTTATCTATAATATGTATTTATTTAGAAATATATAATTATGTCAGTTACCTAGTACACATAACACAAGCTCTGCTTAGCTTGGGACTAGACGGCGTTGCGTGATAGTTGCGGATTTTTATATTAATATTATATTAAATTACCATTCGACCTTTTTATTTATTTAAACTTCATGTACGGTAGTGGTACGTAGGCAGACTTAATGCAACATGGCATTCTCTACCAGTCAACCTTTTGGTTAAAAAAGACTACACAGTGTGATAAGTCGGTACTAGATAGTAAAATGTATGTAATAATATGGTATAATAATCAGATAAAATTACTGTTTAATATATATACAAAAAGCCAACGTCACGCGGTGTTCCCAGGCGGTCACCCATCCAAGTACTGACCGCGCCCGATGTTGCTTAACTTCGGTGATCGGACGAGAACCGGTGTATTCAACGTAGTCTGGACGTTGGCCATATAGTGATTGAAATAATTGATCGTTTTACCACCGTTTTATTTTCCTTTTTATTAATAACTATAAAGTTAATTTTCATTATTCAGAGTTGAGAGAAGTTTATTAGAGTTTACTACATCAACAGGCCAGTCAACGTCATGACGACAGTAATGAAATGACAACTGCAAATTCTAGTCGTTGAAGCGTGGAAATTCTGCGAAAAATTTCGCAGTTGTTAAAATAATTCACCATCGTTAGCACTGAGTAACAAGTACATAGTTAGCGTGTTTCAGAACAATTATAGAAAGTGAAGAATTATCGCTAATCATCACACAACTGTACAGTTATTCGCGAGAATCATTCTGTAATTGAATGGCTAATTATTTCAATGGTGTTAATTACCTATGAAACGGCTAAAGTTGCTAGATAATTTCGCATCATTGTGCGTACAGCTAAGGAGTGGGATTCTCTGCCGGGGTTCGTGTTTCCTGATAGCTATAACCTGGGGGACTGTAAGTCAAGAGTGAATAGGTTACTTCTAGGTAACCATGCTTCAGTGCTTCAACGCCGAGCACATCATTGCTATCCATCAGGTGAGATAGTGGTCAAACACGAGCCTATTATTATAAAAAAAAAAACTGGGCAAAATCTATATCATTCTTTCTGGGTCAACGAGAAGTACCCTATGAATTTTTATTCCTTTGAGAGTGTCGAAATATACGTTTTTTGCGTCAAAAACGACCTAAAATATCGCTTCTCCTAATAATTTTCACAGCAACTAGTCTAATGTAATCGTGGACTGAATTTCATACCAATATCTATACTTCGAGAACTCGGCATCAAGCAGCGTTTATCGGCTTTGGTACAATCTCGTATTCTCACCTTTTTTGGTCACGTATGCCACCGAGGGGAAAAGGTGACTATTAAGCGAGGAAAGGTTGAGGGTACCAGGCCACGCGAAAGATCGCCTATGTGGTGGACTGACCAGATAAAAGTGGAGGAAGTACACGAGGAAGGCGGCTATCAGAGAAGAGTGGCGGTATGTTGTGAAGTGTCCCACCAACACCTGAAGTGATGACCACGACCACTCAGTCAAGAGTGACACCGACAAGGAAGAAGTCTAATGCAACCCGGAAACCTTCGGTGGATTTCCTAATGTAAATTTGAAATTGAAAAGCCCATGTTACGTTTAGCTGATCTGATTGGATCTATAAAATATATCTGTAGCTCTTAACTTGAATTATATCATCGTTATTATAGTAAAATTATTCATTGCTGTGTTTCATTTGAATATTGTATTTAAATAGCTTCTGAGTGTTAGTACCTACTTATATAAATATAGGTGTTATTTGCGCTTTTTTCTCGCGCTCTAGGGTAAAGCGGGAGGTCGTGTCAGATTTTCACTGACTAAAACTTCACTTATGTTCTTTCTTTGCTTTGAATAATTAAAATAACTACTGAAATTCATTTGGAATAATCCCGCCAAAAAAACAGTACAAAAAAATAGCACGGTGTTTAGAAATTATATTTTTGGACAAGTCTAAGGCATGCTGTTTTTTTTTTTTCAAGAATCTAACCACCAGTCTTTTGAGCCAAGGCTTTTACTTCGATAGCTAATAGGTTCTCGTCATTTTAATATCGGTGCAAAGAAATTTTAGATACAATAGTTATTTAACAATATTTTTACTACTTTATGAGCTATTCTCATACAGTTCGTATCAATTTAAGCGAACATTTGAATACATTATGTAGCATACATATGTTGTTATGTAATAGCGTGTACAGTAATTCGTTTCCGCTATGTAAAAGGGAAAGTCTCATTGTAAAGTTTGCAGCCGTTTTGAGATGCGATTCCAAATAGATTGATGTTGAAATATTGATTGCTTTGTAATCTTATTCGCTTACACATTAATTAGTTTATCTTATTTTTTCTTTATTTGGCTTTGATTAAAGCCTTAGATACATTAGGGGACAAAATTTCCCCCAACATGACGCACAACGCGAGTCAGGACCTTAAGGGCCTGCGCACATTTGAGACAAGACGGTCTTAGTCAGAATGTTTACGACGTCTGCGACAAGACTGTTTTGTCTACATCACGGCGTACAGTATCAAGACCAAATAGTCTAGTGACGTACGGCTAGTGTTACCAACTTAGTGGATTTTCCAGTAAAACTGGCGGTTTTAACCCTCCATTTAATTGCGAAATATTGGTTTTAGTGGCTAGTGGATTTTCTAGTGGTTTAGTAAAATTCAATTTAATACTAAAAATGCGATCACTCGAGTGTAAATCAGTACCATAGAATCCATAATTATCAATCTGATACCGACGATGATAGTGCAAACAAAAATGATTCGTCTGAAGACGAATGAGTACATAGCTGTTATTGAATAATTTGTATGTTGAATTACCTACTAATGTTAATTTACCTGCAAATGGTATTTTGATCAATTGATTGTAAATTTTGATTACTTATTATTAAAGGAAACTAATAAACTATATGCCTACTTATTTTATTTCGTACAACGCACATTGTTTTTAGTGGGTAATTTTGCTATTTTGTGTGTGGGATAATTTTTTGTTAGTGGTTTTCTGGTGTTTTAAAGTTTACTCTAGTGGTAAGTTAGTGTAACTGTTGGCAACACTGAACGTTTGGAAGTCTGGGGTGTCGTAGACAAGTCTGCGACTTCGTAGACAATTCAGTCTAAGACGATCTTGTCTCAAATTTGTGCAGGCCCTTAATTCTCTGTAAGGTGACCTTAGTATTTAAGCAATATTAAAGGTTCTTCTGTACAAATTATCAGACTTTATTTTTTGAGATTTAACATCAGGACGGCCACCAGTCAGTATGTATTTAAGCTGAAGTTGCGGCTTTATTTTCTACACAAATAGCAGAGTAGTCTCAAAATCCTTTCATTTTCCTTACACAAATAATGTATTATTTTGTTCCCTTGTTTTCAAATTAATATTTTCTTTTTTTTTATGCACCTGCCATGTTTTCTTTTAACTACCCTTGGTTGACTGGTAGAGAATACCTAAGTCATTAAGTGCGCCTTTGTACCTTTGTATTGCATGAAGTTTTTAATAAATAAATAAATTATAAACAAACAAAATTCTTACGTGATGAGCCATGTCTATAAGCGCCATGTAAACTGGAAACATACCTGTAATAATAAAAATAATAAGTATTATTACTAAATCCAAAGTACAAGATAATTTTCCTCTCCAACCACAATTATTATAAAGTATACAGGATTTGATGTAAGTAAGGAAACTCGTCATACAGCAATTTTACCGCAGTCAAGTGGTAAAGGTATTATTTATTTATTTATACCGGTATTGACGCGTGCTATAAATTGACAGGGAAATATGGTGACTAGATGTGGCTTGTAACAGCTTATAGTACTAACCTTAACCTCAATTAATATATTCTTAGATAAATAGGAGAAACCTTTAAGTCAAGAGTGAACAGCCCCCCTAGGCACGTTACGAACTCGAAACTCGAAACTCGAAATCGAAACGAAACTGTCGTTACTTGGTTAGGGGGGCAGGTTACTTCTAGGCAAGCGTGCGCCATCGTCGACCACATCATCGCATTAACTGATAAACATAGATATATATTTCTAAATCACCCAAAGGCAGAACAAATGATCGTGCAAATCACACAAACATTTGTCTTGAGTAAGAATCGAATCCACGGCCTCTGGCATAGCAGGCAGGCCCATTTTCCACTAGACCAATAAGCTAGTCAATTATAGAATGTCACTTTGTCTTTGAGTGTAGTAGTAAAGGTAAAGCTAACCAAAAAATTCAATTTTATTTAATACAGTTCCAGTAACTCTACCTCTTTGTTATAGAAAGCTCACTACGCGTGGGAATACTAGTTACCACGCGTACTTGTTAGTACTACTGCGCAAACATGATAGTTTTTACAACTGGCAATACAGGTCATGTGCATGTACGTGATTGACGTTTTGAAGTTGGAATTTTTTTAGGAGTCTCTCGGATATCGGTGCGGGTAATTTGAAGTTTGAATTTTTAAATATTCGCACCAATATGTAAGTATTTCGGGAGCAGTGGTGGCCGAATGGTAACGGCCCCGATTTACGAGTTGTAGGTCGCGGGTGCAAACCCAGCCAGGCGCATTACTTTGTGTAATTTATTTCATCAGTACTGCTCTCAAAACAGTGAAGGAAAACATAGTGAGGAAACCAGCATGTCCTAGAACTAAAAATTCAAAGATATGTGACATCCATCGACCCGCACTGGGCCCACGTGGTGGATAATGGTCCATTCCCTCTTTTAGAGAGGAGGCCTGAGTCTCAACAGTGGGAACATTATAAAGGCTGATTATGCTTTATGCTTATATAAGTATTTCGAATAACGATGCGGATATTTTCTATTTTGTTCGTAAAAAAATATATAATGAGTAGGTTAGATTCTTTAATTCTTAATTCTTTATTGTACACAAAAACTTAACATAGTACACAGTAATTAGATAAATTACTTCATTAATTTATAATGTTACTAGCTTCTGCCAGCGACTTCGCCTGCGTGAAAGTCGGTTTCTCCATTCAAACTTTGGACCCCCGTTTCATTCCCTTGAGGGGGTGAATTTCGGGAAATCCGTTCTAAGCGGATGTCTACACCCTATAAGGAATCTACTTGCTTAATTTGAAGTTTGTAAGTGTTATAGTTTCTGAGATTTCCTGATTAATCAGTGAGTGGTATTTATAATCGCGAAAAAAAAAAACCAGCTGTTCCCTACGTTTATGTTCGCATAACTCGTCAAAATGTATGGAGCAGCTGTTTTTTTTTCTGCTATTTCAGGTTTGGTCCCATAGTAAAAGTTGTTCATAATGAGGAGTACAATGTCCCCTCGAAATTCTTAAAGTTAATTTTTTAACACCTTATATATATAGATTGCATAAAACCAATCAGCAAAATCGATCGATCCATTAGTGGGAGCTAAGAACCAAAATAAATGCATCCAGTAATTTTCAAGATATTCCCGAACAGATAGACTTACACGACGGGGTACCATATTTTATAGAACGTGATCAAGTTCTGCAACCATAAAGGTTCTCTGTAAATATTGTTTTGAAGTATTAGTTTATGGTAGGTATATTTATAAAACATAAATTGCGCGGTTTCTGGTACTCCTACGCGATCGAAGCTTGAAGTGCAATCGACATTCCAGATCACTTCTGGAATATTATTATGTTATTTTTATTATGGACTACTTGTCATAAAATATGAAAGTGAAATTGTTTGAAGATATTTTAATTTTTGTCTACACAAGATATTTTTGTTGAGACACGGTTTGCGCAATAATTAAGCGATTGGCTTCAGCGCTGCGTGTGGCTGGTTCGACTCTTGTGAGGAACCAATGAGTATCTATATATACATGTTTGTGAACAAATCTACGATGCAGGAGTCATACCTAGCGAGGGGCAACTTTTATTAATGTAAGTAAGTATCATCATCATCATCTTCCTGCCCTTGTCCCATTTTATTTGGGGTCGGCGCAACACGTTTTTTTCTTCCATTCTATCGTGTCAACCGTCATACTATCACTAACTTCCTTTTCTTTCATATCGTAAGTAAGTATCATGTAAACGTGAAATATTAACAAAAACTTACTAACATGGAGTTTCTTGCTGTTCTTCTCCGTAGGAAACAACCAGGAACTGTGCTCTAGCTTCTGGCGTTTTAGGCCCATGTAGGCCTATGTGAAATAAAAACTTTTTTGATTTTGACTATTGAACCTAATATAGAAAAAACTGGCCATTTGTGAGTAAGATTTGCGCACGAAGGGTTCTGTTCCGTCCTTAGTAAAAAACGGCAAAAAAAAAACGTTGTTGTATGGGAGCCCCGGTCAAAATATTTAATTTATTCTGGTTTTAATTTAGTATTTGTTGTTATAGCGACAACAGAAATATATAATCTGTAAAGAATTCAACTGTCTAGCTACCACGGTTTATGAGATACAGCCTGGTGACAGATAGACAGACAGTGGAGGCTTAGTAATAGAGTCCTGTTTTTGCCTTTTGGGTACAGAACCCTAAAAAAGTGTTGACTGCCCTAAATGAGGTGCTGTGTTACATTGCTGTCATAGCAGTTCATCAGTTTCATCAGGTTGGACTAGATTTCAATCCCAACGATAAGTGAATAGGTTACTTCTAGGCAAGTCGACCATATCGTCGCTTTCCATCAGGTAATATTAATATAGATAGTGACCTAGCGCAAACTTACCAACAGTAAAAGAAACGGAAAATGCAGACAGAATTCATTGATGATGTCTTCTTAAATGACGATAAAATTTTAACGGTCATAGTCATTAAAGACCAGACACATTTCAATAGAAAATCAGAAAGTCACTTTTCATTCCTCATTCATAATTTAACGACACTTCAATTCTTTGTGCACAATCATTCATTCGCTCGTTCTTTCCAAAGATAGCGATGTTGGGAGAGTTGATGGTGATTGTAACATGATTATTTTATAGCATATTGATGGTCATAATTCACACTTTTGTAGCTCACTAAAGCAAGCAACTTTCTCCATCTAATTCGATATTTACTGCAAACTATTCTAAGTAGACACTTATATGGGAGTGAAAATCACAATTATGATGTACATTTTAATATGGCAACAACATATAATTCATATACAATGTATATAGTTACAATCAACACTATTAAAGAATAGTTATTAGAAGCGACAAGAAATATTTAACCAAGATTTATATAACTCATAAAATGATTTAGAAGAATGTCCATGGAGTTTCTTGCACGTTCTTCTCCATAGAGATCTACGCTTTGGAACGTGCAATTTAGCGTCACTTTTTTTTACTGACAGACATTTCGACAATTCAAAAGTGCCTGTAATTGGTCTATTTGAAATTAATGTCTAATTTTTGATTTCATTTATCGTATAGGTTTTATCCATGACTTGATCCGGGTGAATTTCTACGAAATAGTTCTTTTTTGCAACTAATTCTAAAGTAAATTTATTCACGTCAATTTTTTCGTCGATTTAAACTAAATAAAGCCGGTGTTTCTTATCTGACTACCCTGAGAAAAAAACTCTGAAAGAAACCTAGAGGTCAAAGTCTTTTTTAAAGTCCATACAGTAAATATGTAATAGTCAAATCATATGAGAATCATATAGGTTTAGGCTAGGGTTGCCATCCGTCCGGGATTCCCCGGATTTGTTCGGGGTTTGAAGGATGTCCAGGGGACGTCCGGGGGCTGTCCGGCAGGGGTTTTGTTGTCTAGGGAGACATGACGAAACCTAATGTGTGCGAGAATATACTTACAGCTCTTCGTCCCGCTTGAGACGTCTTGTCTCGCCTTTATACAGTACTAGCTTTTGCCCGCGGCTTCGCCTACGTAGAAGTAGGTTTCTCTATACAAACTTTCAACCCACGGTTTACCCCCTTAGGGGTGGAGTTTTGTAAAATCCGTTCGTAGCGGAGGTCTACATCCTATTAGGAACCTACCAGGCAAATTTTAGATTTGTAGGTGTTATAGTTTCTGAGATTTCGTGATTAATCAGTGAGTGGTATTTTGCTTTAATACATTAGAGTGATTGTTGATTTTCAGAGTGGTTTTTTCTGACTTTTTCGGATATTTTCACACATAGCAACACCACTAGCATCTACTGTCAAAACTAGAGACCGACGCTTAAGGTCAAGGAAATCTTGTTTCCTAACTAAAACACTTATTTTTTGCCAGTTCTTGCTGTAAAATCTTGAGTGTTACATAGTTTATTATATTGAAGGTTTACGCCCATAGTTTCTGATAATATTTTTGCTCTAAATAGGTTCCTAATCTGATTGTAATAATCTAAAATTCAGCTGACATTACACGCTACGTCGCAATGCCCGCCATTTTGAATTTTCGCTGACGTTATTCACCTTAGAACATTACTCAGTACTCAAGTTTTGATACATTTTTTTTTTATTATGTACAGCCTCGCGTCGGACCACTAACTCACCCGATGGTAAGCGATGATATGGCCGACGATAGAGCACGCTTGCCTATAAGTAACCTATTCACTCTTAACTGAAAGAACGGTTGCGGTTGTAACTATGAGGAAATGCAGACTCCGGCAAGAAATTCCACTGCTTAGCTGTACGCATAATGAAATGTGTGTGAATTCACAGTCTTGTATATCGTAAGGTCTTACATAGTGGAGTAAGAACTCGCATTCCTAACTGCCTGGTATGATATCAGTCCCATGGGTCGCAGGATTGTTCCAAAGAGACACTGCGGCCCTCGAACGCAAAGGGCATCAAAGCAACATGGGTAGGTTTTAGGTGGTTGAAGTCTGACACTCCCTCTCGCTACACTTAAAGCAAGATAAGTTTTTTTGATCCCAAAAAAAAACAAAAAATTGTATCAGTCCCACTTCAGGATGAATTGGAAAGACTTTATCATTTAGATCGTCAAACCAAGAATTTTACAAACGTTGCATACGCCATCAAATATTTCTAGAATTCTAACCAAAGTCCGGTTAACGGGAAGATCGAATTATCATATTCAGTAGGCTTACCGGGAAATATCTCAAAAGCCCAGTTTCCCATTCCCTTTATTATGTAGTGAAGGTACTTTATGACTTCCATGCAACTGTGTATCAATGTTTTACATAGAGCGACTGTCACTTCTAAATATCATTTTGAATTTCGAACGAAGTTGTCTTATTGTAAAGTGAAATGAGATTTTAAAAGCGATTAATTTTTCGTACATTTGCGAGTGCAATCTTTACTCGGAATCACAATTTTTCACTCGGAATGTTAAATGTTTCATTTTGAAAATGGAAGGAAAAAAAATAGAGAAAAGAAAAAAAATGAAAAGAAAAAAAAATGAATGAATGAAATGATTGAATGGAAAGAGAGAAGCCGAATGAATTCATTAGTGGCATTCAACATTATTTACTCCCACTTCGAATGATAGAAAAGTGATCAGCTTGATCACAAGAAAGACTCATCACGACTCTCACCAGGTCATGGATCCACCTTGTGGAACGCCTTCCAACGCTACGTCTTCCAGAGCGTGGCCGCCATTCCAGAACCTTTTGTCCCCATTAACCATCTGTTCCGCGAGCTATGTAACCTGGCGACTGCCACTTAAGTTTGACAATTTTTTGAGCTGTCAAAAAGACTACGTCACAATAAATCCAATATGGCGGACAATTTTTTTTTCTAGTTCAGTGAGTCACTCTGTCAGCATTGATAACAGTTTGAACCAAAACCAGTTCATTAACAATCTATAGTCCGTTAGGTAACAGAAACTACACAAGGCCAAATACCACAGAATGACCAACCACTTTCTTCTTTTAGCACGACTGTTGGTCTAGTGGTCAGTATCCCTGATTGCTATGCCGGAGCTCGTGGGTTCGATACCCACCCAAGGCAAAAGTTTCAGTAATGAACACGATAATTTGTTCTGCGTCTGGATGTAATTTATCTTATGTATGTATTTAGAAAAGAGTTATGACTATACATGTGGATGGGAGGAGAGTGAGAGGGAGGCCAAAGAAAAGATGGATGGATTGTGTGAACAATGATATGAAAGAAAAGAACAATTAGACTTATTTATAATATACTTAATTATATATTAGACTTAGTATGTAGGTTTATATTGTGCACTAGATCCTACCCTGGAATATGTTCTCTCTCTGTAATTCAAAGGATTGTTGGGAGAGAACTCATTGCTGAGTTAAGGTCGAGTTTGTACATGAACTGTCTGTATCTCAATATTTTATGTTATGTCTTTGTGTACAATAAAGAATTAACAATTAAAAAAAGGAAGTTAGTGATAGCATGACGGTTGACAGGATAGAATGGAAGAAAAAAACGTGTTGCACCGACCCCAAGTAACATGGGACAAGGGCAGGAAGATGATGATGATGTATGTATTTGGAAATATATAAGTATGTTTATCAGTTGTCTAGTACTCATTGCACAATTTCTGCTCAGTTTAGGAGTAGATGGCTTTGTGTAAAAGTGTCGAAATATGATTTTTTAGCTAATTCGGTAACAAAGAACCGCCATCAGGTTCGCAAGAATTCCAGGAACTCGTTTGACGAAAAATGCAAAACATTTTTTAGGATATAATACTAATTAGTGAGAGCTCAGGTAGTTCCTCAGAAATTAACAAAGGGACAGACAAAAGTATTTGTTCGTTTGTTAACATATTCCGCAATAATTACATTAATAAAATAATAATAATACAAAGCCTTTTACCATCTTAAACTAATAACTGGGATCTCACCTTAGTTAACGCCCGTGCGATTGTAATAGATCAACTGAGAAAAGTTTGCTTAAAAACCATAAACTTTTTCTCAGACCCTACAGATCCATAAAAAAAACATTAAAAAATACAAAGTAAAGGAATTAATATTAAATAGGTGAAAATTTGTAAGTGTGTATTTGTTTGCCGATTTGGGCTCGGTCCGGACGGTTACCGGACCGTCGGACAGCAAGCTACCCCTAGCTCGCCGTTCGTAAGCCCGTGCCTACGGTGTCCAGAAATCGGGATCGGTGTCCCGGCGGCGGTTGGGGCGTAAGGACTGTTCCCTCACGTGATCCCTTGCTAGCATTACTGCTTTGCAGAAGGAAACGACCACCTGCCTCTACTCCTCGCTCCGGACCATGGCCTGTACCAAGGCCCGGCGCGAGAGATCGCCGCCACCGATCGCCCCCACGAGGACACGGCGTTGCTCTTCCCAAGCGGGGCACACCTCCACCGATACGAGCAAAGCTGCTGGTAGCGGCTAATAGGATAAAATTCTTAAAATTCTAAACTGAATTTTTTGTATCAAAACGGGACCCTGTTACTAAGAATAAAAACTGAATAAAACAAATATTCAAGTTGGGCCCCCACACAACAAATGTGTTTTTTTTTTTGGCCGATTTTTTTGCTCGTTATTAATAATAGTTATTATCTACACTAATATTATAAAGAGGTAAAGTTTTTTTTTATGTTTTTTTGTTTGTAATCTCTGAAAGTACTGGTCCGATAGCGAAATTTTTTTTCCGATAGAAAGCTGCTTTATTCCTTAGTTGGCTGTATATTATGTATGTGAACGAAGCCGCGGGCAAAAGCTAGTGGTGCCTAATGTAGCGTCTAATGTTATATAGATCACGGCACGGAGCCCTTTCTTTTTTGTTTTTTTAGGTGGGAAAATCATCTAATGACAAATCCCGCCCTTGGGCGAAGCGGAAGATAGTGTCAGACTTTTACTGACTAAAAACCCACTCCTGCTCATTCCCTGCCTTCATCCCGGGGCCCCGGGCTTCGCTTTCACAATACCCGTGGGGCACGGAGCCCTTCGTACGCGATTCCAACTCGCACTTGGCCGGTTTTTTTTTACATTTGGCTGTTAACTTAACGTGCATAATAAGAAATCTAATTTTAATTCCAAGTTTACCTATAATTTGTAGTTATGTTTGCACAGTAATCACGGCTAATTAGTAGAACATAAAATACACAGTTTTTTTTTCTTATTTCCGCCGTAATCTGTCAAAAACTTGAATTCGGCAAACAATAAAATCTTCGCATTTATTGTAAAGCCAGATTTTTTAACGCAATATTTTTCTAAGCATAAGGTATTGATTGAAGATTTGATTTCTATAAAAATAAAGACTATAAAGAAAACTAGAAAAATAAAACTAGTTTGTTTTATTCTCAAAATCAAACATTTATTTTAAACTAACTCCTGACTGCGGTTTTGCTCGCGTTAAATTAAAACGTCCTCCATTATGAATGCCCTCCAAAATACACTCAAACTTGTTCAGCCGTTTGAGCGTGGTGAGACTGCAAAATTGTTCGAAAGTTAAGTTAAGGGCAACTGAAGGAGACGGGTAGGTTTTGGTCAGAAAAAGTCTGACACTCCCTCTCACTCTATCCATAACGAGAGAAGTTAAATGAGGTCAATTTGGGTGTCTTCAAGACTAGAGTGAATAGCTCCTTAATAAACTAGTGCACCTCACCATCAATGATTGCATCACTACTTACCATCAGGTGGGATCGCATTAATTGATATAACCTAGTGCTTGACGCACTTGTTTATATCAATTAAAAAAAAAACACTAATATCATAGCATAATTAGCCTTATAATGTTCCCACTGCTGGGACTCAGGCCGGCAAGGGAATGGGCCGTAATCCACCACGCGGGCCCAGTGCGGCGGCCCGGCAGTGGTGAATGTCACATGTCTGCGAATTTTTGGTTCTAGGACATGCCAGTTTCCTCACGATGTTATCCTTCACCGTTTTGTGAGCAGTGGTGATGTAAATAAATTACGGAAAGTAATGCGCCTGGCTGGGTTAGACCCGCAACCTCAAAGTCGGGGCCGGTACCACTCGGCCACCACTGTTCTAATATCATACTAATAATAAAAAAGCAAACGTTTGTGAGTGAGCCTGTATGTTTGTTACTTCTTCACGCTCCATAGGCTGAACCGATTTAGATAAAACTTGGTGGTGGTGTAGGTAGTGTTCTGGAATAGCATATAGGATACTATTTATCCAGAGACTATGTTTCCATGGGATAATTTTCTTCAATCAAAGGGGCAAAGCTTCTGTCTGCAGTAATTAATTAATGCCCACATATTAGGGACCGCCCTCGTCTGTGTACATAATATTTGTATCTTCACTCTTAAAAACTCCTAAAACCTATAACATTACTGAATGAGCCCCTGCAACATCTCGCCCGAGGCCTGCATAACTGATCGCCACACAATCGCCTCGCGACACATCGACATACACTACACTTGTAGAATGCCGGCTATTGCCTACTCTAGGATCACCATGCGACAGCCATACTGAAAGACTGTCCCAACTGAGACGCTGTAAGCTTTACTGCCAGATATATATAAAATATACTGACGGGTGCAAAATGAAAAAAATAAATTAATCTGTAATTTTGCGATTTCCTGCTAATTGCAATATCTTACTGAAACATGGGTTTTTGTTCTTACAGAAACAAACGGAAGAAAAAAACTTAAAGACGTAGCGTTGGAAGGCTTCCCACAAGGCAGACCGATGACCTGGTGAGGGTCGCGGGAATCCGATGGATGCGAGACGCACAGGACCGGTCGTTGAGGCGACATTTGGGGGAGGCCTATGTCCAACAGTGGACGTCTTTCGGCTGAAATGATGATGATGATGATGAGAAACAAACGTACTCGGGAAAAAAATGTATAATCCAGTAAGATGCTGGTTAGGACCTTGACCGTACTGTCAGGATTGTCGTGTTAGGCGTGGTAAAAGATAAAGTGAGAACTAGACTAAACCGACGCTCACGTGGGCCACGCCTGATTTGCACGTAGAGTCACGACGAGTGCGTCGCGTGGCATGGATCTAATGTAGCTCTACATGTCTAGTTGCCATATAAAATGTATGGTCGACGCGCCCGGATCGGCATACGTGGCCCACGTGGGCGCAATGTAGTTCAACCTTAAATTTTTATTTGCCTTCAAGTTCACGTGTATACTCAGTTATACAGGAAATTTTTTAATTGCATGCAAAATAATAATTATAATAGATCATTGTTAATTTTATTCAATGTGACAGATATATAAATCATAGTCATAGAAATTATTGATAAGGGATTCTCACAAGTCATATTTTTAGTGAGGGTGAGAATTTATATGATGTAATAGTTTTATTTCAACACTTTCTGTAATGAAAAAAGTTCAAACATATAATTTATGCTTAAAAACTCATTGTAAATGAATTGTCAAATCACTGTGTGCTGCGGTAAGTTTTTGTGTACAATAAATAATTAAGAATACATGGTCTTTGAATTTTAAGATTCATAAGTTACAAAAAGTAACATCCATCTTCGCTTGATTAATTTTGGAGTGGACAGCTCCATTATAATAAAATACAACGGTAGGTAAAAACGAAAATACTGCAACAATATGGCCGACGATCGAATACCATTCAATCTTCAAATGCTTAATCAAAGTTTACTCATACTTTTGTGAGTCATTGCGAATCTTTTGCGTCCGCTATCTCCATTGATACTTGCCATAAAACTAGTGTGATGTCAAATAGGGGAATTCCTTAAAAACATAATCGTTGAACATGCGTTGAGCATTCGTTAGTCAAATGGAAAGTGCAGATAGAACTATGAGGGTATGACGTCTGTAAGACTGTTTGGAATAATCACCACGGTCTTGGAACGCAAAGGGCAACTTAAGTAACACGGGTAAGTTTTAGAAAGTAAAAGTCTGACACTCCGTCTCGTTCTATCCAGAGCATATAGCATAAGCATAATCAGCCTTTTTAATGCTGGGACTCAGGCCTCCTCTCTCTAGGAAAGGGAATGGGCCGCAATCCACGACGGGGGCCAAGTGCAGATTGGTGAATGTCACATGTCTTCGAATTTTTGGATCTGGGACATACCGGTTTCCTCACGATGATTTCCTTCACCGTTTTAAGACCAGTGGTTATGAAACCAATTACACAAAGTAATACGCCTTGCTGGGTTCGAACCCGCGACCTACAATTCGTAAGACGGGGCCGTTACCACTCGGCCACCACTACTCTGATCCAGAGCAGGAGAAAATAATTGATGAACACAAAAAAAATGTCGTGTTTAGTAAGACTACTAAATAAATACACTTTCATTAATTAATTGGACTTTTCTGATATAAATGAGCATGGCAGTTGAGAGTTTGTCATGCTCAATCAAATGTCTCACTGATAGTGGCGCATGTGAGAGTGTCCATGGAGTTTCTTGCACGTTCTTCTCCATAGAGATCTACGTTTTGGAATGTGCAATTAGAATCATATTTCAACTGAATTCTTGACAATTCAAAAGTATAAATAAATAGAAACAAAAATGTTTTGATTCTTAGAATTCCCTGATCGCCTGGTCCCTCTAGCCGTATCAGTAATTCTGACCCAGTGTGCTACGTGCTTGTCCGCGGTTTAGATAACTACTTGTCTCTGCAGTGCTGCAGCGCTGAAGCTTGTACATACACATATTGTAGATTGTCAGCGGTGCAGCGCCACATATGCGTATGGAACGATATGGAATAGAGGAGTTTTAGGCTGTTGTGTAATGGGTGCGGTTATTTCCGTTATGGTACTGATTATGGCTGTTTGGAAAATGGCGTCAGCTGTGTGGATACTACTGTAAAACAATGGCTGCTCCATAAAAAAGTAAAGGTAAAACTACATTGCTACATTGGGCACACGTGGGCCACGTAAGCCGATCTAGGCGCGTCGGTCTCCTCCATACATTTTATATGGCAACTAAAGTTATAGAGCTACATTAGATCCACGCCACGCGATGCCACGCGACTCTATGTACAAATCAGGCGTGGCCCACGTGTGCGTGGGTCTAATATAGTTCCTGCTTTAATCTGAAGATAGCCATTGACTGTTTTTTTTTAGGAGGGAAAATCATCAAATGACAAATCTCGCTCTTGGGCGGAGCGGGAGATAGTGTAAAACTTTTACTGGCTAAAAACCCACTGCTGTTCCTTCTTTGCCTTACTCCCAGGACCCCGGGTTTCACTTTCACTCTACCCGTGGAGCCTTTGACTGGTGAAGGGAAGACGATTGTTATGAAGCTGTTATGTCCTGCTACAAGGCAAAAGCTTCCCTTATTTTCTTACACTTTCTGCCCTTAATCCTTACATCCTACTACGGACTTACGGACTTTTGTCTAAGGCATTAAGTCCGCCTTTGTACTTTATGTTGCATGAAGATCAATAAATAAATATGTCAATTAGTCAGTTTCTCGTTTTATATCTAAAAGGTGTTAAAAAATTAACTTTAAGAATTTCGAGGGGACGTTGTACTCCTACATACATTTTGACGAGTTATGCGAACATAAACGTAGGGAATAGTTAATTTTTTTTTCGCGATTTCGGGTTTGGTCCCACAGTAAAAGTTGTTCATAATGAGGAGTACAATGTCCCCTCGAAATTATTAAAGTTAATTTTTTAAAACCATATATAGATGTAGATAAACAAAACACTGGCTTTTGTTTTATTTCCCGAGTACTATATCACAACAAACAAACATAAGGATAATGATTGCTACATACTTAAGGTACCTGGGTTCTAGGAAATGATTCCTTGAGTCGACGAAGTGTGGTGCACCATTGATGACGTCATGTGCTCCGATGATCACGTACCTTAATCTATAGGCAGTGGCAACCTCGGAAATCCCTTCGGCTTAGTTTTGTATAATTAGTTTCCTGATTAATTTCTTGCATGTCAAGCAGGACCATGGTCTTGCACTTATTTATTTATTTATTTATACTTCATGCACATAAAGGTACAGAGGCGGACTTAATGCCTTAGGCATTTTCTACCAGTCAACCTTTGGGTGATGCAGAGAAGAATAGTGGTAGGTGCAATAAAAGAGAGAGAAGAAAAAGAAAGGCATTTATAACGTATTGCGATCTTCAATTCAAGACGCAATTGCAATGTCCTTCTATGCGCCTTTTGTAGCCACTGATTCGTTTAGAATTGTGATCAAAATACTATTGTAAAAATATGATTTATTCCTTTCTGATACCAAAAACTAATAACACTTGTTTTTTTTTGAAATCATCTTTATTTTTCATTCCGAACGAATACATCTTCCTGCCCTTGTCCCATCTTATTTGGGGTCGGCGCAACACGTTTTTTTCTTCCATTCTATCCTGTCAAAAGTCATACTATCACTAACTTCCTTTTCTTTCATATCACTGTTCACATAATCCATCCATCTTTTCTTTGGCCTCCCTCTCCCTCTCCACCCATCCACATGTATACTTATAACTCTTTTAGTAACATGTGTTTCATCTCTCCTCTTTACATGACCATACCAAGACAAACGATTCCATTCCGAACGAATACTAACAACTTGAATTTGGTACAGTTAACTCAGTAAAACCTAATCATAATAAATTATATATATGAGTCCAAAACAGAACAGATGCTTGCAAAACAGATGGTCGATGGGGACGAAAAGTTCTGGAATTGCGACCACGTACCGGAAGACGCAGCGTTGAAAGGCCTCCCACAAGGTGGACCGATGACCTGGTGAGGGTCGCGGGAATCCGATGGATGCGAGACGCACAGGACCGGACATTGTGGCGACATTTGGGGGAGGCCTATGTCAAACAGTGGACGTCTTTCGGCTGAAATGATGAGTCCAAACAAAAACCAGTGGCATTACGCTGGTATTTAAATGGAATAAATCGAAAAAACTCCATTAGGGGCAAATCTATATGCTTAGGTCTAATGGAGTCAAGATGTGAGATTGTTAAAAATAGGTCTAACGGGAGATCTATCATTGTTATAGCTTTTACAGATCTATCTAAGTCAATTTCGTCAATTTAGAAATCAATCTATAACCTCTCACGCCCCAGGGTAGAGCGAGAGAACCTGTCAGATATTTACTGACTAAAACCACACCTGTATCCTTCAGTTGCCGTTTTTACGAGGGCTAGGGAGGCTCACCTTCAAACAATCTGCAGCCTTGACAGAAGTCGGCCCTAACTGGCCCTGTCAATTTGGCTGACATCTCTTTGAGGCGCTCGTGTCCTTGCTAAGCGCCCGGACGACGAGCTACCCGACCACTACTGCATTATGCAGCTTATAAGGCTAATTTATTTATTTATATTTATTTATTATTTATTAAATACTTTATGCACAAACGTACAGCGGCGGACTTAATGCCTTAGGCATTTTCTACCAGTCAACCTTAGGGTGATGCAGAGATAAATAGTGGTAGGTGCAATAAAAGAGAGAGAAAAGGCGAATAGGTACAAGAATAGATATACTAATAAACCATAAATATCATACAATTATACAATACAGACACAAATTAATAAACTATCTACATATATATCTACACCAATAAAGTCAAAAAATTGGTTCAAATCAACAATTTGAAAACATTAACACTGTGATGACACTACTGCCAACTTCTTACGAATTAGCTCGCGAACTTTGGTTTTGAATGTTAATCGATTTGTTGCCATCCTAATCTCCTGGGGGAGCGCATTCCACAAAGAAATAGCTTGAACAAAGAAAGAACAGTGAAGAAAATCAGTACGATGAGTGACAACAACATATAATTCTTAGTCACAGTAAACATTATACTCCTTAGTTAGGCATTCGCCCTTCAGATAGTCCAAATGCTTGGCAACACTATCTCACAGACACACCCCCGAAACATCGATATCAGTTACTCAACTCGATGAATCATAGTTCGTCTATCAGCCACTATTAAAGTAATGTTGGCTTAGCGTTGGCGTTCGAAATAGACGAGAAATGTGCCAGTTGACCGACTAGTTCAGATATAAACGTCTTATGTAACTAATGCCTGCTATAGCCCGCGTTAATAGATTCATTAGAGCTTGGTTAATATTATAATTATTCATTGTTTTCTATTGCTGAACTGAGATGCGGACTTCTGTATCTAAAGCCTGACTTGACTGATTTGGCTGGCCTGTTGGTCTAGTGGTTATTGGCCCTGACTGCTCTACCGGGGGTCGTGGGTATCGAACCCACGACCTCCGGTTCCACCCAAGACAAAGCTCTTGAAAAAGCTCAGAGAGCCATTTTAAAAGTAGTCAATATCCATCCATTTCTCTATCCCACAGATTTGCTATACAAGTCCTGCAACGTACTTACTGTTCGCCAGCTTTTCATCATGCATCTGGTAGCTTTTTATGTCAACAAAAATACATAGTCACCGGGCCATCCAGGCGACAAAGGGGTTGTTTTGGACTTCCACTCAGTTGTTTGCTGACGTCTAATACCCACTATGATCTGCCGTGACCTGTGTTGTACTTAGTCAGAAATCAGAAACTTTATTTCAAATGACCAATGACAGGCACTTTTGAATTATCAGAATCAGTAACTCAATCGATTCCAATATTTTTTCTACCATGTTATATTTTTTTCCAAAAATATTTAAATAAAGGTCACAAGTTGGACACCAGCGACACTAAGTACAAAACAGGTCACGGTAGCTCATAGCAGGCATTAAACGCCAGCGCACAGCTGAGTGTGGAAGCAAATCTCCCGGGTGGCTCGGTGACCATGTATTTATGTCGCCAACCAGGCAGTATAACGGACTTATAACTTTGTGATTTTTCATAATACAGTTTTGAAATTTTGTACATAGATTCTTTACATAAAAATACTAGACACGTGTTTCAGGTTTCGCATATACTAAAAATAAGGTTGTATATAATGGAAAATCAGCCCATAGTTTGCCAGAGACAAAATCATTGCATCCATTTTCCTGTATCATTTACTCCTGATCAACTTAACGATAATGCCCGAAGTCTGTATGTACATGTTACCACATATATTTGTATGTTTATCTTCACAGACGGCTAGGCGTCTATTTCCACGCTCGCTTGCGCAAGCAGCGACATTTGCACAGTCAAGCGCATTCGTTCACGCTCGCTACGCTTTAGTGGTAAGCAGAGCTTGAAAGGTTATTGGAACTGTGGGACATTTCCTTAAAGGTAGAATGAAATAGGTAAACAAAACAATTTCGTACGGGATTTCTATTGAGTTTGATAGTTTTTCTTTTCAGTTATTCTTTTAATTTCTTTTTTTTTATTTAATAGTTGTCCTTACTTAATTTTTTCTTCGAGAAATTGACATTATTTCAACTCTAACATTATATTTGTGTGCAATAATTTTGTTACTGCGGTTCGGCTTCCTGTACAGTTATTTAATTTTCAATTTTGACATTTTATTTTAATTCTATTGTTATTTGGCTATCTTTATTTAATTTTTCTTTTATTTTTTATACTAATTATAATATAGTTTGGAGTTTTTCTTTCTTAAGTTTTTACTGTATCTTTTGTTTTATTTATTATTTCGTTATTCTTTTTTTTTTAATATAATTTCTTGACAATACGTAAAGTATGCTGTGTCACACAGAACTTGCCATATGTCTAACCTGCTATTTAGTGTTGGGTCACCAACATACAGGCTATGCCTAGTTTGGGGCCCACGGCTACAAATGTGTTTTCGGTTGGTCTTCTTCTCTTAAATATCTCTTATTTTCTTTAAACTTATGTGTTTGTCAATAAATAAATAATTATTATTATAAAAAAATATCGCAAGCAATTAGTGGTTAATCTTTTTTCATGGTAATTTCGTTTACCCCACAAGCTTACTTGATTGCTTTGGTCTACGTATAAAAAGTAAAAATCAAAACGAGATAAAAATATTATTGCTAAACCGAAGATTATGAAAATAGCATCTCTACGAAGAAAAACGATTTGAACATTATTATTAACCAATCATAGTTGGCCTTGACGTCGTGAATCGCAGGGCGATTTCCAACCATCGCAGGCGCGGACTTCCGGGCGACGAGCAATCGGCAGATCACCCTCCGACCGTCCGATAAGGACCAAGTCCGAGTCGACGGCACATTATGTTTCGCGCACCCTGAATGGGCCCCGTTGGGCTGATGCCTGCTATGGCTGCGGGAATGTTTGAAAGGGCAACTGAAGAAACACAGGTGGGGTTTAGTCTGCAAAAGTCTGACACGCCCATGTTATTTGAATATATCCCACCTCAAAAAAAGGTTTCATCATCATCATCATCATCATTTCAGCCGAAACACGTCCACTGCTGGACATAGGCCTCCCCCAAGTGTCGCCACAATGAGATATAGGCCTCCCCCAAGTGTCGCCACAATGAACGCTCCTGTGCGTCTCGCATCCATCAGACTCCAGCAACCGTTACCAGGTCATCGATCCACCTTGTAGGAGGCCTTCCAACGCTACGTCTTCCGGTACGTGGTCGCCATTCCAGAATCAGAGCCTCTCGGCACCAACGGCCATCTGTTCTGCGAGCAATATGCTCTGCCCATTGCCACTTAAGTTTGGCGATTCTTGGCGAAAAAGGTTTAAACTTAAATATTGTACTCACCAAAAGCCGATACAAATTACTAGCTAACTAGATTGTGGCAAGAAGGTGAATGAAAAATGAAAACATACCAAACCAACCCCAAATAAATAAGTCCCTATTAGGACAAGAAACATCATAACACTAAACACAAGAAACCATCAAAATTAACAACTTAATCAACGTATCTCTTCACTTCAAACAACACTCAAACCGTCACACAATACATTACTGTCTAATTACTCCTCCGGACCAATCACGAGAGGGCTCGGAGTGATCAAATAAGCCGGGAACCAATTTAATGCAGTACTGTTGTTATTGACCAAACCGTTATCGACGTGCAGTCACGTTAATCTTACCACAGAGTAGGTTAGTAACAGAAGGCTTACCATGGGTTTTTTTTATGGTGGGAAATTATCCAAATGACTTCTCGCGTGTTGTCGCTCGAGTGGTAACAGCCCCGACTTACGAGTTGTATATTGCGGGTTCAAACCCAGCCAGGCGCATTACTTTGTGTAATTTATTTCATCACCACTGCTCTCAAAACGGTGAAGGAAAACATCGTGAGGAAACCGGCATGTCCTAGAACCAAAAATTTGAAGACATGTGACATCCACCAATCCGCACTGGGCCCGCGTGGTGGATTACGGCCCATACCCTCTCCTAGAGAGGAGGCCTGAGTCCCAACAGTGGAAACATTAAAAGGCCGACTATGCTATGCTATGTGTTGCCGCTCCAGCCACTCCTCAAAGAGGGAACTTACCGCCGGGATTATGGCGTGCCCAAGGCTTACCATGCGTAGCTTAAGGATAACCTCGCACTTGGGCTGAAGAATGGCTGATGAGATAATTTAAATTGACTGTATTGTAAGGGTTCAGTACCCGTAGGGTGCCAACGGGACCCTATTACTAAGGCCACGTCTCGACTTTGTCGTGACGACAGATATATGCTCTTTTATGGTCCTGTCAAAACTAAGCCTTCTGTATCTTCCCTATTCCATGGCACAACTTAATTGCCTCGTTAGAACTAACCAGCTCATGTGATCAGCATAACGCGGTGCGTGGTACCTACCAGTTACCTGTGGTGCGTAAGATGATAATTATGACGATATAGCGCTGCATGCATGGGAACATATTTGGGTTAGCCTAGCCAAGTGTGAGGTTTAGTTACAATAACGCTTCAGTTGGATAGAGAATAGAATATTTTAAAGGAATAATGAAATTAAAACAAAAAAATACTGGGCTAAAAAGTGAGGAGGACTCGCGCACCGAGGGTTCCGTACAAACTTACTTATGAAAACGGTTCAATTCCCGAAATGAGTTACATAGATTTTTTTCCTATACTTGTGCTATGAGACCTTGCTTCATGCCAAATATAAAGATTCTAGGTCAACGGGAAGTATCCTATGAATTTTGATTCCCTTGAGAGTGTCCAAATAAAAATATACGTTTTTTGCGACATTAACGGCCGTATCTTTTTTTTTCGTTAACTCGGAAGTTTGATTTTTTCACAGCTTCAAGGGACCGCAAACCTAAGTATATGGTTTTTATTACAACTCGATACCGTGAAGGTATCAAATTGTAAAATTGTAAAGCATTCCCGAGATAAAGGGTATAGACAAACAGACAGCCAGATAGACGGACGGACAACAAAGTCATCTTATAAGGGTTCCGTTTTTTCCTTTTGAGGTACGGAACCATAAAAATGGTTGTTCTTACAAAATTTCCGTATTACAAAAAAAGGACAATGTGATTGCATAACATTGCTTCTCCTAACGGCCATTTAAAATCACAGCATTCCTTCCACAGTTGAAAGATCACAGTAAACCCTATTCCATAAATTGAGTTTTACAACTGGCCAGTCGGACATGAAAGGCTGATGAAATATTGCCTTTGGCGTGTACACAGTGGCCCACAATGGCCCAGTTTTGACAACTTGAAAGATCAGTAATTTGTTTGTTGTTTGAAGACCTTGTTTTCTTTGTAGAGGGAATGGCCCATAATCCACCACGCGGGCCCAGTATGGGTTGATGGATGTCACATATCTTTGAATTTTTGGTTCTAGGACATGCCAGTTTCTTCACAATGTTTTCCTTCACCGTTTTGAGAGCAATGGTGATGAAATAAATTACACAAAGTATTACACCTGGCTGGGTTTGAACCCTCGACCTACATACAACTCGTAAGTCGGGGCCGTTATCATTGTCCACCATTGCTCTACCAGCAAGTTTACCGTTCATAAATCTTCATTTTGATTAAGTTAGACAAAAACAAGAATTATCTAAGACAACAGTTAACAGCTGCTTATCTGTTAGACAAACAGTTAAAGTTAACTGCAGATAAGATAAGAGGGACAAGTTTTATGACTTGCAAGCCTGACACTGATTTTGCACTTATGAAATAAAAACGGTACTATACGTGTCTGCTTGCGTGAAGGAATCATGCAATGACTTCTCTCGCTCTAGGGCGGAGCGTGAGTGCGTGTCAGACTATTACAGATTAAAACCACACCTGTGTTCCTTCAGTTGCCCTTTTTTGCGTCTCCAACCAAAGGTAACCCTTTTAAGAGTCGACCCATCACCTTAGTAGGCTTCGGTCCTTCATTGCCCCTAAGGTTCAGCTGACATCTCTTTGAGGCGTGCGTGGAACACTACACGCTGTTGACTCGGACTCTGGCTCGGTCCTCGAAGACCTTAAAGGTGGAGGACCTCATTCGAACCTCGGCTGCAGGCTGCAGATGCAGGCTGCGAATGCAGGTAACACAAGCATGACATGCAGCCGTTGCCTGTATCCGCAGCCGGGAGTGATTCCGAGGCTGGCTGTACGTGCTGTCAGTCGCGAATCTACGATTCAATTCAATATGAGCGCTATCGGCTCCGAGTAGCGATAATCAGGCTGGAGTAACGTAACTACGTGTGCATCAACCATAGCACTACTGGTCTGCGATCAGCTGTGGCTGGCTGCACGTGCGGCCGCAACCGTGTTCGGAATGGTATTCGCAAAAATCCATACTACTATATAGAAAACCAGTCGTGCAACTGCAGCCGGCTTCGTACTGCCGCCGCATTTTCTGCCTGCATCTGCAACCTGCAGCCAGGAATGGAAATAGTTCGAATGGCACCTTAAATGAAGGGTTAGTACGAAAGAGTTGCCGCAGCCCTGGAACGCATAGGGCAACCGAAGGAACACTGTGTGTTTTAGTCAATAGAAGTCTGACAATTCCACTCACTCCACCGAGAGCGGTAGAAGCTATTTGATTACATCCGACTCAAAAAAATGCAAGACCTAAATACAAAGTTACTCTAAAAAGAACACAGGTATTTTTAAACCACAAAAAATCGTGTTAACATTCCATGTTTATATTGGAGCCATTTTGAGGCAAGCAGGAGCCATTAAATGGGTTAATTGTATCTTGTACCGATATAAAAGAGGAGTTACAATATTCGCTGCTTTTGTTATCGTCTTTAAGGGCTATATTTCACCGGGACACCATGGCGGCACGACTAGTTGCGCTGTCAGCAGTTGCTAGCAAACCAGACACCATACAGACACTAGAGTAGCAAAAACACACTGAGACAGTATCAAAATGGACCTCAAGTGCACGCATACGAGCTGGTCGCGCCGCCAAATTGGTTGAGAAACCAAACGGACACCAGGTGAGTAACTCTCTATAGAGCTGTACATTTTGTTGGTAGCGGCGACTGGTCACGCCGCCATGGTGTCCCGGGGCTAAAAATATTTTTTAATTCGGGCAGAGAAGGGCACAGCTCGCAGAACAGATGATCGATAGGGACGAAAGCTTCTGGGGTGGCACCCACATACCGGAAGACGCAACATTGGAAGGCGTTCCACAAGGGAAAATAAATGGATACGAGACGCACAGGACCAGTCGTTATGGTGACACTTGGGGTACGCCTATGTCTAACAGTGGACGTCTTTAGGCTGAAATGATGACTGCGAAGAAGAAAAATACTTGATACTTCTAGTTTTTTAAAACGTTCCCCCACATTTGGAATTACTTCTGTATCTTGGGCGCTTTCACAAACATGTTAACTCTCCAGACACCCAGACCTAGGAAAACTATATGTAGGCCTTTAAATTTTTTTTTTTTGTGCGGTAATTGAACTTGTAACACGCAGCGTAGCTACCAATCGCTCAACCACTGCACTAAACGTGCCATAAAAAAAAAACAAAGAAACTAAACAAATAAAAAAAGTAAACACAAAATTCACTTAGTTGTAAATAAATTTTATAGGAGATTCGAGATGTTCAATTGTTTTTGTAGTTATAACCCCTCACTTGTATTAAAGTTTTTAAGGGTGGATTAAAAACCCATCGATTTTCGAGATGTATAATTGTTTTTCTAGTTGCAATCGTTTAAATGTATTCTGTATTTAGTCTCGGTCTTATGTAGTTCTAGCTTTATAGAGAGCAGTGGTGGCCTAGTGGTAACGGCCCCGAATTACGAGTCGTAGGTCGCGGGTTCAAACCCAGCCAGGAGCATTACTTTGTGTAATTTATTTCATCACCACTGCTCTCAAAACGGTGAAGGAAAACATCGTGAGGAAACCGACATGTCCTAGAACCAAAAATTCGAAGATATGTGATATTCACCAAACTGGGCCCGCGTGGTGGATTACGGCCTGTTCCCTCTCCTAAAGAGGAGGCCTGAGTCCCACATTGGGAACATTAAAAGGCTAATTATTCTTATTTTAAGCTGTGTTTAGTCGAAAACTTGTAGTAACAAATATTCAGTGGACTTTTTTTGTAGTTTACTTTATTTGAACGCGAGACCAATGTCTGTATCACGATTTTATTAGCCTTGCTCATTTTTTACCCATGATTTCTGTCACGTTCTTTCAATTTAAACTCGGCTCTTAATGCAAGTAAATTAACTCCAAATAATTACAAAAAAAAAAATGCTTTCGCCATTAAAATTCTCAAACACAGCGTGCGGGCACGCCACAATTATGGCGGTAAGTCCCCTCTTTGAGGCGTGGTTGGAAAGACCTCACGGCGTCCTCACATTCCGCATGACGCAGGTCCTCACCGGACACGGTAAGTTCGGGAGGTTCCTGCACCGGATTCGTGCGGAAACGACGCCCGGGTGTCGCCACTGTGTGGCCCACCCGGAGGACACGGTGGAGCACACGGTGGAGGTGTGCCCCGCTTGGGCAGAGCAACGCCGTGACCTCGTGGGGGCAATCGGCGGCGGTGATCTCTCGCGCCGGGCCTTGGTTCAGGCCATGCTCCGGAGCGAGGAGGAGTGGCAGGCGGTCGCCTCCTTCTGCGAAGCAGTAATGCTAGCTAAGGAGGCGGCCGATCGCGTGAGGCAACGGTCCTTACGCTCCAACCGCCGCCGGGATTCCGATCCCGATTTCCGGCCACCGTAGGCGCGGGCTTGCAGATGGCGAGCAATGGGTGGCTCGCCGTCTGACCGTCCGGTAACCGTCCGGACCGAGCCCAAGTCGTCGACGGCGCGTATTGTTCCACGCGCGCCTCAAGGAGATGTCAGCAAATCGTAGGGGCCCAGCAGGGTCGAAGCCTACTGGGGCCACGGGTAGTGTGAAAGCGGAACCCGGGGCCCTGGGACGAAGGCAACGAAGGAACAGGAGTGGGTTTTTAGTCAGTAAGAGTCTGACACTATCTCCCGCTCCGCCCAAGAGCGGGGATGTCATTAGGATGATTTTCCCACCGAAAAAAAAAAAAAAAAAAAAAAAAAACACAGCGTGCCGATCTTATAAAAACGGGGACAAAAAATGTGAAAACATCAGAAATAGAGATAAAATAATGTAACATAATATTTTTGTGGCGTACAACATCACAACATCTAACAAAACTATTATCTTGATTTTTTCCACAATTTAATGACAACTAAATTCTGGGGAAGGACCACCTACGAAGTTTAAACTTTTTATATCCCTTAATTTAGAAATCTATTCTAGTTAAATTCAACTTTAATAGAAGGCATGAAGGTTGGTTTTAGATTGTCAGTCCGAAACCTAATAAAGCCATTTTTTCAAATATTTCGGATGCATCTATATTATAAAGAAATAATGCAGTCACTCCTTTAAATGGACCTTTAATTTTGACAGACACCATAAAATCAAACTGTCTTATACTACTCCAAAAGCAATTCCCAATCAAAAATAGGCTTTGAGCCTATTTAATACGGTTGTGATTAATTTTAGTAAACGGTAAAATTAAATTGGTAGGTGTTCTCTCCTGATGATGTGTGGTCTGCGGGTTTTTTGTTTATAATTTGGTAATTTTGATTGAGTCTATGGTGTAATTAAGTTATTTTGTGAGTTATGGCGATGTATTTTTAGATAAAATCATAAATTTTTTGTGTAAACATTTACTTGGTTGGTTGATTGCCTAAATAATTTCAAATTGATCAGCAAATAAATGTAATTGAATAACAACGTTTTCAAACGAGTTTTTCTTCTGAATTTAATGATTATGTTATTGCAATGATAACACAGTTTTTTAAACAAAAACTTTATGCAACAGAATTAACTTTCAACTTAAAATGTGCTCAAAAAGCAATCACGCGAGCATCATTACCTGACCAAAAAACAATATTTATTTTATAATTTTTCCTTAATATTTTTTCCAGATAATTCACTTTTCGACGCACTGTGTCGAATGTTGACCTGCTAAATGTAATAAGGGAGTTTCCCAATTTCCCATTGGTTACGCGATTTCTCTAAAGATTTCCAATTTTGACAAACACTGTGAATTCGTTCGTCTAATTCTTGCAAATCATCATGTTTGAGTACTTCATTTCGATTAATTTCAACTATTTTTTCGTACTTATGTCTAATGGACTGATGATGATTTTGCTCTTAATGTGAGCACTTGAAACATCTACATACACAGATGTTTTTAAATTTTTTAACAGCACTTGTGAACTAAAATCAAACAGTCTATGTACTCGTAGGTACCGAGTACGTAATTTGTAAAACATCAGGTTGTTTTTTAAGTCAAGATGACCAAAAAAAAACCTAAAGAATATACAAGACGAGTAAAATATATATTATGTAATTTTAGATAATTTTTGTTTTATTATATTTCTGAAAAGAAAAGCTCGTAACGCATAATCTTGTAACACCAACATTTTGATTTGATACACGTAGCGTCATCTACAATGTACATTATAAGGCCGACTATGCTATGCTACTTTAACTTAAAGGCCGAAGCTAGCTTTAGGAACGATTTGACACGTTTTTAACGCAAAAATACTCAATTCAAAAACCCACCCTAAATCTACCGATCCATGGGTAGAGTCCCAGCAGTGGAAACATTATAAAGCTGATTTTGTGATTTTGCTATTAACTACCTTTTAACAAAATAAAAATCTTTCAGCAAAATTTTATCTTTTTTTTTTCGCGAGTCAAAAGTTAATAGTTTACAGTCGTTTGGGAGCTTTAAAAGGGGTACCTACGTAGACCCATACATTTGAGATACACTGTGCTACACCAACAAGGCATAAAACAAACAACAGATAGGTAATTTCTAAAAAAAACTTCCACGCAGTTGGCTAGCTCCAAACACATAAAGTATGTTAAACCGGTTGTACACAACCCCATAACATGTTTTTAATGTCGGCCGTAACAATGTGTTCTGGCCTATAAACCTAGACCTGAATCGTATACATACGTGTACTAAACAGGCTAGCTAGAGCGAGTAAATCCAAACTTAGAATACTGACAAGACAATGAATTATTTTTTTGATTCCGTACCTCAAAACGAAAAAACAGAACCCTTATAGGATCACTTTGTTGTCCGTCTGTCTGTCTGTCAAGACCCTTTATCTCGGGAACGGGTGGAAGTATCGAGTTGAAATTAAAACCATATACTCAAGTCTGTGGACCCTTGAAGCTGTGAAAAAATCAAACTTCTGAGTTAACGAAAAAAAAATATTCAACCGTAAAATACGTGTATTTCGACACTGTTAAGGGAATCAAAATTCATATGGTACTTCCCGTTGACCTAGAATACTGAAATTTGCCATGAAGCAAGGTCTCATAGCACAAATATAGGAATAAATCTGAAAACTGTAAATTTGTAGATTCGGAAAAATCTTCTTAACTCATTTCGGGAATAGAACTGTTTTCATAGTTAAGTTTGAACGCAACCCTCAGTGTGCGATCCTGACTAGCACTTGTTTTGAAATAATTTACGAGTAATTTACAGATTTTTTTTACAAGATTTTATTTAAAAATTGCTAGATTTTTTTAAACGTTGTCCTTTGTCCCCGCATTATAGAAACCAATGTTAACACAATTTTTTTAGTGACTTAAACTAGTGCTTGACTTTTTTTGGCAAAAGTATTAGTCTTACGAAAAAATCATATATTGATAATATTGTTTTTCTTTTTTTTTAAATTGATATAAACCAGTGCTTGACTGCGATCCCACCTGATAGTAAGCAGAGATGCAATCATTGATGGTGAGGCGCACTAGTTTATTAAGCGCCTATTCACTCTAAACTTGAAGACACATAAATTATATTTGGACGGGACCGCAAGACCGCAGCAGGCAAATTGTTCCAGTCCTTCGATGTACGCGGTATAAACAACATTGTATATGAATCTAAAGAGCAGTGGTGGCCGAGTGGTAACGGCTCCGACTTACGATTTGTAGGTCGTGGGTTCAAACCCAACCAGTCGCATTACTTTGTGTAATTTATTTCATTACCACTGCTCATAAAACTTTGAAGGATAACATCGAGAGGAAGCCGGCATGTTGTAGAACTAAAAATTCGAAGACATGTGACATTCACCAATCCACACATTCCCTCTCTTAGAGAGGAGGCCTGAGTCCCAACAGTGGGAACATTATAAGGCCGACTACGCTATATGAATCTATACTAAACATATATTTTTTTTCAAACCTATGACCTAGCTTTTACCGAGAAGTAGGCTTCAGAAATTCACTGTTTTATAGCACTGCTCAGGAGTTAGGGCTTTAAATGCGGATGCTAGCTTGCAGACTCTGTGTGAAAGAGAGATTGCATTTTGTAGGTAGACCAGCCAATAAAATAGTCAACAATTCGACATTTGTGTTACAAGTTAGAAAATTCCTAATTAAGGAAAAGATTTAATGACTAGAAACTCCCTAGTAATTAAGTACTTTATTTTAAATCTTCACTTGAAAGAGTAATCGTCGACTTTCTTACCCGTTCAACAGGCATTAACCCAATTACTTTTTGAGGTTAGAAAATTATCAAACAGCCCCTCCCGCTCTGGGTGGGGCGAGAGGGGAGTATCAGACTTTTACTAACACACTTGTGTTCCTTCAGTTGCCCTTTATGTTCAAAGGCCTAGATGACTCAGTTACCTACTGTGGCCAAGGACCGAAAAAGGCAACTAAAGGAACTCAAATGGGTTTTTTGTCAGTTTAAGCCTGTCGATATATCGGATATACAAAAAAATCGGATTTTTTCGAATCCTGGTACAAATAAATGTTTTTTTTTTTTTTATTCGATTCTCTGTTAACAAGTCCTTTCCAAAACTCTACAAAATATCAAAAGCTTCTCGATCTAACAAAATTCTTAATTAGTTCAAAACTTAATTAAGGGCTCAAACAAAGTAATAGAAAGTTGCCGAAATTAATTAAAATACAAAAATATTCACGGCCACGCCTGCCTCTTACTTGAAACTTAATTTTGTTAAACAAACACCGGATAACTGCGGTTAATAGCCGAGTTTATTGAACAAACATGTTTACAAGAACCTTAGTATGAATTTAACTAACAGATTAACGCAACTTTGCTTTACGAATTTATTTCTTGTAACTGAAATTTAACATGAAGACATCTTAATGTCGGCGTATTAAAGTACGGCTTACTCGAAATAAGTTTGTTACAACCTCTATGGTCCCGTAGGAATATATTTCAAAAGAGATTTTATTACAAGGTTTTTTTTTAATAATATATAGAGCAGTGGTGGCCGAGTTATAATGCCTCCTACTTACGAGTACGCATTACTTTGTGTAATTTATTTCATCACCACTGCTCTCAAAACGGTGAAGGAAAACATCGTGAGGAAACCGGCATGTTCTAGAACGAAAAATTCGAAGACATGTGACATTCACCAACCCGCACTGGGCCCGCGTGGTGGATTAGGCCCATTCCCCTCTCTTAGAGAGGAGGCCTGATTCTCTATTTTCTATTCTCTATTTTTATTAATTGCGGAGGAGTTTTTCGACGCTTTAGATTACTTTGAAAATAAATAAATTACTTACTGTATACAAAACTTAACAATCTTGCATACTAATCTGTGAGCCCTTTTTATTTTGAGACGGGAAACCATAATATAACCTATTCCGCACTGTTCCTTTAGTGGGCCTTTGCGTTCCAAGGCCACAATAAGTCATAATTTTTTTTTTATGTGGCTATCTAATGACTTCTCTCGCTCTAGGGTGGGGCGAGAGGGCGGGCATGTCAGGCTTTTACTGACTGAAACCACACCTATGTTTCTTCAGTTGCTTTTTTCAATCTAGGGCCACGAGTATCCCTTTCATACTCTTCCTCATGGCCCTAGCAGGCATTGACCCTGCTGGGCTCCTACGGTTTGCTGACATCTCTTTGAGGCGAACCCAGAACTACAATCCCTATACTAAATTGAAACGTTTTTCCCATACACTAACAGAACCCCAATTAAAACAAGTTCACGATCTCTCCATCGCATTAACTGTAACATCTCAATGCACCGTGTCTGTCTGTCTGTCATCGATTTCAGGCGCGTACTCCGTAACTGTGGCGAATGGACTGGCCGGATTATGAGAAGTTTTTCTCTCTTTGCGACACGTGAGTCAGTTACAAAGGTTTTTTTATAGGATTGTGACTCAAGCAATCTCTTTTATTACGCACTAGCTGTTAACCGCGACTTCGATCGCGTGGAGTTGTATACTACTCTTTTTTGTCTTCAACCCTCTCGAGGACACCGCATTGCTCTGCCCAGGCGGGGCACACCTCCACCGTGTGTTCCACCATGTCCTCCAGGCGGTTCACACAATGGTGACACCCGGGCGTTTCTTCCGCACGAATCTGGTGCAGGAACATTCCGAACTTATCATGCCCGGTAAGGACCTGCGTCATGCGGAAGGTAAGGACGCCATGAGGTCTTTCAACCCACGTCTCATAGAGGAGACTTACCGCCATAATTATAGCGTGCCCAGCACTGGGTCGCGACCGTCGCTGTCTCCATTTCACCATGAGATCCCGCCGGAACTCTGTCCGCCATGCCGCATCTTCGCGGAGTTTCGCCCCGCCGTTGCTTATCCACCCCCTCTACCCTCAGGAATTAAGTCTCATCACAGCGGAAAAATAAAAAATATCTGAAATTACTTATGATATATAACATTAGCTATATCCCAATGAAAGTCCCGGCAAATTTTGTTCAACCGTTTTGAAGACTTATACCTACCTTAGTTTGAAATCCAGTTTCTGCGGGAGTTTAAAAGCAATCTAAGTAACTCCATGTAACATCAGCTATTCGTCAGTGAAACTCCCATCAAGATCAGTCCAGCCGTTTCGAGATTAGTCGGAACAAACGGACAGATATACAAAAATTTACAAAATTTGTTATAGGTTTTGACTATGCTTTCACATGCATTTAAGTAAAAAAAATATGTTATTTTGATATTAAAACAGACTTTTCATTTTCAATTATGTCTTTAAAGTAGATGTAGTTTTTGCTGTTATAAGATAAGTCTTAAGTCCTAAGGGACTTAGTCAATATTTACTTCATGTGCTTGATCGAGCGTGTAAGTTTTTATTATCTGTTTAAGCAAATATGAACTTGAATTGCCTTGCCAAAATTAAAGTAGAAATATTCATAGTTCAAATATAATTTAGGTGTCTTCAAGGCTAGAGTGAATGCATCTCCGCTTACCATCAGGTGGGATCGCAGTCAAGCACTGGTTTATATCAATTTAAAAAAAAAAAACAAATCAAATAGTTTCCACCGCAGGCGCGGGCTTGCGGACGGCGAAAAATGGGTAGCTCGCCGTCCGATTGTCCGGTAACCGACCGGACCGAGCCCAAGTCGTGGACGGCGCGTAGTGTTCCACGCGCGTCTCAAGGAGAAGTCAGCCGTACCCAGCAGGGTTGCCCACTTTTTTTTCGGTGGGAAAATCATTCAATGACATCCCTCGGTCTTAGGCAGAACTGGAGGGTGTGTCAGACTTTTAATGACTAAAAACCCACTCCTATTCCTTCGTTGCCTTTCATACCAGTGCCGAGTCTTCCTTTCAGAAGCAGACCCAGCACACTGGGGTCAAGGGTTTGATACTGAAAAGAAAACTCGCCCCTGGGACGAAGGCGAAGAAGGAACAGGAGTGGGTTTTTGTCAGTAAAAGTCTGACACACCCTCTCGCATTGCCCAAGAGCGGGGGATGTCATTGAATGATTTTCTAATATACAAAAAAAAACTCAGCTAATGAAACCAAGTCATCATCATCATCTTCCTGCCCTTGTCCCATCTTATTTGGGGTCGGCGCAACCCGTTTTTTTCTTCCATTCTATCCTGTCAACCGTCATACTATCACTAACTTCCTTTTCTTTCATATCACTGTTCACACAATCCATCCATCTTTTCTTTGGCCTCCCTCTCCCTCTTTACCCAGCCACATGTATACTCATAACTCTTTTAGTAACATGTGTTTCATCTCTCTTCTTCACATGACCATACCAAGACAAACGATTCCCCTTCAACTTTTCAGTCACTAGCGCATTCTTTTTTCATCCGTCTTTTTCACAGCCCAACATTCTGATCCATACATAAAGCATAAAGCATAATCAGCCTTTCAATGTTCCCACTGCTGGGACTCAGGCCTCCTCTTTAGGAGAGGGTATGGGCCGTAATCCACCACGCGGGCCCAGTGCGGGTTGGTGGATGTATGTGTGATCCATACACTATGACAGATATGAAACCAAGTCACTTTAGTATCAAATCAAATCAAAACGTTTATTTGCCAGAAATACATTGTTTGCAAGGAAAGATCTTATAACTTAAAAGTTACTGTATTCCGCCTGCAAGCAAGCGTGCAAATTATTTATTTGTATGTCATTCTTCATGTAATTAAGTAAATAACCAGCCTAAGACCGAGTACATTAGGTATGTCATGTACTAACATTGCCTACTGTATCAGCAGTAAAAGAAACAAACCGTACACTCTTATCGTCGAGCAAGTTGTAAAGTCAAATGAAGGCATTACGTTGCGTATTTATAAACTTGGTTTTACAACAAGAGCTATCGCTATTGCTGTCTTTTTCTATTACTAGGGAAATGATAGAGGCAGGTATAGACTCATATCATGAGATGAAAGTCTACGGCCTGATGTAGCGAGTTGACATCAAAATAAAAAGCTGAGAAAATATTACATTCCTTTAATTGATGAACCATTTTTTATTTATCATTTATTTATTTGAACTTCATGTACAGTAGTGGTACATAGGCGGACTTAATGCAACAAGGCATTCTCTACCAGTCAACCTTTGGGTTAAAAAAGACAACACTGTGGGATAAATCCCTACCACACGGCCTGGTAGGGATTTATCTGTTGGAGTACTTTGTAGTGTAGTATATACACCACCATTTTTTAATTAGTACAAATATGTAAAGGGTTTATTAAATAAGTTCTATTTATTATTTAAGTAAAGTCTCAATAAATAATATTTATAAACAGCAAAGTTATTAGCGTTTGTTTATATCCCAAAATGTCACTCAATTTATGGAAATATTGTACAGACTATTGATTATGAATCAATGAATGACGATTAAAATGGTAAAAACAATGCGTATTTTCTAGTAGCAATTGTTGTGAATGATTAATTCTATTATGAATTTACCAATTATGACAAATTTTCGTGAACTATTTTGGGATTTTGTTTTTTTTTGCTTTTGACTACAAAAATATGATCAGTAACGGGTACGGATAGAGCCCCATTTTTTATATCATGACTCATCACTTGTAGATATAGGCCTCCCCCAAGTGTTGTTACAATGAACGGTCCTGTGCGTCTCGCATCCAACAGACTCCCGCAACCGTTACCAAGTCCACCTTATGGGAGACCTTCCAACACTACGTCTTCCGGTACGTGGCTTGCATTGCTCGCAGAACAATGCCCAACAGGGTCCACAATTGTGTCCATTATCGAAATGTTATTTACCATCTATGCATGTACGTACATTGTGGAATGCAATAAACCTTTGAGTATTGAGTATTGAACGGATGGCCGTTGGGGCTGAAAGGTTCTGGAATGGCGATTTTTTTATATACTAATCAAAAAGTAGGGGTGTATTTAATTGGACATATGTTTGCCTCAAAAATCAAATTATTATAGTATTATAGAGGTGAAAGATTGCGAGTGTGCCAAATATTTAAAATGGGAAATCGTCAAATGACTTCTCCCGCTCTGTTTGGAGCAAGAAGGAATCTCAGACTTTTACAGACCAAAACCCACTTGTGTTTCTTCAATTGCTCTTTGCGAGGACTACGTTAAGTCCTGCGAACAATCACGTAACCCCTGGCAGGATTATAATATTCCCTAGTCCATACACAGTAAAACCCTTTATTCCCACAGTTGTTTATAAACAGGAGGTCAACTACTGATGATAAGCTTCGCTTCATATCAGCTAATATTATTATGTATGACTGTTATCGCTCTATTGTGATTTTCTTACTCATTAAGCTGCTTTGTGCTTTATTATCGGCGTTTATACCGCGTACATCGAAGGACTGGCACAATTTGCCTGCTGCGGTCTTCCCGTCCGATTATAATAGTGGTCGAGGTCGTCGTCGGCAACCGCAGCTACTGGCAGTGCCACGCGTGTGAACTAACCTGCCCCCCCCCCCCCCCCCCCAGCCAAGTTACAACCGTTTCGTCTTGATTCTCTTTTCGTCGATCGCCTCGAATAGGCCACGCCTTCTTACATGATTCTGGACCGTTGGTTCGTAGACGAGTGGTGAAATTTTGCGTCGGCTCTTTTCTAATTAAAAAAAATAAATACTTTTTAAAATTTAAACTGTGTAAAATCGTTATTCTAACCAACCCCGATGATATTTTTAGTAAAAAAAATAAAAATTAATGAAACATTAATTAATTAAAAAGTCCCCGATGGTAGATAAAATCGTTATTATAATCAATCCCAATGACATTTTTATTTTTTAAAAAATTTTCGATTTTATACAGATTAAATTAAAAAACGAAAAGATTTTATTTTTATTAGGAAAAGAACCAATGAAAAATTCCACAACTAGGGGGTCCGGAATCATGTACTGGATCCATGGTATTCATTTGTGCGTCGATGTTACAGACACCCTGTATAATTAGCTACTTTATAAACAGTAGCACTATTTAAAATAAGGAAACTACAATATTGCATTACGCCTGCCAGTAACCTGCCAGTTGACTGGCCTGTTGGTCTAGTGGTTAGTGGCCCTGACTGCTATGCCAGAGGTCGTGGGTTCGATTCCCACCCAGGACAAAGGTTTGTTTGATGAGCACAATCATTTATTCTGTGTCTGGGTGTAATTTATCTATAATATGTATGTATTTAGAAATATTTAAGTATGTTTATCAGTTATCTAGTACTCATAACACAAGCTCTGCTTAGCTTGAGACTAGACGGCGTTGTGTGAATATTATTATTATTATTAAAGTAAAAGTCTGACACGCCTTCTCGCTCCACTCAAGAACGGGAGAACTCACCAGATAATTCCCAGGTCCCACCTTAAAACTAAAATGTAGGTACATAACTGGCTAAGCACTAAAACTTGACAAAGTATTACTAAGCCTTTAATTTACGTACCTAATGGCCTAGTAAATACTCTCCACTAGACTAAAGTACTCGCCCAATGTAAACACGGCTTAATAGCTTGCGAGTGGCCACACTTAAGACCAACACTGTTTACCAGTATTAATTTGTAATTAATGTTTTTATTTATCGCAAAACATTAGCTCTTTATTGTTTTCGTAAACAAATTAAAGAGCCTAAATAAGCAAATGAAGTTGAAAATATTTTTTGCTAAGAATTAATTATGAGTCATTAGATAATTAATAAAGCAATTTAGGAGAAACACACAGTTGTAATTACGATCTTTTTTTTCAGTTAAATCAGTTTTTTTATTTTTTATTCTTGATTGGTTCGCGCTTGACCGCTATCTCACCCGCTGGAAAGCGACGATGCGGTCGACGATGGAACGTGCTTACCTAGAAGTAACCTATTCACTCTTGACTTAAAGATTCCCGGGTTGTAGCCGTTAGGAAACACAAATTCCGGCAAGGAATTTCACTCCTTAGCTGTACGCACGATGAATGTTCCAAAACTTTTCGTGCGTACAGGTGGGATGTCCACCATGTACCAGCTAATTTAGACATTCATTTACACATAGTTTTTTTCTGTTTCAGCGGTCCTTTCCTCTACAATAAACTAGACACAACTCTAAATATCTTCCTAGCAAAGGAGGCGGCCGGGACCCCGACGCTGATTTCCAACCACCGTAGGCATCGGCTTGCGGACGGCGAGCAATAGGTAACTCGCCGTCCGGCCGGTATCCGTCCTGACCGAGCCTGAATCGTCGACGGCGCATAGTGTTTCACGCGCGCCTCAAGGAGATGTCAGCAAAACCGTAGGGGCCTAGCAGAGTCGAAGCCTATTGGGGCCATGGCTACACTTCTGAAAGAAAAACCTGAAGTCCTGGAAAGCAATGCAAAGAACGAACATAGGAGTGAGTTTATAGGAGAAGTTATAGTTATAGGATGAATTCCCAACTAACAAAAAACTTTCAATATCAGCACACTAAGTCAACAAGAATATAAAATCAAACTATTCATGTTTTTACTCACTACGCAAATTACTGAAGACCTTGGTCTACCCATGGCCAAATTCCATTCAAATCTGTTCAACCATCCGAGCATGAAGAAGTAACAAACATACAAGCACACTCACAAATTTTCGCTTTTAATTATTTAGTGTGATGAATATAATATAATAATACTATATTATATTATATACATAAGCATAAACATAATCAGCCATTTAATATTCCCACGGCTGGGACTCAGGCCTCCTTTCTCTAGGAGAGGGAAAGAGGAGGGAGGGAGAGAGGGCATTGATCCTCATACATTCAATTATCCGCAGACTTTTCTTTCCTATAAATTGAGTTTCCACTGTATAATGACCGCTCGTTGAGACCACAATAAAGGGTCAATATTACCTAGAAACAAAAGAAAATCGTCCGTGAACATTATCACAGACTAAAGCAGTCAGACACAGGGACCGAAGTAAAAGTTAATGAGCATGAGTACCCATTTTACCTACAGACTTATCGACCCCGACTTTTAGGGTGTGGGTTCAAAGTTTCAGACATAGCCAATTTATTTAATTATCACAGCAATCAAAACAATGAAGGAAAACATCGTGAGGACACCGGCAAGTTTTAACACCAAGAATTCTATGACATGGGACATCCACCCCCACTGAGCCCGCGTGGTGGATTAAGGCCCATTCCCTCTCCTAGAGAGGAGGCCTGAGTCCCAACAGTGGGAACATTATTAGGTTGATTATACAATGCAGAACATTTTATTTTACTTATACTTGATAGAATCTTGATTAATACACCACTGATTTTTAATTAGTACAAATACTTAAAGGGCATAATCGAAAAGGTTTGTTACCATTTAAGTAAAGTCTTAATAAATAATATTCATAAACAGCAAAGTTATTAGAGTTTGTTTATATCCCAAAATGTAACTCAATTTATGGAAATATTGTACAGGCTTGATTTATAAATGAATAAATATCGATCAAAATGGAAAAACTAATATTTTGTAGTAGCAATTGTTATGAATGTTATTGATTCTATTATGAATTTACCAATTGGATGCAGAAAAGCAATAGTGTGTTAACCCACAAAAACTTAAATTTGGAAATAATGATATATTCTTATAATGTATCACGTGTTGTCGTGTGTTGTGTACACAAAAGTATTTCAAATCACTTAAATCAAAAATTGTAGTGAAATATTTAGACGCCGTTTTTTCAAAATTTGGTCAGTGTGGCTTGACACATTATTGTTTATCAGCATCCAATTATGAAATCGTGGTCAATTTTTGCATTTCGTTTTTTTTACGATCAGTAACGGGTACGAATAGAGCCCCATTTTATTTGTACTAATTAAAAAATAGAGGTGTATAACAGATTTATTATTCAACTGACTGAAAAGGAGACAGTCTGTCACGTGCTGAGTACGTTGATGGCATCAAATCAGAAATCGAACTACCATTATTGTCAATAACTGCAACAGACCGATTGAAAAAATACCATTTTTCAGATTACTGTATGGATGTTTTAATTTTTGCCAAAACAAAAACCAAAGATGTTAAAACCACACGTCAAATGAATCAAGTAAGACGAGTAACATCGTTCGGTTTTAATAGCTAGTATACGTGAGAACTGTTACATTGTAAGACTTGTATGGTTTACATGAGAGCAATAAAACTCGATTTGTTTTTATAATGACCACAAAGTGTTGAAACAATATTGTCATATTCCGTTTGTTGTTGTCCGTCATATTATTTGTTAGCATAGCATAGCATAGTCGGCCTTATAATGTTCCCACTGTTGGGACTCTGGCCTCCTCTCTAAGAGAGGGAACGGGCCGTAATCCACCACGCGGGCCCAGTGCGGGTTGGTGGATGTTACATGTCTTCGAATTTTTGGTTCTAGGACATGCCAGTTTCCTCACGATGTTTTCCTTCACCGTTTTGAGAGGAGTGGTGATGAAATAAATTACACAAATTAATGCGCCTGGCTGGGTTTGAACCCTCAATTGAATGAACCTCAATTTACTCTTGAAGCCGGCTTGATCTTTAACATGACTTGCAACGCTATCAAATTATCCAACAAGATGACCCGTACCGCGTTGCAAATGTTGGGGTACAAGTTGCGGGACACTGGGCAACGTTGCAGCATCACGTAGAATACGTGACGACACGTAGATTGCGTGACGTCGCGTAGATTACGTGATGACGCGTAGATTGATTGACGTTGCGAGCCATGTTGGGGGATATTTCGTCCCGAAATGTATCTGAGGCTTTATGCGACTATGAAATTATATATCCTCATATTTCTCGTTAACAGCGGTTAACACTGGAGCGTCATGGCGATTCCAGGCAATACTTTTTATTCTCACCTATTCACGTTTATTATCTTGCACTAACCAGACCATAAGACTACAATCTTGCATTTTATATTGCCCTAGCGTGTAAGTGCTTGGGTTACACTATATTTTTACATAGAGTGGTCATATTTTTAGAACTGTTATTTTGTGCGTAGAGTTTGAAGTTTATTTCTTTTTCGGAACTCAAGTCGACACATTTTTGCATGTGTTAAATGATATTATGATTAATAACATTGGTGTGTGAAAGTTTTGAGAATAAATGTAGACTGCTAAAGCGCAGAAAGATGGAAGAAATGTGAAATAGATCGGAAACTTGATCACTGAGACTGTCATAGAATTCAGTGGGATTATTCAAAACGAGTAATTTCACTCTTTAACAAATCTTACACAGTTCATGCTACTCGTTTTGTTGAATGCATTACCTATAGAAAAGAGGTGTGCTTAAACGCTTCCAACAACGTTTAAAAACATGTTAAAGGATCTTCCACTCTAATTTTTCATCTCCGATCTCGATTTTTTATTTGTTATTTATTTATATTTTGTAAGTATTTTGTGTTATTATGTCTTATTTGAATCATTTCTGATATTTTTATATTGTATAAGGTTGTCTGTAAGATATTGCCCTGCACTTAAGACCGCCTATTGTACACCTATTTTCATAAATGGTGTTCATGTGTATTTTATGAGGTGTACAACAATATAATAGGTACCTTGTTTCTAGGTAACATAGGTTTATGAGGCAACAATATCTAATACTAAGAGTCAACTGTGAATACATCAGCACCTACTTTCTAGCTCGCATCGGTATCTTCTAATTAAGTACCACGTATGACGCCCACGATAGTGTGTGCTTTCAATTTTGAGCAATTAGTAAGTGATGACCTGTTTCTGTAACCATGGTGACGAGTTTGACAGTTAGTGGGTTCTTGTTTGAGCTTGTTTGTATAGCGGTGCTTGGTTGAGATATTGAGTGGTTTTGTTGATATTAGGACTGCATTTATTTATTTATTGAGAGCAGTGATGGCCGAGTGGTAACGGCCCCAACTTACGAGTTGTAGGTCGCGGGTTCAAACCTAGCCAGGCGCATTACTTTGTGCAATTTATTTCTTCACCACTGCTCTCAAAACGGTGAAGGAAAACATCGTGAGGAAACCGGCATGTCTTAGAACCAAAAATTCGAAGACATGTTACATTCACCAACCCGCACTGGGCCCGCATGGTGGATTACGGCCTCCCTTCTTAAATCTGTGGCTACGACCCATGAGAGCGGAGCAGTAACCAAAGACGCGAATGAAACGTTGGATGACAGTTAGTACTATATAAAGATTAATCTATAATAACAATAATAAAAATATTATAAAATTATGGGCCTTTATTCACTGACCATATAACAGTTTTGATTTATACTACTTATATAAAAACAAATTCTTTATTTATTATTTATTTATTTATTTATTTAAGGATTACCAACGAGTGTTACAAAATAATAAAACTTAGAAATTAAATTGGTACATTTAACCTAGTCCTATAATGCACACTCAATTATAGGCAACCACAGCTTATGCATAAAAACGAGTGAACATGGTTCCAAATATTAAAGTATTAAATAAAAGTAAAAGTTACAGTATTGAGCATGACATGAATATGAAATAGAAAATTAAACAATATAGGTCAAATAATAAAATAAAGTAATGTCAAAATTAAATTGTGATAGGAATGCGCATGTCAAACAAATTATAATAGGTTTAGAATATAAGAATTAAATAAATTTCTTAATCTAATCTTAAATTTTTTTATTTTTTTTGCGACCGCTTAGTCAGGTTGTCTTTTGACATAGGCCTCCCCATTTCCTTCCAGTTATCTCTGTCACGAGCTATCCTCCTAAGATTAATATAATAACAAACAAAAACAGTCAATTCATAACCATCCAAACAAGACGATTCAAAGCGTCCTTCTAAAACTGCGCGTCACGATCGTCTGAAAGGGCACGACCATCCTCGATGGCCGCTTCATTTTGATTGGTGGAAGCTGTCCCAATCGCTAATAGATCACGCTGTTACACTGCGCTTTACGATTGGATAATTGTTCTAAATTGTTCCGATCGGAGTCTAAAGGTGAACGCACACTTATCCGAGCCGAACGCGTCGACCGAATTGAAAGAAAAGATTTTTAAGAAATCCTATGAAACCCCGCACGTCTAACCAAGTCCAATTGTTAAAATCTGGAAGGACTACAGAAATTGCCTTTTTAAATAATTATACTTAATGTTAATGTTATGAACCCACACTCTTGTTTCCCTTTGATTTATTTCAGTTTTTTCATCTTCCATTAATGAAACACTGACAATAGAAACCTCGTTAAGATCCATCACAATTCACATATAATATCAGTGCAACAACTGTAAAGGAAATACAAATGATTTCTTCGGAGAGGTCGACTCTTTCGGTGCGAATTTTTGCGTCTTATTTACTTATACTCACTTCGGATATAATAATGTCTGACCTAGGATTCGATATTTTTATTGTGTTTTAGTTAGGCAAAATCTTGTGTCGATTATTATGATGCACGGTAAAACTCTAATGAGTTTATGATTAGCATCATCTGTATTGTACCTATTACTTGTATAAAATTTAGAAACAATAAATGAAAAAAAAAAGATTGCTACTCAGCAATGTAAAACTGTTAATAAAATAAATACTCAAGGATATGTGTGCGAGGCCTTCTTCACTTCGATTCGTTCGACGCGTTCGGTTCAGATAAGTGTGCGTTCACCTTTAAGAAAATTAACTTTTACCATCGTTTAGTCGCACAGTAATTATTGTATTGTCTGGTGTAGGTTTTATAGTTTTAATTTATATTAAGCGTTTTATTTAAGGTCAGTGACCTATTGAAGTTTATAAGTTTAATGGACACCTTTTCATTCCGAAGGGAAGGGAAGTTTTCAAAAGGTGGATGCCTAAAGATGGACACATCACGTACAAAACGTTTTGGGAACACATTCATTGTGCGTACAGCTAAGAAGCACTGGAATTTTGGAGTTTGCGAAAAATTGCCAAACTTAAGTGGCAGTGGGCAGGGCACATTGCTTGCAGAACAGATGGTCCATGGGGATGAAAAGTTCTGGAATGGTGACCACGTACAGGAAGACGCAGCGTTGGAAGGCCTCCCACAAGGTGGACCGATGACTTGGTGAGGGTCGCGGGAATCCGACGGATGCGAGAAGCGCAGGACAGGTCATTGTGATGACATTTGGGGAAGACCTATGTCCAACAGTGGACGTCTTTCAGCTGAAATGATGATGATGATGAACATAAAGTACAAAGGCAGACTTAATGCCTTTGGCATTCTCTACCAGTCAACCTAGGTTGGTGAAGAGACAATATAGTAGCAGGAGAACCAAGGTTACCGACATAGCACGAAGAATCGCCAAACTTAAGTGGCAATGGGCAGGGCACATTTCTCGCGGAACAGAAAGCCGTTGGGGCCAAAAGGTACTAGAGTTGAGACCACGTACTTAAAGACGCAGTATTGGAAGGCCCCCTTTATGTTACATGAAGATTAAATAAATAAATTACGAGCAACTGAAGGACACAGGTGTAGTTTTAGCAAGTAAAAGCTTTATAAAGTGACACGCCCTCGCGCCCCTCCCTAGACGGGAGAAGTCATTATACCTACTGACAGAATGTACAAGTTTATTGCACAACAATACAATAATAGCACTCTTATTAATAAAGGCTAATAGCTCGAATTAATTGAATAAAACCATTATGTATCGGCGACATAATTAAAAGACCATTATAGTGCTACACGAAGTGATCCCGGCGATTGATTCTCACCACAACATGGTATTAAATAATGACACTGACTATTAATATAATTATATCATTTTTATTGCATGCTTTTACTAAAGTGTGATGAAATCTTTAAGTTAAGCGTGAAGGTACTTCACACCGGGACGGCTTCTAATGTTATACAAAGCACAGGTCCGATCGTGTGTGGAGTACTGCAGTCACATATGGGCTGGTGCTGCAAAATGCCATCTAGCAGGTTTGGACTCAGTGGAAAGGCGTGCGAAGAGGCTAATTGGGGATCCAGATTTGGTTAAGTCCAATCTACAAAGCCTCGAGCACAGGCGCAGGGTAGCCAGCCTATCGGTATTTTACAGGTTACATTTTGGAGAGTGTGCGCGGGAAATGCATGACTTGATTCCGCCATCTCCTTTCTACCATCGGACAAACCAACGAACGGCGAGTATCCACCCTTACGTTGTTGAAACTTAAACAGTCGGGACTAAGCGTTTCGCTTCGTCGTTTATACCGCGTACATCGAAGCACTGGAACAATTTGCCTGCTGCGGTCTTCCCGTCCAACTATAATATAGGTGTCTTCAAGGCTAGAGTGAATAGGCTCTTAATAAACTAGTGCGCCTGACCATCAATGATTGCATCTCCGCTTACCATCAGGTGGGATCGCAGTCAAGCACTGGTTTATATCAATTAAAAAAAAAAAAAAGAATAGGTTACTTCTAGGCAAGTGTCATCATCGCTTACCATCAGGTGACATAGTGATTAAACGATAGCATAGCATTACCAGCTTTATAATGTATCCACTGCTGGGACTCAGGCCTCCTCTCTAGGAGAGGGAATGTACCGTAATTCACCACGCGGGTCCAGCGCGAATTGATGGATGACACATGTCTTCGAATTTTTGATTCTAGGACATGCCGGTTTCCTCACTATGTTTTCCTTCACTGTTTTGTGAGCATGTGTTTTGTGTTTTGTGCCATTTCTCTCACTGCTCTATACCAGATACATGAATACAACCAAAGACATGAATGAAGCCGTGCTAAAACACTAGTGTACAATTTAGTGCCTATTTATTTATCTGGCATTGTTAAAGCTAGAACTACATTAGACCGACGCACACGTGTAACACGCCTGATTTGTACGTAGAACGACGTCGCGTGGCGTGGAACAAGTGTAGCTCTACAAGTCTAGTTGCCATATAAAATGTATGGAGCCGACGACCCAGATCGGCGTGTGTGGCACACGTATGCGCAGTGTAGTTCTAGCTTAAAACCAACACACATACGCATTACATATTACTTGAAACGAATCCAAGCCGGTTGACACGATATAGTGACGGTTTTCAAAAACCAAACCACGAGCTCCTAACGCGAATGATTTGACGACCTAAACTGACATGTTAAAGGGATGGAGCTATATATAGGGTGTATAGCTCCATCCCCCTTTCTCGCAAGCACGCTTGACATTTTAACTCGTCAAGGTAAGGCTCCAGCTCTAAGGCCGTATTGACACGCCGGCGAGTCGTGCCCCATAGGTTAGGTCCGCATAGTACGTGGCAACTGGCTGTACACGTGTACTGTTATACAAACTAGCGCTGTGTTGTAATGGAATGCATTTTGTGAGCGATGGAGAGGCTAGGAGAGCAGCGGATGACTGACAAGCGGTGGAAAGTTCGTTGTTCTTAAGAGACTCGCCTATCGTCAACATTGAGCATGGTTTAAAAGCTTGTTACTTCATCCTACGCAATCCAACGCGAATTTTGACGAAAAGGCAACGCGAAAAAAAAAAGATAACGCCTGAAAACTTTGTTAGCATTCGGTAATTCCGTGATTTATTTGAATATTTTACAAAACTTGGAAATACGTATTTTTTTCCTCAAAATTTATTGAAAAAAAAAATGTCGTTATTCAGAATATTGATTAAATTTGCAAGGCTTTGATTGTTATACTTTTTTGACTTTGAAATAGTGAAGTGTTAAAGTTCATGCAAAACAGCAGATTTTCGGAGGTCTTTACTGGATTAGTTTCACACAAATTTATAAATTGATTACAATAGAAGCTTAGATAATATCCAAAAGATACTGTGTTTCTAAAATATCTAATGAAAAATGTGTAATAACGTCATAATCGTGTAAGAGCGGTTGTATGAAAAACAGTGAAAATGTAAGTCGAGTTGCATCCCCTTAATAAGTTATTACAAAGAAGAAAAGGAAGGTTTGTAAAGAGATGAAAGGTCTTGCGAATGAAGGAGCAGTGTCACCGATTTTTGTTACATTAAATACCAACGGCTTCGCAAGCGTAGTAGTACATAATACAGGGAACATACTACAGGGATAAAAACCTATGTGCTATTGAAGGACATGGTCTACTCATGAGCCAAGTTTCATCAAATTCCATTTATCCTTTTAAACATGAAGAAGTAACAAACATAGGTTCACCTACACACTCACATACGCCTTTATAATATTAGTGTGGTAAAAAGCGATCGTAACTCGCTTCGAAAACTGCCTCCGTCTTCGGGGGCGATGAGCGAAGTCGTTTGAAAATCATCTATATTATATATATATCTATATTTTATTTAAGTAGATAGGTAGTCCCGTTAATCAAGAGACATTTCTTTGAAAGATAGCTGTAATTTGTAAAACAACATGAATTATCTATTTACGTACGAACCCCGACCTGCGAGATGAAGGTTGTGGATTCAAACTTGAGCAAATGTTATACTTTGTGTCTTAATTTCTGAAAGGAAGGAAAACATCGTGGGGAAACCGGCATGTCCTAGAATCAAAAATTAAGACACGAACCCACATTTGGCCCGCGTGACGGATTACAAATTACAACCCATTCCCTTTCCTAGAGAGGAGGCTTGAGCCCCAGCAAGGGAAACATTAAAAGGCTGATTATGCTATATGCTATGCTATATCTAAAGCGCATATTTTGCGTACGGGTAGGATAAATGTTTAATTCGATCCACCCAAGTACCTAAAGGAAGGTCAGCAGCGCCTTGGTGTTACAGACCATTTCGCGAAGGGTACCTGGGTTCTCGAAATATTTTGCCCTGTATCCAGCGATCACTGGGCAGCTTAGTAGCAGATGAGCTGCTATCTCATCCTCCTCAATGCATGATCTGTAGAGTGGGCGTCTTTGGTTACTGCTCCGCTCTTGTTAGTCGCAATGTGCCTGAACCCCAGCAAGGGAATATTGTAAGGCTGATTAAACTTATCTCAATTAAGTAACCTACCCTCAAAATTCGACTGGCCTGTTGGTCTAGTGGTCAGTGGCTCTGACTGCTATGCCGGAGGTTGTGGGTTCGAGTCCCACCCAGGACAAATGTTTGTGTGATGAGCACGATCATTTGTTCTGTATCTGGGTGTAAATTATCTATAATATGTATGTATTTATAAATATATAAGTATGTATATCAGTTGTCTAGTACTCATAACACAAGCTTTGCTTAGCTTGGGACTAGACGACGCTGTGAGAAAGTTGTGGTACATATATATAAAAAAAAAAACCATTGCAGAAATCCTAATCATGTTTATATTTTCCGAAACATTACTCAGTTTTGTTTTACAATACGCCATCTTGCGAGTACTTTCACTATTCAAGCGTTTTCCCCGCTGTTTTCAAAGCCCCTATAGGAATACTAGTTTTAAGTTGACAATGACATTCACGGTCAAGACAATATGGTGTATAATGTGACCGTTTGTGTCCCGCTTTGGGTCACAATGTCGTAGGGACAAAAGGTCCCACGCCAGTAACGGTAGTGTCCACTATGCATTACTCGGTACCTTTTTGGGAGAAACGGGTGTACTTAGACACGTTTCGCTGTACGTAAATTTGTTGTTAGGTTTATGAATGCCTGTATATGGTGGTATTGTCAAAGATATCGTGAATTTAAACGGTTAAATGGTTAATGTTGGCCTATTGGTCTTGTAGTTCATGTTTTAAATGAGTGAGAGATCGTGAAGTCTATCTTGGTACACCTGTAACTTTGATGACGTTTAACATAAACATATTTAGTTTTTTACCCGAATGCAGCGAAGGAAATAGGAAGGTTATTTTATGCCACTTAATAGGAATAATACAAACCCCCAATCTACCAATAACTCGATTTTCTTTCTTTGCAAAAAGATTTTGTTTCATTTGGTATATCAGACCTAACTTATTCTACTGAGATCTTCTGTATTCTCAAAGTTACAGGTTTTAAAAATCATGCACTAAATGAACTAACCCTTGACTTCTGTTAAGCATTTGAAATTGAGTATTTGTCAAACTCTACTTCAGCTTGACAGCCTGTCAAAATTTAGCTTTTAAGAACGATTTGACATGTTCTTAACGCAAAAATACTCAATTCAAAAACCCACCCTAAATCACACACTTAAGTTCTAAATTATTCTACGGAAATTTATTTATTTATTAAAAGTACATGCAACACAAAGGTACAAAGGCGGACTTAATGCCCAAGTCATTCTCTACCAGGAAACGAAAAAAAAAATGTAAAATAACGAATGAGCGAGTGTGGTGTGGTGTGTGTATTATGAGTGTCTCCAAGAAATGTTGGAAAGAGGACCGTGGCCCTGAAACATAAACACTAACTAAAAAAATACAGGAAGATTTTGTCAGTAAAAGTCTGATAGACTCCACAAAGAGTAGAGACGAAATTATTTGATAATTACATACCTCAAAAAAGCATCTTAAACTACGCACCAAATCTGCTGATACAACCTGCGAGAACATGTCCTTAACCGCAAAAATACTCCCACGATAATAAAGCTTTACAATAGATATTATTATCAAGTGTAAAGTAATCTGTTATCAGTAACAGCCGTCACTAATAACACAGGCTTTGTGACCACACAGTGAATTGTCAAAGGTTATATTGTAATCAGGTCAAAGGGAGATGAGTTTAATGGTTATTATTTGCTCAAGGATATTCGGAGGACTCGGTGGAGCATTAGGTGAAGGTCTATTCCGCGTGGAGGCGATCGGCGGGCGACGAGGACCTCTCGCGTAACGCCCTGGTACTGAATGAGAGGGAATGGAAGGCAGTCACCTCTTTTTGCGAAGCAGTAATGCAAGCAAAGGTGGCGGCCGATACCGTGAGGTGAAGATATGCCTCACGCCGTCTCGCTCTGAGCTGAAGAAGTCATTGGATGATTTGCACCCTTAAAAAAAAACCCCGTTGGAGACGCCTCACACGTCGGGAGTCGCAGTACGACTACCGGCCACAAAGGCGCGGGCTTGCAGACGGTGAGCTATGGGTAGGTCGTCCGGTGAGGACCAAGCCCAGGTTGACGGCACGTTGTGATTCATGCGCGTCTCAAAAAGATGTTGTTGTGCGAAATAAATTAATTTTCGTTCTTTCTTTTCTTCTTTCAAAATTGTTGGAACCAGTTAGAGTCAACGCATGCCAGGGCTGCGAATTGTTCGAAGGAGCTCCATCAGGTGCAGTGGTCAATTGCGAGCCTGTCACATCATCGCTTCGTCGTTTATACCGCGTACATCGAAGGACTGGAACAATTTGCCTGCTGCGGTCTTCCCGTCCAACTATAATATAGGTGTCTTCAAGGCTAGAGTGAATAGGCTCTTAATAAACTAGTGCGCCTGACCATCAATGGTTGCATCTCCGCTTACCATCAAGTGGGATCGCAGTCAAGCACAGGTTTATATCAATTAAAAAAAAAAAATAATAATAATCTATTGTCACTGTGTTTACATCTCTCATCCAACTCTCCTGTCGCAAGTCTGCTAAAAGAAATTTCATTTGAAATAAGCAGAACCTTTGTGCTCTTCTACCATGTACATAAATAAATAAAGGTGATAGTTTATATATTCGAATGTGTATCTGATTCTTACTCCTTTAAATGGTACATAACTTTTCTCCCGATAATATGTTCCCTTTGGATAATTTATTACTTCCACGGCTGGCACAAACTAGTCAATAAAAAAAGCGAGATGTTTTGTTATGATAACTGAAGTTGATTGTCATGTTGTTATACATTTCATCTCTTTGTTTATACCAAATGAAAATAGTGAAGGTGGAGTTGAGCTTTACAGAATTAAAGCTCAACTTACACTTTGCGTCCTGTTTTCCAACTGCAACGCGCGGCGACGCGCGTGGTCGCGCGACGATGCAAGCTTTATAACAGTGCTTGATTAGTTTAGACTTTTATACATTCGGGGATGACGCTCGTGCCTGTCACCTGGACCATTATTTCTAGAAGGTCCGTATCAATTTGCCCGAGCATTTCGAGATGAATGTGGTCAGTAGAAAACATGGAGTTAAACGAATCGGTAGCGTTCGCATTGAAGTTCGCGCATTAACTGGACGCAACAAGGCGTCTAGCTCTAGTATCTCGACTCGCGCGAAATACGGGTCTAATTAGTCTGGGGAAGTGCGCAAGTGCGAAAGTCGCGCGTAAATCGCGTACGCGCGTATTTAGAATCTGCGCCATGCTTGTAGACGCGATGTATTGGTGCCCAGTATTTCGCTAACGTAAAAAGTTTCGCAGCGAATTCGCCCCTTCTGAACAAGCTCAATTATCGTCGAGCAAAAGCGCGCGTTATCGTTCGATTAAATACTTTTTGAGTCGCGTAATTAGAGACACAATAGAAAGACAATGACTGAGCGAACGCCGGCGTTCGCTCGAGGTTTAATGAATTAATACATAGTAAAATTTAAAAATATGAAAATAGAGATGTATGTTTTCTCCCTGTCTGTCAAATTCATGCAAAGATTGTCTGTGAAAAAACGCGTTTAGCGATAAGACCGCCCATTGTATACACCTTATTAATTTTAATCTCATACTGTAATCAATTGTATTTATGGTGTACAATAATATTAGATTAAATGACTAGGAGATAAAGTAGTGTCTTTAAATCGCGAGCGGTATGTTGAATTCCGAACGAAACGAAGGTTGCTAAGTTTTAATCCCGAACGTTAGTGAGGGACTTCACTCAAGTTTCTATTTTAAAATATAGAAACTTGAGTGAAGTGAGGAATTCAAGCCGCCCAAGACAAAGACAGCTTTATCACCGTGTTGGATACTCTACTTTTTACACCATTGAAAGAAAATTTACTAAAACAAATTATATACATATTAGAGAAATATAAGTATTATTTGCAAGTTAATCTTAATTATAACTCGACAGTTTTTGATTTTCGAAACAAACTAAATTCACTTCTCTATGATCCATAATTTTAATTTTCTGCAACGCTCGCGCGCTTTCATTACTTTTATAGACTCATGAGTAACCACATTTTTTTTTATTGGTGGCCAGTTTGATTTTTAAACAAACTTATATGATGTACGCGCATTTTAATTCACGTATTAAAGTGTTTTCTTTTTTTTCAAATACGTTTTTGACGTTCCAAATTCAAATCTCATTATTCCCTAAGGGTCACCCATATTACACTATCTCCCTAGGGACCGAATGATAGTTGTATGATATAATAAAAGGCCATTATCGAGCAGGTCGTGTAAAAAGAGCATATCTGTCTCTGTGTCCAGTATGAGTTGAACCTAACTTGACTCTATTACACAACCCATGATATATAATCATGCTTTCTCCGTAACAAGCTAAGCAGAGGAGTAAACAACACATGGCTGATATTTACCTGACATACGTCAACTTGACATGTGTGTGACAATAATGTTGATAGATGACATCTGGCGACTGTCGTTACGAGGGAAATAAGAGCAAATGATGACATGATGACTGTGAGTAAGTTTACTCATAACTTCAAGCTTGTCTCCTGAAGGAACAGACAGAATTAGATTGCTGACATGCAGCAGCAAACTTTTGTGAGACCAGTCATAACTTTTTTTAAATTATGAATATTATTTATTTATTTTATAATTCATGTACACACATAAATAAAAAGAAGATACATTGTTATAAAAATTGTACAAAGGTCCTGCTTATTTCTAAAAGAAATTTCTTCCAGCAGACCTGCGAAAGGAGAAATAGGAAGTAATGTAGACAGTAGTGTGTAAAAGAAATTAAAGAAGAGAATGTCAAATCTTAAATTAAAATAATACAAACTTATATACCTATATATACCTTATACTAAAAATAAATACATAATATATATACATATATAATTATCACACTAGAGAGGAAAGATTGTGCTCTTTTACTTTTGATTTGAAGAGAGAAATCATTTGCAAATCTCGAATGCTAGGCGGAAGAAAGTTCCACAACCTTACTGCATGGACAAAATTTCAACCCTCCCGCTGCCGGGCCACCGGCCGCCCCTCGGGCGCCCCGGTGTATTATTATTACATAATTGCGCGTTTTTACGTAAATCACCAAAAAAAAAAATAAACAAAAAATACTTTATCGGGATTATATTCTTTTTATTACAAAACGACAATTAAGTGTTTTTCAAAGTAATTCAAGTTGTACAGACGTATGTACAATCTGCGCTCGAGGGGTTAATTCCACCACCCATTCCTGAGAAAAAGGGTCTTGATCGACAGACGGACCTATAAGGGCAAAAAATTTCAATATTTCTGACAGAAAATCCTACAATCTCAACCAATTAGCCCCACCTGGGTATCAAACTCCAGACCTCACACAGTCCAGTCTCTACAATCATGAGCATCCATCGATCACACCGACACCACATCAGATAGTATGTTAATAGTACGGCGCTGTATGTGATCAATCATTGGACGTAATGATCAAGTTTTTGTGATCGGATCATTATGATCATCAGATGCTGAGGAATTTCGATTAGGTGGCCATATCATTATCGTGGAGGGCTTTGGGCCAATATTGGTAACTTACGAAGGCGAAAATTTTGTGAGTGAGTGTACAGGTCTCCCAAAGTGATAATGCGCATAGAAATCTTCGTCACTGTTCGGCAACGGTCGTATTCCTCGAGCGTCGGAAGACGATATGTATATAGAGCAGTTAAGTGCATTTTCTTCATGCATAGTTTAGGGCTCTTACGATTCAATGATTCGGGTGTTTCCGGGAATACGACAATTGGCGAAGATCTGCATGCGCATTATTAATTTGGAAATACTGTATGTTTGTTACTTCTACGCGCTCGAACGGCTGAACGGATTGGGATGAAATTTAGCACACGGATAGACCATGTCCTGGAATGGCACACAGGATAATTTTTCCCTGGGGGTAATTTCCAACTTTCACGTGCCTGGGCGTAGCCGACTTTTTATAGGCTATAATTATAAAAGAATTTTTTATCGCTTCAGCGTGAGATCCAAAGAAAAAGCAGTAAAAAATAATTTAAAAAAAAACCTAGCTTGTCTCTAATATTTCTACGAAAACTTGAATATTCTGATAACCCTTCCGAGTAAAACCTTTCAAGGATTTCAATGACTGAAATTGTATTGTTGAATTATTACTTATTGTATTTTATTTGTGTTTGTATTTTTATTGAACTGGATCTGACATTGTATTATTTATTGAATCGAATCTGACATTATACTGTTATTATTATTGCAAATGAAATGTAATTTAATTTAATTTAACTAAAAGTATTTCGACGCGAGACGCACAGGACCGTTCATTGTGGCGACATTTGGGGGAGGCCTATGTCCAGCAGTGGACGTCTATCGGCTGAAATGATGATGATTATGACGAAGAGTATTTCAAGCCTGAAATAAATTGATTTATTATTATTAATAATAATCTAAATTAGTTTTAGATTGACCGCCATGTTTCTCTTTTCAAAGCTACCAAAACATTATTCCATGTAAACAGTCCTACAATAAAAACTAAAATCGTTAACCCAAAGAATCAAATCACAATCAAATAGCCATTGAGTCTGTTAATTGGCTATTGGCTATAATAAGCCTCTCATTGCAACTAGTAACATTTTATTGCATTGGCGATAAGAGCTCGACGTTTTCCTCTAGTTACGAACACAAGGACCTATGTACTCAATTCCTTATTACCCGACTGCTTTAGTTTTTTTTTATTTATTTTTTTATTGGGTGGGAAAATCATCTTATGACAAATCCCGCCCTTGGGCGGAGCGGGAGATAGTGTCAGACTTTTACTGACTAAAAAGTAGTAAAAGTTCCTTCGTTGCCTTCGTCCCAGGGCCCCGGGTTTCGCTTTCACACTACCCGTGGCCCCAGTAGGCTTCGACCCTGCTGGGCCCCTACGATTTGCTGACATCTCCTTGAGGCGGCGCTTGTGGATACTGGGCCATGCAAGGAATTTAACTAGTTTTGCCATCGATACGCTAAGAGGAAGAATAGGTTTCTAAACCAAGTAAACTACAAAAACTAGTCCAAAAATGCTCAAACAAAATCAGCACAGAATCAGTGTTGAACAAAAATAAAGTCATAAAATAACAGGCCAACGATAAACGTGAACAAAACCACAATGTTTGGATTAATAACTGCCGAGGAAACGCACTTTTCATAACACGTAAAGTTTACGTTCCAACGATTATAATTACGTACATTTACGTTCTAGCGTTATAGTTTTTACAATGGAGAATGTCAACATTGTTTTTCGTAAACATTGAAGTTCTCACGGTGGTAACAATTGTAGGGGCGGTCGTACTCTCTCTTAGAAATGAGAATGGGCCACACCCCCTGTGTGAGGAGAGGCCCATGGATTATGGAAATAGAAAAGAACTGGTTACTTCATTTAGTTACGAGTGAAGTTTGCCCAGCGTCACGGTATAAGCTGAGCAACAACCTATTTTTGCCTAGATGCGACGCACAACTTGGATTTATATATTGTATTTGTTTTTCTTATATTATTGTTTATATTTACATGATGGATTAGTCTCTGCCGGTCCCGGCCACGTGCAATAGACAATAAACAACCACAGACTAAGTTGTAGACATCGGACAAATTTGTCTAGTGTCTATGGTGCAGCATAGTTGGTTTGGTATGGTTTACACATGGTCCGACAGATTGCTGTATTTTATTGTGCGTCTATTTGGGCAGAATAAACATGTTTTCTTTCTTTAAGTTCAGTGGCTGTTTTAATTAATTGCAAATTGATTCCTAGTGGATATTGCGATGTAAAATCGGTGTAGTTTTGTATCTCAAGTGTCTGCGCAACTGGACAATATGTGGAATCATTGAAACAGGCGCGTTCTCGATGAAATGGAGCTAAGATTTTTTTTGTAATTTTGGCTACCTCAGCGAAATTTTCCGAGGAGGTTGGTTGATACATTTGCTGTCAAATATTACAAAAGCATTAGAATGTGTACATCTATTACAAACCAAATAACAACAAAAACAACTTCACTATGCCTAAAATTGTGTTTTTGCAAAAAAGTGGTAAGTCGTTGATTGAGAGTCGTGAAATAAATAAATAAGAAATATTCTTAACTTAACCTAACTAGAACTACATCATCATTTTAGCCGAAAGACGTCCACTGTTGGACATAGGCCTCCCCAAGCGACGCCACAACGACCGATCCTGTGCGTCTCGCATCCACCGCACTTCCGCGACTCTCACCAGGAACTAAAACTTACAAAATAAAAATAAAAGCCACAAAATACTAAAAAACCAATCTAAAGCACAGCGTCGAAAAACTCCTCCGCATCACTGTCGACTGGTAATGTACCCAAAACACTGGCGGCATTGCCACGCTGAATGGCAATGCTTATCCTTTGTCCCAAGTAAAACCCAGCCCTTGGGTAAAGCGAAGTGTCAACAAGACGTTTCAAAAGTTCTTTAAATAATTTATGAGCACGTTAAAAATATTTGAACTTGAACTTCAATTCTGTCTTTTTCTGCCAGTCCATTCAGTAGGAGTCACAATCGTAGAGAAACTATTAGTTAAGGAATCCAGGTTAGTAGGTACATTTAGCACATACGGTGATGAATGTCGCAATACCACTCAAAATAATTCACTGGCACACAATAAAATCCTGATTAAATCGTCACAAGCCATAAACATAATTTTATGAATGTGTACCACAACTTTGAATAAGAAATTGATTGCTTTACCCAGATTGGAATGCATTAACCTAATTCCTGAATCAGTTTCGTTACAAACGATGACAAATAACTCATGTTTTCTATTCCTAAACCCGGTCGGTATTGTAGACGGCGCTAAAGAACTAAACTGGAACATATTTCTTCATTAAGAACTGGTTTAGACGGACCACTAAAAGTGGGCGCTTAGTTGAGCATAAGGACTTTATTATGCAATAGATACTTAAATTCAAGATCCTATTGACTCAATGTCATCGTCCTTCTCAACACAAAAACATTACAAGAATATGAAGTCGTAAGCTTGTGTGCGGAAGACGTAGTGTTGGAAAGCCTCCTACAAGGTAGACCGATGACGAGGTCAAAGTGACCCCGTATTGAAGATACATCATTGCATTCTGTATTAATAGGCCATCTTTGAAAATAATCATATCTTAAGTTACGGCCTCCACACGGCAGAGAAGACTATGTATTTTTTTGCCGCAAAAAAGAAGACACGTACGAGGCATATTAGACCTCGTTCCGCACTGAAAGTGTTAAGAGAGTTAGTCTCAGTTACATTTATTAGTTACGAAGTCTGAACAAACCAACAGACACGGGGTTAGCAAACAGCAAACGTTAAGAAACACTAATGCAAATAAGTTTTCGCAATACGCTCGCTCTAGGGTTAGTAGACGATGGACGAACAATAGGACTTCCGCACTCCTTATCTACAACGCGCCTGGTGATACAGTGGGGATAAAATACGTGGCTTCGACCCCGATAAATCAAACATCAAAACAGTAGTAGGTTACTGATACGTAGGTGGTAAATGCCTTGGTTTTATGTGCTTTAAAATAGACTAGCTACCTTGTTCGTCTAGTACAGGGCCTCAAGTCTGCTATTACAATAGTGTCAGAATGGTCTATCATTGATTTCATAATTGTTGATTTTGACAAGTTTGGTAGTCTAAACTTATATAATGGCGTCATTATGACTTTCCAATGAAAGTCTGACCTATGCAGTAATCTGCTAAAAGTAATCTGAAAAAAAGAAACCTGAAAAAAGTGATCTGAAAAAAAAGAAACCCCTATAGGATCACTTTGTAGTCCATCTGTCTGTCTGTCTGCCTTAATCTCGGTAACGAGTTAAAATTAAAACCATGTATAGTCAGCAGTCTCTTGATGCTGTAAAAAAATCAAATTTCTAACTTAACGAAAAAAAAAAAATACGGCCGTTTATATCTCAAAAAACGTATACTTTCGACACTCTCGAGGAAATCAAAATTCATAGGGTACTTCCCGTTGACCCAAACCCAATCTGAAATTTTGCATAAAGCAAGGTCTTATGCACAGGTATAGGAATAAATCTGAAAATAGTAAATTTTTTGTTACATCACAAAAAAAATTGTGATTCGGAAAAATCTTTGAGACCGCATTCTGGAGTTGAACTGTTTACATGGGTAAGTTTGTACGGAACCCTCAATGCATGAGTCCGACTCGCAATTGCGCAGTTTTTTATTTTGGACAGGCTCGCGTTTGACCACTATCTCACCTGATGGTAAGCGATGATATGGCCGACGATGGAGCACGCTTGACTAGAAGTAACTTATTCACTCTTGACTTAAAGAACAAGTTTTCTTGTCATACGCAGGACAAATATTAGCATGACCTACAGAACTAGAGAAATATCTATTAATGCAAGTGCATTTCAAACTCTGTGTACCTACCTAAACGCATCCTCAATTTTGGAGAAAGGATGGACGAGAAGAGATTGCTGTCTTGTTGGTATATAGTCTAAACTAATATTATAAAGAGATAAAGTTTTGTTTTAGTAGTTTTTTTTGTTTGTAAGTGGCGTGACATACGGGGTTACCATGACGTTCAAAGTAAGATTGTTTCATTCCTACTTCAGTGTGGGTTTTTTTTTTAAGGTGGGAAATCATCCAAATGACTTCTCGCGCTTTGAATGGAGCGCGAGGGCATGTCAGACTTTTACTGACTAAAACCACACCTGTGTCCTTCGATTACCCTTTGCGTTCTAGGACTACGGGTTTCCTTTTCAGAAATTCTCCGCGGTCCTAGCTAGCGGGCATCGGCCCTACTGGCCCCCTACGGTCTGCTGACATCTCTTTGAGGAGCGCGTGGATCACTACGCGCTGTTGACGATTGGGCTCGGTCCGGTTAATTACCGAACAGCCGCAAGCCCGCGTCTACCGTGGCAGGTAGTCGGGGTCGGAATTACGGCGGCTAGGGCGTGAGGATCTTCGTTCCCTCACGCGTGCAGCCTCCTCCTTCGCTAGCATTACCGCTTCGCAGAAGGAGGCGACCGCCTGCCATTCCTCTTCGCTCCATTTCAGTGTGGGTAAGGGACAGAGCTATACAGGTTGCCTAGCGCCATCCCTTACCCACACTGGAAATAAGAATGAAACAATTTTACTTTAAAAGTCATGGTACAGGTCATAGGCTATATTTTATGTACGCAGGTGAAGCCGCGGGCAAAAGCTAGTACTATGATAAAATTGATTTATTTGACCTCATTATTTTGAATCCTGATGTCAACAACTCTAGATCTTTTTGTAACAACACATCGTCTATAAAAACTTTGTAATTAGGGATTATAAATCAACAATTATCGTGATGTAGATAATACTTAAGTACTTGTACATTAAGATAACATGCTAATTATGTACCTACAAGATAATTTGTGTACTTTACCTCAGTAGGTGAGCTGTCAACTATGACCAGGCTCTTAATTTTCCATTATTTTTGTGATAGTTGTGCAGATAGAGCGAAATCAAGGAGAGGAGAATCATCATCATCTTCCTGCCCTTGTCCCGTGTTATTTAAGGTCGGCGCAACACGTTTTTTTCTTCCACTCTGCCCTGTCACTCGTCATGCTATCACTAACTTCCTTTTCTTTCATATCACTCTTCACACAATCCATCCATGGAGAGGAGAATCGATAACAAGAAAGTTTGGGAACAAATGCAGTATGTAGATTAGACAGAAAACATTGCAAGGTAAACACACTTGTGGGTTACGCTCGCCTGTGTACACAAGCTGTCCTATTTATCGTTACTTGTAAAAGTTGTGTATAAGAATATAAATATATATATATATATAGTTATGTTAACATAAATATTGCATAAAAGGGAGAATTTTTTTCTTGGAGTGGGATTATATCATCAAATAACGTCTCCCGCTCTAGGTGAAGCGAGAGGATCGAAGTGTCAGCCTTTTACTGTTTACATGCATGGGTAACTGAAGGATCAGTTGGCCTTTGTGTTCCAGGGCTACAGTGACTTCTTCGAATAATCCTGGTAAACGTGACTCTATCGATAGTAATGATACTGGGTCTCACGCCCCAGCCGCCGGGAACCCGATCCCGATTTCCGGCCGCCGTAGACGCGACCGGTCCGACCGTCCGGTAACTGTCCGAACCGAGCACAAGTGGTCGACGGCGCGTACTGTTTCACGCGCGCCTCATGGAGATGTCAGCAAACCGTAGGGGCCCAGCAGGGCCGAAGCCTACTGGGGCCAAGGGTCTGATTCTGAAAGGAAGGAAGGTACGAAAGGCAAAAAAGGAACTGGTGTGGGTTTTTAGTCAGTAAAAGTCTGACACTATCTCTCGCTCCGCCCAAGAGCGGCCGATGTCACAAGATGATTTTCTCACCAAAAAAAAAACCATGACTTGTTAAAATGTCAAGCATGCGAGCGAGGAAAAGGGATGGAACTATACTATACACCTTATATTGCTCCATTCCTTTAACAGTTCAGTTTAGGTTGCCAAATGGATCGCATCAAAAGCTCCGGTCTTTTGCGATAAAACATTTTCTTGGCTATGTTAGCCTTGTTGTTTCCACTACTGGAACTCTCCTCTCTAGAAGAAGGAATGGGCTGTAATCCACCACACGGGCCCAGTGCGGATTGATGGATGTCACGTGACTTCGAATGTTTGCTTCTAATACAATGCCGGTTTCCTAACGTGGTTTTCCTTCACAGTTTCGATAGAGTCATTGCAATTGATTATTTCACGAATGTAGAACATAGGACCTAATAATGACATCACGATGATATCATATCTGATGGAGATGGCAATTTACAGACTGATATCACAGCCGTTCGATAAACAACCGCTACTGAACTTAAGACTTCTAATGAAACACTTCAAAAATCTAGTCTAGAAAAGAAGTGAATTCTGAGAAACGTGTATGAAAATGGTATTAATAGGAATGCTTACGGTTGCTTCTCAGTGACACACATAGTAGGTCCTTGAGATCATCGGAAAACCTAAAATTAAGTATTTTCACGCATTCCATTTCTTTTGTTGACAAATCTTTCACAATTCAAGGAGCTCGTTTGTGGAATACGTTACCCTTAGAAGTGAGGCGTGCTTAAACGCTACCACGACCTTTTCCCAATTACAATTTTGTTTAAGGTGGGAAATCATCTAATGACTTCTCGCGCTCTAGGGTGGAGCTCAAGACGTGTCAGACTTTTACTGACTAAAACCACACCTGTGTTACTTCAGTTGTCCTTTGCTTTCTAGGACCACGGGTTCTCCTTTCAGAAGTCAACCTATAGCCGCAGTTGGCTTCGGCCCTGCTGGGCCCCTACGGTTTTGCTGACATCTCATTGAGGCGCGCGTGGTACACTAAGCGCCGTCGACGACTCGGGCTCGGTCCGGACAATTACTGGACGACCGGACGGTGAGCTACCCATTGCTCGTCATCCGCAAGCCCAAGTCTACGGTAGCTAGTTAGTCAAGGTCGGGATTCCGGCGGCTGGGGCTTCCCAACAACATTGGACTCGGTTTCTAGTCTTCTGGTTAGGGATGCAACTAAGAACCATTATTTTTACATGCAGTGCCTGCCACTAGGTATTTTGCGAGGAACGGGGGAATCTCGGTACGAAACTGATGGTCACCCATCCATCGTCCAACCTCCCTATGCTTAACCTTGGAAATCCATCTATTTTTATTTAACTACAAGCTAAAATCAATACTTAATTACTAATAATTACACAGCTCAAAGATCACGCATTGACGTCACATGTTAAGCAGGATTTGCAGAAATATAAACAGAGCCTGTGGTTTTCCGCTACATATTCTTCATTAAATTGTCACGACAAAGTGATAGCAATTGAATATAATGTACTATCGTAAAGATTTCCGACCAGCAGACCACAAAACAAACTTAAGTGGCAGTAGACATGGCACATTGCTAGCAGAACAGGTGGTCAATGGTGCCGAAAGATTCTGAAAAGACGCAGCCTTGGAAGGCATTCCACAAGGTGGATCGAGAACATGGTGAGGGTTGCAGGACTCTGAGGGTTGCGAGACGTACAGGACCGGTCGTTGTGGCGATGCTTGGGGGCGGCCTATGCACAGTAGTGGAAGTCTTTCGATTGAAATGATGACAATGATGACGAACTGAAGAAGAGTTTGCAGAAAATATTACTCCTGAACGAGGAATATATTGGGAGACTCTTGTGTCTGGAATCCTATCCAGAGGTACAGGAAGTCCATTTTATCTGGCTAGTTGATCAACTCAGGAATATAGAAATTGAACCAACAATAAGAGAAACTTGGCGTAGTTGAAGTCAGACAGAAGGGAGAATATTTTTCAAACAGACAATATAGCGTCTACAAAAGCCGAGCTCTTAATATTGGGGGCTCAAATGGACAATAATAAATACACAATATAAGAGAAAACAAAACCGGAGAAAGTATGTACATTCATGTTTGTATTGTTCCAAAGTGTCCTACACAAGGATTTCTCCTAGAACGCGGGTGCGTTTACAGACCTGACAGATCTCACGTTCACAAACAGACGGACAGTCGGAACCACTATCACTTGTATCAGTAGGCTAAACTAATATTTACAAATCTACGAGAAAGGATCTTGTTTGTCCGAGACAATAGGAGTACAATACTTGGAATTATCGAAGATAATGTGTCGAAGGTAAATAAGAGGACAAGATATAATATTAGTTTTAGCTTGGGTGGGAAAATCGGTTTATCGAAATCAGATGGAATATTGCTTCGCACCAAAAACCATGTCGATGTCTATAACTATATTGCTGGCAGAATTGATTGCGCTTATATCGGACGTTGCTGTAGCAGACATGTTGCTAACTATGCCCGATAGTGTAAATGTATTTGCTTATGTGTGTGTGATTGTTGTATGGGTGCTATTAGTTTCCTGAAATAAATGCTTTTTATTTTATTTATTTTATAGTCTATCGTCATGGGTCAGAAAACCTTGAAACATGACACAGAACTAAATGACTTTTACAAATTATTATCTGCAGAAAAATTTATATAAATTTAGCTAACCTGATATCCGTTGTTATGCCATATAAATTATCAAAGAATAAAAACAGGGTAGAGTAGGAAGGTAAAAGATAGCCTGCGATCTATTCTTAGACCTACCAAATATACACAAAAAAATCATAAAATCGGTCAAACCGTTTTGGAGGGGTTCGATAACAACACTGTGAAACGAGATTTTTAAATACATCTACACTAATATTATAAAGAGGTAAAGTTTGTTTTTTTTTTTGTTTTTATGTGTTTTTGTTTGTAGGAGATAATTTCTGCCAATTGCTAAAATTTTTTTCACCAATCGAAAGCTGCTTTATTCTTGAATGACGTAGGCTATATTTTATGAATGCAGGTGAAGACGCAAGCAAAAGCTACTATTAAATATAGTCGCTCCTCAGAGTCGCAGCATCGCGACTGTCTATGGCAGCCTGGACACCTTCTTCCTAAAGATTGAACCATGTATTGCTGTTATAGGCATTCAAGCAATCTATTAACTTGCCTATAATTTACCATGTCATATATTTGGTGTATATACGAGCTAAGATATGGTAGTATAGTTATGTAAGTAGAAAGATGTTTACTAATAGGAGCAACACCATGACCTTTGCCAGAACCTGTGTTCAAGTTATCAATTTTACTCAATTACAGGGAGAATGAAAGTAGAGTAATGTTTGGTACGGCCTTTTCTTTTCACTCCACGTTGAAATGTCAAAAGGGTTAGTATACCGCACGTATTTCATCTAGAAATTATAAATCTGTATAATTTTGTGTGATTTTCTCCAGAACAATAGAATTGATTTAAATAATGTCATCATTCGGATGGTTGTTGACAGCAAAACCAGTTAGATCAAATATGAATTCTATGACATTCCGAATATTGAATTCCGTTACGTCATTATTATTGACATAGTATATATTTGTAATAAACAAATTTATTTTTAGCAAGATTTTTTCGAGTTCAGTTTAGAGGCTGTTTTAATTATTCGCTATTAATTCTTAAAATTTATAGTATTGTATGTCAAGTGCTACACAACTGAAAAATACCAGAATCATTGACACAGGCGGGAACTCGGTAAATTGGAGTTGAGACTTTTATGTTCTGGCTGACTCGATACATTTGCTGCCAAAACATTAAAATGCGTGCCATCCGCATTCTAATGAAAAACAAAATTATGTAAAACTAAATACTTTCTTAATTTGATGCTGGCTAAATGTACAAAATATGCGAAGAGAAAAAAAACTGATTGAAGGAAAATGGTCTAGAGTTCTAGACTATTATTTAAATATCTGCATTTAATATCCGTTACATCATTATTGACATGATTGTTTGCTGTCATGGTGTTACGGTAAAAAGGTCAGAACTATCATTTATCTTGGCTTAGGTAAGCTTGTTACCTGGTTAAAATTGAATTTGAAATTAATCTCTCTAGCTAATATACTAATAGCTGATAGGGTTTTTGGTAATTTTAGACTATATATTACAATTGTAAATCAGTTGCATGTTGTAACCAGAAATCATTTTTAACAAAACCCTGTTGTTACTAATATATAAAAAAAGAAAAGTGAGTAACAATACAAATACGAAATGATGAAAGCAAAAGAAATGATAATGATAACTAAACAAACCAGGTAGATACACTTACAACATTAGAAGAGAGTACTCTCAAAACAAATTAAAACAATAGATATGATGTAACAGAAACAGGACTGACAAATGAATGATCCAATATCAGTGTGAGAACAATTATGCTTAAACAAACAGTCGACCTAGTTGCAGGAGCAAATTGTCCGTGCATATCAAATACGGTAGTTAATCAAATTGTAACGTAATAAGATTTTAACGATGCACAACTTGAGGGAACAGATACACCTTACAGTATATTCAAATGTGACAGAATGAGGCAAATACCGGATTAAATCCAATATATGAATAGTAACATTTGAAAATATATTCATGATTTTGAAGAATCATAAGCTTCATATTCATAGCTATGTTTCTGGTGATTCATTAATATAGTAATCGAAACAATAACATAGAAAACTAATTGTTTATGAAATGTTTAATAGAACAATGGTCAAGGATTTTATAAACTTATCTATTATATTATTTATCAATCAACGAGGAAGAATTCCAGGTACAATGTCGTCTGATAATAAATAGACAAATAGATAGGTTGTTACTAATAATAGATGAAGTAAAGAATCTCTGACGTTAAAAGCCAAATTCTTTTGTCCATATTAACAAAAAAATTACATGACCGGTAAAAATTAAGATGAAACATAACATGTTTTTCAATAATCATCGGTATACAGGGGCGCCCAAAATTCACTCTCAAGTATTGCAGAGTAAACATCATTTATCAAACACTTGACACTAATACGAATTATACAAACAATCTGCCAGATACGATCGCAGATAACAACGATTGATTTGAAGTGAAACAACATAAATCATTGAAGAATGTAAATTTCATAACAACTGTTCCGATGAATAGTAACTTTTACTTCTTATGGAACCAAACAGATGCATGAATCACACATGCATAAGCCTGAACAAGAAACCTTCTATGTTTCCAATGCAAAGATCAGCTACTGCATAGGCTAAGTTGAAATCCGAACAGAATGCAACAAACCATAAAAATCACATTCCACAGTAAACATTAAAAGAACTTTTACAACCATTTTACTATTCGCTGCACTTTAATTAGAAGACTGATAAACTAGAAAATAAACAATGCAGATGAAAGTGTTGATACAAACGAGGATAAAAAAGACCGTGCCTAAACAATGGGACTCATTGAAACGCATCGTGTGTAAGAATTTCAAAATCTACTCACCATGCATGTCAGCATCAACACAATAGACCACGAAACACTTGCACATAAACACACAAATAATTCAAAATATTTTTTTAGAATTTTTCAAAACACTGTACGTAAAATATTTCCCCTAGGGACACCACAAGTTAATAATTCGAAAATCGTATTTCGTTCGCAACGTGCGCGCGAGTCAATGTGCGCGTGCTATTCACTAACGGCCCGCTCTCAACACTGATCAACGAGTAACTGACTACGGGCTGCGCCTGCGACGCTGTTTACTATAACCCCATGCACAAGATTATCAAAAGCTTTCGAGGAATTTTCGCCTCTATTTCTATGTGCAATGGGTTCTATTTTAATCGTATATGTCCCTCTTATCTGTGTTAGTAAGTCGGACGAATGTATTTGTCATTTTGTATGAATGAAAAAATAAACAGTACGCATAGAGCTTTCTGTATGCGTTCGTTTCGTTTTATATCATAACCTTAATTAATGTTTATATCGCTTTCAGTCCTTGGCTCGTTGGAGTCTCGTATGACATTATGATTCATTGTACAATTCACTTCTTGCTTAGATTACTTTTATTCTGTCCAGTTCATCATGATTATGTTACTAATATTTCTGGGAACGTGTCTACTAGGTATATATATAAAATTATATTTCTTGTTACTATTTGGATATTGATGGCATGTGTCCAAATGAAAAGTAATGAGCTCTATTTAAAAATGTCTCATGTTATTGTAAACTTTATTGCTTTGTAATTAAAATTAATTTCGTTTGTGTTCGTGAGATGTTAAAATGAGATGTACGACAATAGACATAGAGTAAACATATTTTAATACATTAGTTCATTGTACTTTTATTTTCCTGTTGATCGAAATAAAACTGACGCCATTGACCTACTAATGTAGCGAATACTTATTTCCGATCTTCCCAGTATTAATTAAAGATATAATTAAACACATGATTGCAAATTGTTTTAATGAAAAGTTTTTTTATAGTTTTGAGCTTGTCTTCCTTGAAGAGACAGTCACCGAAACAAAATTACAAATAAAATTGAATGCATTCATGTAACTCTACAAAACCCTTCATGTATACTAAAGAATGTACCTAGTTAATTTGATAAGAATTTTGGTATAGCTATTATATATACAGAACTCTGAGAGTACTAGATAATATTTTTAAATTGAATACCATAATTATGCAGGTTTCTCAAACATATACATATTTTTGAACTTTAATTTGTAATCTTGAGCTGGATGCTCACCATTTATTTGTAAGCCTCCTGGCATAACATAGCGTTCTCTTCATCAAATATAAGATCTGTATCTCTGTAATTGTGTTAACAAATAAAAGTGATTTTGATTTTTTGATTTTGAACTCACCAAATACTATGATAACACTTGGAATTTCCTATGCCAGCAACAAAATCAATCATTATATTTTAATATCCCAGGAGCCTAACAACAACCAGGATTATCATGGTACAAGAAGACTAAGCCAAAAGACGTCTATCACAAATCAATTGAAAAACATTTGGCTAAATATTCCCTCTTAGTAAGTTATAGAAGTGTCAGCAATGTATTTGCTCCCATTCCCGAATTCGTGTTGTTTTAGGACAGATATATCAATCTTGATTTTGCTCTTTATCTTAATCCCAGATCAACATGAAACATGGAGATATTTATGTTTTTTCTCTCTTTTCATGTGATTTCAAAAGTCAAACACAACATGTTATTTTAAGAGGCGCCACGACACTCATCGATGATGATTTATTTAACCAAGGTCTTAAAAACCACAATACAAAATATGAGTATTCAATATAATATAGTATATGCCTATAATATTGTTCTTATGTCTCATAGTTTACTCCAAAATAATCTAACTGAGTTCAATTTAACTCACATCCTTTGGTTGTATGCCTTAGTCATCGACATATGGTATGGTCACTTCTTCAAATAACTAAACCCACTTTACTGGCTTATCTATAGTCAAAGTCAGCAGCCATTATGGTTTAGTCTTAAGTGACAAGATATCACCCTATCGACTCGTATATTTAAATCATTAAGCTCTCGTTTAAAACCAATAAAATTGTTTTTCGAAGAACGATTGTATCTAAAACACTTGTCATGTAGTTAGTCGAATCTTGAACTAAATTGAAGAAGATAACAAAAGAGACAAAACAATTGGTGACATAGGTCTTATTAACGTTGTCGATGTAGGAGCTGATGGTGTTCAAACGAATTGTGTTCAAAAGTAGCTAAAGATGTCTAAAGAAGACAAAATCTTAAGTAAAGTCTATATGAATATGTAAAATAAAGCAGAACGACCCCTCAGTGAAAATTCTAACGGATAAAACAAAAGCTAATTTGTGCTAATCATGTATATACCTACCTATGGATAATGAATTTAAAGAACCAATGATTAGAATATAAAATAAAGGTAGACAAATTCTAACCCTGACTAATACTGCCTAAAAGAGTGCGATGCTACTAAAAAGGTTGGGAACATATCTCCTTAATAATCATTATTTATCAAAGCAACCCACAAGATTGATTGTTTTCTTGGGATATCAGTAAAATAACTTCTACCGCTCTGATCGAAACGAGAAGGAGCGTCAGACTTTTCCTGACTAAAACCCAAAGTGTTCCATTATTTTAAATACTTTTCGCTACAGGACTCTGTTTTATTTCTTTCCTACAATCATCATCATCATCATTTCAGCCGAAAGACGTCCACTGCTGGACATAGGCCTCCCCCAAGTGTCGCCACAATGAACGGTCCTGTGCGTCTCGCATCCATCGTACTCCCGCAACCGTCACCAGGTCATCCTACAATAGTTAAGTGTAATTCATTTTTAAGGTGGAAATCTACAAATAATTTGTTCTACTCTTAGTAGAGTGAGAGAAGTGTCAGACTAAAACCCACCCGTGTTTTTTCAGTTACCCTTTGCGTTCCAGACCCGCAGTAACTCTTTCAAACAATCCACAACACTGGGAACATATGCCTTACACAACTGCGGAAATGAACGAAAAACAGTTTTTGATTAAAATAATCAGTGTCCCGTGCAGGCAGTAAAAGGCAACACCTTGCCATTACAAAGGTTTTCCTCGGAAGGTTATAACACTACAATTAACGACCAATACTATTGTGACCTGTTGCCTCTAGTACCGCACTTGCTACGGCGCCATTGCAATCGTATCCGATAACGTTATTAGCGCACGTGGCTTCAATTCATACTTCAGATTGTGTTCTTACCTGTACAATGCATATACATTTGCTGGGTTTTTGATTATCAGAGGCAAAATTACCGTCATCAATTTTCTGTAGCCTCTCACCTCTGTCATATGAGTTGTATCTTTTTTTTACATATATGTTACACTCACTGTTTCGCATTAAGATTTGAGTATCATCTTGTGTTTATTGTTGTACAATATTTTATAAGCATAAAGCATAATCAGCCTAGTTTAATGTTTCCACTGCTGGGACTCAGGCCTCCTCTTTCTAGGAGAGAGAATAACAATATGTATTTAACAATACTATACATATATATATATTTTTTATGAGTATACATGTGGATGGGTGGAGAGGGAGAGGAAGGCCAAAGAAAATATGGATGGATTGTGTGAACAGTGATATGAAAGAAAAGGAAGTTAGTGATAGTATGACGGTTGACAGAATAGAATGGAAGAAAAAACCGTGTTGCGCCGACCCCAAATAAGATGGGACAAGGGCAGGAAGAAGATGATGATACAATATTTTATACTAAACCACAACTAATAACACTTCAATGTAATCAGCATCAAAATTGGTTGTTAAATCAAGCAGCATTTAGCATTTCAAATATTGGTATAAGAAAGATTGAAGGCGTGGTGGGAATCGCTATCTCTTTTCTACACACGTAACTTAATGTCGGTGACGTCACATTTCAGTCAGTTCATCCTTATTCTGTTACTTGACATTATCTTCTTTTACCAGATTTGAAAGATTTCTAACTCACGTAATATTAAACGGATTGGATAAATTCTTTCTGTTTACGATTTTAGTAGATAAATAAAAAAATATTAAGTAAATTACCCAATTGTAGAGTATGATTATAATCACGGACAGTTACAATAAAATCAAGTAGTTAAACCTTTCTGTATTTATTAATTAAACGCATCTTGATTGTGTATCAAAATACATCAGATTTTATATCTCATTGAACTCAATGTAAACATAGCTATTAAAATAAATTTATAGGTGAAAGGTTAACAGGAATATCAAAGATTTACATCAGTCTTCACTATCTATATATTGTTTTAATTAGAACTATGTGGGCATATACTGTACCGATTATTATCTCAGGAACCTCGGATACCTCATCATTCATATTATTATCATCATTATTCTGATAACTATCTTTATTGACTCGTTTTATTTTCTAACCGTCTTCCTTATTCTTATCAGTGAATTCCTCTGATGGGAAAAATAGCTTCAACTGTTTTGTGACTTACCCACCTTTACAATGGGACAGTCACAAAACACAGGCCATGGTCCGGAGTGAGGAGGAGTGGCAGGCGGTCGCCTCCTTCTGCGAAGCAGTAATGCTAGCAAAGGAGGCGGTCGATCGCGTGAGACAACAGTCCTCACGCCCTAACCGCCGCCGGGATTCCGATCCCGATTTCCGGCCACCGGTGGCTCGCCGTCCGACCGTCCGGTAGCCGTCCGGACCGAGCCCAAGTCGTCGACGGCGCGTGCTGTTCCACGCGCGCCTCATGGAGATGTCAGCAACTATGTACCTAGCAACTAGGTAGTGTGAAAGCAAAGCCCGGGGCCCCGGGATGAAGGCAAAGAAAGGTTTTTAGTCAGTAAGTCTCCCGCTTCGCCCAAGGGCGGAATTTGTCATAAGATGATTTTCCCACCTAAAAAAAAAAACCTTTACATTTCAAAAGTAAATGCTTGCTATGCTTTGAATTTGAGTTTGCATTTGAACCCTAAAAAGTCCATTCGCAAACAAGCTTCTAAACCTATTTCAATAAAATTTCTTAGAATATACAATGCGCCGAGTGAATACGATCGCGGGTTTCTTCCAATAATTCCAAAATTGTGGTAAATTCCCTACTCATATCGGTGGTTAAACAGGTTGCTGCGCACTAAGATAGGTCCTTTAACATCAACGACGATGCCGCCCGTTACTTCAAGAATGTATTTGAAAAACATAGAAAGAATTTAAACAATTTATCTGCAATTCATTTCTATAAGCGTTTCTATTTCAAACACGGCTCGTTTCTGCCTATTCTTGTATCTATCCCGTTACAAAACCGTAAGAAATGCACACCTTTTCTACACAGTGACAAAAATTTTGGGAATCCCATTGAATAGGATGCCAAGCATGAGTCAATAGCTGTAATCAAAGTAGCAGGCGATATCAATTCTAATTGCAATGACATAGAGCTCAAATTCTTCTTTAAATTGACCTTTGGAGCTTGGAGTAATGCACTATAATGATGTAACGTCATCGTGATCCTACGCATATGATTATGAACTCTCTGTTTATGGAAATAGCGTGTTTTATTAAGTATTATTATGAATCAGTGCAGAGGTCCACTGCAATCGGAAACGATTCGGAAGTGAGTAATACTAAGTCACCTGTATTAATGCCTTTAAAAGAACTTATCCTTTTAAGAATCTTTTATCTATTTACATTCGTTTCCTAAATAAAAATAATCTTCATTAAATGACACGTGGTCACGTGGTTATTAAGTTCATCAATTTTATTTAAATTTTCAACAGGAGCCTAAACATCATTTCCAGAGCGATACGAAACTAAATCAGAGTTCTGGACTGCCAGATGCAAGTGAGGAAGTCCAGGAGGTAACAAAAAACCCAGTGACTCCTTTGTGAGCAAAGAGTAGATAAATCTTAAATATTCGTCACTCGGTCTCTGGCAATTTACTACACCAGCATTTCTATGTAAATTGACTTTTATTTTTATTTTAGTATTATGGGTTTTAATTGGTGCTTTTTTTTTATATAAACCAGTGCTTGACTGCGATCCCACCTGATGGTAAGCGGAGATGCAATCATTGATGATCAGGCGCACTAGTTTATTAAGAGCCTATTCGCTCTAGCCTTGAAGACACCTAAATTATACTTGGACGGGAAGACAGCAGCAGGCAAATTGTTCCAGTCCTTCGATGTACGCGGTATAAACGACGAAGCGAAACGCTTAGTCCGGACCGTTGAAGTTTCTAGTGTGTTTTCTGGTGTGTTTGTTAAGTGTTGTTCAATATTAAACTGTTCGACACAAATGTAAATTTGTTGATGAAATGTATAAATAGAGGCTTGTATCTTACCTCTAGCACCACTTACATCCTTTGACCAATGACCCGGATCATTAAAATCAGTGCAGTCCATACCTTCTGAATCAAATTTCGTAACCGTTACGTGAGAGCTGGCCTCGAGGACAGAATGAATAATCGGAAATTCTTCCATAAATATTTCAAGTTTTGTTCTCAAAGCTAAAAACTTAATCATAGTGCTTATTTTTAAACTAGGCGAGGGTCATACAATGTACAGTTGCCAAAATTTAACACACATTTTATTTCTTACATTTCCGGAGAGAGTTTTGTGCCAAAATATCATTTTACCACTGACAAACCAACAGTTTTTTTTACAAGGTTTTATATAACTTGTAATGTTTATGTGTATGTTGTTTTAGAGTAGTGGCCGAGTGGCAACAACCCCGATTTGTAAGTTGTAGGTCGTGGGTTCAAACCTAGCCAGGCGCATTACTTTATGCAATTTATTTTATTACCACTGGTCTCAAAATGGTGAAGGAAAACATCGCGAGGAAACTGGCATGTCCTAGAACCAAAAAATCGAAGACATGTGACTTCCACCAACCTGCACTGGGCCCGCATGGTGGATTACGGACCATACCCTCTCCTAGAGAGGATGTCTGAGTCCCAGCAATGGGAAAATTATATGGTTGATTATGCCATTCTATGCTATATGTATGTTTGTTTGTTTAGGGCAAATCTTGCAAATTAATTTTTGATACAGTTACCCCTAACCGATTGAGCTGAAATTTGGTAGGCCTATGTAACTTGGATGACAATGCAATAGTATGGTACCATGGAGCTGGTATGATGATGGAATCGGATAGTGGCCATAGGAACTACTGAGTGTAACAAGATAACCCCATCGTGTTTGAGGTCTTTAGAATCATCTTAATCACTACCATCGCACTAGTAGTATCACACAATAGAAGATTGTTATAAAAAAATATTTTTATTGAAATTTTATCAACCAACCACACGTTGTATGGAAACATGGGGAATCGAAGTCCATAGATATTGATATGGATGGTAGGAAATAGCTGAAGATCGTAGAAAATGGCAATCCTTGGAAGAGGCTTTTACCTGAGAACGAGGTTTTAAATTATTATGTTACTACTAAGTATAATAAATCAGAGCAACCTTACACATCATCATCTTCCTGCCCTTATCCCGTATTATTTGGGGTCGGCGCAACCTTACACAATATTGTTAATTAATAATTATGTAGAATATTGTCAATTTCTGTCTAGTTTTTAGGAAATATTTTTTATGGTTCCGTACCTCAAAAGCAAAAAATGGAACCCTTATAGAATCACTTTGTTGTCCGTCTGTCTGTCTGTCTGTTGGTCAAGGCCCTTTATCTCGGGAACGCGTAGAGGTATTGAGTTGAAATTAAAAATAAATACTCAAATTTGCGGTCTCATGAAGCTATGAAAAAATCAAATTCCTAACTTGGCGAAAAAAAAGATACGGCCGTTTATATCTCAAAAACCTATATTTCGACACTCCCGAGAAAATCAAAATTGATAGGGTACTTCCCGTTGACCCAGAATCCTATAATTTTAATTACCACCTACTTAGTGTTGTTTTAATGCGTGAACTTTATGTTGTAGTCGTTTGTTATCCCTCAATAAATAAAATAAAAAGTGTGATCACTAAAGATGATGACAAGAAACTTTATGGAAAGCATGCAGGATGAACGGAGCCAAACGAGGAATGTCCGGTGAAGGCGTACGTACATTCAAAACTAGACTACAGAGAAAACCAACGTAACTACTTAATAGCAATAGTGGTACTACCTTATCCAATAGTACTGCATTTTGTTGACAAAAAACCTTTTCCCCTTTTAACATAGCTATGTTCGTATATGGTAGAAGTATTTTTAAATAAGTAGAAAGATGGCGCTCGTATGTCATTAGGGCATTGAACTATAAAGACTAGATATATCTAGAGTACGCCACATAAATAAGAAAAAAACTTTGTACCAAAAGTCACAAATACGAATTTCCAATTTTCGTATTTCCAAATGCTTCAAAATTCCTAATATAAGACATTGGAACTATCATTCAACCTATTTTTATAATTTCAATATTCGAACGTTGAAAACTACTCATTATTCTTAAAATACGGAGTTTCAAATAGATCAAATTGTAAAAAGTCTGACTTATGATATTCGAAACATAAGAAATACGAATTCTGATAATTAATGTACCGAACCGAACTATATTATAATTATTCGATAAATCGGATACTAAACAAATCGCATTTATGACTTTCGTTAAAATAAATTTCGCGATATTTAATATTATAGACATTGTTATCTATCCTTAGGTATTTTTAAAATCGGAACATCGAAATTCGGAAAAAAAATTATTTAGTTGTGTTCCTATCCATAACTGCTATTAGTAGAACTGAACTGATCGAAAATATGTTGGTACCACATTAAAAAAAATGTTTAGGTAATGTCTGTAGCTAATTTATTCGAATACTTTGTATCTAATACATAAAAATCTCTTGTCACAGTGTTTGTTACAAAACTCATCCGAAACGACTTGACCGATTTTTATGATGTTTTGTTGTGTTTTTTTAGTAGATCTAAGAATAGGTCATAAGCTACTTTTTTATTGTCCTACGAACCTGCCTTTTTTTCTTTGATAATTTCTATGGCAGAACAACGTTTGCCGGGGCAGGTATATAAATAAACGAGTCTCTGCCAGCGGTTTCTAACCTTACCGTTTCTTACCGGTAACTTTGGATCCCCGTTTCATCCCTTTAGACTACCTAAAGGCCCACTGTTGGGACTCAGGCCTCTTCTCTAAGAGAGGGAACGGGCCGTAATCCACCACGCAGGCCCAGTGCGGGTTGGTGGATGTCACATGTCTTCGAATTTTTGGTTCTAGGACATGCCGGTTTCCTCACGATGTTTTCCTTCACCGTTTTGAGACCAGTGGTGATGAAATAAATTACACAAAGTAATGCACCTGGCTGAGTTTAAACCCGCGACCTACAACTTGTAAGTCGGGGCCGTTACCACTCGGCCACCACTGCTCTACCTAAAGGGAATTTTGCAAAATTCTCTCTTAGTGCTTGCCTACGTCATAAATGCAAACATTATGCAACATTTGACGCTTCTATTCCCAGTAGTTTAGGCTGTGTATTGATATGTCAGTCAGTCAGTTTGTCCTTTTATATATATAGATAAATGGCAATAATTTGTTTAACAATAGTATCTAAATACTTGGTCTAACCTTTTGAAGTAGTTCCTCATAAATTGTAACTATGGGAACCTGGTATTTCAGTTAGCAATTGTGAACACGCATTAACTGTGCGAGATATCATCAATTTTCATTATTTTGTTCTCTATAACTCCCCTAACTCTCAGCAAATTGACTTCTAGAAGGTTCAAAAATCGCGCAGGTTTAATAACCTGATATAGTCTTTTGTAGTTTTTATTTATTTATTTAAACTTCATGTACAGTAGTGGTACATAGGCGGACTTAATGCAACAAGGGATTCTCTACCAGTCAACCTTTGGGTTAAAAAAGACAACACTGTGGTAGGCTTGCATAATAAACAAAAATGCCAGATACTTCAAACAGAAAAAATACAATGAAAAATATGTTATTCATAATAATAAAATACATATATATGTTAAAATTATAAACTAATAAATACTATGAAAAATATCAAATCATTAAGAGAACTTAATAATAATTTTGACGATTTTTTTTTAAGTGTCGTGATGGTCCAATGTTTAAGACACCTTTCATGCATGAGATTGTGTGTTCCAAACTGAGCATGTGTCAATGTAACTTTTACAATTCATATTATGTACATTTATATATTTATCTCGAATAAAGTGCCTCGGAAAGCACGTAAGGTCGTTGGTCCCGGTTCGGTTGTCATTCGTAGATCATTGATAGTCGTTACAGAAAAAATAATAATAGTAATAATAAAAATAGTTCTTTCTTAATAATTGCTAGCTTTATTTCTACGGTTCATTTTCTTCACAATATTATTCTTATTGTTAGCTTTATTTCTACGGTAACATATGCGTGGGACATTATATTTTGGAAGAATGGTGCCTAAGCTAGGCTCAAGGCCTGTATTTCAGGTAACGAGGACAGATAGTCAGACCCTATAAAGTCTGACCGTCAATATATACAAGGAGTGTCGTATTGCCCAGTTACCGGGTTGTGGAGGTCAGATAGACTGTCGCTCCATAGAAAATACTATTTATGTATATATAGGTTCATATTATATTAAATATTTATATATGTTTATTTTTTTTAATATATATATATACATTTGATCCCTTGTTTTCCTATTAATCTTTTCTTTCTTTTTTTTATGCACCTACCATGTTTTCTCTTCACTATACTTGGTTGACTGGTAGAGAATGCCTAAGGCATTAAGTCCGCCTTTGTATCTTTGTGTTGCATGAAGTTTAAATAAATAAATAAAATACTGGTATTTATCCGCATTCAATTAGACTAGAGAGATGATCTGTCTTTTGTATTTAGTTTCCATAGAGTTCTTATACGTTCACCTCCACAGAGACCTATGTTTTGAAATTTGCAATTAGCTTCAGCTTTATCTTTCTAACTGATCGATTTCTTGACCTTTTAAAAGAACTTTTGAACATAAAACTCGAAGCCAGCACCGGTCATACCAAGACCTCGCGAGTCACAATATACAGTTCGCATGCAATCAAAATCAATGATAGGTACGCCACATTCAATTCACAACTGCTTTCTTTCAAGAACAATACATAATTGAATTTCCTCGTATTCAAAACAGATAGTATAGTAACGCGCGGATCAATGTCAACAACCAATCATAGAGTTAGGAAACACTCGAAGTAGTTCAAACGAAGTGTGGATGAGTAACAACTTTCTCAGTAGCGTTACGGGTTCAAGTGTGGACGCTTGTCCTATCTAGGAGCCATTCATTTATTACGTGAGACGATTTAGGGAGGAAGAGGGGTCGACCATGTCTTATTTTTCTTACTAGGGGTTGGTGTGAGAGTCTTCATAGTTCTTACGTGAGATCATAAAAATACGCAAAGTTATGATTTGAAATAAAGCGGGCAATCGCGCGAATGCCAATGTGCATTCAGATGCGTATAGGTAAACTATTTCCATGACAACTTCACTGCGCCTCCTCGCTTGTGAACTAGACGTTACTTATATTTCCTTTAGCTTCTTACGTAATAAATAAAATAATATTAAAACAACATTAATATTAGCATATATACGTATTTTATTATTATAAGCCACTGAATTTAATGATACTACATTCTATTTCAAAAAATATCTGTTATTTATTTATTGTGCACACCTGCCACAGTGTTGTCTTTTTAGCCCAATGGTTGACTGGTAGAGTATGCTTTGTGGCATTAAGTCCGCCTATGTACCACCACTGTACATGAAGTTTAAATTAATTAATTAATATTAAACATAGGGGAGGGGTCGGTTTATCCTTATTTTTTCTTATTAAGGGCGGGGAGGGGGTCAAAAACTAGTAAAAATCATCTTACGTAGTAAATGAATAGCCCCCTGATTGTGCTAGTTGGGGTCCATTTACTTCGTACATTCTGGAAAGGATCTAGGGCCAATGTTCTGTATTTGTAACGTTGGGTACGTTGCCTTGCCTAATTCTCTTTTCTGTCTGTGAGAAGGCGTAGCTTTAGAGCTGTGTCGTCATGTGCATTTTTTGTAACTTTTTTTTGGTTGTGCAAGTTAGTTAAGTCCATTCTACAAAGCCTTGAGCACAGGCGTAGCATGGCCAGCCTTTTGGGGTTTTACAGGATGCATTTTGGAGAGTGTGCGCAGGAATTGCATGACTTGATTCCACCATCTCATTTCTACTATCGGACAATCCGACAAACAGTGAGTATCGACCCTTACGTTGTTGCTACCTCTACGATACAGACCAAGCGTTTCGCCTTGTCGTTTATACCGCGTACATCGAGGTACTGGAACAATTGGACTGCTGCGGTCTTCCCTGTCTTCAAGGCTAGAATGAATAGGCTCTCAATAAATTAGTGCGCTTCAACAGCAACGATTACATTACTACTTACCATCAGGTGGGATCGCAGTCGAGCACTGGTTTAATCAATTAAAAAAAAAGTTAATTTGTTAATTTTCAAATGACTGCCACTCCTACTTTGGGTGGAAAGAGATGGCCCCTAATTTCTGATTTAGACATTTAAACTTGAGTATTTCTCAAACTCTGGTTTCCCCTGAAATCTTGTCAAAATATTCCTGATTTCTGTTTTGAGCATTTGAAGTTGGAGCATTTCTCAAGCTCTACTTTAGCCTGAAAACTTGTAAAAATTTGGCACTAAAGCAGGGTTTGAGACGTTCTTAAACCTAAATGCTCAATCCAGAAACCTGCCTGTAACCTCGATTTCTGATTTATGCAAAATAGAGTTTTCAAAGAAATACTCAGCTTTAAGAAAGTATTTCTCAAACTCTACCTTAAAAACTTGTCAAAATTTGGCATTTAAGTATGGTTTGATACGTAACATAAATAGCATAATCAGTCTTTTAATGTTCCCACTGCTGGGACTCAGGCCCCTCTCTAGGAGAGGGAATAGGCCGTAATCCACCACGCAGGCCCAGTGCGAGTTGGTGGATGCCACATGTCTTCGATTTTTTTAATCTTGGCCATGTCTCCTTACGATGTTTTCCTTCACCGTTTTGAGAGCAGTGGTGATGAACTAAATTACACAAAGTAATGCGCCTGGCTGGGTTTGAACCCGCGACCTACAACTCGTAAGTCGGGGCCGGTACCACTTGGCCACCACTAATTAAAAATTAATTATGTATAATTTACACTTACAAAATGAATTTCTACAGAAAACCAAATCAACTTCAGATTAATCTCCCATCTTAGAAGCGCACGTAATTCCAAGCGACGCCAACTTTCCTCACTAGTTTTACGAGCCACCTCATAATTGAAATCCTAAGGACAGGTTTGAACTCATTTAGTTCCCCTCGTACTGCACTAATAAGACATTTTATTGTTCTAGTTTCTGTAACGTCAGGGCTGCCAACGTGACCACGGGGATTTTGTAAAGATATCATGGTCCTGGAACAGAAAAGGCAACTTAAGAAAACAAGTGAGTTTTAGTCAGTATAAGTCTAACACTCCTTCTCGCTCCTCCACTGAAGGACACACAAACTAAAGTGGCAATGGGCAGGGCACATTGCTCGCAGAACAGATGGGCGTTGGTGCCAAAAGGTTCTGGAGTGGCGACCACGTACCGAAAGACGCAGTGTTCGAAGGCCTCCTACAAGGTGGACCGATGACCTGGTAAAGGGTGCAGGAATCCGATGATGCAAGACGCACAGGACCGTCCATTGTGGCGACGCTTATTTATTATTTATTTATTTATCTTTATTCCAAAAAAGTAAGTAAATTATAAGATAAGCCCCACAAAACCGTTGCAATGGTTTGACTGGGGTCGGTGAGTCTCTAGACATACTTAAATGTACTTAAAGCATTTCTAAATAATATAATTTTAATTTGCGTACAAATCAATTTGTGTTTGTTTCACTCCTTATCCACTTGGGGGAGGCCTATGTCCAACAGTTGACGTCTTTTGGCTGGAATGATGATGATGACTGAAGGATACAGGTAGCTTGTAGTCAGTAAAAGTCTAACCTTCCTTCTCGCTCTACCACTGAAGGACACATGTGGCTTTTAGTCAGTATAAGTCTAACCCTCCTTCTCGCTCCACCGCAAAAGGACACAGGTGGCTTTTAATCAATAAAAGTCTAACACTCCTTCTCGCTTTGGATGGGTCATTCAGTTCCCTTCAAAATGGTTGAGCTGAGTGGGGCTGATGCACGCGTCATGCTCGTGAACGGGTGCCGTCAGTTAAGACTGGTCATCTCTTAGCTGCCAGTGGCTTAATTCTATTTCTATTTTTTTATTTATTATTATTATTACTTATCTACATTATAATCACATACTATGAGCGTCAAGAAATATGTTACCAAGATTGATGTAACTCATAATATGATTCAAAAGAGTGTCCATGGAGTTTATACGCTTTGGAACGTGATATTTAGCTTCACTTTTTTTTTCGTCTGTCTGACTCTTTGACAATTCGAAATTACCTATAATTGGCCTATTTGAAATAAACGTTTCTGATTTCTCACTCCACCACTGGAGGATACAGGTGGCTTTTATTCAGTAAAAGTCTGAAACAGCCTCTTGCTCTACCCTAGAGCGCGTGAGACGTTATTTGATGAAATACTTTCCTCAAAAAAAGGGAGAAAAGATTTTTATAAGCGCAGCAATAATTTGCAAACTTTCTTAATACTAGTAGGTACACATACCGGCACGGAACTTGAGCGCTGACTTCTACAGTTCCATTTGCGCAGAAGCACGCAGAAGTGAAATATCGGATCTCTTTAGTGGTATGAAAAGAGATGTGGGGGCGAAGAGTGCAATCCTTGTACAGTGATTGGCCCGCCGATATGTACGATGCGCAAAGCGATCCCAGCTCTTTCGCCGAGCGCTCAAGATTCGTGCCGCTATCTGTACGATTGCAAATATGGTATTATTTAGGTAATAGTGTTTCATAATTAACCACATTCCACTCCAACATTATATCATTAACAAATGATATATGTTGAAGCGTCAGGCGTCGGTCGGATGTTTCATTATTTATTCTTATAAGCACTATTTTGACCGACTTTAAAAAAAAAGGAGGAGGTTATCAATGATTGGGTTGTGGTTAAACACATCATAATTCTAGGAATAAAACTTCTTAACTTTCAAATCACTATGTCACCACTAATGAGGAAAACCGATGACGACCCCAAGAAACTGAATAATATCTCTTATTTGAACTCTCGATATTTTTTTTCCATGTAGGAAAAGAAATACCGGAAGACGTAGCGTTGGAAGGCCTCCTACAAGGTGGACTGATGACCTGGTATGAGTTGCGGGAATCCGATGGATGCGAGACTCACAGGACCATTCATTGTGTCACTTGGGGGAGGCCTATGTCCAACAGTGGACATCTTTCAGCTGAAATGATGATGATGAATGATGAGGTGCATCATATCCTTAGCCTTTTTCCCACTAGCTTGGGGTCGGTTTTCAGTCTAACCGGATGCAGCTGAAAACTCGTGTTTTACAAGAAGCGATTGTCTATCAAACCTCCATAACCTAATTACTTGACAACAAGATACACCTTGGATAGACTGTTGGTCAGACCACAGAAAAGTAATAGTACAAAGCACAGAAGTTTCACTCTTCGAAAGAAAATATGCGAATATAAACCTTCTAACAAGGTTAATAATGTTCATAAAACATTGCACGGCACGGACGTGACCTTGATTATATTTGCCTACCGGGCGTAGTAGTGCTCGTAACAATCGCTCGAATCAAAATGCACCTTAAGTCATTCAGTCAAACATTGTGGCGTATGGCTAAGTAGCCAGTTGTCATTCGTAGAATTTTGACAGTAGTTACACTTGTAATTACTGACTGACTAATCTACGAATGACAACCGGGACTAACGATTTTAGGTGCTTTCCGAGACACGGGGTCTGTAACGACCTAAATAAACTTAGAAATGTACATAAGAATTGAAACCTCATGCATGAGAAGCGGGTGCCTTAACAACTTGTCCATCACGAAATTGATTATAAGGTCCAAAACCCAAACATAATTTTGAAGGAATAGGAAGACAATTTGAAGTTGATGAGACGTTTCTGCACTATAAGAGTACCGTAAGGTCAAAATCATTAGTCCACCGTATTTTAGAACAACATCCTTGTTTTTTGAAGTGGGGAAACTCTTCCTATGATTTCTCCCACCCTAGAATGATACGAGAGAAGGTCGTGTCAGACATTTACCATTAAAATCAAACCCGTGTCCTTCAGTTGCCTTTTGTGTTCTAAAGCTTCCCTTTCAGAAATTCTCCTTGGCCCTAATGGGCATAGAAAAACACCCTAAAATATTTTTTTAGATAAATTAAAAATAATACAGCAATCTACTCTACAAGTGGAGAGCAGTGGTGGCCGAGTGGTAACGGCCCCGACTAACGAGCTATAGATCGCGGGTTCAAACCCATGTCCTAGAACCAAAAATTCGAAGACATGTGTCATCCACCAACCCACACTGGGCCCGCGTGGTAGATTACGGCATATGCCCTCTCCTAGAGAGGAGGCCTGAGTCCCAACAGTGGGAACATTATAAGGCCGACTATGCTATGCTACTCTACAACATTTAATTATACAACCCTATGGACATCCTTGTGCTCATGTTCCTCGACGCCGCCAAATGATCAGTTATAAATGCGTTAATTTCTATTCGCTCACAAACTTAATGGTAGAGCTCGAGCCAAGTTCTGTGACATCGCAGTTTGATTCACTGATAAAAGTGTGGAAACTTCATTGCCAAGTTTTATCGCTTGAAGTTCTTGCGAATCGGTTCCTTCTAGTGACAGTATTTTTTTTTCTTTTTAAAGTACTTCTAGAAGCCTTCAAAAATGTTTTTAATAAAAACTTCATATAGACTACTAGAAAGCAAACGGCAACTGAAGTGATACGAGATGAATTTTATGCAGTAAAAGTCAAACAGTCTGGTTCCACCTAAAGAATGAGAAGTCATTTTAAGATTTCTCATTGAAAAATAAAATAAAAATGGCTTTAATATGACAGAGCGCTAAACAGGTTTGCCAACCTTCATGATATTATAGCTTCTTAACGGGATGCATCTCGACATACATTTTCACTGTTTTTCATACAAGCACTCTTACGCGATTATGACGTTATAACACATATTTGGAAACACAGTATCTTGTGGATATTATCTAGGCTTCTATTGAAATCAATTTATAAATTCGTGTAAAACTAATACAGTAAAGACCTTTGAAAATGTGCTATTTTGCATGAACTTCGACACTTCATAATTTACTCAAAAATAAAAAAAAAGTCAAAAGAGTATTTAAATGTACAATAAAATCCTTGAAAATTTAATGAAGATTCTAAATGACGACAATTTTTTTTAAAGAACTTTTAAGGGTTTAAAAAAAATACGTATTTCCTGGAACAAGTCTTGTAAAATATTACTGAATGCTAACAGAGTTTTCAGGCGTTATCTCTCTTTTTTCGCATTGCTTTATCGTCAAACGCGTTGGATTGCGTTAGATGAAGTAACAAGCTTTTAAACCATGCTCGATGTTGACGATAGGCGAGTGAAAAAGGACCCTCTTAATGAAGATTTACAAAAACCCATTTGTCATTATCTTAGATAGCTTGGAACGCACCTAAATCACTCTCATTAAGCTTTATATGAGTATCAACCTGCGCTTTATAATCTAGACTTATAATAAATCTGTAGAAGTGAACATTCTGTACATTGAATGTACAGAATTTGAGATTGATGTGATTAAATTTTGGTCTGTCTGTCTGTTTGTTTAGGTATCACGCAAAAACTACCGTTTCGATTACAATGAAAGTTGGTATAATTATTCTTTAATATCCTGGGCACCACACTGGGTACTTTTTATCCCGGAAAAGTATATACAATAAAAAACCAACTTAATTTTACGGTTCGATCCCAAGACCCGATTATTGTACAAACGCAAATAATAAGTTTGTCATAGGTTACGTCGTTCATTAAGCGCTGCACACGGCTAAGATACTATAATATTTTATCTTAAGATACTATTTCGCTCGCCATACAATTCAATGGACTATCATACACGACGAAGATAATAAATAATATTTCATATTTTCGTATCTCAAAAAACCTAATTAAACCATTTTCGACTTCTACGCGGATGAAGTCACGGGCAAAAGCTAGTTATCATTAAATACCCGCTTTTTCTAAAACTTGGCGGACGCGCTGCCGTAATTCCTACCATACAGGTTCGGTAACATCTTTAGATTGAAACCAATGTGATTACACATTTTCACTTAACGCTTAAGTAGAGCTGTGGGAAAAAAATAAGTACTTTTTATAATGTTAGTTTTCTGTTTCCTTTGTATTGGCACTTTTTATATTATTATTAGCTTCTGCCCGCGGCTTCGACTGCGTAAAATTTGATTTCTCTATACAAACTTCCATGATCATCTTCCTGCCCTTGTCCCGTGTTATTTGGGGTCGGCGCAACACGTTTTTTTCTTCCACTCTGCCCTGTTACTTGTCATGCTATCACTAACTTCTTTTTCTTTCATATCACTCTTCACACAATCCATCCATCTTTTCTTTGGTCTTCCTGTCCCTCTCCATCCATCCACATGTAAACTCATAACTCTTTTAGTAACATGCGTTTCATCCCTCCTCTTCACATGACCAGTTTCGTGAGGTTCTGTGGTGGGCCCTTAAGGAAAAAGGTGTGCCTGGGAAGTATGTGCAGTAGATCCGAGCGATGTACTGTCGATGCAGTACCCAAGTCCGGTCTACAGTGGGCACCACTGGCAGCTTCAATGTGGCTGTCGGCTTACATCAAGGGTCGGCTCTCAGCCCTTACCTCTTCCTGATGATAATGGACGCTCTGACGTCGAACATTCAGAAAGAGGCGGATTGGTGTATGTTGTTTGCCGATGATATTGTGTTGGTTGCCGAGAGTGGCCTAGAGGTCCAGAACAGATTGGAGGTGTGGTGGTATAGACTGGAGAGTGTTGACCTGAAATTGAGTAGAACCAAAACGGAATACTTGTTCTGCGATTTCGGCGGTCTCTCCAATCCAGAGCCTTTAGCTCTAGCTGGAAGTATATAAACAAACTATACAAACTTCCAATCCCCGTTTTACCCCCTCAGCATAGCATAGCATAGTCGACCTTATAATGTTCCCACTGTTGGGACTAAGGCCTCCTCTCTAAGAGAGGGAAAGGGCCGTAATCCACCACGCGGGCCCAGTGCGGGTTGGTGGATGTCACATGTCTTCGAATTTTTGGTTCTAGGATATGCCGGTTTCCTCACGATGTTTTCCTTCACCGTTTTGAAAGCAGTGGTGATGAAAAAATTACACTAATTAATGCGCCTGGCTAGGTTTAAACCCGGAACCTACAACTCGTAAGTCGAGGCCTTTACCACTCGGCTACCACTGCTCAACCCCCTCTTTTACCCCCTTAGGGGTGGAGTTTCGTAAAATCCTCTCTTAGTGCTCACCTACATTGTAAAAGCAAACCTCGTGCAAAATTTCATGTGTCTAGTCTAGCCGAAACTACTGGAGTTTCGGCTGTGCGTTGATATGTCAGTAGCGGATGCCTACACCCTATAAGGAACCTACCTGCCAAATTTTAAGTTTGTAGGTGTTATAGTTTCTGAGATTTCGTGATTAATCAGTGAGTGGTATTTCGCTTTTATATTTATATAGTAGTTATATACGAGCACATGCTATGATAAAATAAAATAAAAGAGATAAAATAAGTAAACCAGACCTGATTATCGAGAGTACATTACGTTTAAGTATCCCTACTCGTGAGAAATTCCTTAAATTATTACCCAATTTAGATACTCTACAAGCGTTCGTTTGGTATTTTTTAATGTATATCGCGAACATACAGACATACAGACGCAATGGGAGACTTTGTTTATAATAAGTAAAGATTTTAATACGGACAGGGAGATCGGTATTAAAATCTTCTTGTTTTTTTTTAGCTGTGGATATCGTTTAATGACATCTCTCGCTCTTGAGCGGAGCGTAAGGGCGTGTCAGACTTATACTGACTAAAAACCCACTCCTGTTCCTTCGTTGCCATGGCCCCAGTAGGGATCTCCTTGAGGCGCGCGTGCAACACTAAGCGCCGTCGACGGCTTGGGCTGGGTCCGGATGGTTTCCGGACGGTCGGACGGCGAGCTACTCAGTGCTCGCCGTCGAATAACCATCTAATAACTTCTCCAAATCCCACTTCCCGTTGACCCAGAATCCTGAAATTTGGTATAAAGCAATGTCTTATAGCACAGATATAGGAATAAATCTAAAAACAGTAATTTTGTTGTTACGTCACAATTTTTTTCTTTTTTTTTTATTCCGAAAAATCTTCGAGACTCCATTCAGGAATTGAACTGTTTATATAGACAATTACTTATTCTGTGACATAGCTAAGTTTATACGGAACCCTCAGTGCGCGAGTCCGACTCGCACTTGCCCAGTTTTTTTTATTATTATTGATAGGCTCGCGTTTGACCACTATCTCACCTGATAGATGGATTTAAAAACTCCTAAGTAGCACCTATGAGGAAACACAGACTTTGGCAGAGAAATACACTCTTCGTTAGCTGTACGCACAATAAATGTGCTAACACTTATCAATGACATGACATTACACGCATTACATAAAATAGAAAAAAAACAACGTAAAAAAAATTGTGACGCAATAACCAAATAAATAAAATAACATTTACGGTATGGCCAACCTAACGGCAAATTCACATTGCAAAAGGTTTCACATCAAAGGAGGTTTAATAACTTGCAACACCATAAAATACTTTCTTCATAGATTACGGCAAGATGCAGTAAAAACATTTTAACTAACATATGTTTAACTATTGGTTTAGCTTTGAAGATACCGATGGCTTTCGCAAACCTAAACTTTATGTTTTTTGTTAATGATTTTATTACTTGTGAGGCGGCGCGGCGTCTTGAGGTCTACCTGTATTTTTATTTAGGTACTTAGATGTGTTGCAATATGGTTTGATGGAGTAATGGCCTATGTTTCTCTTGATCTTTTGACTTTAGCTTTTACAACAAATGCCCCGTAGGACTAGTCCTTTTTTGGGGTACACTAGCTTCTGACGTTTTATACACCACTAATTTTTAATCAGTGCGTATACTACCTTTATTTGGACACACACTGTGTAGTACAGTCAAATAAAAAGTTTTAAAATACAAATGTATTTTTTCATGGGGAAAAAGTGATAATAAAATTATTTTAGGGTGAATTTAAGGCGGCAAATTCGGGTAGTAAATTTCTTTATACATATTATTTTTATTTTTTAAATATCAGACTGTACTAAACAGCTTCAATTTTGGTCCGAATCGTCAGTGAAAAAATATTGAAAATAAAATGTGTAGATTCGGACACCGCGTCCGAATCGTCAGCAACTCATTTTTTATTTAAGTTTCTAGGTATTACCTATTTGTTTCTTTATTATGGCTGTGTGCTTCATTAACGTGTTTTCTTTCTTTCTTCTTTCTATAAGGCATAGCATGCGCAGGCTCAGTTTGTCTTTTATTTTTTTAAGCTTTTAAGAAATAAAGCGCCTAATACACTACTCGATATTCAGACAGTCTTAGTCTATGTTTATCTATTTATCTCATCGTTCTGTTTCATTCCTTTCCACAAAATTTGCGTGAGTTGCTCTTTTTAGGGTTCTGTAGCCAAATGGCAAAAAACGGAACCCTTATGGATTCGTCATGTCTGTCTGTCTGTCCGTCCGTATACGACAGCCACTTTTTTCCGATACTATAAGAACTATAATGTTGAAACTTGTTAAGTTGATGTATTCTGTGAACCGCAATAAAATTTTCATACAAAAATAGAAAAAAAACAATAAATTTTTGGGGTTCTCCATATTTAGAACTGGAACTCAATTTTTTTTCATCGAACTCATACGTGTTGGGTATCTATGCATAGGTCTTCAAAAATGATATTGAAGTTTCTAATATCATTTTTTTCTAAACTGAATAGTTTGCGCGAGAGACACTTCCAAAGTGGTAAAATGTGTGTGTGTCCCCTCCTGCAACTTCCGAAATAAGAGTATGATAAACCTAATTGATGTATATTACAATGCAAACTTCCACCGAAAATTGGTTTGAACAAGATCTAGTAAGTAGTATTTTTTTTTAATTTGTCATAAATCGTAAACCGCAATTTACCTTACAAGTTTGTACGGAACCCTCAGTGCGCTAGTTTTTTTTTTTTAATTTGTCATAAATCGTAAACCGCAATTTACCTTACAAGTTTGTACGGAACGCTCAGTGCGCCAGTCCGACCCGCACTTGCCCAGTTTTTTCTTGTGTGACACTCTAAGACTGTCTGAATAACGAGTGGTGTAATAGGCTCTTAATAAAAATCGTCTACAACACATTTTTCCATGTCATCTTCATCATACGATACTCATGATATTATTAACACCTTCATCATTTTTACTATGACGTCCATATACGTTATTAATTTCCTCTCGCTTGAATGGCATACCACAGACGTCGGCAGCCGTCGGCTCACTTGATATTACTCATTCTTGGAACTCATTGGAACTCCGCCGAATACGTTACGTTATCATCAAGGTCGATAGGCAAGTTATTTTTTGTTATCAACTGTCATATTTATGTATGTGTTTCTTTTTATATCTTACGAATTATTTTATGTTCTAAGAAGTGTTTTAGTGTTGCATAGTTTTTGCGTGGCACTCTAACAAATCTATACTTATGATAAATCTGTAGAAGTGAAAATTCTGTACATTGAAAATATCAAAAAAATAAGTGGCATTATGGTGTTACTAGACCGACACCGAACCCAAAAATGTGATTAATTTTTTTTTTGTCTGTCTGTCTGTTTGTTCAGGCAACACGCAAAAACGACCAGTTCGATTACGATGAAACTTGATATAATTATTCTTTAATATCCTGGGCATACTTTTTATCCTGGAAAAGTATATACAATAAAAAACAAACTTAATTTTGAGGTTCGATCCCTAGACCCGATTACTGTACCAACCACAAACAATAAGTTTGTCGTAGGTTACGTCACCCACAGTGGAGTTCACTAAGAGGCGCTGCACAAGGCTAAGATACTATAATATTTTATCTTAAGATACAATTTGGCTCGCTATACAATTCAATCTACTATCACACACGACGAAGATAATAAATAATATTTCATATTTTCATATATTATCTCAAAAAACCTAATAAAACCATTTTCGATTTCCACGCGGACGAAGTCGCGGCCAAAAGCTAGTACAATAATAATAAACAATATTTATAGTTGAATAAAATTGAAGTGTCTGTTTGTAATAATCAAAATAGCATTTTAATGTTATGAAAGTATATTCGATAGTTATAACAAAAAACATAACCCTTTTTACAGTTATTTTTTTTTTTGTTTCTGTCTTCCTGTCTATTTATTCCGACTAATCAAGAAAACGGCTGGACTGATTTTGACGGGAATTTAATTGGTAGATAGCTGATGTTATAAAAAGTAATTCGGCTACTTTTATTTTAGAAAACGAATTAGGGTTCCTCGCAAAAAACAATAACTTCTTGAAATTGTGTTGTTTTACCAAACTTCGTTGAACTGTGTTGCATTGATGGTCCAGCAACTTTTCTTTACAGTGAGAAATCATCATAATTAACTTCACCCGCTCCGAAAAAAAACTCATCCGTATTCCTTCAGTTGCCCTTTACGTTCCAGTTAAGTCGCAGTAAAGCTAAAAACCAACTAAGCCCACGGGTGTCACGTGTGCTACGCATTGTAACATAACTTTTCAAGTAAATTCAAGAGTAAGTCATTACTTACGTGGGACGCATGTGACAGCGTTGCTAATGCCACTGTTTTCAAGGGAATTGCAAAAAAAATGCATAGCATACGTGTCATACGTGGGCTCAGTTTATCTATAGCTTAACTATTTCTAACAATCACTCAGCCCTGCTTAACCGTTTATTTCAAACCGATAACATGTACCTAAGGAGATGCAAGTCGACATGCATTTTCACTGTTTTTCATAGAAGCGCTCTTACGCGATTAAGACGTTATTACAAATTTTTCATTAGATAATTTGGTAACACAGTATCTTGTGGATATTATCTAGCCTTCTATTGAAATCAATTTATAAATTTGTGTAAAACTAATACAGTAAAGACCTCTGAATATGTGCTATTTTGCATGAAATTTAAGACATCATAATTTACTCAAAAATTTAAAAAGTAAAAAAAGTAGAACTACAGAAGCCTTGCAAATTTAATCAAGATTCTAAATGACGACAATTTTTTTCAAAAACTTTTAAGGGTTTAATATTCGAGTAAATCACGGAATTACCGAATGCTAACAAAGTTTACAGGCATTATCTATCTTTTTTCTTGTTGCCTTTTCGTCAAACATCGCGTTGCATTGCGTTAGATGAAGTAACAAGCTTTTAAACCATGCTCGATGAGTGAAAAAGGTCCCTCTTAAATGGATTCCTTAATCCACGAATTAACTGACTGTCCTGTTTGTCTGGCCTCTTGGCCTAGTGGTTAGTGGCCCTGACTGCTATGCCGGAGGTCGTGGGTTCGATTCCCACCCAGGACAAATGTTTGTGTGATGAGCACGATCATTTGTTCAGTGTCTGGCTGGATTTAGAAATATTTATGTATGTTCATCAGTTGTCTAGTACCCATAACACAAGCTCTGCTTAGCTTGGGACTAGACGGCGTTGTGTGATAGTTGTGGAATATTATATTATATATTATATATTACAAGAATTGACCAGTGTATCTTGATCCAAAACACACTGGCCATCCCCACTACCCACTTAGCAAAACTTTTAAACCAACCCGCATAAAGATATCGCGGCTCCCGAGCTTCGTGACCCTAAAATTTATCTCCACTTTGCCCATCAAAGCGTCACCGGGCAGTTTGTAAAACTGCCAGATAACCGGGGAATGTTAAAAGGACTCGTCTGACGGATAAAGTTACTGTCAGATAGTGGGATTGAGATTATAATATTAAGAGTTGGTTTTTTTTATGGCTTGATGTGATAGCGTGGCTAGAGGAAGGGTTATTTGTCGGGAGCCGACATATTTATTTATTTTAATAGGTTAGGTTAGGTTAGAGCAGTGGTGGCGAAGTGGTAACGGCACCGACTTACGAGTTGTAGGTCGCGGGTTCAAACTCAGCCAGCCGCATTACTTTGTGTAATTTATTTCATCACCACTGCTCTCAAAACGGTGGAGGAAAACATCGTGAGGAAACCGGCATGTGAACCAAAAATTGGAAGACATGTGATATCCACCAACCCGCACTGGGCCTGCGTGGTGGATTACGGCCCATTCCCTCTCCTAGCAAGGAGGCCTGAGTCCAAACAGTGGGAACATTATAAGGCCGACTATGCTATGCTATGCTGTACTATTAATAGGTAAAGGATTGTAAGAAATACGTTGTCTGTATGAGGAATTCTTCCTGTATCGTGGGTTTTTCTTAAGATGGGAATTCAACTAATGACTTCTCGCGTTCTAGGGCGGAGCGCGAGAGTGTGTCAGATTTTTACCGATTAAAACAACATCTATTTTTTATCTTGAAGTTCCTGTCTACCTTCCACCTCCATCACCTGATCATTTTGACAGTACCTTATAGCCAAAGTGCAATCTCATGAGAGTTGTAATAAGCCCAAATACGGCTAGGATACATTGATTAATTACAGAGTTCCGGGGCCTATCTTCTATCTATCATCATCAGTTTATCATCATTTCGATGATACCATTTTCAACATAACTGTTCAGAACCATTTTTTATTTGTATTGTCATAGTCGCTTAATTGTCTACATTACGATATACATGTGAATAAGAAGTTCCGTTGGCCATTTCTGGTCTGCTTCATCAGGTGTATGTGTTCAATAACTAAAAAAAAAAAAAAACTTTAATTTCGTAAGTCGGTGTTTTTTGGTTTTTATTTAACACCGACTTTCGAAATCAAAGTTATTTTGATCGTTTTAGTGTTCTGTTTTATGTAGTGAAATCGGTTATTTTCGTTAACTCAAAAGTTTGATTTTTTCACAGCTTCAAGGGACCACAAACCTGAGTACATGGTTATAATTTCAACTCGATACCTCCACGCTTTAAAGAGTTAAAAGGTCTTGACAGATAGACAAACAGACGGACAACAAAGTGATGCTATAAGGGTTCCATTTTTTTCCTTTTGTGGTACGGAACTCTAAAAAAGGATAGTTCCTAAATCATATTTTATTACATCAAATGTCAGAACCCGTTATACTCCTCACTTGGACAACTGCTTGGACCTCCTAATGGACCATCTTTCAATAAAAATTACCACTAACAGTATTCTTTATCGTTTTCTTTTAGTAAACTTTTAGGGAAATTGTATATTTTATACTGTTTTATGGTGGTTAAGTCACCATTTCGACAACAGTAAAAATATTATTACTTTCTTTTTTTTTTCAAGAAAAAAATTAATGACGTCTCGGGTTTTACTTTAGTCTAACGGGGTGAATAGAAACGAAAGAGTGAATAGAAACAAAACCTTAGCATAGCATAGTCGGCCTTATAATGTTCCCACTGTTGAGACTCAGACCTCCAGGAGAGGGATTGGACCGTAATCCACCACGCGGGCCCAGTACGGGTTGGTGGATGTCACATGTCTTCGAATTTTTGTTTCTAGGACATGCCGGTTTTCTCACGATGTATTCCTTCACCGTTTTGAGAGCAGTGGTGATGAAATAAATTACACAAAGTAATGCGCCTGGCTGGGTTTGACCCCGCGACCTACTAAATTTTTCTATAATAATAATAATATTATTATTTATTTTTATTCATTCACAAATATGAGACAACCATACAGAGTAACTTAATAATTTAGGTAAGTACATAAAGATACCCAAAGCTCCCAAGGATCCCAATGCTCCACCTTCGTGAACGCTTTGAGTACCTTGTGTCAAGGGGTAAACCCTGTCGCACTATCAATTCTCTTCTCCTTCGTACTCCGCGTCATACTTCTAGCCGCTATGATGGCTCCTTTACTGTAACTGCAGTGCGTCTTTGGAACGCTCTCCCACATTCCCTTCGCGACAGCCCTTCTCTGGACGTCTTTAAGAGGAAAATTAAAGAGCACTTCCTTTCTCAATTGACATAGTATTAGTATATATTGTTATATATATTATATCTGTATGTATATATATATATATATATATATATATATATATATATATATATATATATATATATATATATATATATATATATATATATATATATATATATATATATATATATATATTAGACGTATTTATGTATGTTTATGTTGTATACTGGATCCTACCCTCGATTGTGATCTCTCTCTGTCACTCAAAGGTTTGCTGGGAGAAAACTCATTGTTTAGTTAAGCTCGCCTTTGTACATAATTTGTCAAATCCATATCCATGTATAGTAGTTAAGTTTTGTGTGTACAATAAAGAATAAGAATAAGAAAAGATAGACAGAAATTGTTTCAAGTAATTTTCACAATAAATAGGCAGGTCTATTGTTAAACAATGTAAAATGGCATATTTTAAAAGCGGTTTGGTTTTCTTTGGACTGATTCACCCTATCCCCTATATATATTTTTAAATGATTTTTTTATTATTTTTTATAGAAATGTCATTATCATCATCTTCCTGCCCTTGTCATGTTATTTGGGGTCGCCCGGTCGCTGAAACATCCGTCACACTATCACTAACTCCCTTTTCTTTCATATCACTCCTCACACAATCCATCCATCCTTTGTCTGGTCTCTCCCTCTCTATTGAAATATTTAAAAAAAAAAAACAATTTAATGTGTACTATAAAATGAATGATAAAATAATTTATTTCATATTTGTTCATACTTAAATGCAGTAACACTAAAATACTTAAGGGCTAATATGGCAGTAAAAATTTTTTTTGCGAAAAAAAAAAAATAACCGACTTCACTAAAAAGAAACGCTAAAAAGATCAATTTAATTAACCCTAAATTCCGAAATTAAAGTTACTTTTTGGCTGAAAATGCCGATGAAAATACCAAAATTACTATATAGTTGCCTATAATATTTGAGGAGTTCCCTCAATTCCTCATGGATTCCACCATCAGAACTTGATTTTGAAAAATTGGGACCAATCTGGAAGCAAATCCTTTAAGAAGAAAAAAAAATTGCAAATCGATCCATAAACGACGGAGTTCTGAGGTAAATAACATAAAAACATCACGTACGTACGTACGAGTACGTCACGTACTCTAACGGCTCGATATGCCCCTACAGCCCAGGCGCTCAATCTGCTGAACGCCCTGATTGCTCAAGAACCTAAATTTGACATATTTTTTTAATAGCAGTATATCATCATCATCATCTTCCTGCCCTTATCCCATCTTATTTGGGGTCGGCGCAACACGTTTTTTCTTCCATTCTATCCTGTCAACCGTCATACTATCACTAACTTCCTTTTCTTTCATATCACTGTTCACACAATTCATCCATCTTTTCTTTGGCCTCCCTGTCTGTGTCCACTCATCCACATATATATTCATAACTCTTTTAGTAGCATGTGTTTCATCTCTCCTCTTTACATGACCATACCAAGACAAATGATTCCCCTTCAACTTTTCAGTCACTGGCGCTACTTTCAAACTTCCTATAATATATTCAGTAAAGAAATGATAAATGTTTGTATAAAATCCATAAATTGTAATTATCAAATCCATGTATTGTAGTTAAGTTTTTGGAGGTATACGGAACAGAGAGTAAAGTCCCGCAAACCTCCATTGAAAAGGGAGGATCCTCCGACCAGACGGGTGTTATGTCTGGTGGGCTGCAACTGCCCGATAGATGATTTCGGGCTGTTCTATATGTTCTAATCGCGCGGAGAACTTTGATTGCGCGATTCAGGATTTTCTTATGTGACGCGATAGATGTCGCTACATCACTCCCCTCCGGAGATCGGAGATCGATGGTTCTTGATGCTTCTTGATGCGTGCCAGGCCAGTGGTAGGTTGGTTCCAGTGAGTCGGAACCGAATGCCGCATAGTTCTCGGTGAGTCGGAACTGTCTGCGGTGATGCCCCAGTGAGTCGGGGTGGTGCTGTCCCAGTGAGTTGGGATGATGCTGCAGGCTCCAGTGAGTCGGAGTAGTGCTGCTGGCTCCAGTGACTCGGAGCGGTGCTGTGCGACGTAGTGGCTTGACTGCTTGCGTCGACCAGGAGAGGTTCTTCATTGCTCTTCATGTGACTGGCCGAAGGTGCAGTGTGCTTCGCCAAGGTCGCTGATGAGGCTGAGGGTGATGACCAGGTATGACCATGTAGGCATGCTGGTGGTCAGGATACCCTTTATAGCCGTGGGTGCTGGCTGTATGGCTCGCTGCTCGAAAGCTTGAGGAAGTGATGATGACGTCACGAAGTAGTGGCTGCACGAAGGCTGCGCTGACGTTCTTTGTCGAGGGTCACCAGTTTGGAGGTATACGGAACAGAGAGTAAAGTCCCGCAAACCTCCATTGAAAAGGGAGGATCCTCCGACCAGACGGGTGTTATGTCTGGTGGGCTGCAACTGCCCGATAGATGATTTCGGGCTGTTCTATATGTTCTAATCGCGCGGAGAACTTTGATTGCGCGATTCAGGATTTTCTTATGTGACGCGATAGATGTCGCTACAAGTTTTTTTTTGTGTGTGTGTACAATAAAGAATTTACTTTTTAGTTCATAGATTGTTGGTTTGTTGGCTTGCTATACGCTTTGGTGCATACTGTAAGTATAGCAAGCAATGGATAAATAAATAATAATAATAATAAAAAAACACCTTTAACAATTCGACATCTGCCTCAAAGCAGTACTGTCTGCGAACGTATGAAGTAAATGATAAATCAAATATTGAAATTCTGCCAACTCAAACTACCCTCAATTTTTAAACTCCCTAAAAGATTGCAAAACAGGAAAAGATAAACCAAGACGCAACATGGGAATCTAAATATATATCACCCCCTCGCAATAAACATAATTCCTTACTTCCGTCCTGTAAGGAACCCTAAATTCCCACAAAAACCACTCGTACGGAACCACTAGTCCTTAAGAAAATATTACATGTCTTGTGCGTTTTGGGGGAGAGAGTGCAACAGACTTTGAACCTTGTTTATTCAAAGAAACGGTTTATTTTCACCTGCATGCGGATAAGGAGATGCCATGACAGGATGGTTTAGGATTTTTGTCTTTATTACTTAGAGCACAAAGTTTAAAATACATTGAAGTAGAGTTATTTAATAATTTCTGGGATTACACCTGTCGCGTCAATTTTAAATTACACCCTCATTATCATAATTTATCGAAAATGCGATCATTATAGACATAAACGAATGACGATCACATCCACGATGCATGACCAAGAGTTTCTTGTAGTTTGAAACTAAAAATGTGCTCTTTTTACTTTTTGGTGGGATAATCATCCAATGACATCTCCCGCTCTTGCGGTGCGCGAGGGTGTATCAGACTTTTACTGACTAAAAACCCACTCCTGTTCCTTCGTTGCCTTCCATAACAGTGCCGAGTCTTCCTTTCAGAGGCAGACACTTGGCTCCAGTAGGCGTCGACCCTGCTGGGCGGTTTGCTGACATCTCTTTGAGGCGCGCGTGAAACGCGCCGTCGACGACTTGGACTCTCTGCTCTGCTCAAGCGGGGCACACCTTTACCGTGTGCTCCACCATGTCCTCCGGGCGGTCCACAAAGTGGTGGCACCCGAGCGTTACCTCTGCACGAATCCGGTGGATTCATGGTCAGTTCAAAAACTGACCATGTTCGGTGAGAACCTGCGTCATGCGGAAGGTACGGACGCCGTGAGGTCTTCCCAGTCACACCCCTCTCAAAGAGGAGATGGACCGCCATTGTTATGGAGTGCCCAGCACTGGGTTGCGATAGTCGCTGTCACCATTGTACCATAAAGAAGTCACTGGCTCCTGAACTACAGGCACCTAACCTAGCTCAGGAGTCAGGGTTTCACTTATTTGTTTACGTGTTACAACATTAAAGGATTATTGTTGTTGTTGGAGAACCAAGGTCGCCGACATAGCGCGAAGAATCACCAAACTTAAGTGGCAGTGGGCAGGACACATTGCTCGTAGAACGGATGGTCGATGGTGCCGAATGGTTCGAAGGTGGACCGACGCCCTGGTGAAAGTCGCTGGAATGCGGTGGATGCGAGACGCACAGGAGCGTACGTTGTGGCGACATTTGGGAGAGGCCTATATCTGGATATAGGCCTATAGCTAGTCAGTGGAAGTCCTTCGGCTGAAATGATGACTTTTATGATGAAAAAAAATATATGTTATTAAACAAATTGAAAATAATATAGTGTAGAAAACTAACAGAAAAAATCAAATCACGTATTTCACTGATTCGCTTCAGGTATTTAAAAAAATACTTACTTACTAGACAAGTGTTTGTGACTCGCACTTACTTACTCGTACCTACTTAAATATACCAAACGTTCTAAAAATACTTAACTTCCAAATGTAGGTGATCTCAATACTTAGGTAAATACAGTTATTTGCACAATACTAAGATACTTTTACAAAACGATGAAAAACTAATCGAGTTCACGCCATTATGACGTCATACAACGTCGATACCGGTTTGATAGACGTGTTAGGAAATGAGCGCCTATTTCAACGTGTCTAACAGATGCGTCGGTGGTGTAATGGTCAGCATAGTTGCCTTCCAAGCAGTTGATCCGGGTTCGATTCCCGGCCGACGCACACTTTTTGTATTTTCTTTTAAAGTTCTTTTTTGTTTTTCTTTGAAATTGTGCCTTGAATTGCGACAGTTTGAATCAATTTGGTTTTTAATATGAATTAAAAATGAAGAGATAAATTTACTTATTATGTAGAATACAAAATTACTAAAAGGTTTTGGATACAGATTTACTATACATATAGGTACATATATTTCTAAATTCTTTAGCTCTTGTGTGTATGAAATTATTAAATCAATCTATAAATAGGTACTTACATAGAAATGAAATTGTTGTCTTTGTAGTAATGTATTAATTATTATAATTATTGTTATGTATTTATGTTGTATTTGTACCTAATATCAACATAACAGTGTTTTAGCAAATGCCTATGAAAGTATATTCAATAGCGAATACAAAAATATTTTTGTTTTAATTTTTGTCTGTCTGTTTGTTCCGGTTAATCTCTGAAGCGGCTGGACTGATTTTGACGGAATTTTCACTGGTAGAGTAACTAAAGTAACTCGGATACTTATTATTTAAAAAAAAGAATTAGATTAGATCCACCCTAGAGAGGGAGAAGTCATTGCATGATTTCCAACCTCAAAAAAAGTCATAAAGTGTAATCAATATCAATTTAAGTAGGTACTCACCTACCTAAATTGATATTGATTACGTTGCGTTCCGTAAATTAGCTCGAAGGTAAAAAATTAAAACAAAATTATTTTCCATACAAATTCTATAAAAAAGTTACGAGTTCCTTGTAAAGTAGTTACATCACTTGCTTATTAATGAGGCTATGCTGGATCTAATAAATATATGGTCAGAACGGCACGTCATCTGAATTTAATAAAAAAAAATCAATCCCGAAGACGTGCGGGATCCCGCATGTCTGGTCCTGCAATAAAGCTGCGGGGTCTCGCATTTGCAGGATCTCGCGTTAGCTGGATTGGATTCCCTAGTTACAACCATTGATAACTTAAGGTGACCGAGCCTAAGTCATCGACGGCGCGTAGTGTTCCACGCGCGCCTCAAGGAGATGTCAGCAACTGTAGGGGCCCAGCAGGGTCGAAGCCTTCTGGGGCCATGGGTAATGCGAAAGAGAAACCCGGGGCCCTAGAACGTAGGCAAAGTAGGAACAGGAGTGGGTTTTAGTCATAAAAAGTCTGACACGCCCTTCCGCCCCGCCTTAGGGTGGGATATGTCATTGCGCATATCGTCCCTTAGCTAACAACACCGCATAAGTCATTTTCACCAACTTTACAGGAAACGAAAAAAACTGTGCGGTGTTGAGAGACCAACCGACTTGCACGCTATCACTACTTTTCGAATTATGGCTTCTGATTGGCTGAAATCTATGTCATGTGACCAATAGTTAGACGCGCATTGAGCAGCTCCATCTAAAGGAATTCAAGTGTGAAAACCGCCTTTTCGACTTGAGCGGTGTTGTAAGCTAAAAGACGATATAAAGTAGTCTAAAATTCTTTCTTTCGTTCGACGCGTTCGGCTCGGATAAGTGTTCAACTACAAAAACAAAACATTCCACATTGCATAACTTACAATAATTATCACATTTCCCGACTATGCAATAACAAAGAGCGCAATAATAGAATACCACTCAGTAACTCTACACTGCACATCAGTTCTCAAAACAGTACATAGCAGGCGGACTGCACAAAGTAACTAACTAATTATATCATTCAGAAAGTTTTAATATCTATCTATATATATAAAAATGGCTAGCTGAAAGAAAAGAAATAAAGAAAAAGAGTTTATTCACGTCAAACAAGGCGCATTTTTTTTTAAGGTGGGAAATCGTCCAAATGACTTCTCGCGCTTTGGGCGGAGCGAGAGGGCGTGTCAGACTTTTACTGACTAAAACCACACCTGTGTCCCTCAATTACCCTTTGCTTTCTAGGAATACGGGTTTCCTTTTCAGAAATTCTCCGCAGTCCCAGCTAGCGGGCATCGGCCCTGCTGGGCCCCTACGGTTTGCTGACATCTCTTACCTTAAAAATTTAAAATTTAAAAATACCCCCGACTCGAAAAGAAATGAAAAAATAAGGTAATTAATTACTCTTTCAGCCTTTTAACTTCATTAAAAGAATCTATAAATATTTTAAAGATGAGCGTCACTGAGTCGGGGGACCTCGTCGTCACCAGAAATATATAGCACTAGTTAAGACGAAGCTAATGAGCCCAAACTCGATAGGTTTACTAATAGGCAATCCAGGGTTACGTCCTTCTAGCTCCATCATCAGATCAGCTCAATGGCACCAGCATGTACAAGAGTATTTCAAATGTTAGGTCACACATATGTTTAAAATTAAAGTATATACCATTAAGTGCTTAAGATCCCTACAGCAATTAACAAACGAGCTCATGACCTTGAAAGCCTGGACAGATCTTCATTAATAGTAGCAAAGAACCATCCCGATTAGGTCAGCTTTCAAACAAAAAAAACTGCATCAAAATCGGTCCATTCGTTTGGGAGCTACAGTGCCACGGACAGACACACAGACACGTCAAAGTTATAACACCCTTCTTTTCCGTCGGGGGTTAAAAATAACAACAACGACTTATAATATAAGTGGTAGGATATGCGCCACATCCGCGCAAAACGGCCAGCGCTCAGCAAAATGCCAGGGCTCGTGTAAGACAGAGCCTCAGCGCTGATTTTCAGCACCAGCCGTCGTCGACGGTGAGACGTTGATCGGCCAGCAAGGCAAGGATTCTGTTCGTTAGTCTCGCTAAAACTCAAAAACGGCTGGACCGATTTGGCTAATTTTGGTCTTGAAATATTCAAGACAGTCCAGGGAAGGTTAAAACGGTGAGAAAAAATGGAAAAAATCACGAAAACAAAAGAAAACCGAATACAACGCCATCTTTAATTAAAATGTTATTATAAAATGAATTATGCTGTTCTGGTAATGCCAGTAGATGGCGTTATCCTTACTATTAGGCGACACGAAGTTCGCCGGGTTAGCTAGTTTAATATAAATATTGATTGATTAATAAACCCTGTGAGCAGGGGTAATGGCCTCGACTTAAAAGTTGTAGGTCGCGGGTTCAAACCCAACCAGGCGCATTACTTTGTGTAATTTATTTCATCACCACTGCTCTCAAAATGGTGAAGAAAACATCGTGAGGAAACCGGCATGTCCTAGAACCAAAAATTCGAAGATATGTGACATCCATCAACCCGCACTGGGCCCGCGTGGTGGATTACGGCCCATTCCCTCTCCTAGAGAGGAGGCCTGAGTCCCAGCAGTGGGAACATTTTAAGGCCGACTGTGCTATGCAATGCTAATAAACCCTCAAGCGGAAATATCGGGTTTGGTGTTGTATTTCTAATATGATTTCACATCACACTAATACAAGGTCCTTACATTATGAAATTGAAGTTTTTTTTCTAAAACGGTTTACTATTTACTTATAAAATCTCAGATAACAACATGGTCTACCTTTGTGCCAAATTCCATCCAAATCCGTTAAATCGTTTCGACGTGAAAGAGTAATGAACATACACACATATACATACGAACATTCCCTTAGAATAATGATATTGTGGTTTGTTAACTACAGCTAATTTAATTATTATTATTTTACTTATCATATGAACATTAAACGACACGGTTGCCGCAGTAGTTGGCTGCTGCGCAGGGTGTCGTGGGTTCGATTTCCGCACGGATCAAATATTTGTATACGGAATTCTGCCCTGCTAATTGTAAAAGCAGCTATCGACATTTTTGGGATTTTAAATTTTTGGCAAAATAATATAATGGGCTAATATATAAAATATAAACATAAAAATAAAATTTCTTATTCTTTTGGTATGTAGCGACATCTATGGCGTCACATAAGAACTAATCCTGCATCGCGCAATCAAAGTTCTCCGCGCGATTAGAACATACAGAACAACCCGAAATCATCTATCGGGCAGTTGCAGCCCACCAGACATAACATCCCGTCTGGTCGGAGGATCCTCCCTTTTCAACGGGTTTGCGGGACTTTACACTCTGTTCCACATACCTCCAAAGGTACAATTTTAAAATTATATAACTAAGATTTGTTGTTTAGATACCAAAAAACATGTTTACCGCGTTTATCTCCGAACCGCGCCATTTTGCAATAACAGAACTACCTACACAACTACTAGTTTTGCTATGATAGTAATAGTCAGTTAAATTGTTTTTTTTCGCAAGATTCTTGAAAACGCCGTATGATACATGTAAGTATTGATGATTACCGTCCTCGGCTCTCTTAAGACGCTCGCCTTCGGCTTGGGTCTGATGGTGATACCGCCTCAGCGGTAATCACCAACAATACACACTTGTATCATAATCAGGGGTCGGTACATGAATAACTTTACCGAGTCATTACTCGGTAAAGTTATTCATGTACTTAAATCGAAATGTTGATATTAATATGGATCTTCCCGGGAATTCTAATGAAAAATCCCGTGTGACCAAAAATATTACAAATAAATAATAATAAAAACCACAGAGACAAATAAGACAAATAAAACAAAGATAATTAACATACAACTTTTGTACTACGAGTACTTCAACTGAGGTAAGGTTATTTTTAATTTTTTTTTTTGTGTGTGGCCTCTCGCAGGTCAACCTAGGAGGTTGTCGGCTGCTTAACCGGTCTCGCCTGTGGCGGCCTCGATTAAAGAATCAAAGCCTCCAGCCAGGGCTTACTTAAAACTAAGCGACTACACGCTATGGGCATCCCCTGTGGGGTACGGACCTCGGCTTAGGGCGTCTCTGGGGGGGGGGGCAGCAAGGGACGAGCTGGATCGAACAGTATTAATTATTATTTATCGGGGATTTTAAAACTACAAGAAATTTTTCTGGTATTTTTTATAGTATCATAAAAAAAATCTGCTCTTCAAAATTAATCTCGGGATTTGAGGCATATCCACTTTATTCTTTCACTGCATGAAATCAATGCAAGTACATGTTTTACTCTACCTAAATTCAACCTCTGACCATTACATACTATTATTTTATTTATTTATTAAAATTACAGCGATATTACATTATCATGCTGTTGAGTATCAAAAAATCTGTGGACCTTATGATCTCATTATCGTACGTAATTAAATATTTACAGTTCCTGACCTTTGTTAGTTTTTCTGATTTGTTGCTTAACAGCTGGTTCCAGCCAGTTCATATTCCCACGGACTGAAACTAATCATACCTACTGGTACCCACCCCGCCTGGGTATAGCACCGCCGTGTCCTCCCGCGGTCTCTCGCGCCGGGCCTTGTCCTGTACGGCCATGGTCCGAAGGAGTGGCAGGCGGTCGCCTCCTTCTACTAAGCCAAAGAGGAGGCCACACGTGCACGCGCGAGGCAATGGCCCTCGCGCCACAGCCGCCGGGATTTCGATTCCCGCCGACTAGCGGACCATGGATACACCTGCACTTTGGAGGATTTGATGAGTGCTACCGATGCTGCTATTAATGTAGCCATCTATTGGGCCCAAACAGTTTGACAATTTTACCATCGAATCGAAAACAAGAAGGAGGTGAATTGGCATGTTATTGTTATATGGAAATCAATCAACTATCGTCATACAATCTTATGACACGATGTCAGAAAGCTTGCTGTCATAAGTCCTGGGCATTTCCATAACGCAATTAAGACTGATGTCATCTAATCTCTTAGTATTATCCTCAAGTCATCTTAATGAACATCAATGGATGACACTTAGCTGGGGGTTGCCCGTACACTCATTCAATAGAACTTCCGTTCAACGAACTTTGGACCATCTTCTAGATCCACAATTAGGGTTCCCCCCTCTCCCGGAATTGAGACCAGGAAATATAATTAGGTACAAATAAATAACAATGAAATAAATCTTTTTCTGAAAACATCATCTAAAGCAGTTATAAATGGCACAGTAATAAGCATTTCAATTATTGGTAAAAGGAAGAGTGGGGGCGTGGTGAGGGTATCACGCTATCTCTGTTTTTTTTTTTTCATATAAGGTGTCTTCAAGGCCAGACTGAATAGGCTCTTAATAAATCAGGGCATTATTAAGAGCCTATTCAGTCTTGCCTTGAAGACACCTTAATTACAATTGGACGAGAAGACTGCAGCAGGCAAATTGTTCCAGTCCTTCTATATACGTGCTATAAACGATGAAGTGAAATGCTTAGTCCGGACCCTAGAAGTTTAAACAACGTAAGGGTGGACACTCGCCGTAAGTCAGGTTGTCCGATGGTAGAAAGGAGATGGCGGAATCAAGTCATACAATTCCCGCACACACACTCCAAAATGCATCCTGTAAAATGAAAGGCTGGCTGGCTAGTCTTTCAGTAGCTATCCTACGCCTGTGCTCAAGGCTTTGTAGATTATACTTAACCAAATCAGGATCACCAATTAGCCTCTTCGCTCGCCTTTCCACCAGCACCAGCCCTTTTGTACAAACACACCCTAATGGCAGTGACGTCACATTTTCAGCATCTAAGTACGTTCTTATTCTTACTTGGCAGTTTCTCCTTCCATCAGATTTGAAAACTTTTTAACTTACTAGGCTCGAGGTTTGTCAGCGAGATATCGAGCGCAGTATCTTGGGCGTTCGAATTTCCGACCGCGTAAGGAACAAAATGCTGCGCGCCAAAACTAAGATACAAGATGTTGCCCGAAAAGCTGCCACTCTGAAGTGGGATTGGGCCGGACATGTCTGCCGCATGTCGGATGAGCGGTGGGCTAAAAGAGCCTCTTATTGGGTCCCACTAAACGCTAGGCGACACCGCGGCAGACCAAAGCGAAGGTGGAAAGATGAACTTGATAAATACCAGATGGACTGGCCCGCAATGGCCGAAGACAGACTTGTGTGGAAAAGGGAAAGGGAGGCCTTTGCTCAGCAGTGGGACATAAATGGGCTATAAATAATAATAATTATTATCGAACGGATTTTTAAATCCTTTGTATTTGCGATTTTAGATTCACTTAGTTATTCTTAGAGACAAATAGTAAAAAATACATAATTAACTACCTGCCCAACTTTCCCGGCTACCCAAATAAAATTGAAATTCTCCCGAAACATTATCCGGAAATTTTAAATTGCTAGTACAGTCATCGTTCTCGAATTTCAATCAAAGATCTTTCGAACAATTCAAAGTACCTAATAAATCGAAATAAAAAAATAAATCGGAATTTACATCGGACTTTAAATATTTTGGAACGAGGAATACTGTCCCACCGTAATACAGTTCAAACTAGTACGGGGGTCAGGGTGAATCGATTTCGCAACAACCAAAGTTTAAAGTGTACGTCTGACCGTCCGGTAACCGTCCGGACCGAGCCCAAGTCGTCGACGGCGCGTACTGTTCCACGCGCGCCTCAAGGAGATGTCAGCAAATCGTAGGGGCCCAGCAGGGTCGAAGTCTACTGGGGCCACGGGTAGTGTGAAAGCGGAACCCGGGGCCCTGGGACGAAGACAACGAAGGAACAGGAGTGGGTTTTTAGTCAGTAAGAGTCTGACACTATCTCCCGTTCCGCCCAAGAGCGGGGATGTCATAAGGATGATTTTCCAACCCAATAAAAAAAAAAAAAGTGTACCTACGATTTTTATATAAGGTATGTGTATTTTTAGAAAATAAGTAAGTTTTAGCTATGTAAATATGATTAAGGTTGTTTTTAATTTGTGGAAATAAACTGAATTGAATTGAATTGAATTTTAACGAGGAACAGTTGGAAAACAAGTCTGGTTCCAGCAGCCGCGGTAATTCCAGGTCCAATAGCGTATACTAAAATTGTTGCGGTTAAAAAGCTTGTAGCTGCATTTGTGTGCCGCGCGACATTCCTACCTTCACCTAAAATAACCATGAGATGATAACGCCATAGTGTGACCACCTCATGGCTGTCTCATGAGGGATCCCTTTGTCGAGTCAGAGGACTCTTGGATACAGAGTCCAACAAATCATCTCGACTGGCCTGTTGGTCTAGTGGTTATTGGCCCTGACTGCTATGCTGGAGGTCGTGGTTTCGATTCCCACCCAGGACAAATGTTTATGTGATGAGCACGATGGTGTAATTTATCTATAATATGTATGTATTTAGAAATATATAAGTATGTTTATCAGTTGTCTAGTACTCATAACGCAAGCTCTGCTTAGCTTGAGACTAGACGGTGTTGTGTGATAGTTGTGGAATATTACCGAGTACATCCGGGAAGCTGCATTGTAAAATATATTTTCGAACGAAGCTACGTATAATAATGATTGAACATCACAGGTAAGTTCGTTTGATCATCTATTATTATTATCTTTCATATGAATTCCTGTCCTTTTCTGCATTATTAGGTTCTATGATGACTCATTCCAATTCGCTCCCGACTGTAACAGTATTGGGAATACCTCGAAGTGAGCCAATTGTGAACGATTGTTGATTGATTCAATAGATACAAATTACCTTCGCCTCGGCTGCATTGTGGTGTTCTGACTCAGTTATGTCAAGGGCATTTTTGGTTTAATTTGAGAATTTCGGACCTGATTATACTTGGTAGATATAATGTCATAAACACGCTAAGAAACTCCTTAGTGTCTGGGATTATTTTTATTACCTCGGAGCGGTGCCTGACTTTCAGAAGATACCTACGGTGCTCATATTTCGTTATGGCAAATTTATCAAGAAATCAGAAACGTTTATTTCAAATAGACCAATTACAGGCACTTTTGAATTTTCAAAATGTCAGTTAGTCAAAAAAACAAAAAATGAAGATAATTATCTTCATTTTTTGTTTTTGTCAATAACCAGAAATATCGATGGATTCTTACCCATTCAAATCAATAGAGCTTCAGGTATTTAATATATATTTTACCGGAAATCTGTATAATTCAGGTATTCCATACAATACCTAGCAAATATATAGAATACTTGGGGCGTCCAGGCAATTTATGAAATATTATTAATATTTTGGTCCATTACATACTTTACCTAGATAATATATACAATTCCTAGGAATTGTATGTTGTACCTGCTGGTCCGCCGGTAATTTATTTAAAAAAAATGATTTAACCTACACATTTTAGGTATTCTATACATTGCCTAGGTATTGTATAGAATACCGGATTATAAAGATTGCCAGTAACATATACATAGATACATACTAGCGTATGACTACGCACGGATAAAAATTACATACTTAATTAAACCCTTCTTCTTTATTTGTCTTTCTATTAATGAAAACCGCATCAAAACCGTTGCGTGGTTTAATAGGAGTCAGCGTACAAACAGACAGATGAACACAAAATGCGGCTTTATTTCATACTATGTACGTATTGATAAGTCTATTATACATACTTAACGATCAACATTGAACTCAAGACAAGCAATGTAGGTTAATATCACTAAGTTTAAGACTATTCTGAGAACCTGCCAGGGATTTCGCACAATACCAGGTCGTTGTGCTAATTACCCGGCCGTAGATGTTTACTTTGATTACTGATACTGTAGGTAATGAGTAATGGGATAGGGTAATAAAAATGAATGAATGCGATAATTAGTTTGTTTTGAGATAAACACTGCATTTTTATGACATTACGTTATTTTATTTTTATTTTTTTCTCATGCAGTTATTTTGTCACAGTCGCTTATAATTAAGTATTTTTGATTCATTACGCATTATTGCAATATTTATTCTACTATATGTATGTATATATTTATGATTGTATACTTTATTGATAATTGTTTTATTTGTAATTTTCTTTTTTTTTCTTTTTACTTTTACACGCGGTGTCTACATCTCTTTTTTTCCAATTTTTCGTTCGCAGATATGCTGGTAGAGATTTCCGTAGAAATAAGCATTACCTATGTACCTATTTTTCTGTTTCCAGCTTCTCTTCTTTTATTATATAAGTGTGTATATGAATTGTAGACATTGTTGGAATTTTTGAAATCCATTATGAAAGACAACGTTTGTAAGGGATTGCTCACTGTGTCGAAGAAGAAACCTAATTCAGCAAATATTACTGCTATTGCCAGCAGCTTCGCCCAGATGAAAGTAGGTTTGTCCATACAAACTTTAGAACCCGTTTCATGGGTTGTTCTTAGTGTTCGTCTACATTATAATAGGAAGCCTTGTGCAAAATTTCACGCTCTACTCCCAGTAGTTTCGGCTGTGAGTTGATATTTGCCTTTTATATACATATGTTACCATAAGAATACGGAATTCGTTAATATATGCTCATTAACTAGGTAATCTGAAAATTACGCGGTAAAATCCATTAAAGTAAGAAATTTAACTTAAAATAGCAAATATCTCCACTTTACCTAGTTAATCTGCATATTATTGGATGCTATATCTTTAAATCGCAGAAGACAGTCAGCGAAAATGAAAAATTTTGTTCCTTTTTAGCTCGATGGAACCCCGGTCCACGGAGCTCCTACTTCTGGGTGGTTATAAAAAAGTAATCACGAAGGTTAAAGCGAGAGCTCCGCTCTACTTCGCTCCCGCCTTAGCCTTCTAACCTAAAGCTATGCATTTCGGGATGGCCTAAAATATCAATTCTTCATGCGTAAATTTCATCAAACTTTATATTATTATTATTAGAAATGAAAATTAAATAATTGCAATGAATTCGAATGTTTTATTCAAGTAAAGAACCTGTTTTATAACTTAACCGTATGCTTGGCCGTTAGTCTGCAGATTATCGAGTTAATATAAGAACTTAAATATTTTTTTACACTTTAACGGATTCGATCAGATAATCTGCAGATTAACAAGTTAATCTGCACTCTGACTGATTTACATAATGTTTGTAAATCAGTCAGAGTGCAGTTACATACACAGCGGTTACATATACATATAAGCATGAAGTACTTAATTATTTTCCTACTAAATATGCTATCCTAGTAAAAAAGGAACGAATGGAAAGAAAAATTAAATAATTATATCAAAATTAAAACTTCATCAAGGCATTCTTTATGCCGTGTAGCTCGCGTCAAAATGTTTTCGATAGGTACCCATCGATTTATAGCTAAAGCTAAACCTAACTAAACCTTAGCTCAGCACTTGTTCGGAAGTTATTTAATCCTGGGCAAATTAATAATTTAGGTCTACCGTCCACGGACGCGTAGCTTCATAGACGCGTAGTCTTAACTGTTCACTTGGCGTACGCCTGCTCACAGCTTGATTTTCATAGTTTTGTAAGTAACAAAACTATGAAAACGTGTCGACGAAGCGGTAATGTCGTGTCGTTGACGCATACGCGTCTATGAAGCTAAGCGTCCGTGCACCTACTGTGCACGGACGAAAGACAGAAATTACCCAATCTTAAATTCCACGGGGATATTAGTGATTACGAATAAGAATAAGAATAATAGTACTAAATAGTTCTATATAGAGGCACCTTGGTCGAATTTGCTACAGGCCCCGCGCTGGCTTAATCCGCCACTGTATATAAATAGATTAAAAACCTTAAAATAGACTTTATATCTTATCTAAATCTAATTAGAATAAATCACGTTAAAGTAAACATCATAGAGATTGATTAGAAATCAATTGATATCACTGTTTTTTTCCCACTTCAATTAAAAAAACACCGGATAGAATATTTCTCCATGCTTTTAGTCACGTCTCACACACCCTCGAGAGGAAACACCACAAGTTCTGCTTAATTACTTTTCCTCGTATTACTAAAGATAAAGTAGTGATACACATTTGTTATCTTTTTGTCTACCTACATCATACACTATTGTGATTTCTTTTTAGCGTTACAATAACGGACATTACCCTTTCCCTGGCATAAGAGGTATTATGACAGGGTCAATGTCCGCTATTTATTTATATATTTTATTTATTTACAAATCGTAAAGGTCAATTCAGGATATTGTTTTTTTCATTCTGTTTTTTTTTTTATTAATGCTACAATTAATGTAATAGCCATTACCGACATTTCTATGCGCATCTGTTTTGAGGTTTTAAACTTTTACTGCACTGAAACCCACCTGTGTTCCCTCAGCACGTCAAGCCGTTGGTTTCTCGTCATTTTGTAGATCAGTAACGCTACGGGTAGTCAAAAGTTCTGGTTTCTCGAAATACTAACACCAGTCTGCTTAAAAGTATCGTGTTAACCAGTTACTGGGTTGTGGAGATCAGATAGACAGTCGCTGTTTGCAAATAGGTATAGGTATTAGGTATGTAGCTGTATCCACCTAAAGCTTCTTGGGGTAACGCTGTCATCTACCCACAATTCTGGCTCCTACATCGAGACAAATGCTAAACTAGCTGCCAAAAAATTAGCAAAGTTGAGACGATATTTCACGCCGGAACAGCTGCTCAACTTCAATCGTGTATGGAGTACTGCTCTCATCTTTGGGATGGGTCTGCCGAATACTAGCTTGATGCACTAGAGTCGATCAAGAAGCGAGCCAAGAGGAATATCGGCAACGATGCACTTGTCAAGTCAAAACCCCAATCTCGGTTTCGGTATCGACGCTGAGTTTCTAGCCTATTGGTTTTCTATAGTTTACATTGCGGGGAGTCTGCATTATTGCATAATTTAATTCCACCAAGTCCGTTCCATCATTGGACCACTAGACGTACGGCGTTGCGCCACCGGTACATGATGGACATCCTACCCATACGTACAAAGCGTTTCGGGAACACATTCATTATGCGTACAGAAAAGGAGTGGAATTCCCTGCCAGAGTCTGTGTTTTCTGATAGCTATAACCTAGAGTCTTTAAGTCAAGGGTGAATAGGTTTTTTTTTTTTTATTGATATAAACCAGTGCTTGACTGCGATCCCACCTGATGGTAAGCGGAGATGCAATCATTGATGGTCAGGCGCACTTGTTTATTAAGAGCCTATTCACTCTAGCCTTGAAGACACCTAAATTATAGTTGGACGGGAAGACCGCAGCAGGCAAATTGTTCCAGTCCTTCCTAGGTTGCTTCTAGGCAAGCGTGCTCCATCGTCGGTCACATCATCGCTTACTATCAGGTGAGATAATTGTCAAACGCGAGCCTATCCATAATTAAAAAAAACCGGTTGGACTCAAAGCCCACCCCAACTTAGTTGGTAAAAAGTTGATTTAATAAATATACCTACATTTATTCAATATTTTTTTGGGTCAAAAAAAAATCAAAATCAAAAAGCATTTATTTCAAATAAACCATTTACAGAAAAATCAGAAAAATAAAAATAAATGATGCTAATTGCACATTCCAAAGCGTAGATCTCTATGGAGAAGAATGTGCAAGAAACTCCATGGAATGCTTCTATACATATAATACAATACTTATATTTTAGAATTAAAAAAAAACATTAAAAAATAATACTAATAATTTCCATACTAATCAATTTGTACACCCCGGTGGTAGTGGAGCTGGAGCAGCAAATGGGTCAATATCCTCTTATTGTTACAATGCTAAATGCAACAACTATATCCTTCTATTTTCATGAATGACTTGACGTACGCTTTGGTTTCCCCAAGAACTCTTCCGATGAAATACGATATGTTTCATCAAGATCATAACCTCAGAGTTTCGACGAATATGCTCAATAGTGACCACTTTAATTTGATCTTTTGTTATCTATCGAACTAGGAGTTAATGTATTGAGTTTTCCGCACTTAGAGTATAGTCAAGGGTCAAAATAAATTTGGCATTGGACTAATTATTTGATTACATTGATTGTTGTTGTAGGACGACTTTTATTGGTTGTTTGTTTATCAATTGTTTTATGATTGTCAATTAAGTGATATGATATTTTATGATCAATAAAATGTACTTAGGTCGTCCGCAAGTAAATATGGGTGACCTTAGAAAATTTCTTAGAGATTGTTTTATTTGAAGATATGAGTAATTCACACGTTTCCTAACAATATTTGACAGTATTTTCCTCTACCGTAGGCACGGGCTTGCGGACGGCGAGCAATGGGTAGCCCGCCGTCCGAACGTCCGGTAACCGTCCGGACCGAGCCCAAGTCGTCGACAGCGCGTATTTTTTCACGCACGCCTCAGGGAGATGTCAACAAATCGTAGGGGCCAGCAGGGTCGAAGCCTACTGGGGCCATGTGTAGTGTGAAAACGAAACCCGGGGCCCTGGGACGAAGGCAACGAAGGAACAGGAGTGAGTTTATAGTCAGTAAAAGTCTGAAACTATCTCTCGCTCCGCCCAAGAGCGGGATTTGTCATAAGATGATTTTCCCACACAATAAGAAAAAAAAAAACAGTATTTTCCTTGTCTACACGGTAAAGACAAAATTATCTCCTGACGTACACAGAGAGAGTTTCACAAGGCACAACCACACTGGCGTAGCTAGAGGCCTAACGTGGACTAATTTAGACGTGGGTGAAGTCAAATCGCGAGGCCTTTTTCTTTAATAAATTCCGAAGAATAGTCTAGTGTACTTCATTTTTAGTAAAAAATAAATAATAGATATGTTCAGATAACTAATTTGTGTTATGGTTATGATTGCTCTTTAGAAAAACTACATTAAATGACATCCCCCGCTCTTGGGCGGAGCGGGAGATAGTGTCAGACTTTTACTGACTAAAAACCCAATCCATTTCCTTCGTTGCCTTTCGTACCAGGGCCGAGTCTTCCTTTCAGAATCAAACCCTTGGCCCCAGTAGGCTTCGACCCTGCTGGGCCCTTACAGTTGCTGACATACGGCCATACGTTATGGGCAATTCAAGCTTATTTAAGAGGGCAATTCCCGAGCCCTCTTTCTTCAACGTGAGCATGGAGCTTGCTGTCCAACGCAATGCTTAAAAGTTTCTAAAAAAAAAAAACATTCAGAATTTTGATTAAATGTGCAAGGTTTCTATAGTTACATTTTTTTTTAATTTTTTTATTTTATGAGTACATCATGAAGAGCCAAAGTTCCCGCAAAATGACACATTTACAAAGGTCTTTACTGGATTCGTTTTACAGAAATTTATGTTTTGATTTTAATAAAAACCGAGATAATATCCACAAGATATCAGTGTTTACAAAATATCTGGAGAAAGATGTGTAATAACATTATAATCACGTAAGAGCGGTTGTATGAAAATGTATCTCGGGTTGGCCGCTCTTAAGGCGTATAGGAGTTTCCTTGCGTGATCGCGTTAGAAATGAGGATATCCGCAGGAGAACCAAGGTTACGGACAAAGCCCGAAGAATCGCCAAACTTAAGTGGCAGTGGGCAGGGTACATTGCTCACAGAACAGATGGTCGATGGGGACGAAAGGTTCTGGAATGGCGCCACGTACCGGAAGACGTAGCGTTGGAAGGTCTTCCGGTCCGACCGGTTATTGTGGCCATATTTGGGAGAGGCCTATGTCCAACAGTGGACGTCTTTCGGCTAAAATGATGAGGATGATGAAGGCGTATAGTCCCTTGAACATCTGGCCGGAGTTAAATGCACACATGACATACTCGTGCGCCGCCTGTGCCCGCGTAGAGCCACGCTGACCTTTAAAACCATTTTCTTTACGATATATTGATTGATTTACATATGCTATGTACATTCTGGAGAACACTCAACCCGCAAATTTTTTGTTTTTTTTCTAAAGATCAAAGCCGTTTGAAAGGAGTAGGGAAAACAAGCGAAAAAATATGATGTTGTTAATTTTATTTTATTTTTTTGGCAGAAATATTAGCCATATGAAAAAGTCATATGTTGATAATGTTATACCTATATGAATCTCACGGGTAGTGTCAAAGCGAAACCCGGGGCCCTGGGACGAAGGCAAAGAAGGAACAGTGGGTTTTTAGTCAGTAAAAGTCCGACACTATCTCTCGCTCCAAGCAAGAGTGCGATTTGTCATAAGACAATTTTCCCATCCAATAAAAGAAAAAAAACCCATATGAATGTACTAGCTACTGCCAGCGGCTTTACCCGCGTAAAAATAGATTTTTCTATACAAACTTTGGACCCCCGTTTCATCCTCTTAGGGGATGCGTTTAAGAAAATCCTCTCTTAATGCTCGCCTACGTCATAAAAGGAAGCCTTGTACAGAAATTCATGTTCCTAGTCCCAGTAGTTTCGGCTGTGAGTTGATATGTCAGTCAGTCAGCTTCTTCTTTTATACATATATATAGACTAACGATCCGCCCCGGCTTCGCACGGGTGCAATGCTAATACCACCGCTACCGCTATGTCTCTACATTTTAAATCTGTAATATCTTCGAAAATATTCACCTAAATTACACGCTTTAAAGGGCCATATTGATTTATATTAAATGCGCAATGTATTTAAGGTACTTAATTGGATAAATATTAATGCTGTATTGCTTAAAATCGTTTCGTAAATAAGCCATTATTTTTTGTAAAAAGTAAAGGATAAAAAATGGTTATGGGTTGGTTAATGGTTGTGGGTTGCACCTAAAAGATAGACATATACCATCACGGACTTTTTTGTAGACCTTTTTAAGGTGTAATACTGTAGTGCATTATTTTGATCTATCTCTAAGGGCAGCCAGCGTTAAGCCAGCGTTTGCAATGTAAGCGCAAAAAATGTGTTTATTTACGACGTCACATTGGAAAGCTTTAAAATCATCAGTGTTTCTCTACTATATTGTGGTATTATACATGTAAACCTTCCTCTTGAATCATTCTATCTACTAAAACGAACCGCATCAAAATCCGTTGGGAATTTTTAATGATCTAAGCATACATAGGGACAGACAGATACGAAAAGCGACTTTGTTTTATACTATGTAGTGATGATAATACATATGTTTTTTATTTTCAAATCTATTAATCCAGCCGTTACCGGGGAGTAGGCTTCAGAATGTCATGGTTTTATGGCACTTAATGAGAGTAAGGGCCTTAAGCTCAATGATCACGTTCACTAAATTCTCTCACACGGCTAAAGCATGCCAAGCATCCGATCTATCAATTCCCATATTAAAATGCAAACATTCATAGATATTCGATATTAAACTGAATACCGGAAGCTTATCATACTTATAAACATACCTGACTTCGCCTGCTTAAACTTTACTGTTATTAAAATACCTTTGATTTATCGTTACATCACTTTCCCTTCCCATATTTCAACTAACATTAGACTTTTAACCATTTTGTTCTAACCACCAACATAACTTGACCTTTCCATTGATAAAATTGAAAGACCAGACTATGCTGGAGTTGAACTGAAAGTTGTAGAAGAACCAGTGTAAATTGGTCTTAAAGAGGATGGACCAACGGATACCAGGCTAGTATATAAAACAGTAGGAGTGCCCAGTGAAACTTGAGCTCCACATTGGTAGCTTAATTAGTATTCTATAGTAGTAAAACTATTGTTTGTCGGCAACTTTGTGTGTTCATATAAATAACACAATAACTTCAACCTAATAAGGAACTTCCTTGTAAAAGTGTGTTCATAGAAATTAAGTTCGAATAACATTAGCCCAACAGTATCGCCCGGAGGACACGGTGGAGCACGTGGTGGAGGTATGCCCCGCCTGAGCAGAGCAACGCCGTGTCCTCGTAGGGACGATCGGCGGCGCCGATCTCTCGCTTCGAGCCTTGGTACAGGCCATGGTCCGGAGCGAGGAGGAGTGGCAGGCGGTCGTCTCCTTCTGCGAAGCAGTAATGCTAACAAAGGAGGCCGCACGCGTGAGGCAACGGGCCTCACGCCCCAACCGCCCCCGAGATTCCAATCCCGATTTCCGGCCACCGTAGGCGCGGACTTGCGGACGGCGAGCAATGGGTGGCTCGCCCTCCGACCGTCCAGTAACCTTCCGACCGAGCCCAAGTCGTCGACGGCGTACTATTCCACGCGCACCTCAAGGAGATGTCAACAAACCGTAGAGGCCCAGCAGGGTCGATGCCTACTGAGGCCTGCTTCTGAAAGGAAGACTCGGCCCTGGTACGAAAGGCAACGAAGGAACAGAAATCGGTTTTTAGTCAGTAAAAGTCTGACACTATCTATCGCTCCGCCCAGGAGCGGGGATCTCATTGGATGACTTTCCCACCAAAAAAAAAAACTCAACGGCATGAATTTATATCGGCATTGTTGTAAAGGTCCGCGGCGGTGGTACTTCACACCGGGACAGCTTCTTATGTTATACAAAGCACAGGTCCGAACGTATGTGGAGTAGGTAGGTACTGCAGCCACATATGGGCTGGTGCTGCAAAATGCCGTGTAGCAACTTTGAAATCAGTGGCTAATTGGTGATCCAGATTTAGTTGACACCAATCTACAAAGCCTGGAGCAAAAGCGTAGGGTGGTAAAAGGCTGGCTAGCCTTTCAGTATTTTACAGGATGCATTTTGGAGAGTGTGCGCAGAAATTACATGACTTGATTCCGCCATCACCTACCTTTCTACCATGTAAGTGTCCACCCTCACGTTAGTCTGGACGAAGGGTTTCGCCTCGTCGTTTATACCGCGTACATCAAAGTATTTGAACCATTTTCCTTCTGTGGTCTTCCCGCCACATTATAATTTAATTGTCTTCAAGGCAAGCTTGTGAGATTCACCATCAAAGATTGCATCACTGCTTATTTGCCATGAGGTGGGATCGCAGTCAAGATTTGGTTTTAATTTTTTTGTCTCTCTAGCCCTATTTCCAACTAGTTTTTTTTTTTAGGTGGGAAATTATGTAATGACATCTCCATGTTCCCGTTTTGAATAGGATATGCCAATTTTCTCTCAACGCTGTATTACAACACATGATGCAAGAAAACTATTTCAATAATTTATAGGAAAGGAGTTGTGACAAATTTTCTCGTGAAAACAGAATGAAATGTGACATCATCTTAATTACTAAAGATACTCCAGATGTGAACCATGTGTACACTGTCGTAAAATTAAATGCCATTCATAAGTGTCAAGCAAATATTAATCACTAGTCTACCGCGAAAGACAATGGGAGAACCCCACTTATCACAAAGTCCATATTGTATGAGCTGATAACCCAAATATGACAAACAGACGTAGAGGAACCAACTTCTTTGTTTATACATCATGATGAAGTAAAGGGAAGATCCCTGATAGTAGGATTCTGTGGAAGACAACGACTTACGTCATATGTATTTATAAACATCCTATGGTAAATATGGGCCTTTTAAAAGGACCTCCAAAGTAAATAGTGAAAGAGGAAACTGCCATATTTTATGCCACTTCTTTCCTCGTATTGGCACGGCACGGTTTATGCTTCATTTTAAGAATTAAGCGTCAATGGAAAGTGCTATGCTCGGAGTTTCCTTGCGTGATCGAATCAGAAATGAAGATATCCGCAGGAGAAGCAAGGTTGCCGTATAGCACGAAGAATCGCCAAACTTAAGTGGCAATGGGCAGGGCACATTGCTCGCAGAACGGATGGCCGTTGGGGCCGAAAGGTTCTGGAGTAGCGACCGCGTACCGGAAGACGCAGTGTTGGAAGGCCCCCTACAAGGTGGACCGATGACCTGGTGAAGGTTGCGAGAATCCGATGGATGCGAGACGCACAGGACCGTTCTTTGTGGCGACATTTGGTGGAGGCCTGTGTCCAACAGTGGACGTCCATCGGCTGAAATGATGATGATGATGACTTAAGCGTCTAGGTATTGCTGGTCGTACCACTTACCCGTCAGCATGTTTTATGAACACGATAGGACGCTATTCTATTCTATCTTAACTATTTTCACTTTATGTTCTCTAGAAATCTGTTTACGAAAATCACTAATGAAAATTTACATATCGCTTAATGCTTTAAACTAAATGATAATTATTCATTTTGCAAATTATTTGCAAATAACAATTTTACACGTCACTATTTTCGTCAATTTACATACATAAAATACATGAGGTTGGAGTTTACTGGCTGACTCAAGAGATCAAGCAACAAACATCAAATTACAAGAGAACCATGAAGGTTAATATTTGAGTAAGTCTTTTGTGATAAGGAACACATAGATTTGAATAGACTTGTCCATACAGTGCAAGCATTTCTGAGGTATCAAGTAGCTAAGCTTACGAATAATACCAAAGTAAGGATATTTGGGTAGGCCGCATAAAAATATACTCGGCCGATATAATGTACTGTTCCTGAAATCACGGAAGCGAGGCCGTGGACAGAAGCTAACCTATAGATTTTTTTGCGTTCCTTCAGTGGCCCATTACGTTCCAGAGCCGTTGTAGCCCTTGTAAACATTCCCGCAGCCCAGTCTATAAATACAACGACTCTCATTGGCAGAGAGATCTGTTCAATAAACATATAAAAAATCTGTTAATCAAGACATATCTACATAATAACAGGTTATATGGACACATCAGTGTCAAACCCCACACGCAAGGCGCGATAATCACAAGGCAGGCAATATTCTGACTATCCATAAACAGTAGAAAGTCATAACAATTGAAACTTAACGTACCAAGACTAATACGGCTGTTGTAGTTAATATCTCCATAATAATGCCTTTAATTTTCCACGAGAAAGTCAATCTTTACACAGGTTGTTTAACGCCGAAATTTAATATAGGTAGGGTTCCTTGGGATACTGAAGTAAACGATGAAGAGAATGAAAAAACTGAAGCAGCGAACAAAGGTTTATTCGGTAAACAGAGCTAGCAGAGAATTTGTGTAGCGTTGTAGTTTCTATGTGTTTGATTTTATTGGTAGCCATGGAGTTTCTCGCAAAAGCTTTGGAATGTGCTGAATTGCACATCCCAAAGTCCAGTTCCATTGCTTTACTTTTTTGACCTGCCGATACTTTGATAATTCAAAAGTGTCTGTTTAGTTAAAAAATGTGTTTTTGATTTCATTTCATTTAAATAATCATCGAGACAAGCAACTGAAGCAACATTACTACTTTCAAAAGGAGTTTCAAAGAGAGAACTTGGAATATGAATCTAGCTATTGTCAATAAATTGACGCACATACTCGTAATTACCAGCCAACACATGAAATTATACTGTAACTAGATGACAATTTAAAAATTTCCAAGGTTTTGTTAGAGCCGTTTGACCACAAATTATCGCTTTATAGCATATATGATGAACCCATTATTATATTTTCAAATTGTCGTCTAATCATAGTATGATTTCATGTCATGCTGGTATATTTACGAGTACATGCATGAATTGTTGTGCATATGAAGCGATAATTTGTAGTCGAACGGCTCAAAAAAAATCTTGGAAATTTTTAAGTAGTTGTTTAGTCTCAGGTAGATTCGAAAAAGGTAAATTGGTTAAAGTCCAAAGCCTAAAGATTTAGAAATCGATGACCGTGCATGACCTGACTAATTGAACAATTTGAAAGGAGATATAATGTAAATTCCGATAATACAGTAAGTTAATCTAATGATGTCATTGTCATAATAGCTTAATCATAGAAGGTTTTGCACGTTTTATCTCTGCCTTTAGACCTTGAATCGGGGGAATTACCACTAGTATTATAGATATTATAGATTGATCACTTAACGATTCTATTATTATTGATAGGCTCACGTTAGACCACTATCTCACCTGATGGACCTAAGTGATCGACCACATTGGTCGACGATGGAGCACGCTTGCCTAAAAATTGCCTATTCACTCTTGATTTTAAGTCCCCTATTTTAACTTTCCAAAAGTCAATTACAAGTCTTACTACTCGATTGTGTTTCCTTCGTATTTGTTTTATTTTTTGACATTGTATTAAATTTTTGACATTCTATTAAATTTTTGTGACATTTCAATTAATTTGTTTTGACATTCTGTTTCGATTTTTCAATTATTTTTTTTTGAAAGTACTATTTAATTGTTTGACATTATATTATGATCTTAAATATTTGTTACTATGCTGCTGTATGCTGAGATTTAGGTACTATAAGTTTGTATGACAATATTCGGCAAAACATAGCGCACTGTACATTTATACCACCCTCTGTAATACCTATGTTTTACAAACGAAATAAATGATGATGATTCGTTTTGCTGGTCCACAGAGTGAGATATAAATGGAAATATGAAAAGTAATTGCTCTGGACAAATAAACCTTAATTTCGTAAACTATTATTACTATTATCACGATATTTACATATAGCTTCTACGTAATTATTTACCCAATTTTTGTGGTAAAGCGAGATGGAGTGTCAGACTATTACTGACTAAATTCCAACCTTCTTCTCTTCATTGCCCTTTATATTCCAGAGTCACGATGACTCTTTCGTACAAACTGCAGGAGCCCAATTTTTTACCCTTGAAGGTTTTTTTTTTATTAACTTTTTTGTATACAGGGAACCATCACGCCACAGCCTCCCAATTTAAATGAAGACCACACATCGGCCACATCTCTCTGACAGCATTTCTTCACACTCGTGATTTAACATAATTCGTTCGCTCATTACACGGCTATTCGCTCCCAAATTGTCTGTTATACGCGTCTTATGGTAATTTGGACCACCTTGAGAGCTTCGCAGTTGAAAATTTGCAAATTATTCTTTAAAATGTTGGATACACTGTCGGTGGGAGTAATTTTTCTGTCGGTTTACCTTGTGTGGATTTTGATGTGATGTTTTTATTAAAGCAGTTGATTTAAATGTTTCTCTTTTGCATATGAAGAGAGGCGGTTATGAGTGACTGCACGCAGTACTTCATTTTATATGTCAATTTTGATTAACATAAATTACGCTTTATACTATGCTATATAACAAAGAAACCAAATTGTTTATCTGTCAATTTGTAAAAAAGTGATAAATTTATGAAAGTTCTGTTTTGATACAACTACGTTTTCTTTTTTCATAGGTAAAGTACACTACAGCTGTGTGCGAGGGCTTTTTGTGAGATATGTATAATACAAGAGCAAATTCACAGTAGAAAGCTAGTTTAATAATATATTACAAATTTACGATTTCAATCGTCAAGACAATTAAGATTCAGGATCAACAAAACTTTTGAAGTATTATTTCATCATTACTACCCAATCTGCTGCTTTTGCATTCATTTCTCAGCCCACTATTTTGTAGACAAAAATCAAATCAACCTTGCAATACCTGATTTGCCACATTCATCTAATTTATCTTGGATTTTGCAACCTGATGCCCATCAGCTTTATGTGTCAAGGATCCGTAAAAGAAATAAAATTAAAGTTAAAATAACAAAAACATGGTATGGCAAGCGCTTGACACGATGACGAAGCCTCGTTGTGCAGTGACTAAGAAGCTATCTATCAGACTAAACTAGATAGAACAATCAGACTAAGCTAGATTTGAGGGTAAGTATGATCAACCTAGACATCACTAAAGTTAGATAAAAGCTACATCAACTATCGTATTAAAATATAAACAACTCAAAGAAACTTTACACTTGCGGCGGATTAAACAAAAATCTTAAAATTATTGTTATAGGCCTAAGGGTCCACCATTGAAAAAGTTTAAGAAAGGCTGAACTAATCGGTAGTGACAGCCTTATTGTCTACCTCTTTGTTCTTTTTTCTATTATTATTGATAGACTCGCACTAGATCACAATCTCACCTGATGATAAGCGAAAATGTGCTCGACGATGGCGCACGTTAATCTAAAAGACATTAAAAACCCCCAGGTTGTAAACTTTCTTGTAACTTGATTTCCAGATAGCCAAGGACCAGTAGAATATCCTTTACAAAACCTTAATCTATCTCTTCCGTGTATCTCTAGCTGTTTTTGTACAGCAGTCGTAGTTGCCTATACCATGAATGAAAGTGTGATAGTGATTTCATCACATTATTTCAGTTTCTCTATACAACGGCTTCCTTATTGCCAATCTGACCGCATTTTATCTTTAATTATCACATAAATATACTCTTTATCGTCTATCAATGTGTTAAAAGACAGGTGCTATAGCACCTCAAACAGAATAATAAAATCTACAACAATAACATTATTTTCATTGTTGATATTATCAACAATTGAACATACATTACCCGTTACATTTTTTCTGGAATAACTATTATCGATTCATAGCTCATCGGGTGCCATAGTTTCTTTGTACAGGTGTACACGTTTGTATTTCTCTATAATCTGTACATATGTTGACGTATATTTCTGAGCACATGTGCAGAAACCTTTCTCAGAAGTTGGGTAAAGCCCGATGGCTACTGTTTTTTTTAATGGATGCCTGTTTCGATTTCTTCCGTATAGATCTGCTCGTGTTTTGACGTTGTTATTTATGGAAGCTTTGGGTGGGATATCCCATGGGCAGATGAATCGATAATGGTAGCTGGCATCGAAGATGGCAAAGAATTGGATGCTTCGGTCAATCTTGAGATAACCACATGTTTTGTACTTATAGTGTAGGTACTTCCCATACTGTAAACCTGACATATGTCTAGGCTTGACGTAATAATTAATAGAATATGACGTGAATATGAAGCCCCCGCTGAGAAACATAATAAATTCCCACACTAGAAACTATCAAGAAACAAAACAATTGAAAACCATATGTGATGAAAAAGACATCGGATCGGTAGATGTTGAAACGTTCCAAATTCTGCGAGTCAGAGATCCACAAAATGAAGAAATACAGAAGGTTCATTTGTAACTATCTTATCTTGAGAGTCTATATGATCCTAAATGTTAATGGAAAGACCGGAAAAGTGATATTTGACTGAATTATTTTCTACATATCATAATTATTATAGATACTTTCCATCATGTCTCATTGACAATAGTTACGAGATCAGTCTCGGAGGAAGGATCTTATACAAACCTTCCAATTAAAAGTCAAAAAATTAATACACAAAAAATTTAAAAAATTAGGAAAATTTAAACAAAATTTTTCTATTGCTTTTTTTTATTATATGTGTGTGTATTTTTTTCTCATTTTGTTTGTTGTATTATGGCTATCATAATTATCTTAGACTATAATAATATCACTGTTCATACTATGGTACAAGCTGTGTATACCAGTAATAGGCATACATACCAGTATTTATATTTTAATATTATATTATAATATAAATAGCTTTGTATGTACTATTGTTAGAGTTCCTATAAACACTAATAGTATCCCTTAACACCGCAGATCTACCTGCGTAACCAATACCACTAAGATTTTTATTTGTATCACTCTTTGTATTTCTTTTAGTTGATTCTTTGTTTGTTTCACTTGCATCTTTATTTTACATATATGTAATATGTGTGTTATATATATATATTTTTTACATTTTTGCATTATTCTCTATATTGTTGTACACTGACAACCCGAAATCTTCCTTTCGTTCAGTCCATCCAAAGGTTGTCTAGTAGAAATTGCCCTGTGCAATAAGACCGCCTATTGTACTCTTTTTTATATAATTGTTTGTCCTATATTATGTTAAGGTGTGCAATAAAGTTATATAATAATAATATTTTACAGCACTGCTTCCACTTCCATATCATGTAAAAAAAATATATTAGTCCTTCTGTTCTTCTTTATATATCTTCGTTGACATGCAGTCCTAAGAAGGCACGCGTCACCTGCCCCGGCGCACGTTCGCCCGATATTACCCGATGCTTTCCGATCGTATCCGAAGACGCTCGAGTCACCCAAACCGATGAGTCAGTGACTCGACGGCCTTCCTTTTATCTGTTTTAAATGATTCCCGTTAACACTCACGTAGACGCTTTATGACTTTTTATAAATTATATTACGTCCTTATCTTTTATGTGGTGTTGAAGTGAGACGACGATACAATAATTATTTTAGAGTAGGTATAAGAAGGATCAAATAAAGCTTGAGAAAATACATATGACGTGTTTCTGATAGGTACTAGAGTTCATTAACCTTCCCAAGGTAGTTTTTTATCTGTTTTAAAACAATCCTAGTGAGACGGTCAGGTTTTAGCTTGTACATACAAATTAATAATTGGTTTACAGTTTGAGGCATGGCGTAATTAACTTCCAGTAATTATAAGCGGAAACCGAATATTTTATCGTTAAAACACTGGTGTAGGGGAAAAAATATTGCTATAATTAAAATTTGGTCGCTAACCAAGAGTGGCGGATAAAAAAAAATACATTGCCAAGCTAACATACATTTTGACACAGCATTCGCCAACGTCCATACTACGTTGAATACACCGGTTCTCGTCCGATCACCGAAGTTAAGCAACATCGGGCGCGGTCAGTACTTGGATGGGTGACCGCCTGGGAACACCGCGTGACGTTGGCTTTTTGCCTGTTTTGACCTTTCTGTTAAATTATTAATAAATTATTTCAAAATTATTTCATAGTAACTTTATTTCACACAATTTATATGTTTAACGACAAGAATCCCATAGTCTTGAGGTATAGCGTAAATAACTACCAATTATTATGAGCGGAAACCTTTGATATCTTATTATTACAATACCAGACTACAGGAAAATAATATTGCTTTAAAATTACCATATATCTGCTAATCAAGAGCAGCAGATAAAAAAATACATTGCCAAGCTAACACACATTTTGAGACATCATTCGCCAACGTCCATACTACGTTGAATACACCGGTTCTCGTCCGATCACCGAAGTTAAGCAACATCGGGCGCGGTCAGTACTTGGATGGGTGACCGCCTGGGAACACCGCGTGACGTTGGCTTTTTGCTTTTGCCCTTTCTACGGAGTTAATTTAGCTGTATTGTTTGAAAGTTATTTTCATGATAAATAAAACTTATTTCACACATTTAATTTTATTTACCTATTCGTTGATCAGAAAAATTTGAAGAAAAAGAATGTCTCACATTGTGACTCATTTGACTCTAAGTGAACACCGTGTGGCATTGATTTTTTATTTTGTGATTCCTATCTTATTGTTCTTATTTTCAGTTGTAATAAAAAACCGGCCAAGTGCGAGTCGGACTCGCACAGGAAGAGTTACGTATATTAAAATCGAGTAAATAATCACGTTTGTATGGGAGTCCCCACAAATATTTATTTTATTCTGTTTATTAGTATATAGTAGTATTTTAGTAATAGCGGCAACAGAAATACATCATCTGTGAAAATTTCAACTGGAACTACCGTCAAACGGGGTGAATAGGACTGCAGGGGTGAATAGGAACAAAACTTTGGTTAAGTTTTTTACATTGGTATGTATTTAAATAATTGATTTCTATCAAAGTATCCGTTTTTATTACAATTAATGAACAAATAGGAGTACTTAAATGCTGGGAAAAATTGTTAATTAACGCGAAAATCCCCTTCAAACTTTTGTTCCTATTCACCCCTGCGGTCCTATTCACCCCGTTTGACTCACAGTTCATGAAATACAGCCCGGTGACAGACATACAGACGAATGGACTAAGGAGTCTTAGTAACCCTAAAAAAAGAAGAATTATATTATTGCCGCAATTATCAGCAGCTAACATTTGATATAATCAATGACAAAATGCAATAAAGTAATAAATATAATTGAACTGGCCTGTTGGTCTAGTGGTCAGTGGCCCTGACTGCTATGCCGGAGGTCGTGGGTTCGATTCCCACTCAGAACAAATGTTTGTGTGATGAGCACGATTATTCGTTCTGTGTCTGGGCATAATTTATCTATTTAAGTATGTATTTAGAAAAATATAAGTATGTTTATCAGTCTTCTAGTACCCATAACACAAGCTCTGCTTAGCTTGGGACTAGACGGCGTTGTGTGATAGTTGTGAATTATTATTATATTATTATAAAAAGACTTTTACTAGCTAAAAGCTTGTTCTTTCAGTTGGCTTTTGCGTTTCAGGGCTGCTGTGACCCTTTCGAATATTCCTCCAAATCACATACATTTTAAACTTTTAACAATAGGAAATATACAACTTAAACAAAAACAAACAACAACACGAAAGAAAAACAACAACAAACAACAACAAACAACAACACACACAACACAATGACACAACGTACAACATAAAAGAATTTTTAAACTATCTTCATCAAAAACGAAGTTATAAAGCTTCGAAGCTGCTGAAAAGAAAGAGAAGTTCGATATGGACTTTGACGTCAAGGTTCATAATGCCCCGCCCGTTCCTGCACCATAGAAAATGGCGTCTTGGCGAGAGAGACCAATACCATCATCATCATCTTCCTGCCCTTGTCCCGTGTTATTTGGGGTCGGCGCAACACGTTTTTTTCTTCCATTATCACTCCATTGTCACTCGTCATACTATCATTAACTTCCTTTTCTTTAACACAATCCATCCTCTCTCCATCACCATCCAGTCTCCCTCTCCCTCTCCACCCATCCACATGCAAACTCATAACTCTTTTAGTAACATGCGTCTCATCCCTCCTCTTCACATGACCATACCAAGACAAACGATTCCCTTTCAACTTGAGAGACCAATATATTTGTTTAAAATTTAGGTATGTATCTTGTTTGCTTTTGTACCAATTTTGATATTATTTGCATAATCATAATCATAATAATCATAATCAGCTTTTTAATGTTCCCACTGCTGGGACTCAGGCCTCCTCTCTAGGAGAGGGAATGGGCCATAATCCACCACGCGGGCACAGTGCGGGTTGGTGAATGTCACATTCTTGAATTTTTGGTTCTAGGACATGCCGGTTTCCTCACGATGTTTTCCTTCACCTTTTTGAGAGCAGTGGTGATGAAATAAATTACACAAAGTATGCCTGGCTAGGTTTGAACCCGCGACCTACAACTCGTAACTCCCGCCGTTACCACTCGGCCACCACTGCTTAATTAATTTGCATATTATTATTATATTACTATTGGTGTATATTTAAAGATAAACTGGTTAGATAGCAAATATTTTTTTATGCCTATTCCCTATTTTATTACTATCATGAATGTCACCCTCACCGAATGTCACCTTGTCAAGAACCTCAGATAAAAAAGATTACCTTCAAACAGGAGGATGTATTTAATCCCGCAGGTTGAAAGGTCAGACCCACTGTTCCACATACAAGCTAGGGAGATTGACACGCAGTTTGTTTATGCCAAGTGAGAGAGAAATGGGTCAGTGTGGCATTAGGGGCGAGGACCAACGGCACGTGCTCGCAGCGTCGCTCTGCTAGCAGACTGCGTGGGCGCAAACGTGAGTAGAGTTGCGCAATGTTGTGTGCAAAAAAAATATACAAATAGCTTCCTAAGATGAACCAAATAAATTTAAACACACACATGTGGAATCATCCAGTGACTTCATCGGCTCTATGGCAGATCAAGAGGGCGTGTCTTTGCCTTGCGCTTTCCCGAACCCCGGGTTTCCCTTTCGAAAGTCAACCCATGGCCCCAGTAGGCTTCGGCCCTGCTCGGCCCCTACAGTTTCGCTGACATCTCCTCGAGACGCGCGTAGAACATACGGGCCGTCGAAGACTCGGGCCCGGTCCGGAACTGCTCGTCGTCCGCAAGCCCACGCCTATGGTGGCTGGAAATTTGGTTCGGGGTCTTGACAGCTGGGGCGTGAGGACGTCCGAAATTACCTGGAGTCCTCAGCGGGCATCGGTCTTAGGATGTGATTCGGGCTCAGTCCTTACTTGACGGCCGGACATCTATCTATCTGTCGGAGTCTGATTTCCGCACTTAGTCCTATGCGTACCATTGTGCATGGGCCATGGCGACCAAATTTTAGTGGGCTTATTCCAATCAGCCCACATCTCTCCATAAACTGATTAGGCCTCCCAGGTTTTTCAGGGGATCCTAGGGTTCGCATGCGTGTATCAGTGACACCTGTGCAGTGAAGAAGCACGTGCAGAATTACCTCGGCTGGGAATAATTCATCTTTAGCTATAGATAATATATTTATTGACCCTCGACCTTTTTGTTGCGCGCTAAGGATTCCAATAAATGGAAATGGGTACCCAGAAACATTGATAAATTCGAAATCGTGTCTTTCGGATCGGTACCATGGGGTTATTCAAGGAATTCAGAATTAATTTGTGATTTTGAATAACTTGTTTATTGTTTTTGATATGAGTGATGGGGACGAATATTACAAGATAATTTTGTCCCGTGTAAAAGCTAGTTAGTTTATAAAACTAATATACATTATTTCGATTTATAAACCAACTAGTTTCTTCCACTCATGAAAGTCAAAATATATGCTAAGGCAACATACTCCCAAGATGAAAAGTAGACGTCCTATTCCAGGACATGGTCTATGAGCGTTCTACCACCAGATGTAAATTTATGCGCGGGCTTGTGGACGGCGAGTAATGGGTAGCTCCCCGTCTGACCGTCCGGTAACCGTCCGGACCGAGCCCAAGCAGTCGAAGGCGCGTACTGTTCCACGCGTGTCTCAAGGAGATGTCAGCAACGGTAGGGGCCTAGCAAGGTCGAAGCCTACTGAAGCCAAGAGTCTGATTCTGAAAGGAAGACTCGGCCCTGGTACGAAAGGCAAAAACGAACAGCGGGGTTACCATGACGTTCGAAGTAAGATTGTTTCATTCTTATTTCAGTTTGGGTAAGAGACAGAGCTATACAGGTTGTCTAGCGCCATCTCTTACCCACACTGGAAATAAGAATGAAACAATCTTACTTTAAACGTCATGGTACAGGTCCAAGAGTGGGTCAGTAAAAGTCTGACACTGTCTCGCTTTCCGCCCAATAACGGTCATAAGATGATTTTCCAACCAAAAGAAAAAAAAAGATGTAAATTTATAGACAGTTATACTTTTTGGTAAGCTTTAACAAAATAGACTGGAATATCACATGTGTGTATATTGTCTCCGATTTCAATAGCACATGCGGTGGCGTCGTGTTGTCTGTCTGCCTAGTAACTAGGAGCTTCATGATATAATTGTACACCAGCAATATGATCCATTATGAAACTCAAGTAAAATGGTAGTTCTCAAGCTAAATCTATACAGATATATTAAAGGAGAAATTGACTGTCTAACATATTAACGCACAGCCTGGAAAAGCATGGAATCAGGGCTGCTTGCTGCTAATTTTTAGGCGCCCTAAGACTAGAAGAACGTGAAATTTTGCGCAAGGTTTCCTTTTATGATGTAGGCGAACATTCTAAGAGAGGATTTTTTCCAAAATTCACTCCCTAAGCTGATGAAACTGGGGTCCAAAGTTTGTATTGAGAAATCTACTCACAGGTGGGCAGAGCCACTAGCAGAAGATAGTTATAGATACGTGTCTAAAACAAATAACATAGCATGGCATAGTTAGCCTTATAATATTCCCACTGTTGGGACTCAGGCTTCCTCTCTAGGAGAGGGAATGGGCCGTAATCCACCACGCGGGCCCAGTGCGGATTTTGGTCGATGTCACATGTTTTCGAATTTTTGGTTCTAGGATATGCCGGTTTCCTCACGATGTTTTCCTTCACTGTTTTGAGAGCATAGTCGGCCTTATAATATTCCCACTGTTGGGACTCAGACCTCCTCTCTAGGAGAGGGAATGGGCCGTAATCCAACACGGGGACCCAGTACGGATTGATGGATGTCATACATATGTCTTCGAATTTAGTTTTTACATGCCGGTTTCCTCACGATGTTTTCCTTCACCGTTTTGAGAGCAGTGGTGATGAAATAAATTACACAAAGTAATACGCCTGGCTGGGTTTGAACCCGACCTACCACTCGTAAGACGGAGCCGTTACCACTCGGCCACCACTGCTCATCATAATACAACATACATAAAACAAATGATACATAAAAAATACTAGTAGACTGACTCCGTGAATTTCCGTAGTAAGTAGCAACCTACGTAAAAACATTGACTTGGCAACTACATTTATTCCAACTGACTTCACATTTCCAGAATTCATAGACAAATTGTCGCCAGGCATTCATATTACACACAACTGCACAGCTTGGATTCTCAGAATCAGTTTTTTTTATACAGAATAGAGAAAATATAAACTGTTTTTTTGTTTACTCAGAAAGTCAGAACCCAAAACAGCATAACATTCGGTGTTTCTTTTTTAACCTACTTCCAAAAAGGAGGAGGTTTTCAATTCGATTGTATTTTTTATATGTTTGTTACTTCAGAACTCCGTCGTTTATGGACCGATTTACAAAAAAAAAATTGTCCTTAAAGAATATGCTTCCAGATTGGTCCCATTTTTTTCGAAACCCAGTTCTGATGATGAGATCCATGAGGAATCGAGAGAACTCCTCAAATATTATAGACAATCATATAGTGATTTTAATATTTTCATCGAGAACTTAAGCATTTACAGTCAAAAAGTAACATTTGATGAAGTGGAACTGATGAAGAAGACCAGAAATGCCCAACGGAACTTCATACTCACGTATATGACAATACAAATAAATAAATGGGTCTGACATGCCGGTTTCCTCACGACGTTTTCCTTCACCGTTTTGAGAGCAGTGGTGATGAAATAAATTGCACAAAGTAATGCGCCTGGCTGGGTTTGAACCCGCGACCTACAACTCGTAAGTCGACATCGCGTGTGTTTCAATAATTTCACTTTATTGTCCAGTTGTGTGGACACACACAAAACGACACCAATTTAACATCACAATATCCAATAGGAATAAATTTGCGAATAAATAAAGCAGTCAATGAACTTTACTCAAAGAAATCCCGCAAAAAAATCTCCTTTTGGCACATATGTGTATGTCAGTCATACTCAAAGTGTGCTCTGCAGAACCCTAAGGCTCCGCAAAGCCTCTTTGCGGGCTCTATGTGAATACTGGTTATAATCAGGAAGAAAGTACAAAGACCAGGTGTCTAGACGTTTTTCCTCATTATTTCTATTGTAGTTTTATTGTTAAAAAAAATAAAAAGCAGTGTCTTATCTCACATTAGATTTTACGATCTATAAGGAAATAATCGATACTACTACGACAACTCATTAAAAGTAAATATTGCCCATAAACAATTTTTTTTTATATTTTGCCTTCCAATAGGGTTCCGTTAGAGAAAAAGTTTAAAAACCGCTGGTCTATGTTATGGCCCATTTCACTTCAGAATTCACATCGACGCATAGTATGTAGTAGGTACTACATTACACTAGCATTTTGTCCGTGACTTCGTTCGCATATTATTTTCATGAAAACTTAAACAGTATTTTGAGGGTAATTTGAAAAACTAATTAATTTTCTTTTTATTCATTTCGGTTTAACTTTGTGCCCAGTTTATCAACCCAAGGAATAATATTCTCCCATACTACCTTCGACAACTTCCAAATGGTTTTACAGAGGTAGTTTTGAATAACGGTTAATGAAAACCTTTTTTTTAGTTACTTAACTATTTACGCATGTCCAAGGAATAAAATTTTGCATACAAATGAATCTCCCCTTTTTTGACCCTTTTAAAAGTTGGTCCTCACGGCCTAACCGCCGCCGGGATTCCGATCCCGGTTTCTGGCCACCATCGGCGCGGGCTTGCGGCCGGCGAGGGACGGGTGGGTCGCCGGTAACCGTCCGGACCGAGCCCAAGTCGTCGACGGCGCGTACTGTTCCACGCACGCCTCAAGGAAATGTCGAGGCCTACTGGGGCCAAGGGTCTGATTCTGAAAGGAAGACTCGGCCGTGGTACGAAAGGCAAGGAAGGAACGGGAGTGGGTTTTTAGTCAGTAAAAGTCTGACACTATCTCACGCTCCGCCCAAGAGCGGGGGATGTCATAAGATGATTTTCCCACCGAAAAAAAAACCCATTAAAAGTTGAATTTTAAAAACCCCTTTTTTAGTGCCAACATCATAAAAGGAATCTTGTGTAAACCTTTACTTTCTTACGGGGTTACCATGACGTTCAAAGTAAGATTGTTTCATTCTTATTTCAGTGTGGGTAAGAGACAGAGCTATACAGGTTGTCTAGCGCCATCTCTTACCCACACTGGAAATAAGAATGAAACAATCTTACTTTAAACGTCATGGTACAGGTCTTAGTCCTAACAGTTTTGGCTGTGCGTTGATATGTCAGTCAGTCAAACAAGCGATTGACACAAGAAATACGCCCCATATCTCAACTGATATCACTACTGATAGTGTTATCTTTGCTCTATATCGGGATGTTGTTCCCGAAATAACCTTTCCACCTTGACCCACTAACCAGGCCGAAACATCCTTCTTAGAAATAACTCCCAGAATTACGACAAGGTTGCAACAGAACTAATCATGGATTCTAACAAATATTTGTAAGGTTAGCCTGCAGATTAGGGATACAACACTACCGTTGCATGCACAACGCCGTCTAGTCCCAAGCTAAGCAGAACTTGTGATATGAGTAATAGACAACTGATACACATACTTTTTTTTTTTTTTTTTGGGTGGGAAAATCATCCTAATGACATCCACGCTCTTGGGCGGAGCGGGAGATAGTGTCAGACTCTTACTGACTAAAAACCCACTCCTGTTCCTTCGTTGCCTTCGTCCCAGGGCCCCGGGTTCCGCTTTCACACTACCCGTGGCCCCAGTAGGCTTCGACCCTGCTGGGCCCCTACGATTTGCTGACATCTCCTTGAGGCGCGCGTGGAACAGTACGCGCCGTCGACGACTTGGGCTCGGTCCGGATGGTTACCGAACGGTCAGACGGCGAGCCACCCATTGCTCGCCGTCTGCAAGCCCGCGCCTACGGTGGCCGGAAATCGGGATCGGAATCCCGGCGGCGGTTGGAGCGTAAGGACCGTTGCCTCACGCGATCGGCCGCCTCCTTAGCTAGCATTACTGCTTCGCAGAAGGAGGCGACCGCCTGCCACTCCTCCTCGCTCCGGAGCATGGCCTGAACCAAGGCCCGGCGCGAGAGATCACCGCCGCCGATTGCCCCCACGAGGACACGACGTTGCTCTGCCCAAGCGGGGCACACCTCCACCGTGTGCTCCACCGTGTCCTCCGGGTGGGCCACACAGTGGCGACACCCGGGCGTCGTTTCCGCACGAATCCGGTGCAGGAACCTCCCGAACTTACCGTGTCCGGTGAGGACCTGCGTCATGCGGAATGTGAGGACGCCGTGAGGTCTTTCCAACCACGCCTCAAAGAGGGGACTTACCGCCATAATTGTGGCGTGCCCAACTGATACACATACTTCAATATTTCTAAATACATACATATTACACCCAGACACAGAACAAATGAACGTGCTCATCACACAAACATTTGTCTTGGGTGGGAATCGAAACCCACTTCCTCCAGCATAGCATAGGCCAGTGAACCATTCATAACAATTGCTACTAGAAAATACTTCGCGCAGTGTTTTTCCATTTTGATCGTCATTTATTCATTCACTAGCTGTTGCCCGCGACTTCGTCTGCGTTAAGTTCGTAAAACTGTACAATCACTCTGTGCTTGCAATTCATTCCGAAAGCATCGCAATAATTTATTGTACTTTAACATAAAACGGTTAAAGGTAAAAATATCCGAATTGAGAACCTCCTCCTTTTTTAGAAGTCGGTTAAAAACACAAATTACCTTCAGGAAACAAGTTATGTACTCGTCCAGATCCAGATGTATGATCGTCAATGAATAGAAAGAGTATGGGTCGGAGCAGTTGGCATTTCTGCCTACCCCAAGGGAAAAGTCATTAGTTTATGTATGTTTCTGGTTTATGTTCTGGTAAAACAACATTGTATGATTTTAACCCCTCGCCACAGTGAGCAAGCCACAATCAAATCGCAGCGGTAATGCCTGTCTTTGAGAAGTGTCTACAGAGGCGTCACGGCATCCTCTTTTTGTGCAGGACTCACCGGTTGTGGGTGTTTCGGAAGGTATCTGTGTCGAATTCAGCGGGAAGAAACACTCGGGTCTCACCATTGTGCGAATTGCCCGGAGAATACGATGGAGCATACGGTGGAAGTCAGTCCCGCTTGGTCGGAGAGCCGGCACCGCCTTGTCCTTATGGGGGCGATTGGTGGAGAAAATGACAACCAGTAGCCTCCTTCAGTGACGCACTACGATCAAAAAAGGTGGCTGAAACTATGAGGGATAGGACATCCTGACTCCTCAGCGGTCGCTGCAAGGGACGCTCCGGGTGTTGGAAGCCGCAAGGCAATTCCCAGCCATTGCAAACACGGGATTGCGGTGGTGCTGTCCGGCCGTCTGGTCAAAGCAGTCCTGAATCGACGGCGCTTAGTATTCTACGCGCGACTCAAAGAGATTTCAGCAAATGGATAGGGCCCTCTAGGGCCGATGTCTGCTAGGGCTGCAAGATTGATCGAAAGAGTTATTTCCCATAACAATTTTCGCCTCAATAACTTTTCACTGAAGAGTTTAAGCAGTTAGACAGCTTTGATAGAGGTAAACGAAGGAGCATAATCGGGACACCGACCTTCAGCTGGATAACGTGCACTGATAGTGAAAAGCCTTAAGTGAATCCCAAAACTACCATCATCATCCGGCAGGCATTAAGTCCGCCGCTGTACATTTGTGCATAAAGGATTAAATAAATAAATAAATAAATCATCAACTATCTTCTTCCACAACAGTACTTATGAAGAATTTGCGAGAGCATGCTTGCATTGATTATTGCAGTTTGATCATTTTAAGCGTTAGAATTACTTGTTCATTTACCTAGGATATTTTGGTGTGTATTTAATTGATATCCCCGTATATAAGACAAATGATTTTTCCATAGTGGGAACTACCTAAGAGTCTCCAACTTATGAATGAACTACGGCGAAAACTTGTGCGCGTGTATCCCCGTTCAATCGAACTCGCATATTGATGGCCAAACCGAGAAATTACTGACACCGATTGCCTCTATGAGGACACGGCAGTTCACTCAAGATGGATAGACCTCCACCGCATGCTACACCGAGTCCTCCAGGCGATTCACAAAATGGTAATATCAGGGTACTTTCAACCGAACCCAGAACAGAAACCGTTCGAAACACCCACAACAGTCCTGAGCTTATCCATAAAACAATGAAATTACGGTTAACAAATGTAGCAGCCGATAAGTGTTATCCCTGAGACTGGCCTCCCTTAGAGGGTTGTTCCAGTGTTGGTCACCACTCATTGCAAAGAGGTAACGTCCAGATATCGACGTAAGGCAGCAAGGAATCTGAGATACATTATACGTTGTCGAACTGTGATCAGAAAAACACATTCGATCCCGTTTTATATGAAGCAGTGACTGTAAATAATAAAACACACCATTATTAATCCGCAAGGTGCCATCATGCCGGAGGACACAGTGGAGATGTGCCCTGCAAGGGCGGAGCACCGCCGTGTCCTCGTGGAGGTAATCGGCGTCAGTGACCTCTCGCGCCGGGCTCTGATCCAAAGCGAGGAGTAATGGCAGGCGTTCGCCTCCTTCTGCAAAGCCTTAATGCTAGCGAAGGCGGAGGCCGCACGCGTTAGGGAACGAATGACCTCACGCCGAGCCGAGATTCCGACCCCGACTACCAATCACGGTAGACGCGGGCTTCCGGACGTCGAGTAATAGGTAGCTAGCCGTCCTGTAGTTGACCGGATCGAGCCCAATCCTCAACAGCGCGGAGTGATAGACACAGGTGTAGTTTTAGTCAGTAAAAGATTCTGACACTATCTCCCGCCCCGCCCAAGAGCGGGGGATGTCATAAGATGATTTTCCCACCGGAAAAAAAAAAGTCAGTAAAAGATTGACACGTCCTCCCGCTCCAACCAGAGCGGGAGAAGTCATTGGATGATTTCCACCCTTAAAAAAAGAAAAAAGGTGCCATCATCATCATTATTATTTCAGCCGAAAGACGTCCACTGCTGGACATAAACCTCCCCAAGTGTCGCTATAATGACCGGTCCTGTGAGCCTCTCATCCATCGGATTCCCGCGACCCTCACCAGGTCATCGGTCCACCTGGGAACCGTCCAACGCAAGGTACCCTGTAACCCCTTCCGAAAATGTGGCCATGTTTTTTTTTTTTTTTTTTTATTCTGGATAGGTTCGCGCTTGACCGCCATCTCACCTGATGGAAAGCGATGAGGCGGTCGACGATGGAACGCGCTTACCTAGAAGTAACCTATTCACTCTTGACTTAAAGATTTCCGGGTTGTAGCTATCAGGAAACACACATTCCGGCAAGGAATTCCACTCCTTAGCTGTACGCACAATGAATGTGTTCCCAAAACGTTTTGTGCGTATAGGTGGAATGTCCACCATGTACCGGTGGCGCGTTGCCGTACGCCTGGTGGTCCGATGATGGAACGGGCTAGGCGGAATTAGGTTATGCAATTCCGACGCACACTCCCCGAAATGCAACCGGTAGAAAACCGACAGGCTAGCAACTCGGCGCCAATGCTCAAGACTTTGGAGCCTCGTGTTATTTTAAAGTGAATAATTAAATACATATAGGTATTTACTTTTATCGTCTTTGGATGGTATCCCTTGAATAATCACGGTCAATTAGCTTGCTACAATAATGGGAAAAAAATAATAAAAATAAGCAGTAGGATTGTTAAAAATGCCTTCGTCTTACACCAGTTTAACCATAACTGTAAACGTGGGCGATGGCCATTCTTCTGCCACTCAGAAAATTACGTAAAATACGCAATGCCATCTATCAAATTTAATATGAAGTTCAACCGTCATTGTCATCATTATTTCTACTTTGAGTCTTTAGATGGCGTTGCGAGTATCTGAATTGCTTATGGTGTCATATTTTACTTCTCGAAAACTTTGATTTCATACCGTTTGTCTTTCATATGCTTTGTTTCATTGCGATGAAACAAAGCCTAAGTAAGACAATTATCAAGTTCCAATTCCAACAATTTAAATGTATAAAAGTTATCTACATCGATTTCTAAAATTAATAATACGCACTTCACTAAAAATTTCTACAGATATATTATATACGTAGATTTATAAAAAAAAAAATTGTAAGCATGCAAAAATATATAAAAAAATCTTATTCACGATGACAAAATAGAACAAAAATTTCTCCTAAGAGAGCCATACGGGATTTGAACCACCTTCACATTACATGAAAGTCTAGTTACAAAACCACTGTGCTGCGGTCTTCGATGAATAAGCTATAAAATTGACGTTCTTATATAAACGTCATAATTGACTGGTTGGCTCCCTAACGATGATAGCGTGATGATTTTCGTTTTAGAAGTTAAATTTGCAGCTAAATGCAATAATGTAACATTATAGTACGTGATTTTATTCGTCGCTTTGATTTTATTATGTGTTTTGATTAGTTTTTACAAAATATTTAGAAGATATCGAATAGAAATGTCAATTTTATTTTGAAAAAATGGTAAAAGTTATTTTAATACAAAAAAATAAGACAAAATAATGTCAAAATTTTTAACTGTAACTGGGAATTGAACTCGCGGCAAATGTCGTTCAATACCTACATTTTGGATTATTGCTCACCCCACATAGCAAATAGCGTGATAGTTTATAGCCTATCAGTTGCCCTGACCTATAAGGATTGTGTATGCAAAATTTGAACAGGATCGGTTCAGTAGTTTTTGCGCCAACTAATACCATCACAAAAGAATTTTACTGTTTTATTATATGTATATATAGATAATCAATAGTCTGTACAATAGTTCCATAAATTGAGTGACATTTTGGGACATAAACAAACTTTAATAACTCTGCTATTTATAAATATTATTTGTTGAGACTTTAATAATAATGAGACCTTTTCTAATAAGCCCTTTAAGCATTTGTACTAATTAAAATGGAAAGGGCTATGCTCGGAGTTTCCTTGCGTGATCGCGTCAGAAATGAGGATATCCGCAGGAGAACCAAGGTTACGGACATAGCCCGAAGAATCGCCAAACTTAAGTGGCAGTGGGCAGTGCACATTGCTCGCAGAACAGATGGTCGATGGGGACGAAAGGTTCTGGAATAGCGACCACGTACCGGAAGACGCAGCGTTTTAAAGCCTCCCACAAGGTGGACCGATGACCTGGTGAGGGTCGCGGGAATTCGATGGATGCGAGACGTACAGGACCGGTCATTGTGGCGGCATTTGGGGGAGGCCTATGTCCAACAGTGGACGTCTTTCGGCTGAAATGATGATGATGATGATGACTAATTAAAATTAGTGGTGTATAGCTCCATCGCTTTAACAGTTCAGTTTAGGTCGTCAAATGGATTGCATCAACAGCTAGTGGCAGGGCTGTGATCTCCGATAAATATATCAATTCAAACACATATTTCCTACATCTTATCTCAAGAAATCTTCACAAACGGTATTTGACAAACGAGTCCCATCTTGGAAAAGATTGTGTGCCAGGGGCGCCGACTCCGTGGGTGCTCGGGGCTCGAGCACCCACGGAGATCAGTAATCGCCTTATAGGTTACGTAAAAATTATAATATTTCTTGATACTAAAAAACTAATTTTATTTTTATGTAATGGATTCATTTTATATTTTTATCAAACATAATTAGTAATTACGTGATTAATTAATAATTAAGTACGCAGTATGTAAGTAGAACATTTATTTATTTGTCGGTCTATCAATGTGCATTTCTCTTCTCACACTTCGCCACTTTTTCGAGTCCATCAAATGAGCATGAGCACCCATGAGGTTTTCTAAAAGCCGGCGCCCCTGTTGTGTGCCTAATGTGTGGGTTCCATGTGTCAACACCGCAGTTTTTGTGGGGGCTGATAAAGCTATCACTACCCTCCTCAACAACCCCAGACAGAGCTAGTTAACCTTGACACAGTTACTGTAAACTTTCTCGTTATCAGCCTGAGGGGCAGAATGTTTTAATCTTCAACAACTTTACGTTCAAGCAACTTTGTTATTTGAAACTTTAAATAAAACTGAAAGAACAATTAGCAATCTTTAGTCTAGTATTTCCTTGACTTTTTAATACAGTTTTTTTAAGATCGACTTTGAATGAATATATTTAGAAAGAGTGTTTTCAAAGCCATAATTAACTGCAATGTCTGCCGCATGATAAATGATAAATGAATGATAAATGATATTTATTTTGTAAGTAGGTTTAAAAAAAATTAAGACATAACTAGATGGGTCAAAAATGATATCAAAGGCCACAGCTAAAGAGTCCATATCGGAGTCAGTGTCTCGTTTCTTTTTTTTTTTGAGCCAAGGGCTGGCTTTTACCTTGGGTAAAGGATAAACATTGCCATACAGCGTGGCAATGCCGCCAGCCTTTTGGGTTCATTCGACAGCGTACAGGGTACATTCGACAGATCTGCGGAGAAAAAGAAAAAAACTGGGCAAGTGCGAGTCTGACTCGCGCACTGTCTGTTCCGTACAAACTTACCTATAAAAACAATTCAATTCCGCAATTCAGTTACGAGGATTTTTCAGAATAGCAAAAAAAAAATATTTTTTTGTTACGTAATTTCAAATTTACAGTTTTCAGATGGTTTCCTACCCTTGTGCTACGAGACCATACCTCATGCCAAATTTCAGGATTCTAGGTTAAAGGGAAGTACCCTTTGAATTTTGATTTCCTTGAGAGTGTCGAAATATTCGTTTATTGCGATATAAACGGCCGTATCTATTTTTTCGTTAACTCAGATGTTTGTTTTTTTACAGCTTCAAGGGACCGCAGACCCAAGTATATGGTTTTAATTTCAACTCGATACCTCCACGTGTTCCCGCGATAAAGGGTCTTGACAGACAGAAAGACGGACAACAAAGTCATTATATAAGGGTTCCGTTTTTTCTTTTTGAAGTACGGAACCCTAAAAACATTTTATTTAGTGGCCAAAGGCGCAAATTTAGGAAAAACAAATTATAAATATACCTTGTGAAAAATATGCGCTACATCCGCGCAAAACGGCCGACCGCTCAGCATGTTGCTGTGACCACACGCAAAATGCGATGAGTCGACACTGACGCGGAGGAGTTTTTCGATGCCATACTTTAGCGTTACTTGACAGCTACAACTTGATATTTGGCACACGGGAAGACCATGTTCTGGAATAGCACATAGGATATTTTTATCCCGGGAGTACCCTGTGTTTCCGTGAGTCAATTTACAATCTACTTTCACGGAAGCTAAGACGCTGGCAGCGCGGCTGCAGTTCAGATGTGGAATGCTTTGCCCGTGTCGGTAAGGCAAGCTCAAACACTCACAATTTTTAAAAATATGGTTAAGGACTACTACACTACCTATCCTCTTGAACGTTTTCATTAGTAAATCATTTCTT